>JBAJMU010000003.1:10016847-10129481 GCA_037952995.1 Hyposoter didymator | reverse complement strand
AGTGGAAAAATGCCGCAAATTTTTTTCAGTCATTCGAACAAGTTTGTAGAAGAAAAAAAACAAAGTTTATTTTGCAAAATTGAAAAATTCGTCGTCGAGTAAAATTGGAATTTCACAACAACGTGAGATTCATACTGAACTTTTAACTCGATAAATTCAAAGCTCCGGTGATGGCAACGTGGCATAAAATAATGAAAAATACTTTCGTGGCAAAGGAAAATAATTCAGTTTCGTGCGAAATTTGAAATTTTCATGAAATTTTCAACAAAAATCCAAAAAAAACGACTGCCTCAACGATTAAGTGGAAAAATGCCGCAAATTTTTTTCAGTCATTCGAACAAGTTTGTAGAAGAAAAAAAACAAAGTTTATTTTGCAAAATTGAAAAATTCGTCGTCGAGTAAAATTGGAATTTCACAACAACGTGAGATTCATACTGAACTTTTAACTCGATAAATTCAACGCTCCGGTGATGGCAACGTGGCATAAAATAATGAAAAATACTTTCGTGGCAACAAAAAATAATTCAGTTTCGTGCGAAATTGAAATTTTTATGAAATTTTCAACAACAAAAAATCGAAAAAAATTCACAATTCGGACGTTGGACGAATCAAGTGTAACGAAGTACTTACAATAAGTAGGCGGGGCTGTTCAGACGCCGTACATTGTGTGCAGCCTCTCGCCGAGTTGCGGCGGAAACTGATCAGAAAATCGTTTCCAATTTTCTGGGCCTACTTGGTTCTTGAAACCGTGAAGTATCTGTGAAAAGAAAGGACAAGATTCAAAAATTCGCAACGAACGAAACGCCCTTGGCCATGGGATGGAAAAAAAAAATTGAAANAAAAAAAAAAAAAAAAAAAAACAACGAATGAGCGAGAAATAAAAAGCATTTATCGTTCGAAGTTGCGATACCTTTTGGAACATGTCTTTCAAGTCTTCTCGTGGTGTGACCCATGACGCAACAGCATCACAGAAAAATACGAAATCCGGTACGACGCCGCCTGGATTGACGGTAATCATTTGACACATGCCACGGAAAGCGGAATCTTTTTCTTCGTTGTCGCGTATATTCCGTAGCGATGTGCACCTATTGATAAATAAATAAAAATCAATAAATCGACGAGTAGAATAAATAAAATCTGAAAACCGAAAATCCATGAAGAAATTATCGAAGTTTTATTACGAGAGAATAAACTGTAATGACTTTTCGTAACAATTGATAAACGAGTTTGAAAATTTAGTGAAAAAGTGTTTTTTTTTTTCGAAATTTCTTCACGACTCAAATGTTGGTACGTATGGTTGAGTAGCCGTGATAGAAAGGAAAAAGTAGCCTTTTGAGTCTCAACGTTCAATCACACAATTCACAGAAAAATGTAACATCATAATATTTTTTTTTTTTTTTTCGTTTTCGCAAATTAGTCGATGATGACGAATCAATCGGCAAGAGGGCCAAAGTTTCTCCCCTAAATTTTGTCGAGCAGATCGTGCGTGATCGTTATATTTTTAAATCTGGAGTAAAACGCATCGGCATCGTTGTCTCGTTGTAAAGCGAACACATTTCTGACGTCTGTCGATAATCTCACGGGCGTATTTAGCTAATGTATCAAGGTAACTACGACAATAAAAAAAGGAGGAGGAAAAAATGATAATTTCGAAGAAATCGAAAGCAGAGACGAAAATTAAGTGAAAAAAAAAAGTAAAAATTGGTAAGCAAATTAATTCGTTTTAAGGTTTTTTCTTCGTTAATTCGTATGGAGAAATTATTCATCGGGGACCGAGGACAATTTTTGTGAGAAATTATTCAGTCAGTCGAATTGAACGACGATGATTATTAATTAACGAGATCATGCAACATCTCCTGGTCAGAGATTTGTTAAAAAGATTTCCGGCTGTTGAGCAAAACGTGGTAAATTAAAAATGATCGATCGCGAGTAACTAATTACGAATAATTTCTCGTGGGAAAGTCGTCGATCCTCGCTGAAGGAGAAAAGCTGATAAAAAAGCAGGAAATGTGGATGAGGTCGAGGGGAGAGTACGGAGGAAGGAGCATGCGCGTAAAAATGAAAGAAACCGAAGAAACGATTGAATGAGAATTGATGAAATGGCCGCATGATTGAAAATAGATCGTTTAGAACCCGGGCGCCTGACGAAAAATAAACTCCGATTCCGAGTGTTTTTGCTGCTGTGACTCTCATTGATAAATCAATAATATAGAACGAAGAATAAAAAAAATCGGAGTAATAACAAATATAAATGACAATTAGACATTTGAAACGATGGTACGTAATATAAAGTCGTTGGGGAGGCAGCAAGTAGATTCGAAAGAGCAGAGAAATGGTTTCAAAACAAACAAATAATTCATCCAAAAAAAAACCGAAAAAAATCGATTTTTCATTCATTTTAAAATATATTTTCAAATCCATTTGCAGCCTCGCGTTATTTTCGAAACGTCTCGTCTCACATATTCGTAAAAATAAGAAGAAGAGAAGAAGGAAATAAAATCTATATATATTTAAATATATACACGTTAATATATATGTGTATATATATAAATATACGACGTGTATGATAAAGTGCTAATAAAAATAGAATATAATATAATTAATAGAATATAATAATAAAGAAATTTACACACCACTGTCGGACAAACTGCTGTAACATGGGGGCGACGTCGTGGGGACACACAAAACCTAGGCGACCGATCGTTATGGCTACGGTATCATTTTCATATTGCGGTAAGTAGACAAGTGAAGTGTAGTGAAGTGACCGGAAACACAAACAATAAGACAAACTGATAGCGAACCAACAAATCAGGCTGAATATGCTGCTGTTTCAAATCATTTTCAATTCATTTATGTAGCTCTCTCCTTCGTTTACAAATAATCCATTCCATGAGAATAAATAATCAATTAATAGTAACAATCGATAGATACAATGTGAAACACAGGTAAACGTATGGGATACCGACAGGTCAACATAGGCGATATATGTATATATACTTTGTTTTTTTTTCGTGCTACCGTTATTGCTGAAACGATAATAACAAAATTAGATAGCAGCGTGCATTTTTATTTATTAATTTTTAATAATAAATTTATAACTTTTTGGTTGTTGCTCTTTAAATAGGAACAAAAAAATTAGCAAAAAAAACGGATGAAGACATAATAATATTAATGTATTCGCACCATGGTCACGTCCAGAAGGTTTTTTCGCAAGATCGTTTTTACACTTCTTTATCAAGAATCTACACCTTTTTCTATTTTTTTGAATTATTCTCATGCATCCAAATCATATCGACTGTTCGATATAAAAATCGGGACCAAAATTGTTTTTGAAGGAAATCTCTCTTTTCTACGGTGTGTGTGTGTGTGTGATTATCAAGGAAAATTCTTCACACACTGGGCCAGTGAATTTTCGCGGCAGCTGGATCGAAAGTTTGTTACGAAAATCAAATAAATTGACGGTCAGTTTGTATCGCAGAATTTCTCGTCAACCGAGAAAGAAAGGGAAATATTGATTTTCTTTCTCAAGAGATTTTTAATAAATCGAACGCGTTGATTCATTTTTCTAATTTTTAAAAAACTTTGGTTGGTTCATGGAAAATAATAAAATTACCGATCAAACGATCGTCGGCAACTGTGAGACGACGACCTTCGGATAAAAAGTCGACGCGGTAAATTTGTTGGGAATCGTTTAAAGAAAAAAAATGAGCGATTATGTATGAAAGTCGGTAAAAAAATTGTTACGGAAATAAATACTGTGGGATTTTGCTGTTTCTGCAAGAAAACGTTATCACTATTTTTCTAGGTTACCAAGACACGGGGCGATACGAATTTATCGTCAGTTTATTCGATGATTCTGTAAAAATTTGCATACGACTATTGTGGCGATGAGAAAAAATGTTTCGAGCTAAACATCCTGCTTCAAAGTTCCCTGTGTCGTGGCCTGTTCCTCGTGGAAACTTGAATCGAATTTTCTGTATTTTTGTTTTTTTTTTTGTTTTTCACTGTGGACGTTGCTAAAATTTTACAAATGAATGATTTTTTCTTCACTTTTGTTGATTACGAATTTTGACGTTGGAGCACAGCAAGAAAAAGCTGAGAAAAATAATGAAATGTGCGATAATCGAGGAGAAAGTAAAAACTACTGAACGAAATTTCACTAATGATCGGTTGTTGGATTGATTGCAAATAATCTACACGTTGATTTTTTCTGTCTGTGCGATAAACTGTACAGACTACGGGACCCATAGTTACTCCTTTTGTTCCTGACGACTTTGAAAAAGAATAAAATCCTCATCAAGTTTCAAAAGCTCCGGAAATTTTGGTCTCCGGGGAAAAAAAAACAACCTCAACCATAATTTTCGACGTGAAATAATAAAAATTGAAGTTGCTGTATGTCTTGGTAACGGAAACTAAATCCATGAACAATCGTGCAAAAGGTTTCGTGGTGCTTAGTGACAACTTTGGACTCGTGTCGCCTACTCCCTTGAAAAACATTGAGCCGGTGTATTTATCGAGCAAACATTGACGAATAATTCTGAGACAGCATTCCTGAATGCTCAAGGGACCAGGAGATCGAGAAAAAAATGGCAATCGTGTTTTTTCTCGCTTGTTTTTTCGGACAAGACAAAAATTTCTTTTCCCAAAGCCTAATCGTGCTCCCTTTCCGAACCATGACACTTCGTTCGGTTCCTGTTTTGCCTCCCGGTTTACCTACACGCTCCGGCATCCCAATAACAATTTTCAAATTTGGCAAAAACTATGGAAACTTCGATTTCGTTAAACATTTTTTTTACGACGTTCCGGAAAAAACAAAAAAACAAAGAAAATGGCGATGGCAAATTGAAAAACGGAAGAAAAATCTTTTCGCCTTCGTTCTGCGAATAATCGAAACGAAATTTCCAGAGAATTCCCACATCGTCGCTATCGAGGACAATCACATTCGGTTAACATCTTTTTAATCGATTGACAAAGACTCACCGGTATTTTCTAAAAGTGTTTTTGGTGTGTTTGGCCGATTAACTATGTCGATGAGTTGAGTCAGTACCAATGGAATATACGCACTCGTGTCGAGTCCTGAAACAGCAAAAACCAATGAAATTTACAAGAAATCAAAATTCGAAAACTTTTTACACCAAAATTTTGATTTTCTTTACAAACAGCAAAAAAACTGTTCGAGGCACTTACCGAGTTTTATCGAAATTTCTCCTATCGCCCACGTCGCATTGTTACATACCGATATGAACGCCGGATTCAAATTTTGTCCTAATATCGGCATAAAGTCAGCTGCAAGGAGAGAAAAAAAAAATTTTTAATTTTTCAACCCATAAAATACACTCTGGGTCTCAGAGACCCAAAAAAAATTTAATCAGAATTTTTTTATGAGGGAAAATGAAATTCCAAACGCATTCGAAACGATTCGTTTCCTTTCCACGAGAATTTCCGTTCCGCAGTACAAAAACTGCAGAAACTTGGAATTTTTTTTTTTGTTATTCTGCAGGATAATCGAGGCGATTTTTGAGAAAGAAAAATGCAAGAAATACTCACGTATACATGGGAGAACGTGCTGGAAGCAAGCTTTCGTCAAATCGCCGAGAAGAGCGAAACTACTTTGTCTGACTTCGGGCATTGGGTCCTGCATACATTGATACAAGAGTTGCATGACGTTGCTGTTCATTACCAAACGTTCCATGTGTCCGTCGAGACCTTCAGCGAGTCCGCTCAAAAGATCGAGAGCGACGATCATGAAGTCTTTGTCCGGGGCTTCGAACTGTTCCGGATTCTGGGTGTTGGCTATGTGTTGGTTGAGTGTTTGTTCAATGAGAGAAACACATCGCCTAGAAAATTTCAAAAAATTGTTGAAGAAAAATGGAAAATTTGTTGGAAATTCATATTTAAAAAAAAACTAAGAAAAAATCGTTAATTTTTACACGGAAAGAGTTTTATATAAAAAATTACATGCTACCATAGTTCCCTGGTATTATAATCGTCCCTCTGAGAAATTTTAGCAAAGACATAGCAATTGTTCATTCATAATTCTATCGGAAATTGCGAAAATTTGACATTTTTCGCCCAATTTCAGATAAAAAATGAGTGTGTATTTGCTAAAATTTCTCAGAAGGACGATATGGTATCAGGGAACTATGGTGGCATAGCAAAGACAATTTTAGCGAAGCCATGGTAATTTTTCATTCATAATTCTATCGGAAATTGCGAAAATTTGACATTTTTCGCCCAATTTCAGATAAAAAATGAGTGTGTATCTGCTAAAATTTCTCAGAGGGACCATATGGTATCAGGGAACTATGGTGGCACAGCAAAGACAATTTTAGCGAAGCCATAGTAATTTTTCATTCATAATTCTATCGGAAATGGCGAAAATTTGACATTTTTCGCCCAATTTCAGATAAAAAATGACTGTGTACTTGCTAAAATTTCTCAGAGGGACGATATGGTATCAGGGAATTATGGTGGTATAGCAAAGACAATTTTAGCGAAGCCATAGTAATTTTTCATTCATAATTCTATCGGAAATTGCGAAAATTTGACATTTTTCGCCCAATTTCAGATAAAAAATGACTGTGTATTTGCTCAAATTTCTCAGAGGGACGATATGATAGCATAGTAATATTTTATATAAAATTCTCTCCGTGTAGCGAATCTTGTAAATTTGAAGTTGAGAAAAGTATTAAACCTGTAAACAGGTTCGCAGTAAGGTAAAAATCCGGATTTCAAAGCTGTAGCGACAGAGGAGAGACACTCGAGTAAAGGAAAGAGATCTTTGTCCTCGTCCTTCAAGACGTTCCACTTGTTGATGAGCGGCGGCATGAGAAGATTAATGTAGTCCGGTTTGTTTAAATGGTTTCCCACGGATTCGGCAAGTGTGCCGATCGCGTCGTACAGAATTAACAAATTTTTGTGCTGGTATTTGCCTGCATCGTTGTAAAAAAAGGAAACAAATGATTTTTATAAGAAACTAAAAAAAACGTTTGTTGATTGGTTTATGGCCAAGTTATAGTTCGTTAAGTGCACTTGCCGAAAGCAAAAACGAGCGTCTCCAGGATGAAGCCGAGGTACGGTACCAACTCGGTGCAAGCCTCTTCTTCCAGAGTCGCGAACGCCGAACACGCAGCTTCTTGGACTCTTTTGTTACCGTCGAGAACCCTTTTCAACAATTCTGTCATGAGGGGCTTGAGGTACGTCTCGTGAGCCTGGGCACATACCCAGTGGGCGTACCGACTGAGGGTCCAGCAAGTTATCGCACGAACCAGAGCCTTCTTGTCGCTCAGACAACCAATTAAATATGGAATGAGCTCCGATAAGTGAGTTATCATACCGTCCATGCAGCCTGGAATAAATCGAACGATGAAAACTTTTATTTTTTTTCATTTTTTCCGAGTAAAAAATGGATAAAATCGAGCCGATTTTTTAGGTTGGGTGTAAAACTGGAAATTCCGAGAGCTTAATGAATTCTGAAAAAATGGACGAAGGAGAAGGAGCCTTGAAACTTGACTGCGTACGAAAATGGCGTGGCTATTGATTAATTGATTCCTCGTGAAAAGCGAAGCGAAAAGGTCGATAAATGTGTTTGCGTGTGAATTTTTGGCTCGTGGGAAAAATTCAAGTTGAAATGACGCGGAAAATCGTTTTGGAAGCAAAAAATGGAATTTTTAGTGTCAATTAAAATCGAATGGAATTTTACCTTCGGCTATAGCTCCCAGGGCGAGTATTCCGGATTCCTTGATCTCCCATTCTTGGTGGAAAAGAGTTTCCTTCAAAATTGGCACGAGGACAGGCAGAAGATCTTCCCTGAAGACACCGGCGAGCATATCGAGGGCAGCGGCGGAACATTTTCTCAAGTTCCAATCGCTGAGGGAAGTTTCGTCGTCGCCACCGTCCTCGATATCAACGTCGTCGTCCTCGCAACCACCGTTTTCTTCGGTGTGTTTGTTCATGGTCGGATGCAGAGTGTGGTGGGTTTTTGATTTGTGAAATCGTGGTCTGATGTCCTCCTCTCTGTCGGGAATCATCTCGTCCTCCTCGACGTCGCCCTTGAGAAGGATAACGTCGATTTCGGAGTATTTCATGCCTCTGACGAGAATCGGTATCAGCCTCGGCAAATGGTGGCCCAGAGCCTCCATCGCGATTTCCTGCTCAGCGAGCGACAGCCAGAATTCACACGCCTCGAGCGCAACGTCCGGATTCGGATCTTGCGTTCTCATCAACATGTACTCGATGATGTTGTGCATGTGAGGAATCAAACGGTCCATTCGTACCTCGAGCAACATTACCAATGCGCGACACACGTTTTTACGCACTTCCGAATCTTCGTCGGTCGCTAGGTGGAACAGATTCTCAAGAAAACTGTCTATGTGTATCATGAGCGCTTGTGTACGACTGACGATAAACTGATTTACGCACGCGATCGCGTGAGAACGAATCCTCGGACTCGTGTGTCTGAAGAATTGAAGGAACTTTGGAATAAGAACATTCAGAGGTCGATTCAGAGCATCCGAGTCCAGTACCTCCGCCGAATCTTCGCAAATTTTTTGCAACGCCCCGAATGCTCCTTCGCAAACATTGTAATCTTGCGAATCCAGCATCTGGCATAATGCCGGTAATAATTCCGGCCATCTTGTGAGCTCACCTGTGCACAAATTTCAAAAAATCGATACACGAACCAAAAATATTCACTTCTGTGTGTGTTTTCCATTTTTTTTCCATACAATCATCAAAAAACGTGGAATTTTTCATTTTCCAGCCGAAAATCAAGAGAAATTACAAATTGCTCTATTTTCTTCAAATTTTTACCTTTCGATGCGATTGTCGTTATTAGGATCCCAACGGTCGCTCGTATCATCCCCGAGGGATCGCCAACCGCTGACAAACATTCTTGCTTTATGAAATTCGAAACTTCCGGAACGAATTTGTCGTAATGGGCTCTGACGTTGTTTTTCAATATCAATCCACTCAGAGATCTCGTTGGTACCGCTGTAACAAATATCAACATTGTCTCTCATCGATTTTTTCCACAATAATCGATCGTGAAAAATGTCTCATTGCCCCCCAAAGACTCCAAAAGTTTCTGGTTGCAAAAACCCGCGATTGAGCGACACACTAAAAAGTCCGAAAACAAAACTCACTGGATCGCAAAGACGATCCTTGATTTTTGCCCCAAACATTTCGCGAGTTCCAAATTTTTATTTTCCAATTACCGCAAAAATAAATTCAAAAAAATAAACAAACAAAACACGTTGCATCTATTCCCCGTCGGAGCACGCTACACGTTCAATGAGTTTTTCGCGAATTTGTGAATCAATTTAAAACATTAAGTTACGAGAAATAATCCGCTTGATCAAGGAAATAAATTTATAATGGTGAAAAAGATTTTGTAGCGAATCGACGCTCACCTTCGGAAGTCAGCTTCGTCAGTACAAAGATAAGGTAGTTGTTGAAGTCAGGAAATTTGTTGAGTTCTTCCAATTTCTGTGAATCGTTGATGTAAGGAAAAAATACAAAGCGAAGGTAACGCCAAGTTGAACAATGATAACGATTGCTCATTAATTGACAAGCATTTTGGAGCAGGAAAAATTTTCTGAGAACCCAGGCATTTTTTTACACACAATCCTCGATATTCGCAGTGTAAAAAAAACAAGATTATCGCGCGTAGCTGAAAACTCACTCCGTGTGTCTTAGTCTCGGTATCCAACGATATTGACAGAAGAAAATGTAAAATTTTGAGAGCAAAAGTTTTCTAGACCGTTTGTTTGATCGGAAAGAAAAAATTTTAGCGGCGTTTTGCTCCGCAGAGACAAGCTCTGACGTTCTCTTTGATTTAGGGTTTCTAAGAATCCTGAAAGCTGAGACTGAGTCACGCGAAAAGTGCATTTTACGTTGAATTGGAAGGCAACGGCCAGCGGAACAACGTGTCGCCGGTTAAAAAACGATTGAGACGTAAATTGAGGCACGAGCTTTTTGTTTACGCGATTTTTGTGTCGAGTATGTCAGAAAAATTAAATCACAAAGTAAATAAAAAAGGGGATTCGGAAATATTGACGAAGGAAAAACTCGGAATCGTTGGAAACGAGGCCGACGATGGTTGTAAACGAAAAAAATCAATAAGAAGGATTTTTGGATCGTATATCGTAAGGGCTGAGGAAAAACCGTTATACGAACGAAACTCCGGCTTGCGAGAGCGTCAAATAAATCGCGTTACGCGAAATATATGTTGACTTAATTCGGGAGGCGGTAAAACTTGAGCAGTTTTTTTTCTCGGGCATAAAATAATGGGGAAAAATGTTTGGCCGAAAGGAAAGAAATGAGGGTGTTTGATAGGAGAAATTGACGGAGACGATGGACTTTGGTGTGACGAGGAAATAATTGTTAAAGAGATTTTAGCCGGCAGGCAGAGTCGCCCGGGCCAAGAAAATTTGTCAATAAAAGCACGCCCTTGGCCGCGCATCGACCTGCCTCATCGAGCTCTCTCTCTCTCTCTCTCTCGCTCCCTTACACATACGCGATTTCTTTACTCACCCGTGTCTTAACCTCGCCGTAATTTTTCAACTCGAAGGCACAATAAAGCGTAAAATAAAAAAAAGGATACTTGTTGTACAGCTCGCTGTGTCGCGGTATCGGGACTTTGAGACTCCTGAAGAAGCGTCAAAATTTGTCTTAGTCCTTCCTCCTGCGGTTGCCACGCCATTTTCATCGTGTTTTTTCCCAATAGCACCACCGAACGCAGCCTCTATTCTCTGACCTCTCTCACGTACAAACCGGAAGTACACCGCGCATTTTATCCCCACCCAACTATCTGTACGAAAGCATGTTGTTGACTTAACCGTCTTATCGATGTCCAACTACTTGACGATCCAATAACTCTACCAAAAATCATGTATTTCAATCTTTTCACATATATCCAAGATTTATTTACTTTTTTTCTTACTTATTGTCACGTGGTTTATTAAGACTTTGACCAATGTCGTCGTGCTTTCGCCTTGTCAGACAATTGAGCGCTGCGATCGACCCCGTCCCCGCGACTCGCCGCGCATGTTTCCACTTCCGGTGAGCGGGATTATTCGTAAAAAACCTGTTTTACCCAAATTTCGCATTTCCTTATGGAAACTGTTACAAATACAATTGTAATGCTCCACTACGTGAAAGCAAAACTTAAAATACGTTTTGAATGCGAAAAAAATCATCGATTCCATCAAATCGATGCAATTTTTTAACTATCTTTGAAATTAGCAGCGAATTCAGGGTCAATATTAAGGTTGTACTTGCAAATATCGGGAGGGAGGCTACACACAACGATGCTGTCATGTTAAAAGCGTAGGAAAATTCGAAATGATTAGAATTTAATGAAATTTGGTGAGTAAATTCTTTAGTATTAATCATGAATATACAAAATTTCAAAGATTTTTCTTCTTACATAGATTTCGAGTTATTGAACACTAGAGTTTATATGCAAAGGCATAGGAATCAGATATATATAGATATATCTCTTGCATATTGCAAACTCCAATTATTCGACAACTATGTAGACGAAAAATTAGAAAAAAATGATGCCATCGTATTTGTTTCTAAAGAATGTTGTCAGCAAATTTTATCAAATTCTTATCATACACGGGATTCTTTCGCATATATTTTTCGTTTCATCCATAAAAATCCTGGACTATTTCGCTCCTTGATGCAGAATTTTTCGAAATGGTAAAAAATTGAAAATTCAAAAAAATTAAACCTCGTCGAATTTTTGAAATATTTCCAAAATTTAAACTTTCGGAATTGGAAATTTGTTGAGATAGTAAATTGGGGTGTAGAAATGTTGTATTTACAACATTTGGTAAAAGAAAAAGAAACGCTTTTTGCACATATTTTTCGTTTTATTCATGAAAATTTTAGGCGGTTTCGTTGGCCCGTATGAGTATTATAAAAAATATGAAAACGATGAAGAATTTTGTTAGGAAAGCAACGAAAGGAAACGTATGAAACAATGTTGTCGGTTGCATTGAATTGTTCGACTGAAAATCGATTATGTCGATGTATTTCTTGTTGTTATTATTGTTAATAAATAGAACTCTTTGGTCGCCAAAGTTGAACGTGAGAACCGCAAACTGCGAGTATGCCGTTATGGTAATCCATCTGTAAATCAGAAAAAAAAACTGGAATCTTTTTTTTTTCTGTAATGAAGAAAATAATTAATTTTCCAGGTCCTCGAGGCGAAAACTTTCGAATGGAATAATTTCTTTTTCATTTTTGCTCATGTTTTCGAGAAAAAATCACTTTTTCGTTTAATCGTTGAGGCTCGTAATGATTGAGAATTTCGAAATAAAATCGAGAACATGAAAACATCGAATTTCTCTGAAATTTTTTGACAATTTTTAGGTTTTGGAATTTTTGCTGTGAAATTTGTGTAATAATTCACGTTACCCCAGCAATTCCACCGACGCCGCCAGACAACTCGGAAATTAATTGTGGCGGATCAGTCGGGCTCAAAAATCTGATGGTTTTGTCAAGAGAACCAGTGATCAAACCGCCAGGCGTGGCACACATGCAGCTGATCCCTTTCGTGTGACCAACGTCATAAGTTTTAGCCAATTGGTAATTATTTCGTGGATTCAGGAGATGGAGACGTCCGCTCATGTCTCCGACGTAAACCGTTGTCTCGTTCATTATGACGCTCATTGGAAAAGCATCTTTGGCAATCTATAGTGAAGAAAACAAAAAGAAAAAGATTACAAACATCGAGAAGGGACGAGGATTTCTGAATTTTCGTAAAATTACGAATTTTCCCACGAAATGTACAAATAGAATCAAATTTTCCAGTAGAATTTCTTTTCTCTCTCAATTTTTCAAACTTCCATGTAATTTCGAATTCCAACGTGCAGATAAAATTATGAAACGAGGAAATTGAGGAGGTTGGCTACGTACGACCATACGATAGGAATTTAATTAAATTTGGTAACAAAATTCTTTAGAATCAAATACGATGACACAATTTTTTTCAAATTTTTCGTCTACATAGCTGTCGAATAATTGGAGTTTACAATATGCAAAAGATTTATCTATATATATCGGATTCCTATGCTCATGCATGTAAACTCTAGTGTTGAATAACTCGAAAACTATGTAGAAGAAAAATCTTTGAAATTTTGTATATTCATGATTAATACTGAAGAATTTACTCACCAAATTTCATTAAATTCTAATCATTTCGAATTTTCCTACGCTTTTAACGTGACAACATCGTTGTGTGTAGCCACCCTCCCGATATTTGCAAGTACAACCTTAATATTGACCCTGAATTCGCAGCTAATTTCAAAGATAGTTAAAAAATTGCATTGATTTGATGGAATCGATGATAGTTTTCCCATTCAAAACGATTTTTCTTATGCTTCGAACATGACAACATTGTTGTGTGTAGTCAACCTCCTTAAGGTGATCTGACAGTCACGTGGCTGCGAGAGAGATAACCAAAAAGTGGATACACGTTTTTTTCAGAGAGTCTTCGTATTTTGAGAAAAATAAAAGTTACAAGTTCTTCTCTGGTGAACTGGGAACACCGTGTAACTTATGTTTGTCTTGAAATATCCAGTCTCTCCAATTAAAACGTGTAGGGGAATTTTTACCGACCGAGCGATAGATCGCCTTAAATAATCAATCACCTCTATCGTCGTGAGGGTCTTTCCAGCTCGTTGGTCCCAGACATTGACAGTTCTGTCCTCGCTAGCGGAAAGGATATAATTTTCATTCATTGCGAGCCTGAGAACGGCTCCTCTGTGAGCTCGGTACCGAAGGGTCGGTACGGCACTGACCCGAGGATCGAACAATATCACAGTTCGACACTGTGACCCAGTGGCCAAGAGGTTGACTCCAGGGTGTGAAGTAATGCACAACAACGCACCCATGACCTCCCTGCAACCAAAAATCGAGCAACTTTGAGTGACGTTCATCGATCGATTCCTCGATTAACTATTTTTTCAGAGTTTAAGAAAAAAATTGGCAATGAAATGGAATAACAAACTTGATTGAATGTACATCTCAAATTTTCTGACTTCCACCAGCTGCAGGTGATCCATGTGCCACAATTTGATGGTGCGGTCCCAGCTGCAGCTGTAAAAAGTTTCATCGTCCACGGACGTCAAGCCCCATATCCATCCGGCATGGGACCCTTCGCGAAATCCGTGTTTCCAGTTCAGGATTGATCCTTCCGCGTGTTCCCAGCAGATCAAGGCCCGGTCTCTTCCTCCTGATATCAAAAATTTTCCTTTCTGCAACACGTCGTTGAATATTTAATGATCAAGGTCAACGAGGTCATTTTTATGGATTGGAATTTATAAGGAATGGAAAATTGAGCTACGCGAGGCGAAGAATCTCTTCAGATTCGTTCCCAGACTCAAATTTTCCTACCGCTCGTTCCAAAATTTCTACCTTTATGAACATAAGCGTGTCAACCGCGCTGAAATGACCTTCGCTCGGCTTGACCTCCTGGACTGCCACTTCGTTTTTCCAGAACGAAACATATTTCTCCAGTCTGGCGCACGATCGTTTCCAAAATAATTCATCTTCCTCCTCTGCAAAAGGAACAAGCAGCGAATCGATAGAAACGTTGTTATCTCAGGCTCGAAGGCAAAAAGGCCCATCGGAACGGAAGGAAAGCCATGGGAGAATTTTTTCAAGGACCCAACTTCTCCGGCGACTCAAGAATTTTTCTCCCGCTCTTTAAAAATCACCTTTAAAAAGGATTCTACGTGGGGAGCATAACTGAGGATGTGTTTTTTTTCTCTGTTGTATAAATTTCGAAAAAGCAACAGAATTTTAGTTTTTTTTTTCGGTTTTCAAGCATTGCCGTTAGTTTCGAAGTTTTTGAAAATATTTTTGAGTATTTTTAGCAGAGGAGGAGGGAAAAGTGATTTTGTCACGGTTTTGGAAATTTCAGGACAAGATCTGAAGCAAAATTTTCGTTAAAGGCTTTTTTGGACAACACAGAAACATCGTTAATGATTTATTTGGAGGTTAAATGGAGATTAATGTGGAATTTTCATGATGTATTTACTGAATTATTGTTTGTGCGGAGGCGCGAGCGCAATTGTGTGCTACAAATTTGAGCTAACCAGGTGGAAAGACTGGATATCGAGCGTTTTTCCAAATGTGGCCGATCCTCACTTTCCACAATGAGTCATCGCTCAGTATCTCATAAAACTGCTTACAGGCACAGCCAAGACCCTGTACAAGAGTCTTAGTGTCCAAGAACGAACATATGTGTAGAAAAACCTTGAAAAAAGAGAAGCATAAATACGAGAATGCTTTGGAAACATTGATTTGGCTTTTTTTTGTCAACATCGAAGAAAAAAACAAGATCGAAAGTCTGATCGTCTGTGCGTGGGGAAAACTGTTGTTGGGAAGAGATTTAACTGATTAAAATTGTCGGCATAGACGATGGAGTACGTTTTACTTTCGAATGAAATAAATGAAGCAGAAAATTGAATAAAAATCGAAAAGCAAACATTTTTTCCTCGAGTTCAACGAACTGAGGTGAAAGCGAACTTGTAATCAAAGATGGCTGCCAACAGCTGACTGAGAAGTTTCGTTTTGACATTGATTGGCGTTGGCGGTCTATGGGGAGAATGACAGGAGCTCGTAATTGTTTGAGTAAAGAAAAATAATAGTGTTTTTTTCGTGTACGAACCTCGATGGGAAGATCGAGAAGCGTGATGGGCGAACTGTCAGAATAACGTTGGTTGGAAAACCCTTTTTCATTTTCCATGGACATCTCGATTTCGCTCCTTCTCAAGGTTACTCGTGTTTTGTGTCTCGCTTATCGTCCGACACAGTGCTACGCAGGACGTTTATTTTCTTTCCACTTGAAAATAAATCTCACGAGCAATTCAACGTTTCCTCGAAAACGTTATTTTATTGACAGTTTCGTAAAGCACGAGATTCCTCAACGCAAAATCACCTCGCACAACGTATCAACCCATATCGTGATCGAGAAGAAAAAACGCTGACCGAGATTTGTTCTTCTTTCTCTGTAGTCGTTCGTCGTTCGTTTGTGTGCTCCGTGCGTCTCAAGCAGGGCCGGCACATCGAGGGCAACGAAACGAAGGAGTCACGACGACGGAGGGAGGGGGAAAGACAATTCTCTCCGCGTTCACAATAATGAAACCGTGAATTTGGTTGAAAATTATTTAACGCATTTCTTCACGAGCCACGAACAACTCTAACCGGATTTTCTCTTTTTCACTAAAACAATTTTATATTTTTCATGTTTTTATTAATTTATCGTCATTATTTTTTTCTTTCAGGATATTTTGCGTAAATAATTTACGAAATTTTTTGTGTAACGAATATAATAAAGTTTATTTGCAACAATTATGATTACAGACTCAATAATCCGCAATAACATTTTACACGCCGCCCCCACAGGCATTCACTTATTATAAAATTAAAACAAATCGTAACTACGTCTTTTTTTTCACATGACCCACTAATTACAAATTATATAATTATCTATACTATTTTTCTACCCATTTTCGTACATATAAAATTATTTTAATCATTGAATATCATTTTCATAATAAATTATTGCACTCTCCAGACAGTTGCTCATACAATTTTCCGAGACATGCTCAAGTTTGAAAAATGAAATTTTCATCCAAGATTATCGTGATTTTTTTTTAAATCCTTTTAATAAGAGAATTTTTCGAGAATGGCTCGATATTCGCTTCGAGTATACATAGCGGTATGTACGCAACATTTTTTTTCAAAATTTTGAATCATTCGTAAGAATGATTAAAAATTCATTTCGATAAGAAAATATTTTTTTTTTTTTCATCATCGCGTTTGGAGAACGTTCAACATTCTTGGAGCCGCGAATTTTCGAAAACGATATCGATTATTATACAAACGAATAAAAAGTGGAACCCCCGAAATTAAAGGTGCTCATGCGGCTCGAGCTTTTTCTTCATTGCAAATAATCGATATTTACAATGATTGGAACTTAAAAAATAATTCATTGCTCCGGATGCGCTCAAAATACATTTGTACTTTGCCACCCAAATCGCGAGTCGAGGGTAGATTAAGGTCAGTGAACTTTTTCCATTTTTGCTTCGAAGTAAAAAAGCTGCTTGGATTTTAGGATTTTCAAGTCAATCGTTCCGAAAAATTATCGGTATCGAGTTTTTTTTCTGTGATAATGAGAACTGCCCATTTTTTTTACCCTAGAACCACAAACCGGAGCAGATTTCTACCCAAGGCGAGCTCCGAATTCCCAAGCTAATTTTTCAGCGCTTTTAGGCATTCAAATCGATTTTTCACCAACTGAATCTCGTTGAAATTCAATTTACTCATCACCATTCTCTTTGGCATGAAAAAAACAAAAAGATTCATGCACTCATGAGTCAGACAACTGCTTTCAGAACGATTTTACGAACGAGAAACCCGTGGGGTAAATATTTACCCTTGTTTGTAGTTTAGAGGTAAAAAAAATAGGTTTGTAGTTCCAGGGTTAATTGTTGTACTGAGGGGAAGCAGCAATTTTGCCTCAAATCGAAACTTGCAACTGAGCAAAGTAGCGAATATCGAGAATATTTATTGTTCATCCCGCGGAAAGAATTCTTTCATAGTATCTCCCGATGCGGTTCAGCGGATGATAAATAAACTTTATGACACTTGAATGTGCTGGGAAAGAAATTTGCTAGGAAGGGCATAAAAAGAAAGATTCACTGTAGTCTTCCCTTGAAATACTGATGGTAAGAATATCACAAACTCTGACATCGGTTGTGTTGTTCAAAGGCCGTAGAATACTTAATAAGAACAAAAGAAACAATTGCACCGCAGGCCGAGCCGGATTGCATGACAATTCCTACGCCGATGAGGGCCTTGGGGCCGAGTTTTCTTCGGATTTTAGCAGTAATGGACAATTTCAAATAAGATATAACGCCGGTAACAATGACCCAAGTAAGGATAATGAGAATAACACCGATGAGTGAATTTTGCAAAGGGGGATGCGGCGAGGCGGCTGCAGAATAAATGGCATAAGCCATGGCCACCATTCCGAGGAGAGACAATAAATCCAAAACTACCAAACGAACTGAATTGTACACCAGAGCGAATAGACAAGCCAGGGGATTGGCAATATTGGCCAAGGTCACCGTTAAATGGAATGCAATGTTACCGTAAGGTAAACACGAGTAAGTTTGGATTCCCGGCAGGAAGCCATTGCCCAAGAAACAAATAAAACTGAGAAGAACGTGCAAGTAAAGGGTGCGGCAGAGACTCATCTCTCGTTCGACTTTGTCGCAAGTTGATTTTGTATCTTTCGATCCCTCGATATCAACGTTGTCGTAAGAATTCCTAGCTTCGGAATCGACCCTCGAAATACTTTGACGATTGGCTGTTTTTCCTCGTCCCTCGAGTTCGCTGTTACCAACGGGCTTGATAGCTTCCATGTCGACGGGCGGAAGATACCGCAGGAATCCGAAAGTACAGAACGAAAGGAAGAGAATGGAAAAGATAAAAATGAAATAATCCCTCGGCGGGAATCTGGGATCCTCTGTTATTTCCACCACCGTCCCATTTTCAAGACGCTTGCATTGGGCCTCCCCGCCGACACCTTGGATCCAGGCAACGACGCTGGGAAGCACTCCGCTAAGGCCCTCGCCTATGAAATACGAGACTAAATATTTCTCGTTGCTGTTCCGGAGGTACGGCATAAAAAGAATGGAGCTCGTGCAGCCTACGAGAGCCATGACGAACGTGCACACGTACGTCGCGGTGCTGTGCTTTCTGCCAACGGCCCAAAGCGTCGAGTCGTAGAAAAACGCGAGGAAGAGCATTGCCACCGCGCTCATGAATAGCAAGAAAAAAATACATGCCGTCTCGTTGATCGAGGAGCAAAACGATCGCGCCGTTGACAAGATTATGGGGCCAATATTTGCCGCTTGAATTATAACGACAATGTAAACCGCGAGGTCCCATCCTTCCGGCGCAGAAATCACTAACAGCGGCAGCTGCACGAAAATCCCATTGATGCCAAGCCACGCGGATATTCCGAAGATGACGACCAACAAGTGGACCACAAGAGGCTGCGCCAGCAATTTCTTGCGGCCGTTCGTCACGTACATTTCGATTTTTTCCAACATTGCGACGTTCCTTCGCGTCCTTGAGCACGAAATTCTTTTGTATCAATGCGTTGGAAACGTTATCGCTTACGAAAAAAGTCCGAACACATTTCGAATGCTAATTCTTCATCATCTTCAATTTTATCTGTGATTTCAGACACAATTCGAGTTGCTAAAGTTTCAAGATGACAGATTGGACGTTCGAGTTACACAAGTGGCACACTTTCACACATGATCGCGTAATCAATGTCTTTATTCTCAATGTCGACTGATAACGATTTATTTCACGATTTGAAGGTTATGTGTAGCACAATAAATATCTTTCCAACTGTTTACCCGCCTCGCAATTTCGCCAAATTGCCCATTTTTTCCAACTCAACCAACAAAACTGTCCACACTTTCGAAAACTAAACGGAAATATTGCACTTTCGAAAATAACTTCCGTGAAGATCAAGCGACCTGGGCTCTTCATGTAATTACGGAAATAACGCCCAAACTACGAACACGTGAGACAGTTAATGAGGCTCTTTCTATTTTCCATCGAATCTAACGATTGTGAAATTTCGTAGTCCATTTTTTTCCCGCGATAAACACCTGCGCATGCGCTTCGGGATTCCGTGGCTCCGCAACGCATTTTTTTTCTAGTTTTTTTCGAGTTTTCGGTCCTCACGCGGTCACTGATTGACGGAGGAACAAAAGAACAAAAACACTTTGCGAAAATCGCTGTTTCTCGGTTCACAAAATGTATCTTTCTACTACGAAGTCTTCGGAAGAAATTCTAGTCGCTCATTATTTTACGATCGAAAATCCTTCTCCCTATCTCGAGACAAACGCGTGTAAATTCCGAGGGTAAACAATCCGGTGAGTTAATTAAATATCTAGTCACTACACGATGTTCGTTCGAATTGATCGCGATAAAGAACGCGAGTGTCATCATTCGACCATAAAGCCACAAAGACTTCTGATAACGACAAAAAACCGATACACGATGTTTTTATTCCATCCTAGAAATTCCATGATTGACAAAAAACGTCGAATAAAGAAATATTTCCATTCATAAAAATCTCCAAGGAAAAATTCTGTTCGAGAGATCGTGCCCGTTGTGGAAAAAAACTTGCCAAAATATTCCTAACCCGGAAATCAATCCAAAGTTATTTCTCCGATAAAAAATATCGTCTGGAGTATCGCCATGAGCCTGGAAACTACGTCACGAAATAAATAAGATTCGAGACGTCGGCACACATCTCGCTATGTTTTTAGCCGAATAAGTAATTGATCGAGAAAATAAAATGAGGAGAAAGAATTTCAAAAAATCGAAAAAAAAGTTTTTTTTTGGGAAATAAATAAATAACGACGCGAAATAATTACTAAGCTACAAACACGTCACCTTTCTTTCCATATCATCCAAAAAAGAATAAAAAGACGTTGCAACGTTGACCTTGAACCGGATCAAGTGCAGATTTTAACGAAAATGAAAAAAATTCCCAATCGTAAACAATGATTTTATTTTCACACAAATTCAAACATTCGATTCTAATTTTTCCCATGCAATTATGTCACGCCCCGAAGAGTTGAAAAAAAAATGAGAAAACTCTCGTTTTTCGAAATTTAGCAGCTCGAAATCGACTCCGATTCCGAGTCTCAGGCTCGGATAGAAAAAGTCTACGTATAACGTTGTCCCCTAAAAGTCCGTGGAGATCGGTAAGTACATCGTTTCCAATGAGACTCTATCGAGCAGCCTCAAATCAGCGAATTGATCCCACTTGAGATTATTGAACCAGAAAAGAAACGAGACCAAACGAAATTGCCTTGAACGCAATTATAACGTTGGTTCCTATCGAAACAAAAGGAGAAGAAAAAAAACGAGACCCTGCCAACGAATCGAACTCGGTCGAGATTTTTATTCCGAGACTGGCGACAATGTCAATATTTCAAGTTGCTAGAAGACAAACCACCGACGAGTCTAACTGAGCGATAAAAATAAAAATAAATAAAAACGTCCGGCCAGGCGATTGTGATGGAAAAAAAAAACGAGGACGTCTCGTTAGTAAAATCGATGATAATTAACAAATTATCGTTCATCGCTAAGAACTCGTGCCTCGGAGAGAACATGACCGATAATTATTAACAATAATATTGCAAATTAAGTATTTCGAGTGCGAGACGAGTCGCGATTAAGTTGAATGTTCCCAGAATTGATAAGAACTAGAGAACGACGATATAGGAACACTTTTCAATTAAAATAATTAGCTAAACCAATTAGTACAGGGTCCCTCCATTTTTCTACGATAAAAGTCTCTCGTTCTCCATTTTTAACAACACGACTTTCTCACCAGCACGGGGTCATTCAGACCCAGACAAAAAGCAACATTTCCGTCGGAATTATTGATTCCACGAAAATTCAGTTTTCTTTATAAAAAACAAAAAATATGAATCAATTTTTTGAATAATTAGAAGCTCGCGAGTTGTCTGGGTCCCACAGACCCGGTGTAGTCGGGACCGGTAAAGCTTCTTTTTCCTATTTCTGTTTCACTTTATTTTTTCCTCGTTAAGATTCCATTCAAGGTCGAGCATTGACCCTGAACTTATTTTCATCTCGAAATTCACTTTTTTCATGATTTTTCGAAAACGAAACGATAACGCACGATAAAGTCGTATTTAAGGAAAACACTGAGGATCTTAATCGACGAAGAAATTCCAATTTTTCGTCTCAGGGTCAGTGCGAACGACCGGAGGAAAAAAAAACGTGAAAATTGAAGAATTTGATTTTTTAAATATTCACAATTAATGGGAAAGCCATCCGGTCGAATGGAAACACAAAAATAATACTTTTACGGATTATCGCATTGGATTTGTGATGCATAATTATTTACAGACTCTATTTACTATTCGCATACGATCGTCGCAACAGTGGTGATCGTGTTGATCGATTTTCCGCTTGATTTTTTCTACAGGCATGATTTTTTTTCGTGCGAATCATTTTCCGCTTTCGCGGGAAAGAATATTTCTGAATATTTTTATTTTTTTAGCATTTTGTATTCTCAAGGCACCCTGTACTAATGCGGATGAATAATTTTCCTGAATCTTTTCGCATCGACCAGAGAAAATCGATTTCTGTCACTCCGAAGAAAATTCTTGTTCGTTTATTTTTATCGAATTTTTTGGAATTTTCATGATTCATCGATTGTCCACTGCTCCGTGCGACGGATTCCAATATTTTGGAGTATTTTTTCTGCTATTTTTTGTAGAAGTCAAGAGAAGAATCGAGTTGGAAGAAATTTGTGGATGGAGAACGAAGATTCGATGAAAAATGGAGCGACAGAATTGTCGGCGCTCGAAAATCCAATTTCGAGAGTTTCTCCGAACGATGCTTTCGGAGAGAATTGGGTTCAGTGTGCCATGAGGGCTGAGCAAGGTTCATAAGATTTGAAGGTTCCGGCATGATTGACGAGAACGAAGATGGTAATAGCGCCAGCGAGGGAACCAACTTGAGTGGCGACGCCGATGTAATAGAGTCCTCTGCCTGGGTCAGGCCTGAAGAGCGTGGTGATGCCCATTTTGACAAAGCCTATGAGACCGTTGACGAGGACCCAAGAAATGACAACGAGGAATTCACCGATCCAGGAGCCCTGGAAAGGTGGTTCGGGGGATTGGACAGCGAGGAAAAGTACAAAGCTGGATAAGAGGAGAATAGCTCCTGTGAGCCACGTGAGAAAGTGCGGGGATTTTGGAGTTTTGAGGATAAAGCCCAAGCACATGGCCAAGGGATTTGCCATCGAGGCCAAGGTCACGGTCAAGTGATAGGCGACGTTACCGTAAGGTAAGCACGAGTACGATTGTATGCTGGGCAACGTGCTGTGTCCCAAAAAGCAAACGACCCCCATCATGCACAAGAGATAATTGTACAAAGGCTTTGACATGGTCCACCCGGAAGTGGTTTTGTAACTGGGAGGAGCGTTTATTTCGGTCGGTAAAGTTTCTGTGCTGCCTGGTTGCTTGACCCTCTCGCCACGTGCGACAGCAAGTTTGTTCAAACCGACAAACGCCAAGAAACTCAAAGACAACAAAGTCCCAACGAGGGTGAAAAATATCTCGATGGAAAAACGTGGCTGTGGATAGACCGTCGCGTAAGTCCGCATCTCGGCATCCGGTTTCGTCGTGTTTACACATTCCGGATTGCCTCCGACACCCTGTATCAGCGCCGCTACGCTCGGCACAAAGCCACTCAGTCCTTCTCCAACCAAATACGTTACCAAATATATTTCACGATAATTTCTCATGTACGGCATAAACAATACCGACGATGTACATCCCACGACCGCCGTCAGGAACATCAAACCCAGCAACGCCGTCGAATGCTCTGCACCAAATACCACCGATGTCTTGTCGTACGTAAACGCCATTGCGAATATCGCCGCTGATGCCATTCCCAGTAAACCGTAGATTATGTAATGATCTCTGACCCACGAGGTGTATCTGAAAAATTGTATACAAATTAGAGATATTGTCATCACTCGTTACTCTCCTGCTTAAGGAATTTCATTTTTTCCACCATTTTTTCAACGAAATTTCATTTTGTTTCGCATTTTCTCAAGAAATCTGAATTTGTTCAGTGGAATTGAATTATTTTCCGCATTTTCTCAACGAAATTCCATTTTTTTTAATGAAATTACATTTTGTCTCGTATTTTTTCAACAGAATTGCATTTTTTCATTGGAATTTCATTGTGTCTTGCAATTTCTCAACAAAATTGCATTTGATCAATGTAATTGCATTATTTTCTGCATTTTTTCAACGAAATTCCATTTTTTCCAATGAAATTTTATTTTGTCCCGTATTTTTTCAACAGAAACACATTTTTTCATTGGAATTTCATTTTGTCTTGCATGTTCTCAACAAAATTGCATTTGATCGACGAAATTGAATTATTTTCCGCATTTATTCAACAATGTTGCATTTTTTTCAATTAACTTTCATTTTGTCTCGCGTTTTTTCAACAAAATTGCATTTGTCCAACAATTATATTATTTTCGGCATTTTTTCACCGAAATTTCACGCATTTTTATTAATTCTCAACGAATTCCAACAATATTGCAATTTTTTTTGTTTTTTTTTTGTATTAGCAGGTTTTAAATATTTTTTTACTCCGGTTGCATTGGTCCAGTTTTTCTTTGTCAAATTTGCACGTTCGAAAGACGTTCTACTTATTCGCGAAGCCAGAGTCTTTTGCTCCCGACTGCAGATTCCTTTTGCCCTGAAAGGAAATGTTGAAAAAGCAGTTTTTGAGATTTACCGGGAGTTGGAAATACTCACTTTGTATAAAGAGTGTACAAAATTGGTCCCAAGTTTGCTATTTGCACGAGCATCACCATGTGAGCCGGTAAACCCCATCCTTCCGGAGCGGTATTCACTAATAAAGGTAATTGAACGTAAATCCCATTGACGCCGATCCAGGCTCCGACTCCGAACATGAGAGCGAGAGCATCGACCAGTAGCCGCCGGTTGCTGAGGCGTTGCGAGAGAGTGTTGCTCATTTTTGCTTGATTTCGTATTTTTTTGGGTTTTTTCAACGTTTACGAAACGTCGAGGAAGCGATGAGTTCCTTGTCGTGCTACGGAAAATTTCCCAGTGGCCCGAATGCCGATTCGAAGGAATTTTCTCGATTTAAATGAAACCGAAGGAATGAGTTTTATCTCGTTGCATCAGAAAATTTGTCACCGTGCGGATCGAACTACGAAAAATTGTTGTATTTCACGCACTGCTGTCCGCGAATTAACGGAGTTCAGATTTGTTGCCACTGAGCACACGAAACATCGACGATTCAGAGCGACGTTTCTCTTTTCGCAGTTTTCATTCTTCGTGCACTTGAATTTTCAGGAATTTTCTAGAATTGTTTTAATTATTTTTGTCAACCAGCAGACGACGCGATCGAGACATGTTGCGATTTGCTCGTACAAAGTTTCGTGGGAGGTTATGTTCTCGCTTCGGCGAATTCGAGTTTCCAGCGACTCGGTTAATCGCTTTTGGTTCTTTGCATATTTTTTTATTTAATCGCGGACACAGCAATTTTGCTTTTGTATTTTTTGACGGAGAAATCACGCGTACGGAAAATTAAACTCTTTGCCGCGACCTTGCCAATCGTCTCGGAAGCCGCTCGAGAACTGTACGTGTCCGCTCGGGGATGGACCAGCGCTCACCAGCTGTTCATCTCTCGTGGACACGAACGACAATATCGATGTTGATATGTACTCGAGAACTTTGCACAGTCATACTCCGTCCTTCGGTATTATTTCATAATTGTCATCGTCATAAAAATCACGAATTTGCGCAAGCGTGATGGCCTCGATTCGAGTGTTCTCGGTATCGTTACGTTTTAACAGTCAAAATTGATTTTCTTTTTTTTTTGTGTTTTCGTCAACAAATTTTTCATTGTATGTTGTGCCTCGAATCTTCAGAAATATTTTCTCTCGCAACAAGTGAATCCGTACGTGATCCTATTCATTAAAAATGGTTGTGTTTATTGAAAATTCAGTGCCACTAAAATTAGCGTTTTCTTTTCCCATTTCGCAACTCAAACGACGCGCCAAAGAGCTTCGCGCTCGGTCCGTCTCCGTTGACCCAGATGGCGGGACACAGTTTAGTTCAACGCGGTGATAATTTTTAACTTGAAAGTAAAAAGTTGCAACGAAACAATAAAACCGTATGAAAAGCTTCGTATTTATAAATGGCAAGGAAAAAAAATGAAAAACGAAAAGAAAAGATCGTGCTGTGGCGCTCCCATTTCTCAAGCTGACGCGACCGAGAAAACGGTTTGGAATTTCAACACCGCGTTCTTTCCCACACTTTTCTGCCTCAACCCGGAGCACCCGGAGCAGAGCGTAAGCCCGTGCGCAGACAAAAGAGAATTGCAAAACGAGCGAGCGATCAAATATTCAAAGTGTCACACAGCGGGGATTTGGGCAAGTTGACAAATGGGAACGATTAGTGAAATGAGGAACACTAGAAAAGTGAGTCGCGCGACTGTATTTCACTCTCTGACGACTATGATTATTACGAATGGCCTGGTTTTTGAAAAAAATGAAATGCAAAGGCGATCCGTTAATTATAACGACATGATTACGCGGTTTTTAAAACTTTTTTCGCAAAAACTATCGATCGTCAATCAAAAGAGACACGAAAAACTTTCTAGCGACCATAACGACTCTTTCGATCAACATAAATTTTACATAGTACGCAAAAGTTATTAAAAACGAATCGTCGTACGGTTCACATAAATCTGCATACATAACGACGCGCCGCGTGTTTGATGGCCCGAACTCTGATCATGTCCAATGTCCATTTATCTTGAGGAGCTCCGGACATGACATGAACCAATCGAAATGCGATTGACCGTTCCCCATGAATAGTAACGCGATGACACCTATCAGCGAAAATCCTCGTCACTCATCCCCCCCCTCCTCCCTGGCCCCCACACCGCCGCCCACGCGATAGAAATTGGCATTTCACTTACCTTGCAGGAAATCGACGCTGCGATGATTTATGAATTCTGCGAACTAACGACAAGCCCCTCCCCCAATTTCATTATCTTCCAAATTATCAGGATATTCGTGTCGTTTCCGCTCTCGTGTCTCACCACCGAACCGGATAAACAGAATTCAGAATAAAAAATGTTTTTCCCCGAGTTACAACGACGCGAAAACCGTGATAACGTAATTATCTCACATTTACGTATTTTCATCGTCAGAATACGAATTGTGTGTTTGCGGTGACAAACGTCGCGAAAACGAGATGTAAATCTGGACGAACAGCAGATACCGGGACCGCGGGAAACGAGTTTCCGAGGAAAAGGTACTGACGATAAATTATGCATAACCTTCAAGTTCGTATTGTTATCTAAACGCTGTTTTGATTTTCGACCTTCATATGACCTTCAAATTTCACTTTGTTAAAAAAATTGAAAAATACGTCGAATAATCGCGAATTCCAGCCCGAAAGTTTCGTTCGTACGATTTAGTAAACACACGCGTGCACAAAAATATCCAAAGAATAACACAAAAACCATCTGCATCGATCGACGTTGTGACGAGCGAACAAAAATCTCACAAAATTCCATCGAAATTTCAAACGAGATTCTTTTTTTTCGAATTTTCTTGTCAACTCTTCGTTTTTAACTGAAAAATACGATTTTTTTTTGAATAAAATAAACGGTAAGGCGACGACGAGGTTAGGATTGGCGGGACAGAAAAATGAAAGACCATAGACGTTGAGGTTGAATATAGCAAGAATTTTATAAAAGACGAGGCAGACCCACAGATGGTTCGAGTATTACACGTTGTGTGTTTTTCTTTGTAGTGTTTATGCATGTTTGATTTTTGGTGCGTCTCGAAATAAATGTTTCATGTTTTTCGAGCTCGTGTCAAGTTCGTTCTTTTCTTTTTCGTACATGAGGGAACGTGTGGCTGTTTTGTATATATGTATATTTTTTACTTTTGCGGTTTCTTGTTCCGGACGATGCGAGTTACAATTATTCCAGGAAGTTGACAACTATCGAGGCTACATATTTATACACATTAGAAATATTTCTGTGATAATCAAATAAACGATGAATATGTTACATTTCTCCAATTACAATATTTCTTAATTATCTTCACAAATATTTCTCGATCGCTTTTTTCGAGTTCGCACACAGACTTTTCGTCCTCGTCGCGACAGACGGGATTGCCAACGTTTCAATAATTGTTCGTCGTATTTCCATTTCGAGTTCTCGATCGTCATGACCTTGAAACTTCAATTTCCGCAGACACATCGAAAATGAGTGAATTTTTTTTTTCAACTCTTCGAAAAGATTCCAAGTTCGGAGTCGTGGATTTTCTAGCAATTCGTGGAACTTTGGTCATGGAATTCCGATTACATTACGACGAACATGCAGTTTTTGTCCGAGCGAGCGGGAATGAAAAATTAAAATTTTTTGATCAACTTCTTGTCGCGAAATATTCGAATCTTCGTTCCTTCGATAAAATTCACTGTTTTTGACAATTCGATCATTTTCTTTCGAGAAATAAAAGTGATTGAATCGAAAAATCTAATTTTTTGGATAAACGAATATTTCGTTGAAACGATAACGAAAAAGTTTCGTTTGATCGATGAAATCTGCAGTCACCGAAGATTCGATCGTTCCATTTACTTAATTCGCTGGCTGAAAAAAAAAACAAACAAAAACTCTCCAACTTACGCGCAAAGCGTTTTTCCCAAATGATTGACCAAAGTTCATAGTCCGAGCGTTCCTCCAGCGTGCCCAATACCAAAAGCATACCAGAAATAAAAATTGCGTTGCCAAATTAATTTCCCAGCGCTTTTGGGTATTTGAATCGATTTTTCACCAACTGAATCTCGATGAAATTCAATTTACTCTTCACCATTCTCTTTGGCATGAAAAAACAAAAAGATTCATGTACGTATAAGTCGGACAACTGCTTTCAGAGCGATTTTACGAACGAGAAACCCGTGGGGTAAATATTTACCCTGGTTTGTAGTTTTGAGGTAAAAAAAATGGGTTTGTAGTTCCAGGGTTAATTGTTGTACTGAGGGGAAGCAGCAATTTAGCCTCAAATCGAAACGTGCAACTGAGCAAAGTAGCGAATATCGAGAATATTTATTGTTCATCCTGCGGAAAGAATTCTTTCATAGAATCTCACGATGTTTCAGCTGATGATAAATAAACTTCATGGCATTTCAACATGCTGGGAAAAAAATTACCGCGGGGTAAATATTTTCCTCGGTTTGTAATTTTGAGGTAAAAAAAACCTGTAGTTTTTAGGCTAATAATAAAATAACAATAATAATAACAACAAGAATCATGACAATTAGGATGCAGCAGAACCAAAAAAACGTTTACCCTGTTACAGACGAGTGCATTTTTCTTGTGCACCCTTCGTTTTAGCCCAAAATGCATTTTTGTTCATTTTTTTTTGCTCGTTTCATTCGAATTTCGTCGAAAATTGTGATAATGAATTTTTGTTTTTAACTATCCCGGGACAGGAGCGTTATTTGTCGGCAAGTCTTTGATGCAGAATGTCGAAGGCTCTTTACGCAGTCACGCCTTTCTTTTCGTCTCGTTTCTCCTTCCGGAATGACTTTCAATATTTGCATTATGGAGCAAAACGATTTGCCTATTCTTCTCATTCTGCGAGTGGTACGAGCTCGAGAGGCTTTGGCTCTCTCGACTGGCAGCTGAATATCTTGGCTGCTCCTATTCACAGAATCAAACTCTTTCCATAGCCTGAAAGAACTTGTATAATTCTCTATGAAGAGAGTCTCGCGCGTTGTTCTTCAATCGCTCCGGCTCCCAATCAATCCTCCTGCGCGATCACTCGCAGTGAAAATCGAGTGGAAATTGCCTAGCGAGATTCCCTCGAAATGCTGGACCGTTAGGACGTCTCGTACACGTTTGTGCCTTCGAATCCTCGCGGGGATTCGTAAATCCTCGATCGAGTCGTTCTTGGACTTTTTCATCGTTCAGATATTTGCCATTTTTTTTTCGAATTTTTCGTTTGGAATTTAAACAAAAAAAGGGGGAAATTTGTGTCTTTACCGTTGTGAGCAAAGGTGACAAAATTATGGGCCAGGTACTTAGAACGCTGACTTCGGGATCTCACTTTTGGGCGGAAAGGAGTGGCAACTCGTGACACGAAACAGAAAGTTTCCATTAGCACGGAGCAACGACCCTGTGCTCGTCCATCGAGACCTTTAATCACCGTTCTCATCAATTTTCTGTTTTACTTCAAGCAAAGCGTGACAATCCCAAGTGGCCCCATTATCGTTCGATTTTTATAAAATTTTGTGCGTTTTTTAACAAAAAGATCGAAGATTCGTTCATTTTTCTGGCGATCAACGCGAAATTTCGTTATTCGCAGAAGTTTGAAAATTAATCGAAAATGTGTGAAAAAATGGACTTAAATTTGTTAAAAAAATTTTTAAATGAGAAAAAAATGGAATTTCTTAGTTTTTTGTTTTGGAAATGACGTAAATTTTGTTTACCACGTTAAAATGTAAATTTGTGAAAAATGTACACGCACACACGAAGTTTTGGAATGGTCTGACGATGATAAGTCTCACTCGACATGGATATTTCAAAAATTCTTGACTTTTCCCATTGGTTTATACACTTAAGCTCGCTGGAGGTGAAAAGGACGAAAATATCCAACTCCCAGAATAAAGATGGACCATAAAGTCGAAATCGAAAAGATTGTTAAGCTCGAATGATGAGAACAAGCCAATCGTTTACAAAAACTGGGCCAAGATTATGAGAAAATAGTTTGACGAAGCTTAAACGACTAGATGAGAAAAGAAAGGCGACGGTCAGTTGGATGGAAAGTGTGACGTGGTAGCCAACGATCAGAATGGTCTAATCTCTCGAGATAATTAATAATACACATCAATACAATGATGAGAACTGTGCGATTGTCAGTTGCTGTAAAAGCGCCTCGTCACAGCACACGTGCGATTATTATTTTTCTATACAATAATCCGAATGAATTTAAAATTATTGAATTATCGAAAAGAAGAGTTGAAACAAAGACGATAAAGACGTGAATAAAATGGAAAGTTTTAACAATAATTACGTGACGACGACAACGACGATTATTCTTATTGATTCTTAGATCGATTAATACACTATAGAACAATCGTATGTATAGATACTCGTGTGTATATCCTTCAGACGACATTCCACTTGATTATTCTTCCCACGTTCCTTCAGCCATTTCGCCAAATTGCACGAGCAAAAACATGTTCAAGCAAATATCGATCATGTACGATTTCATTTTGTTCCTCTGAGAGAGTGTACGTGTGTGTCAATGTCTTGTGAGAAATGTTTGATACATTTATACGATAAAATCCATAATTTCCATGTAATAACAACCATCATTGGATGAATCAATTAATTAAACAATTAATAATAACAATGACAATATCAATCGTAGAATGAATGATAATTGTGTAGATTGTACAAGCAGGACGTGTTTTTTAATTTTTTTTTATTTTTCTATATACGTATGTGTTTGTGGGTGTAGAGTGCAAGTGTCGAAATGTATATTCAATTCGTGCGATTGATCAATTAAGAATTTGCTCAAGAAACAGTCGTCGACGAAGTGATGGAAAAATGAAGTTGTTGATCAGTTTTTTATTTTTTTTATTTCAACCTTTACTTGCCACACCTCTGCAGAATTACGTTCTTGCCACCTGGGGGTAGATTTGCACCCCAGTCACGAAAATTGTCATAAAAAATGAACTGCTGAATATTTCGACTTAAAAATTGGTGGACAAAATATTGAAAGCTTTTTTTAAGGAAGTTGACTACATACGACCATGTGATAAGAATTTAATAAAATTTCGTGACAACATTCTTTAGAAACAAATACGATGACACAATTTTTTTCAAAATTTTCGTCTACATAGTTGTCGAATAATTGCAGTTTACAATATGCAAAAGATTTATCTATATATATCTGAATCCTATGCTCGTGCATGTAAACTCTAGAGTTCAATAACTCGAAAACTATGTAGAAGAAAAATCTTAAAAATTTGTGTATCCATAATTAATACTAAAGAATTTACTCACCAAATTTCATTAAATTCTAATCATTTCGAATTTTCCTACGCTTTTAACGTGACAACATCGTTGTGTGTAGCCACCCTCTCGAAATTTGCAAGTACAACCTTAATATTGACCCTGAATTCGCTGCTAATTTCAAAGATAGTTAAAAAATTGCATCGATTTGATGGAATCGATGATTTTTTTTCCATTCAAAACGAATTTTCTTGTGCTTCTAACATGACAACATTGTTGTGTGTAGCCAAGCTTTTTAAAAGATTATTTACTTTAAATAGCCAAAAATTAGCAAAATAGCCAAAAGTACAGTAAAAAAAAAATTCTAAAACCAACCAAAGTGAAAAAATGACTATTTTCCTGGCCTGCAGTAGTTTGTACCCCAAGGTGGCAATTAAGGGCTAATCGATTTTCACGGTTTATTAAGTGTTGCAATCGATTGTGAAAAATATTAATGATGCTCGATAATCATCGGATTGTTCGTGCTCAATCGAGCGAAGCAAAGGATAACGTCTCGTTTTTGTAGAGGCTGGGGAAACGATATTTTTGATTAAATTCCGAGCGACTATGTTGCCACGAGTAAATCCTTAAAATGTTCAATTATAGGTACAAGGTTTGCGGCTGGAGCGTGTCCCAATCCCGTTTGTTGCCACGTGTCTCTGCCGATCGATAAACCTTCTCGGATTAAATGATTCGATTTACTAATTGATCGACAGAGACATGGGAGGGCGAACCGAAGGGCGAGATACACATCTTCGCTGCAAGAGAACGAGGGGACACGCTCCTCCGCGATCAAGAGTGCTTTATGTTCATTCGTTAAGGGGTTTTGTTTTAGCACAGATATGTACAAAGTATACAGCGTTTTCCTCTTTTTTTTCCTTCGTCTTTCCTAATACAGTTTTTACTTGATTTTCTATGATGTTGAAGTTTGCATCGATGAAATGCAACGAAAACTCATTATTTTTTATAGCATCGCACCAAATTTTCATACAGTGTTTCTCGACAATAACGAGAAAGTCTTTTTCGCCATTCGAAAAGTAAATTTACTAGAAAAATTCCAACGAGTCAATTAATTATCAAAATAATAAATAAAAAGTAGATTTTTCGTTGCATTGCAACGATGCAAACTTCAATATCATGATTTTCTCTTGTTATCACTCTCTCTCTCTCTCTCCCCCTCTTTCTCTTTAGAGCACAGAGGACGGATACGTGGCGCGCGAGTTCTACGCCCAAATTCCTCATTTTCTCAATCCCTCAAAATCCTTTTCTCTTTCCCTCCAAAGATTATTTCGTAAGTTTCATTAACGCTCGGAGTACGTTGTGCGCTGTGCACGCAGACGTTCAGTTTTTTGCGTGTTTTTCTGCCGAACGAATAATCGAGTCACGAAATGTTTGAGTTTCAAAAAAATGGACAATTTTTAAAAAGACTCGAAAGAATAAATGAAGCAAATGATGGAAAAAACGACGTGATTTTCATTTGGAACGAGATTCAATGAAAAATATAATGGTGGCTCGTGGTTTTGCGGGAAAATTTGTAAATCGAGCTGATGAATTAAGGGACGTACAGTGGAAAGCTTCACTGTACACAACGCTCTTGATTACAATGAACCCTGAAGCAGCACGAGTTCGATGTAATTCGAGTCTGTTATTCACCCTTGGTTCCCTCTCCGCGCTGCTATCTGTACCGTGCACGTTTACCATTGTCGACGATAACTCGTGCAACGTCGAATTATACGAGATATATCGGATTTTCGAGATGCATAACCAAACTCTAGAAACAACGGGCTGACTCATCGATCGAACGATGTTCAAGTTCGCATCGTTGAACTGCAACGAAATACGCTCATCATTTTTTTAAGCAGAGCGCTAAATTTCGTATACAGTATTTTTCAAAAACAGTGTGACGAAATTCTTTGCTATTCGAAAACCGAATCGGAGGAAAAAAAAATTGTAAAAATTGCAATAATTATATCAAAATAATGAAAGCTAAAAATATCTCGAGCATCTTGAGGAAGCAATTTCCAAATTTCAATTTGCAGCGTTTTTTTTGTATTTCCATTGAAATTATATGGTTTGGACAACTTTTCTAGGAAGAAAAGAGAAAGTACAAACTTATAAACAATATTTAACAAAATTTGAAGAAATTAGAGCGGTTGGACGATTTTTCGAAAAACTCAGATTTTCGTAAAATTCGAAAAATCATAAAATTTCAACCGTTCAACCGATATTTTCCAAATTCAATACAAACCTTCCTACTATGATACTCTATTTATAAAAAGAAAAATTAATAATAAATCTTGAAATTTGCGCAAGTTGGAGTGTCGACACTCTTTTTTTGAAAATTTCAAAATGCCGTAGATTTCGTATTTTTCTATCAATTCCAACAAAATTCTCAGAGAATCAAGAGCTTGTATAGATCAACATCTGTGCAAAACGGGAGCCCTGTAGCTCAAACCGTTCTCGAGTTATGAACGTTTGAATTTTACAATGCCAAAACATTCACACACACGCATGCGGACATTTTCTCTAAATATGATTTTTCCATGTTGTGGAACATTTCAAAGACATTGACATCGAAAAATAAAGAAAAAAATAAATTTTCACCGTCACATAGTTTTCTTCATGAGGAAGCAAAATTGAATTTTTCGTTGCATTCCAATGATGCAAACTTGGACATCGCATCGATCGACCTCAGTCTTCCACGTTCAATGTCTATTGCTCTCTCTCTCCCTCTGTCTCGCTCGTTCTCTGTTGCTCTCTCGTTGGCGAACAAGTTTCTCTACTCATTGAGAATTTCCGACACGTGTCCAGCCCACTATTTTTTTAACCCCTTTGTTTCCGACGCGGACTCGCGGTTTTCTTGGAGACTCGTCGACATTTTCTCGCGAATAAATTTTCTCTGTTTCCGCAGGATTTTCCACGACGAGCTAATATCTCGTTGGGAATCTAGAAAGAATGAAAAATTCAAAAAGGTACAGAAGTTCTCGTGCTACTCCATAATTTCTCGATGAACCGCGACCGCGCCCCCTGCCCTCGCTCTCCTGGTCTCGCAAGCACTCAATTAATTTAATCCGTTCGAACTTCATAACGAATTTTGTGCTCGTAACTTTGATGCACCGCGTGTATATAGAATCCGTAGTTTATCAACTGCAGGATGGGAGATAACTAGAAGAGGCAGCGCGAGAGCCTGAAGCTCGTAGGATTTAGGTTTATAAACGTTTCTTCTCTCCCCTCGCGATTCATTACGCGCATTGCTAATCACGGCTAACGCTCTCGTTTGCGCAGATGCCCGTTGGCGGTGTAAATGACGCAATTTTCGTTCTCGAAAATGGCCACGAGATGGCAGCTACGAATTTCTTGCTTAATTGACCATTTTAGGAAAGATCGATGCCCGTAATTGAGGTGGAAATTAGGCTGAATAATACCAGCGGAAACTTGTATCCGATGGGATTTCGTATACGAGCACGAGTTCCGAGAGATCGCGGTCAGTGTATAAATTCGTCTTAACTAAACTCGAGGTCTGTGCAAATTGTTGCGTTTCTCTGGGGGTGCATGCGCGAGAGAAGCTGGGAATTTGGTGCGAACTTTTATAGAAAAGATTTTCTCTTTTCCGGGAGCACAGAATCTTTCTACGAGAAAGATGGAGTGATTTTTTTTTTTACCTCGTCGTATACACACTGGGTCAAATTGACCCATGTCGTAAATCTGTTCCCTGGCAGCCCGCGATCAGGTTCTATTCTGAAATATCAAGCAAGAGCGAGTATCGAGCCAAGCAACGCGCTGGAAAACTGGCCCCCGGTGTATTTTCCTAGTTCGGTCACTGAATTTTAAGCCTGCGTGCGTGTGTGTGTGTATTATTTCTCTTCGCGACTCAGGCAAAGATATTTGCGAGGGGGGGGAGAATTTTCCGCGGCCAGGAGTTCACCGCGAAGACCGATTTTCCCCAGAGCGAATTTTCCGGGTTAAATATTATTCCGAGATTCGAAAATACGAGTTGGAAAGTGTGTTGACAGAAGCGGAAATTGGATTTTTCTGCGGGAAGGCCAATTATCGTGGGATTTGCATTTATAGTGCAATTCGCTCTTAAAAAACACTCGAGAAATTTGTGCGGAGAAGGGAAAAAGAATTGCGTGTGACATTTCCGCAAGTTTGGGACTTGCAACGTTTTGCTTCAACGTGTGTGTGTGATCAACTCCGAGCGCTAATGAGACGATAACGAGAACTACGCGTCATCGTAAGGGTATCCCCACTAACATCGATTCTATGTCAATTAATCGCGTTAGACTTCACGCTTCGTACATAATTTATAATAAACATGTATGTGTTGCATGTTTTGGTTTTGTTTTGTGAATTCTCTGGTTCGTCATAGATTATATTACAGTGTTGACGCACGCATACTCGCAATTTATTGCGTAACACTCGACAATCGAGTGTCACACCCGACTGGACAATTTTCCGCCAATTATCGATCATCCTGTTAAAATTCTCTGCTGTTTTTACGCTGGTCGTTTCCGCTCGCATTCTCCGTCCTCTGTCCATTCGTAATGGTCGAGTCTCGCGTGGTCTTGATAAGTGAAAAAGTCTTTAGAGGAAAATAGGTTCTTTAGTAAATTGACAAGTAGATAGAGGATCATCATCATCTTCATCATCGTTATCGCGGAAATCCGAGTATTGCGTGTGGTGTTTGTTGCAAACGTCCTAAGGGGAAGTTTGCGACGAAGAATGGGACGCTTTGATTTTTTAGACTTCCGGTGCATTTGTCGTTCTTGCTGGTTGCTCGGGTTGTTTTTTTTGCTTTTTCTTTTCAAATGGAATCCCCTCGTCTGGCTGCCATCTTGGCAGCTCTCGTAGCCAATGCTCCCAGGGAACAAACGAGACCCGTGAGGGTTTCCCACAGGCTCGGCCTTCGTCTTTTCTCACCGGTTGGTGCACTGACGTACGTCTCGGTGAATCCAGCAAAATAACGATGATAGGAGCTGCGTTTGGTGGAGTTTTTATTGTTCGGGTCAATAATCTCGTTGCTGGTGTCTTTGGAGGATCTCGGCTGTTTGACGATACTACCGTGTGAGGATCTATGACTACCGTTGACGATCTCGCGGTTGGAGCGGTGGAAACTCCTGGTTGAGGCGTTGGAGCCGATCATGGTGCTATGCAGCGAAACTGCATCTTGGGAGCCGCGATGTGATTCGGTGTCGTAACGTAATTGGGTCTGCTGGACGTTGCTCAGTCGGCGGTCCATGATCATTACGAGGTTCTGATGCAGACGACGATCGTTTTCTTGGAGCGATGACCACTGTTGATTATCGTTGAGGGAGGCTGAGTTACGATGATAGACACAAGAGCCATGACGCTCGGCGTCGAGGAGACGGGTATCGGCAGCAACGTCGGGCGGCAGCACTTGTCAGGCGTATTCGGTATCGGTCGAGGCTGAACGTTCCAGATGGGACGAGTGCGAAGAGTGGACAGGTCCGGGTTGGCCGGTGCCTGGACCAGTGCCAACTTCCTGTTGCTGCTGAGCTTGGGCGTAAGCCAAACTCTTTTGGTAGCTGAACAACTGTCTCTCGAGGCTGTAGTTTTCGGCTTGTAACGCCGCGATCTCGCGTCTCATCTGTTGATTGTGAATCCTGCAGACGTCGTCGTACTTGTGATAAGTCGCTTGGAACAAAAGGTGACTCTCGTTCCACTCGATGCGAATCCTCAATTGTCCTTTGTCCGTGATAAACGGACAATGATCGGTTTTAACTTCGTTCATTCCGAGATTCGTTTCCATGATTATTCCCTCGTCGGCCTGTTCCTGCACGTAGTAACGGCTGAACGGCGCACCCGGGAGGCTGATTGCCTCCGCGTCCGGATCTTCCCCGCGCATCAGATACGCCGACCAACTGACATATCGCAAATGATTGCGCGGCACGTTGTGGATGTCCTTGTAGACGAGCTGCAGCCGCAACGTGTCCGAGTGCAAATCCGCCCTTATCGCCCACGCCTGCTTGTCCCGGTCGTAACAAGGCGCAGCCGAGAGCGCCGATGTGCCCAGAGCTTGCACTGCAACTTCCGAAATCGTTCGGGCCTCGATCATCTCCAAGGAAACTCGCAATATTCCTTTGTGCGCTAAGCTCGACCAACGGACTCGGGGATGCCAGCCGAAACCTCGACCCTCCGCGTCCGACAGATCCTCGATCTGGCCGGACTCGATTCTCTTCTCTCCGTCACCGAGGGCGACACTGTATCGCACTCGGCAGCGGTGATCGAAACCCGTCAGTCTTACGAGATAAACACTCAGTCTGTTGTCCGAACGCGCTTCTCCTTCCTTGTTACCCTGGGGATAGATCACCACGTTCCAGTCGAAACCCCCGAACGTAAAGTAACCAGTTTCCAACTTGTTCCCTTTAGCTTGCCCGGCAGTAAAGACTCCGGTCGGCATTGGAACTTCCGCCGTGAATACCGTTCTTACGTTCGCCATTGAGAGTTCCAATTGAAACTCCCCATTCGGGTCAGCGAAGTTTCTACTGTACAAATCCGACACCGGTATGTAATTTCGGTTCCCCTGGGCTGGCGCGTCGTACGTAAACTTCACTCTCTTTCCCGAAAAACCCTCGTTCGTCGAGAAGTGCTCTCGATTCAAAAGGGTAAATGTGAAGTCGACGTACACTCGGAGCCCTCGTGCTGCTCCACGCCAAACCAGGTAGACCCCAAGTACCTGACAATTAGAAAGACACCAAACACATCAGACACGAGTCTCCACTCGATCCTTTCCTCTCTAATTAATTAAACTCAATAAGTAATAATTAATAATTCATGAATTAATTATTTAATCATTAATTATTAATTACCAATTAATAATGGGCCAATTAACAATTAGCCAATGAATAAATTCACGTAGTTTTCTCGTCAATGCCACGTCCAAAAGATGAAAAATTTACTGAACGACGAATAATTTTCCATTCCGAATACACGAAGCTTTGTATTTCCGAAATTCGGAGGTCAAAATTATCGATTTTTTTTCCTGACGAGCTTCGTCTCAAGTTTCTTCATAAACGAGAGAAAAAATACAAAAAAAAAAAAAAAAATTGTACAATAGTTTTGGAATCATTCCGTGTAAAATGGAAATTCGTGAAAAATTGTTAACTCCATTGTCGAGACGTATTATCAACGGAATTGGTTGGAAAATATAAAATCGAAATGGAAATTATGTAATTTCCGGACGATGGAAAAAGTTCACAAACTCGTTTGTACTTTTTCGATCGTCTGCGGTTTCGTTATCGAATTTGTTTTTGCTGCTGGGGACAGCGATATACCTTGTCGCCTCGTGAGAACGCGACAGCCCATTTTTGAAAGCCACAAACGAGCTCCTTGCTGGTGACGTCTCTTTCGGGATCACGGACCACGCTTCTCGTCACGACGAAAGAGAAGACTCGCGTGCCACCGCGATCCGGCAGCTGCGCGAATCTGTACAACAGAGCCATCACCGCATCACGAGATTTACGAGTCACCAAGATTTTTCGTAGCTTTCTCCTTTGTCCTCCTTTCCTCCTTTTTCACCGACCCTTATTTCTATTCCTCCATTCTTCAGCAACGCCAACTGCAACAGAAAAGATTCAGACCAAATGTTTAGAGAAAAAAAAAACGAGAGAAAATCTGGAAAGGTTTGCAAAAAGCTGGGCAATCGAAAATTAATTTCATATAAAGATCGTGTGCTTATCATTGTGTCGTCGTGATCCAAGTTCCTTAAGATTCAAGCCCAAAAGGGCCTCGGGGTCAAGGAAAATGAACCAGAGACCAAAGGGCAAAGATTCATTGACCACTCGTGATTCTCCTCGTTTCAAATCGTGCCAATTGTCTTTTTCCGATACATGCCCATTGTTCCATGCCAATGATTCTCCAAAGTCGATCACGATCGTCCTCCAATGACTTCTGTCTTTCAGAAAACTCATTATGTCCTCGTGGATACGTTGAAAAAGATTGTTTCGTTGGCTGCTGGTGGATTTTCGTAATTAAAGTGGGACAGATTTAGAAATAAATTGAACACGAGCAAACAGAACCGTGAGGAAAGAATCCTGAACACGGAAAAGCCACTCCGGAAGACAGAAGACGATCGTGTGTGCTCGTTTTTTGTCTCCTTTTGTCTCGAGTCGAATCGATCAATTGATCCAATTCGTTGCTGACGTCTCTCGCGACGTTTCGTTCGCAATGCCTTCACGCATCGAACTACAGACTCGGCCACCATAAATTTAACCGGTAATGAAAGATCTCGAGTTACGAGGGACTCGAGATCGAAGAAAAAAGAAAAAGGAACGTCATGAATCAGATGGAAATAAAAATCCGGTGAAAAATCGAAAATTATAAAAAATCGTAAAAGAACATTTTTTCTTGTACTTTCTATTTGATCGAACGAACCTCAAAGCGTCGCTCAAAATGGTCGTGAAAAAAGGAACCGAGTCGATATCTCGCGATCCGATCGCATTTCGCGATTCGGGCTTATATGCCAACAAGATCGAAAATTACGATGCAGCGATAGACGCCTTTGAGAAATCGATGCGAGGATCCGGGAAGAACGATCTCAAAACTCTCCTCGGACTTTGTGAGGCACTCACCAATTCCACCAGATATCAGGAGGCCGCGGATGTCGCATTCAAGTGCACGGAGATAGGTAAACGATGTGCTCTCTCTCTCTCTCTCTTTTTCTGTAAACCACTGAATCCTTTATCCGTACAACACTTTCCTAGAAGCTCTTCCATGTCGACATTCCCAACATTTGAATTTGAGGATTTTACATTTTCCACCTTGTGTCGGGTTCTCACTCGAAATTCATTTTGTCACGAGAAACGTATACGATTGCAAACCACTAAAAATATTGCAACTCCCAGCGATTGTCGACTTTGCCATTTGTTGCTAGGGATTCCCATAACAACGACTACATCGTCAATAAACAAATTCGAAAAATCTTTCCCTTCTCCCAAAAATGCTTTCGTTTTCATTTTTTAAACAATTTCACAATTTTCACGACGATGCAATGTCGCCATATTGCTAAAGAATGTTAAAAACATAAAAAATTTCAAAAATATGAGAATTTAATAAAATTTGGTGAATATATTATTTAATAATGAATATGACGATACAAATTTTTTTTAGATTTTTCCACCACGTAGTACTCGAGTTATTGAACACTAAAGTTCACGTGTATAAGCATAGAGTTTACATATATACAGGTATACATCTCGTGCATAAAAAGTTCGATTTAATTCTCAATTATTCGATAACTAAGTGGAAAAAAAAATTGTGTTTCTATACTTGATGTCAAAGAATGTTATCACCGAATTTTATCGAATTCTGATTATTTTTATTTCATAAATTTTAATAAAATAGGAAAAGATTGCGTCAAATTTTTGACAGCAGGCTACAGAGTACCAGAAAAAAGATATTCGCATTGGTAGTTTCTGCATTGAACAGTTTTATGATGAATTTCACTTTTCATTGTATTTTGCAATGAATTCTTATCGATTCTTAGGAGAAATCACAATTTTCATTTTCATTCATGAAATTACGAATGCGAATATTTTGTTTTCTGGTGCTCTGTAGCCTCTTGAAAATTTGACTGAATATTTTTCTAATCATAATCTACAGCTTTAGCAAATTTCATTGAATTTTGAACGGTAACTCTAAAAGCGACGGTACTACCTTAAATAAATGTCGACACGAAATGCCCTGTGCAGGGAGTACACATTTGTAAAGCCTCAGATGGAGATTTGATATATGGCTCGGTGAGGTATTCGAAGAGAGCTCGGAGACAGAAATCGATAGCTCAGGGCAAGAGAGTTTGCAATATTATGGGAATGTACGACAGGATTCTTAGAGAACCCGAAAGTTATAAAGTCGGTGGCAACGAGAGTGTTCCCTTTTGAAAGTTATTCAGCAAAATATCGATATTTGAAAATAAATATTTGAAAAAAATAAAAATCATATTTAAAGTTTGAATTTCAATAATTGCTGGAAAAATAAAATGACGAAAAATCTTTTGAGAACATTTTATTCGCGATAAACTTTTCTTCGAAACGTAAATTCGCATCCCGCAGATCCAAACAACTTTGAGGTTAAATGGATGTGGGTGCAGACTCTTTTCAAGATCGGGGAATTCGGGCAGTGTCTCATTCACGCACATCGCGGCTACAGAAACAAGAGATTGCCATTCGAATGGGCCATTTACCAGGCGAATGAGACAATCGAGGATTGCGTGGGACGTAACACCTCGCCGGAGGCACTTGGCTTACTGTATCCCTGGATAAAGAAAGTTGAAGATTTTCGACAGAGTCTTAGAGCAAAATTGAACGAGGAGGAGGACGAATTCGAGGGTAAAACTTTATCGATGTAATCGGCAAATTTGTTCGAGCGTCCTTCTTCGAGATTTTTTTTTCATTCCCGAGCCAAAAAAAAAAATCAGGAAAAAACGATGAATTTTCTGAAAAAAAAGAAACGAGATGAAATTTGACTTTTCTCTCGACTTGACAAGGTATCGACGAAGACCATTCGAAATTCAAGGTCAACGATCCAGCCTACAAGCTCGAGGTCCACTTGAAAAATCTCGATCGTACAATAGCGAAGCAATATCTCGGAGACTTGGCAGTGGACAAGTTTTTCCTCGAGCAAGTCCTCGAAAATTCATCTCTGGAGTCAGCGAATAAAGAGGGAAGCAAAGCGTTACTCAAGCTGGCAAAAAAGTGCCTGAAGCGAACGAAATACCGGCAGGAAGTATTGCGGATCCGAAAGCCTCTTTATACGTTCGCGTTCGAGCGTGAAAATGTGCCGGGTGATGGGAAAGCGAATGAACGTGTTGAGAAACGCATGATACGTAACAAAGTGGCGATAGACGCGAATATGTATTTGCAGAGACTTTACGAAGCTCGAAAAACTCGAAATTATGGAGATTTCTTCCATTTGGTCCAGAGAGCAAAGGACAGTTTCGACTCGTGGAAAGTGGAGACTTTCCCGATGAAGAAACAGTGTCTCGATCTATTGTACGAAATGATAGGCTGGACGTATTTGGATCCTCGTGACGTAACGGGTCTCACAGACCCCTTAACAAAAATCCTCCATTTGAAACATCACTTGGGAGTCAGAGTTGGCGTTCTACCTCGTGACGCCGAGCTCGCTTGGATTCCAACAGAAAATGAGGGCAATGCTCTCGAGGTGTTCCGGAAACGCTTGGCCCTCGCGTCTCAGCCTCTCGAGTTGGCTTGGCTCTTTCACGAGTTGTCGAAATTTTACATCGAGATCGAAAGGTTCGACCTCGCTCGTTTCTATGCGAAAAAATGCCGCGACTCTGGCTACGAGGCGCGCAACGATCTCTGGACCCTGAATGCTCATCACCTCATGATAAGGATCGAGATCCATCAGCACAACAAGAACGAGGCACGCGAAGCTGCTGTTCTCGCTTATCTCGGTGCCAAGCGACTGGGCATCACTTATCTCCAGGATTTTTATCGGCGCATTGTTAAGCTCGTAAACGATATCGATCTCTCGACGATCGTGGCAATCGACAGCGTCACCGAGCGCGAGAATTTCATCCTCGATCTCATGCCCGAAGAGTTGAAGGCCGAGGCGAATTTCTTGATTCAGCGAATGCGAGCTGTGCCTGCCAAACGGCGAATCTCTGTGATGCCGGGATGCAAACCCATCGATCACGGGCCCGATGTTTCCTCCAAGAGAAACACGATCTTGCCCAAGCCGCAGAGGGATCCGGTCGAGGAAGCGAAGCACGAGTTACTCAGGCAATATGCACCCTCGAGAAAGATTTTGGGCTGGGTCGATTTTGACGATTACGCGTGATTTCTCTCCGCGCAGCTTCCCATCGTTTCGTGTATAAAAACGTTCGAGTTTCTTAAAAAAAAATTAAATACTCTGATCGCTAAACTTTGTCACACACCGCAAACCCGATTCCACAATGGAAAACGTTATTTTTCAGTCCAGTCCCATGTACCTGTGAATAAATAAACTGAAAAAAAACTCGAGACGAAAAGAAGAAAAAAATACGAAATACGAAATATATACAGAAAAAATTGATTTCATGAGGCTTGATTAGGGTCATGGCAAATTATTGTTGAAGAGAATGGAGGGACGATGAGTTTTGGGCAATTTTAAACTGTGCAAAATGTGGATCTTCGTGAAAAAAAAGAAACATTTTTTCTTCGTATTGGAAGTTTGATTCCATTTTCTACGAATTACTCTCCGTGAGGCTGGAGCATCGTAATCCGTGGGAACTTGGAAAGCCTCAAAGCTCGTTGCACAATCAACGTTCAGCGCCAAGGCCTCGAAGAAAAGATTTGAAAATCCGGTTGTCGAATAGATTTTCATTTCTTTTTATTTTTTTACTCCAGGCCCCTCGCTCTTTTGTCTCTTTCTAGCCTCACTTTTGATCCGACCGCGTGTGAGCCGATTGTCAACCGATTCATCGATCCCCGATGATCCTACTTTTTATTTCTCGTTCGTCCTCAAATCCGTATGGGACGACGTGAAGGAAAAAAGTTGAAAGAAACATGTCGTCGTCGACGATTTCGATCGGTAGTAATCCGGGGAACGAAATCTCGGATCGCCAGAAATCGGTAACTCTTTTGAGGGCTTTGGGTGGAGGAAAAAATGGTGAGAAATCGAGTGACGAGGAATCGGAAGATCTCAATAAAATTGTCGCAAATGCTGAAGCCATTGCGCGACAAGATCCAAAGGCTGTTATTGGTCGAAGAAAAAACTCAAAACCCGTTTTGAACAATCGTGAATATGCTCAGGCTCTACATCGACAAGCTGACGATCTCCATCTCAAGTATTTCCATTTTTTTCCTTCACGTTTAATATAATTTGATCGGTTTTCGAAATAAAGTCGCGCGAGTCGATGTTTTTGCACGAGATCCCAATAATTTTTTAGAAGCATTTGAATGTAAACGAAAAACTGCTCAATCGTTAAAAAAAATTCATGGTTTTCACTCGTCGCCAAGTTCCAGTTGATTGCGGAATCGTTAGTGTGAGTTTGAGTGTAAAATTGACTGTGCAAATCGCTTGATTCGCAGAGGAGATTACGAAATGGCTTTGGTCTTATACCATCGGGCAGCAATCGCTTGTCCACGCGAAGCCAGCCACGGAATAGCGGCGAGAAGAACGGCAGCGGTAATAAGCTCCGTTACAAATCCCTCCAAAGCCGCTAAGAAAAGGCTGCCAACGGGAAAAGGCGTAGCTCAGTTAGAAGGGATTGCTTGCCCCGAAACAGTAGCAAAGCGGGCGCAAAAGATCGTCGAAGAATCGGCAGATCCGGTGTCGGCGATCGATCAGATTTTAAAGTAAAAAGAATTTTGATGGTCGGTGGGTTGATTTTCGATCAAGAGAAAAGTGTAGCCAAGATTTTTCTTTTACCGATTCAGGTACTTCGACTCGCGCAAAGATTTCGTGCGCGATGTGCCGATTTTTCGTGATCGACGTCGATCGAAGTTGGTCTCGAGGTCCCGAATAATGTTACGCCAGTTGGGCAGCATGGCGAGCGTCGCGTTGGAGAACCTTCAAGCTGTATTCGCAGCGAGTGACTTTAACGAGAGTTTACGGATCGGCAAAGAGTTGTTGACGATTGCGGAGCCGCTGATCGATCGTTACCGTTACGAAGTTGCGGCTCATCATTATTTAGCCATGTCGCAGATCGCATTGGGCCGCCATGATCGAGCTGTGGACGAAGCCACGCTGATGATTCAATCGGCCCAGCGATCACGCGACGTCTCTTTGAAATCCAGATCGTTCATGACCCTCGGGAGAGTCCATTTGACCTTTCGACACCTGGACGCGGCTGCCAAAGCATGGCAGAAATTAGTTCACAACCTTGACGAAGCTGTGCCGAAAGCGTGGCTCTTGCACGAGATCGGTAGATGTTACTTCGAGATGAAACGCTTCCAAAAAGCTCTCGAAACTTCTTACCGTTGTCTGGAGTATGCTGAGGAGGCAAATTCCCAAAAATGGCTAATGCTTGGCCAATTGTTAAATGGCCAGTCTCTCGTGGAGCTTGGCCGCTTGGGCGAGGCTGTTATCGTCTTGCAGAGAGTCAGAAAGATCGCCGAGGACGAAAAGGACCTCGAGACTCGCGACTACGTTTCCGAACTGGTGGACCGAATCACCCAGACCCTCAGACAAGTTGATTCTTCGACCGAAATTCGCGAGGAGAATCTTCCGAGGGACCAGAAAATCGTGGACCATAAACAAGTTTGCAAAACCAAATCTGAGGACGTTCCCAAATCCAAAGAGCCCGAAAGACTCGAATGGATCGGACAAAGGAGCGAAAATCTTGTAACCGAGTCGGCCTCGATGACGTCGCAACTTTCGAAACCTCGAGGGACAAAAATCAAGTCTCCGAGGAACTTGAGAAAAATAAAATCCAGAATACTTTCGATCGCAACGAGAAGAAACGACGCGATAAAGATCGCTCATAGTTCTGTCTCCACCAGCGAAGCTTCTTCATCTTCCGACGACGATATTCCCCTCGCCGACAACATCGAACCCTCGGACATCGCGGACGAAATCCAAGACGATTTGCTCACGTCCAGAACTCAAATAATCGAGAAAAAAATGTGCGAAGATCCCAATTCGATAGAACAACTTTTTTCCGAGCAGACATTTGTCCTCGATGAAGATCAGTGCTGCCTCCACGAAGAAACTTCTAATCTTACCGGAAAAACTTATGTGCTCGATATATAATTACAATTTGTACGCAAAACCGAACGGAAAAATCATTCTTTCTATGAATTAAAATAAAATAAACATTTCACGTCATTCCTCCATCGACACTGGCGAGAGATAAGTATGACAAGACAATTCCGAGTCCTCAAAGTTTGCTCCCACGCTGCAAACAATATTTGGTTGGAAAAGATCGATATTTTGTTCGATACGTTCGACTAAACGTTTTGTTTGAATAATCCCAAGAATTGTGTCACTGCAGCAAGAAATATTCTAGAAAGTCTCTTCGGAAGCAAATTTTTGTCGTTTCAATCGCAAATTTCGCTGACAATTCCATTGGAAACCAAATTTACTGCCAAAATAACGAAAATTTTGAAAATATTCAAAAATATTTAGTTTACCGTGTTCAACAAAATATCGACGATTTCTAACAAAATTTTATTTCCACTGCAAACCCCGAGCCTTTATCAAAATATGGGACCAAAAATTATTCGACACCATGACGAGAAACTTGCGCGAAGGTTTGTCATCAATGGCCACGAAATTAAATCAGCGAAGAATCTGTTGATAATCAAAATTTCCAAAATTTTGACTGAAAATTTGGTTCGATCGAAACGCCCCCGCAGAATTTCACGAACACGTTTGCTCAGTTTGTCTCTTTCTCCCTTTTTCCCCACATCATTCGCCTACGCCCGGGCCTGTAAGACCCATCACAATATTGTTCAGAGCCTGCACTCTTTCCTAATGAATTGATTGCATGGCGTTTGCACGAGAGCCGAGGGAAACGACGAAACGAATTGGTTCGTTCGCGATCGTGAGAACTCTGGAAAAACTGTCGCCGATTGATTGATACGCGAGCTACTGAGTGGCTGGCCAGTCGCCTCACCGAGTGTCGATCTGAACGAAAATTACTTGAAATTTTTTTTTTTTCCTAAAAATTCACTGAACTTCAGAAATTTTTTCGAGACGAATCTTTTGCAAAAAAATCATTGAAATGCCTCGATTTTTGATGTTTGAATTAATTCATGAAAAATGATAAATTTTGGATAAATTGTTTTGGGATTTTATTGAAAAAATGAGAAAATCTGGGAAAAATGACATTTTTAAAATTTCGACGAACAAAATATGAGAAAAAAGTGCAAGAGATTGAGGAGAAATTCAATAAGTGCAGCTCGTGTTGGAGAAACGATCGAGTCTCGTCAATGAACATCTCGAGAAGTTTTCTCCGGAGATTCGGAGCTCGATTCGGAGTGTATATCGTTGCCTTACCTGGCTCTGAAACCGATTAATCAATTCCTACACTCGGAAGAGCTATCGACACACGTAACCTCGATCGAACTGCTTTCGCAGCATTGATACTCAGTGCCGCGGTGAAAAAACGATTACACTTTCGTTCTCTCAACTCTCCGCACCAATCCTCGGTTCCAATACCAATTTTCCTTTAGCAAAAAATGAGAGAATTTCTTTCTTCTTTTACTCAATAAACTCGAGAGCGAAACTTGTATGGCATCGCGAACGAAATCGCATCATTGGCTTGGAAAATCGCCAGATAAACTCTAAACTATAATTTTAAGGGGTTCCACAAGCGCTAGAATATTCATACGTGCTCGTAGACAAATTTCCAGTGCCCGCAATAAAAAATTCATGCAAATCGATTTTTAATCGTCAAAAAGGGGCATAAAAAAATGTTGTCCATCGAAATCAGACGCTGCGACAGCGTTTTCGATGGTTTCAAAATTTATTGACTCTCCGTGAACAAGAATTGCCCGAAGTTCGGAAAAAACTTTTTCGTATGTTCGTAAATTCGTTGTTTTTCGAAATTCCTAATAGTTTCGAGTTTTTCGGCTGTTACGAGCCTCGCGGAGGCCCTTAAAAGGTTTTTTTTCTACTTTTTCACATTTATGGATCTTTGGTCTATGGGAGTCGCAGAAATTGATTTTCCCAAAAAAATTACGTTTATGCTACCCCCACGTTCCGCCGTCGCACTCCGAGGTGATACGTGAGGAAACGTGGCACATGGTCTGTTCAACTTGTACAAGGTGAAACTTTGTTGCACGGATGTTCTCTGGAAGACGTGACACAGACAACACTGTCATCCTCGTGTTTCTTCGGGAGGCCTGGGGAGGACATTTCTCGAATACATGAAACACGGACGTGGAGATAAGAATAGCAGTTCCACAAATTGTTCAATTCACCCTCGTCAACAGACTCGAACGTATATTTTCAAATATCATTTTCGCCTCATTAAACTTGTAATAAAAAATTGAATCACGTGTACATATTCAATTTTCCTCAATTTTATGAATTAAAAATAAAAAATTTCGTAATTTGATTACAAAATACGAATCACATGCTGTTAAATAGACTTTTGTTGATTTTTACGTCGTTGCGCTATTTCCAGAGCGTCGGATATTTCAACGATTTGCTTGTAAAAAATCGTCGATTCCAATGCGAAGAGAAATTCGAGAAATCCTGCTATTGCACTGAAAATAAAATTTTGTTAAAAATCGTCGATATTTTGTTGAACACGGTAAACTAAATATTTTTGGATAATATCAAAAATTTCGTTATTTTGGCAGTAAATTTGGTTTCCAATGGAATTATCAGCGAAATTTGCGATCAAAACGACAAAAATTTGCTTCCGAAGAGACTTTCTAGAATATTTCTCGCTGCAATGACACAATTTTTTCGAAGATTTAAGAAAACGTTTGGTCGAATGTATCGAACAAAATATCGATATTTTCCAACAGAATTTGATTTCCAGTGTGATGACGCGTCAGAAAAAAAATGATGGCGTTGAATATTAATTTCAAATTCATCGCTGAGGGTAATTTTGTCTATTTGCATCCGACGACGTGCTCCGTTTCTCGCGTTAAATTATTCAAAAATTTATTTATTAAAAATTTTTCGCTCCGCCATTTAGCCAGAATAAGAAAAACGAAGATTTTGCTTTATCGCGACCCACGTTCGAAAAGTTCAAGTATCTGGAAGAAGCCTCAGTTATTATAAATGTCAGAGTGTTTATATCGCGTGAAAAATGGTTCGTGCTCGTACGCGGAGAATATATATCGAGAAGAAGGAATGACTGCGGGCTCGTCATCAACGGCAAGGGTGTCGTTTGACAAAAGATCGCTCGTATCACCGTTCCTGTGGCCTTGTATAGTCGAGCACGCCAGTTAAGTTGGCAGTACAAAAGCTACCTGTTGAGCAGTGAAAGAAAGAGACCGAGGGAGGGATCGAAGCGCCGAGGAGGCGAGAGAGAGAGAGAGAGAGAGGAAGCATCATCAAGAGAGCGTCACGTATACGAAGTTGCTATTTTTGCAGCGTGTGCTCCTGGGCTCAATAATGTCACGAGGTACATGAATGTGTGTACGATTACGAATTTGCACGCGAATTATTCGCTTCTGCGTACAGAAGGTGAGTGAGATATTTAGCAACAGCGAAGTAGCTCATTAGGAAGCTTATTGCATGTGTACATGCACGTCGTTCGTTCTGCGGTGAGTGTACAATAGGAAAGAGAATTTCTGGCTCGAGTACAAAAGCTACGAGGGTGCTGTCACGTTTATGATAGCGAATGGGGAGCGAATGGAGAGGGAGAGGAAGCGAAAAAAGGAAAATATAATAATAAAAGCGGAGCAGGCGTAACAAGCAGAAGCCTGACGTGTCAGTCAAGGGACCCTGGAGAACTCGCCGAGTCTAGAAAATTGGAGTGCGGAATGAAACCGAGGAGAGAGCTATAAAAAAAAACGACTTTTAAAAAGTGATGGAGGGAGGGCGAAGGAAAGTATAGAAAAAGGGCAAAACAAAGGGCTTGAAAAAGTAAAGCTCTCGAGTAAAATGAACGGGAAAAAGTGGCCAAGAGGATTAAAACCCTCAGCTCCAGACTCAACTCCTTTCCCTCCTCTCGCCCCCACGTCACGTGTTACTTGCAGCTCCATGCTCTCGACGTTTCGTCGACGACACTGCGGATACACCAACAACCAAAAGAAATTTAACCTGGTCAACGGGTCATCCGCGACAACCCAAAAATACACACGCCAACGCCGCAGAGGTAAATTTTGCAGAATTGACAAAATACCATGCCGAAAGGAATCGAATAAAAGTTTCACAGTCATAGCGAGAGAAACATTCGCAGCCAGTAAATTAATCGAACGCAACGGCCTGAATGAAAAGATTCACCGACAGCAGATTCTGCTGATCGAACGAGATTCTTTCGTCAATCAAAAAAAATCAAGTTCCTCGGGACACCCCAGTCCGTAAAATCTTATTTCGTTCGACATGAATTGGCCATTCCGAGCAGCAGATATTACCAACTAAAGTCACGCAGAAATAAGTAGCAGGCTCCATCGGAAACTGAGGCAGAGACTCTCCTGGAATATCCAATTCCGATCAAATCCACCTAATCTATGTAATACGGCTATTCCATACATAAACTACAATGTATTCTGCACATATACGTGCTCCTGGCATCGCCTGTACATAGAGCTTAACGGCCCTTAATGCAGGATCAGTCCGGTCTACTCCTCTCGCCCTAAAACTTTGCCACCTTATTCCCAAGAGTCCATATCACACAACTAATAAAAAAACTCCCATCATAACAACTTGCCATCAATTACAACAAAATTGCTAATTTTTTTCTTTCATCAAAAAGTTATGGAATCGTCATACTCGTTGCATAAAAAATTGTTCATCAAACTAGTGACTTTAATAGAACAACACGATGCTCGAATCTTCCTCCATGAGGAACTATATTTTTTATTTTGGCTCCTTCATGGAGAAAGCTTCGAGCATCGTGTGCATCTTGAGCATTTTCGGGAAGCAATTTGCAAATTTCAATTTCCGGCGTTTTTTGTATTTGCACTGAAAATATATAATTTCGACAACTTTGCTGGAAAGTAAAGAGGAAGTACTGGACTTGTAGACAATATTTTACAAAATTGCAGAAATTAGAGCGGTTGGACGATTTTAATTTGCATTTTTATTCAAATTTTCACTCGATAATCAATTTTACACTTTTTTTGCATAATTTCCTCAATTTTTCTATAAAGCAAAGAGGAAGTACGGACTTGTACACAATATCTTAGAAAATTTGGGAAAATTGAAGCGTCCAGACGATTTTTCAAAAAACTTAGATTTTCGTGAAATTCAAAAAATCATAAAATTTCAACCGTTCAACCGATATTTTCCAAATTCAATACCAATCTTCCTATTGCGATATTCTATTGATAAAAAAAAAATTAGTAATCCATCTTGAAATTTGCGGAAGTTAGAGCGTCGAAACCCTTTATTTGAAAATTGCAAAATGCCGGAGATTTCGTATTTCTCTAGCAATTCCAACAAAATTCTCAGAGGAAAAAGCTCGTGTGACGTGTTATTGATACTCGTCGGTTGGAGAGAGATTGGGTACACAGCGATCAAGTGCCATGACGTCTGAATAACTTACAGGACAACGTGCAGGTAGACACGTCTGTCAAGATGCCAAAGGGACAGACGTGTGTGACATTGCTTCCTGTTTCTGATCGTCTCTCTCCTTGCCCGGGGCGTGTCTACGCGCCTGTTCCTCGTTGCTAACATATCCGCGGGCTGGAGGAAGGGCGAAGCCTGAGAGTCGAGGGTTGAACGTTATGGCCTTTTGGTTACGAGCGATTGACGGAAATGTACGGGCAAAGCTGCGTTCACGAGCGAGACGAAGGCGTAAACACAATCTGCGTAGAAACCGCACGAGGTGAAATGGAAGTGTCGTTTTTGGTTCCACACAGATCGATCCTGCATGCTTCGCAGTTACCGAAAGCACGAGCCAGCTAACCATAAGGATACTTCTTGTGTACGCGCGTTTGAAATGCGGGCTAACAGGATGAGCTTCGCCCACGCACGAGCCCGCAAGATATACACTTCCCCATAAACCATATTTGAACAGAAGCTTTTCCCCATATTGACTTTTCACGCTTTTCATTCCTTTCATACGTCCCGAACGAATTATACTTAGCGCAGCCGAATATATCGACTCAACGCTCTTTAAATTGAATTTCCCGAACAAAGGTCCCACAACGGGCTCAAAAACGACGCCAATTTTATCTTCCCCATTAAATCTTTCCTGCAGACGATAATAAAACTCAACCGACCACGATTTTCTTCGTTTCTTCGTAACGAAGAGAACACAGTGTATGATTGAATCACATTCGGTGAATATTTCACGAAGAGAACTCTACGAAACGAGGAAAAGTTTCCAACAAACATGAAATAAAAAAGTTTTGCCAGTTCCTGGCCAACCGCGTTGGTTACGTGTTCGTAAGAACAGCTCCGCAACACAAATCTGTGATTAGCAAAACTTTGATCTTTCAGAATCAATCAGGCGTTTATCGGCGCGATAAACAAACAAAATTCTCTCGGAATTTCCACCGAAAGGTCCTCCAAGCATTGAGTCACTATCGATAATATTTACATACAGCCTCAGGAATCCTTTGCAAACGATAAATATAGATTCGCACGTTTTGTGGCAAGCGGAAGTGACAGAAAATACAGTCCACACATATCTATACAAACAATTTGCTTGCGCTCTATCCGCGTAGAGCTCTATCACGCAAATTGGTTTCGGTGACCCTGCGACCCGAATTTGATAACGAGCTCAGATTGTTTTGTTCCACCAAAGTATATTAATCGCACACGTGGTTTGTACGGGTTTGCCCATTGCTTGCGAACCGAACGTGATTACCCGTTGCTGGTTTATTCCTTTTGCTATCGATTTCATCAAATATTTTCTTTTATCAAGAGAATCGAAAGTGGCTCGACGCCAAAAGAGTTCAAAAAAAAGCGCGTGCCGTTTCGTGACGTCGCAGAAGATTTAAATCGTTTTGAAGCGAACGCAGGTTGACGGAAACGTTTCACATTAGATGTGTTTCTAATTGCTTTGAAAAATGTCGATATTTTCTTCAGATTTGAAGAAATGTTTCATAAGATTCTTAGTCACTTCCGGAACTCGATCTCACGCTTTGAAATTCGTTTCATTGACGTAATTAACATTTTTATGCAGAAAATATTTTCTGCTGACTTCGTCGAATGACTATTATTTATTATTTATCAAAATTTATTTGTTTTATTTATTTTTTATTTATTTTTTATTATTTATTTAAATAATAAATGATTATTATTTATTGGAATGAAATTTATCGATTTTCGATCATTCAATTTGGTCGTGAGTCTATTGGCATATTTAGTCGAGACATTGGGTCTCAATTGGTCATTTTTCTAGCGATGTTTTTAAATAATTATTGCCGTCAAAGGTGTATTAGGGAATTTATGGGAAAAATGGGGCTGGAAGAAAAATTGGTTTGGTGTGAACGTGGATGAGTAACATAAGAATTTTAGTCACTTGTTGGGAAAGCAATGAAGTTGCCTGATGGACCCTTGGCAGCGTAGAAACTCGGGGTGTGAGAATAATCAGGCAAGATTGGTCTCGTCACCTCGCTTCATGTTGGACCTTCGTCATCTCTTTTCTGTCGCTTTTTTATGGAACCGTCCGCCTTCGTGGCTCTCTGACACTTGCTCTGGCCCGCGAGGAATATGGCAAAGGGCTGAAATTCGTTATTCACGTCGCGTCGACGAAAGGGCTCGACGCTGCAAAGAGAAAAGATCGTGGCTGTTCTCAGAGGAGGAAGATTCTCCGTTTTGTTGTTTTTTTTACCTTAAAATATGAAATATCGGTTTACGAGGATGCCCCGGACTTTTAACATATCGAGGCTTTTGTATCGATTCGAAACACCGAACGAGAAATTGTTTTCTTCGTTCATAACGAAAGCCTCGATCGTAATGACACAACCGACGAGGATACATGACGAACTGTCATGGGAATCTTCCCCATAACTCACCAATATCCCTCGCCGTACCATTTGACAAAAAACACAAAAGAAAATTCTCTTCTTGGTGAGAAAAATGAGTCTGTCTTGATAAAACAATAAAACTTTATTCAAACTGTAAAAAATTTATACCGTATCGATACCATTGAATCGTATTCGAGTTCAATTTGTTTTCTTTCGAGATTCTCCAATTCGTACCCTTATAAATTCCCTTCGATACAAATCTGTCATAATATATTCCAACCAATTTCTTCGTGTCTCCGATAAAATTCTTTCATAAAAACCAAATGAACGATCTCGAAAATACGAAGAAAAATAAGATTCAAGCAATTTTGAGGAATATTGAAAAAATAATAACAACTGCAAAATATTGTAAATAAAAAAAAATTCATTTTAGGAATAAAAAATTGTCTGCATCGATTGCACGAGAAAAAAAAAGAAAATAATTTCGAAAAATCGAAAACGTTCGTTTTTGTCAATTTGGCTGAAATATTGTTACATTTATTGTTTCTTCGTGTCTCCCATAAAAGTTTTTCATGAAACCAAATGGACGATCTCGAAATTACAAAAAAAAATTAGATTCAAGCAATTTTGCGGAATATCGAAAAAATAATAACAACGTCGAAATTCATAAATAAAAAAAAGTTTATTTTCGAAATAGAAAATTGTCTGCATCGATTGAACGAGAAAAAAAAAGAAAATAATTTCGAAAAATCGAAAACGGTCGTTTTTGTCAATTTGGCTGAAATATTGTTGCATTAATTGTCATTTTCTAATATTCCGTCTCACCGAAGGCATTCCTGTCACTACATTTATTTTTGGCAAGATAAAAAAGTCAACTGGGGCCTTTGTGTATTTTGATTCCCGCGTTGACTCATCGAGCAAGTTACAGGGAGTGTGGAAACGAAATTCTACGCCATTGCAGCGTGTATACTGTTGGTATTCAGTAGTACGAGTCGAGTTTTGCACCGACATCGTGATACATAGCCAACGCGCGCGCCGCGAGAGGTAGAGCTCTTTCCGCATTGTTTTCGATTCTCATATGCGCTCCGCTTGTTTTTTTTTCTGCCTGCATCGCAAATAAGTATTTCGTTTACTTCTGCACTGCGGACTTCGTTGAAAATATTCAGGAATACGAAGTTTGTGGTTGAAATCCGCAGGATTAACTTTTATCCAAATAACTTGAACGTCTTCCTCGGACTTGAATTTTTCGAGTCAAAATTTCTTGCAATTCGATCGCAAGCGAACGGGGAATTTGGTCATTAATGAATTTACAGTAATTAGCGAAACTGCAGCTCCTCTAAATACCGAGGAATGCAATTTCATGAGGATCACTTCGAATTTGAAGAAATAGGAAGAATGTGCAGGATGGAAGGCAGTCTACGGAAACGGAACAAAGAGTAAGTGAGCGTTTTGTCAGTTGAACGCCGAGTATGAAAAGTCTTTTGTTCACGTTCTTTTCGTAGCGTCAGCCAGCAAGGACGAGAGAAAGGAAAAAAGGAGGACGAAGGAGCGAGAGGAAATAAGTTATTACGAGAGATCGGCGAGCGAGCCTGATGCTGGCAAAGTTTGCAAGTATTAATGAAGATGGATCGCGTGCACGCTAAAATCCTTAGCACCCTGACCGCCTCAGCATCAACACGATTTATGATTCTGAAAAAAGTTTTTTCCTGTACCTTGGCATTTAGTAGTAAAAATGTTTGTGCATGCTAAGCGATCAGCTGATCAGGAATGTCAATATTCAATTTTTTCTGGACCGATTCTGTACGGAACGAATCGTGACTGATTATGCTTGTGAAATTTAAAAATATACAAATATCCGATTTGTTGAATTATTTCGAGATTCACAGACTCGAAAACTCGATTTTGTCGCTGTTACCGAAAGCAGCAACTGTACGAACTCGAGAAATTGAAGAATCGTGGAAATAAGTTGGTCGCAGAATTATTCATCGAAAAATAAGAGAAAAATTGTTTTTCTATGGAATCTTATAGTTTTATGGAGTTTCCTATGGAAAACCTTGACCATCGTCATCTCCAAAGTCTCTGCTCCATCAACCCTAATTTACGAGTCTGATGCCAATGGCTAAGAAAATTCTAAAAATTCAGTATGTTTTTGTATAAAGTATTCAAGAGATCGTGTAAAAATTTCACGGCGATTCAGAAGCTTGTTATTGAACAATTAACATTAATAAATTAAATGTACTCCGCAACGGAGTCTCATGGAACCTGCCATAACTTTGCGATAAGTTTTTTTTTACCTCTCAATTTTTCAACAACTACAGTATTCTGAAAGCAATAGAAACAAAACGAAGTTTATTAAAAAATATTTTTTTGTATGTGTTTAAAAAATTGTTCTTAACAAAATGTTAATTTTTTAATAACGAGCTTCCTAATCGTCGTGAAATTTTTACACCACCTTTTAAATACTTCAGACAAACTGAATTTTCAGAATTTTCTTATCATTTTTTATTTCAACCCTTGCTGGTTAAATAAATGATGATTGAATTCTTAAAATTTGGGGTATTACATGAAGTATTCACGAGGTCGTGTACAAATTACACGACGATTGAGAAGCTATTTATCGAACGATTAACGTTAAAAAATTTCATAGGTACTCAACATCCTTGAATGTAAAATATGTCGTGGATTCTTTTATCACTGTATCAACAAATTAATGGTAATCGCAAGCCACTGAGGATGATCATTTGTAAGGGTGAGATGGTGGAATCTTAAGCAAAGTTTCCGGGTTCATATTCACAACTATGCTAATGCCTGCGCCAGGGCGATACGGGCCATATATCTTGCCATCCGATAAGGTCTATTAATCTTATTCAGCATGAGGGTTTTACGGGGTCCGAAGGAGCGAATTTCATGCGATAAAAAAAATCTTTCACCTCTCACGCGAATCCGCAACGATCTCTTTGCCTCTTGGAAATCTATGTCGAAAAGTGTGTGACGTTTATTATCTGCTTTTGATCTCCGGACCCGGTGAAGATTTTCTCGAAGTCCCTGGACAAGTCACGAAGCTCTCGAAAGGGATTTTTTTTTTGAGTGATAAAAAAATTAATTGAGCCAGAAAATTGACTCTGAACCTGACGGACGCTCGTAGAATATTCGCGGCTGCGATCAGCAACGAAATAGAAACGAGAACGCGCGCGTTAATCGTAAAAACTTTACGATCACGAGGTCTGAGAGACATTTCGTGTAAACTGGACTTGGATATCACGTTATTGAGCTTTTATGTCCCGCCGAGAAATTTATTTCTTACGTGTGTCACGTGCAACAACTTTTGGCATCCACGAATAGAATTTTCCGACGAAATTTCGAAAAAGGAGATAAATTATCAACGTTCCTTTTTTTAACTGAAAGAAAACTCATTATTGTCCCGTCGAGGTATTCAGATCGTTCGCTATCACGTATTAAGGGACTCGGAGAAGTCTCGGGACGAATTCATTCGCAGCAGGGTTGTCCACCGTCAGAAACTCTCGACTAGTACATTTCTTTGTCATAAAACGAAGTTTCAGTGAATAGCGGAGCCCGAAAGTCTTTTGTGAGTCTTGAAAATCCCCTGAAAACTAATTAAGCGACAATCTTTCGATCGTGCCCAAAACCAGCCCAATAATATCGCGATTTCGCAAATTTATCATTTTATAAACGAAAATTGAACAACATTCATCGAATTTTCAATTTCATGCCCCGACGAGTCGTAAATTTGAAATGTTTTCAATCACAAATTCACTCGAGACCTGCGAACTCTGCAAAGTGCACAAAACTTTTTTTTCACTCCGCGAGTAATTTTTACATTAATTTAATTTTTCTCTGTAAAAAGATTGAAATTATTTATTTAGTAACGAGAAATCGCGATCAAACGGTTTTCGTCGACATCAAAGATCCTCTGGCCGATCGATTCGAGATTCGAGAACGAAATTCTTTTTGCAGAGTACACACACATTTATTTACGCAGTGGTAAAGGTAAACGCTAATATCTGCAGAGTTATACGAGAGAAAAGAAATAGACTGGGAGCAGGAGGGCAAGGAGGAGGTCTCGAGGATTGGCCCATTCAGAGTAGTGTCTCGTATTGCCTGACTCGGGAATCCATATACCTTTTTCCTGGTTTTATGCCATTCCTGCTTTTTCTCAGTTCCTGTATTGGTCTGCTCTCTGTACTGCCTGGCATCCTTGACCCGTTGGAATTCCGGGATCCCAAGGTTTTTCCATTATAACTATGATGTACAGTAAAACACACATGCCGCCTTATATACCCTACATATAATTTTCAAGCATATACTTTGATGCAAAGTACGACTGTCTGCGTTTTTCTGGGCCAAGAGCAAAAAAAAAACATTTTATTCTAAAATTAATTAAATTGTTTAAAAATTTTAATTCTTCGTGTACGAATAATATTAATTTTTCGAGCCATCGGATCTGTCGATGCACGCGTTCCGCTGTTGTTTTTTTCCACCAAAGTATAGTGATGTGCAGTGTTTGCAAATGGAACGTGATCAACACGCTGCTGGTCGGATCATTCCTTTTCCTATGAATTCGATAAAATATTCGCTATTATTCTTCTTCGTTTTTGATTCACTGAAAAATTCCATTATTTTTGTTGAGTCGTTGTACTTGACGAATCACAAACAAACGAAAAATCTCACGATGTATAAACAAATGGTGACTCTTCGAAATGACGTTGGCGAAGAAAATCGAGAAATTAATCGACCGAGTTTCGTTCGTTTTTCTTTCGATAATTCTGCAAGAACGACCGTTCAAGAAACACACGAAGCTGCATCTCGTTTCATTCAAAAGTTTCGAAAAAGTTGAGTTTTATTGATTTTTCCTGTAATTTAAAAATATTTTTTCATCTTTTCATTTTGGGTCATTTATTTTTATGCATACTCGATGAAAAATAAATAAGAGAATTTGTCATACTGGGTATTGCTGAGGTAAATTAGAAATGACAATCCCACCGAACCGTTGACTATTTACCCACGTATTTTCTCGCTAGTTGTTGCTCGACTGAATGTACGGTTGGGAGGTCCCTCGAGTAGTTATTGTATGCTCTGGGGTAAAAGAGAACGTGGAAGCTCGAGCTCTCGGGGTCATTCCCCAGTTTCTATACGCACTTCCGAAAGCTTTCTCTTTGCAAATCTAACATTACTCCTTTTTTCCTAACTAACACGTATCCAAGTATGTACAACATATTTCAAAACTCACGTCTCGAAATTGAACACTGAACGAAATATGGCGTTTACGAGATTCTGACGGAAATGTGATGGCCATCAATTTAGAATTTCATCGAATCATCACCATAGGAACTTTCACGTCGATAAATTTCGCATCCCCAAAAAGTAAACCGTTCTTCATTTTTTACAAAAAAAAAACCATCGATTAGAAAAGTTGGAAAAAAAAACATTTTATCGATTTCTCCAGACTGCATTCGAAAAAATTCGCCATAAAATCGGTGTTCCAACTTTGATGGCAATTCAGAAGAGAAATAAATTCCAGCACCATATGCAAGTTCGGAATTTGATAATTTCGAATTCCTCCATAATTTTGCGTAATTAAAAAATAATGACTCTACGCTTTTCTTCCATTTTCATCATTTACGAACGTTTTGGAATAGTCATGAAAAAAAAATATGTTACGATTTTCTCAGTCCAGATCAAATTTTTTTTTTTTTTTTNTTTTTTTTTTTTTTTTGTTGCCTGTGCGTACTCATGTATGCATGTGCGTGAGTTTGTACCTGAGGCAACGTGGAGTGCCACGTGTTTATGGGATCAGGCACTTTTAATATAAAAATTATTTTCGTTCGCTATTTTTGTTTCGGGAATTCGTTAGACTCGCTTTTTGTTAAAATTCCTTGATTAATATTTCTCAGCTCTCTGTTTGCTTTTATAAAAGCAAAGCAATTATATATCGTCACGAGAATGTCGGCACTCGTGGCTGCGAATATTTTTTTCCAATTCTGGGTTTTTGCATCGTTCCCTGGACCCCTGACAATCGATTTTTCGTCGGTTCGTTTTTAAACAATAAATAATTCCATTTTTCAACCAAATTCCAACGTGACGACGTTTTTCGTTCTGGTTTTTTTTCACACCATCAGATCGACGGTGGTGTCCGGTACTTTAGCCCCGACTGTATCGACGTATTCTATTCACCATGCGAGCTTAGTTCAGTGACAAGTGAACAAACGATATGAAATATGAATGAGTTTGTCGTGACTTTGCGCGAATTAACTTTTAAGTGGTATATATGCGAGGGACACATACCCGAGGCACGTGAGCATCAAATATTGAAGTTTTTTCTTCAGGGTTTTTGATTGTTTACCATGGCACAAGGTTAGAAATTTTTATTGCAATAAATGTTTGAAACCAAACAAAATCGAATAAGTCCACGTTCGTTGTACAAAATCTTACCGTGTCCAATTTTTTTCTTTCGACCTTTTTTTTGGCGACGAAATTTAATGCCATTGATGTCGTTGCATAATTATGAGAAATTTTTTTGAATCATTCGTTGCCTTAATGATAAAAATTTAATTGAGAAAAGAAAATTCTCTTTTCATTGAAAATAAAAAAATTTTCTAGTTTTCGTTCAGATTCTTTTTAAAATTTTTTTTCAATGGAATATCTTCACGGTTCAGGGTTTTTTTGCGTAAGCAATACGAGTAGACATTTTTATAATTATTCTGCCAGATTCGGTGATATTTCAAATGACTGATTTCTGGTCCAGAATATTTTGTCTAGAAGTTTACGAGTGTGATTGGTGAAACGCTCCTAAGGGATGAAGCCACAGTTTTCATTAATCGATTCCTTGAATATATTTTATTATCGTCTGGTTAGCTTGTGTTATAGTGAAATTGGATTAAAGTAGAAAAGGGATGAGGTCGAGACGATGAATGGCCGACAAAAGACTTTTTACTACTTGAGCATATTCGTCCTTCTGCGTCTTGGTTACTCTTCGCGTTTCCTCTCTCTCTCTCTCTCGACTTTCGCCTCGGCAGGTGAGTATTGATCGGTCACGTGTGCAGGGCGGACGAGCACGATAGCACAGCGACCCTAGACGAGAGAGAGAGAGAGAGAGAGAGAGGGAGGAAGAGAGAATCGACGTGGAAGAGCCCAGAGCGAGAACAAACGAGACTGGGGCAGGCGAGGACGCTGGATGGTGAGAGAAAGAGAAATAAAATCACATCTCGAACCGGACAAGTCCTTCATTTTTTCCGGAGGAGCAGGTACGATGATTGTGGAGCAAAGGTGAACAAAAAGCTCGAATCACCGGAAGATTCTATTTTTCTAAAGATATTATCGCTATAGAGCTATAAATAACGAGAATTGACGAAACGAGAGGCAAAAAAATATCCTCATAGAACCAAAGGGTTGGGATGAGAGGGTTGAAGTGGAGACGTAGATGCGAGTGGTAGTTTCCGGTGAATGAATAAGAATCGTCCGGATATGCCGTGAGTCAATCGTTATCGTGCCCAACTGTTGCACTCACCCTCGACAAAAGAGAGAAAGAGAGAGAGAGAGGAGAGAGAGAGACATGCACATGGAATGCAGCAGCATTCACATCGTCAACTCTTTCACAGGATGCACTTGCACAACCTTTTTCATATATAATTCCCCTTTCGCTATTCCCGTCGTTTGATAATCCCAATTTCGTCTCTTCGTACTTTTGCTCCTTCCTCATGAAAAGCATAATGATTATTCTCGTATTTTTCTCTCGGATCCAAAGCACGTGATATTCGCGTTCTCCTTGTCATTCTGAATGTGGATAATTTATATCGTATTGTGCTCCGAGCAGAGCCTCCGCCAAGTGGAGCAACAGGCAAATCGTCGTCCACCCTCAATGATATATCCACCGAGTCTACCGTGTTCTAGAATTTCCCAGTGTGTATTTTTACTCTTTTATACGTTTACGTATATGTAGGACATTCCGTGCTAGCGATGGAAACTTGCCCCTGAACTTCGTCAAGTTTCATTCAATGTTTTACTCATTGCACTTTACAAAGCCGATTGCTATTCCATTACAACCCTTTACCTCGCCTTCTGAATCACGACTAGTCGCTCCTATTACGACAATCACCTTCCAACGAAAACGATCGATTCGGAGCATTGTCAAGTTTTTATCACATTTTCATTGACGATTCTCGTAAACGGAACTTCTAACTCTTTCCTTGCAATTAAGGACGTTGTATGCAACATTTTCAATCGATAGAATCCCTTTAAATTTGCACTGCACAAAGAGAATAGTGATGTCGAATAGCTCGCCCAATTTTCCGAGGTTTCACCATGTAGAAGTCGAGATATTCATTTATAAAAATCACAATTTTCAGTAGTTTCTCACAAGAGTGTGAGTCAAAATTTGCAATTTTCAACATTAAATATTTCGATTTCTAAATGGTGAAGCTTCTTAAAACTTTGCACACACTTTTATGTAAATGCGAAGAAGATTTATTGAGTATTTCAAAAAAATCTGTCGTAAATTTTTTTCGATTTTTTTTAAAATTATATAGCGAATACAGATTACCTCGGAAAATCTTGGATTTAGAGTATGTTGTTCTTTAGTCAATTTGTAACAACTTTTTTAAACAAACTTAGGCTCGGAAACCATGTTTTGTGTAAGAAAAACGGAAAAGAAAAAATTAGATCTGACCGTCGTCGTACAACGTTCTTAAAAGATAATTCACTCACGTTTTTGATACTTCCGCGGATCTGGTTTCTCGTACAAACGATTCATTCCCCTGGTGCTTGTCCCACGATAATAAAAACCGTTAATTATGATGGTAACCGAATTAATCTCGCAGTGTCGTGTATCGAAACCAATGTTAATGCTTTTTCGTTAGAAAGCGAGCGAACCATTCAGGCTGCAGGAATGGTTCGACGAGGTATTTTGTTTAAAACACGAGGACAGTTTATGTTTAGATCGACGTGTTTATCGCCATAGGAAATTCATGATGGAACCATATGAACTGGAACATGAAAATTCCTTAAAATTTCATATTAACGAGAGTAATCCACATCCGTTTATTGCTTCGGAATCACCCGAGCAGCCTCGGAGTTAATGTCGGCTTGGTATATATACACGAAGCTCAACACGCGTAATGACCAAAGCATGGACAACCCCTGACAGCGACCCGGCAAAACTGGAGCAACAGGCAATGTCGAGCTCAACGTGAGTTTCTCGGTGCGTCACGAACCCCGGAAGAATTCACCCTCGCTATGTACTTGCTAATCGATACATATACATGCTCATGAAATAGACCACGTAATGTATATTAATAATCTAGAATTTATATTCGCAAATATATATTTAGAATCGTGCAGGTAGTATTGACCTGAAAGTTTCTTTATCCATCACGTGATTTGAGGCACTTTTCGGAAAGCATTTACGTTCCTATCGGCGTGGAACCTTTCCTGAGACCTTTTCGTACAACTCCGTATCTCGAAAACCCATTTTTTTTTATTCTTTCGTACGAGTTTTTATACAAATTCGTCCCATAACTCTGACCTTTTTGGTCACGAATTTTTTACCTGCACCCATTTCGATGGAAATTAGCTCCAGAATATTTTCGTCCGCCGATTACGAATCTTCCATTAAATTCTCCAAATTCTGAACAACGGATTCGTACGATTCACCATCAAGCGGAGCCGCGATATTTTTTATTGTAGAAACCTGATGTGGGTTTCGTAACCCGATGACCTTGAACTTGAAATTTAACGACCTCATTCCGATGGAAATTAGCTCCAGAATATCTTCGCCCACCGATTACGAATCTGCCACTAAATTCTCCAAATTCCGAACAACGGATTCGTACGAGTTTCCTTCCAGCAAATTGGATCCGATTTTTTAAATCTTATGGAAACCTTATGCCGGTCTCGTGACCCGATGACCTTGGACTCGAAATTCAACGACCCCATTTTCTCCGAATACGTTGCATGGCACATGCAGAATTGAAAGTCCCAAAAAGTTATCGAGCTGAAATGACCGCGAAATTCCGGTTCCCAACTTTTTTGGATCAAAGATCAAGTTCGCTGCACTTGCTCAAAGTAAATTTCACTCGAGTCCCTGGAGGTTGGAGCGAAATCCCACGATAAACTAAAAAAATGTATGAAAAAGTTTCAATGGCTTTTCGTCATCGTGTATCAAAATAAAAAAATAAAACTCTTTGACAGCGCAAGATTTCAGCCATCACTTTTTCTCCCTCGTCGAGTGAAAAAGTTTAATCCTCGAGTGCAAAACTGCAACGTGTACGAGGCTTCGTAGTTCTCTTTCTTAGTTACTTGAGCAGGGAAGACACGAAAGATCTTGGGAGATGACTCGGGAAGGGATTAGCCGTGAAACTGCTTTTCGAACGATGTGTATGTCGTCAAACTCATTGAAGTTGAACGAGATGAACGATGCACACACTTGCACGCGTAAGGATAGGAATGAAGTCTTGGGAATACGAGAGCTAACTTGGAACTTGCTAAACGGGGTCGGGCGTATTTTACGGTATGGGAGAAAGACAAGAGCAGTGTGCTCGTTTGTTTCTCAGGGTTCGAGAGAATGTGTACAGGGCTGGGGTCGAAGTACTACACAAGAGCTCGAGTGGTACAGCATCGACGATGTTGATGGTACAGCATGGACGAGTAACAGAATCTACGCGAACGTGGAACTTGGAGAAGTTCGAGAATTATTTCATTCATGAGCGTGAAGGGCGTGGATTGGTTAGTTTTTGCGTTGCAGTTGTTGCAACTTTCTGAGTATTAATAAATATCGATTGAAGGTTCAAATTTTCGAATGTCACAAGAATCGTAGTTTTTTTTCAAAAATCGTTTTTTAATTTTTGCAAATGTTGTAAGATATTGTCTATGAGTCTGTACTTCCTCTCCAGTTTCTAGAAAAGTTGTCGAATTTATGTCATTGAAATGCAAGTACAAATAAAGCTGCAAATTGAAATTTGCAAATTGCTTCCTCAAGATCGTCAAGATGCACGATGCTCAAAATAAAAATTATAGTCCCTTATAGAGTAAGATTTGAGCATCGTGGATTTCGAGCATTTTCAGGAATCAATTCGCAAATTTAAATTTGCAGCGTTTTTTTGAAATTGCATTTTTTTTTCCTAATGAAACAGAATTTTTTTTTTCGGAATTTTTGAACCGGGAAAAATGATTGCCAGGAGTCAGCTGTGATGGAAAGGGCCGCGCGAGAAGGGCTAAAATAAAGGAAAAGAAAAAGTTAGCGCAGCGGAGTTGTTCGTGAAAAATTAAGTCGGAAAAGTTGGGCGAAATCACGAGAGGGTTTCTTGTCAGAATGGTGAAAAAAAAGAAGCTGGAAATGTATAGTTGGGATGTATGTAACGTCTGGTTGGCTGAGTTTGCGAGATTACGTCCTCGTTTTCTTCACAATTCTCGTGTTTCCCCAATCTATTCTTCTTTCCTATCGTCTTTCTAACTCCACACTTATCACGCAATCTTTCCCACCCTCTATTCTGCTTCGCACCCTCTCGATCGACTGCAAGGGAAAAACTATTCACAACCATGTATCTACATTCGAGCACAAAAATATATTTTCATGCAGCTACATTTTCCTCTCCTGCACATGAAATCCTAACAACCGAAGTAGAAAAGTCAAAATCTTACCGAAAGTAATAAAAACGAAGCGAGAAGCCGCATGACTGATTATTTCAATTTCAAACTATTTTTTCTGCCACGAAGTTGAAAAAGTTTGAAATTTTATTCAAACGCGATTCGTCAAAGAAAAAAAATCGACTTTCAAAAAAAAAAAATGATGGGGAGATTATTCAAGGTCGACTTGATTAATAGGAAATTAATAAAAACAGTGTGCAGAATTTTCACCGGAAATGGGATTCCCTACGATAAATCTCCCTCAAGGGTTCATGAAATTGGTAATAAATTTTTTTTGCTGAATAATAAAGTCAAAGCAGCTTTACCGTTAGTGTAAAATCGCGTTCATGGTAATTAGTCACCAGACTTCTTACTGGCAGGGATGTAATAACATTTAAATACGAAAAAGAAAAGTGAGTGGAATTTTTGTCAATGTTACCGCGGAAAAGAGCCTCGGTTTTTAATTTTCTGCTCTGTCAATAATTGCGGAAAGTGGTTGGTCCGAAAGTAGGTGAAATTTCCATTTCACGGTTGAAAAAAAAAACTCTGCATAATTAAAACGATGTTGAATACAAATGCGAACGTTTCCTAGCTCCCGATTACGGTTGGAATGAAATTTCGCATTATTCCATATACTTATTCAGAATAAAATGAACGTTTCGATATCACTGACAGCGAGTGATCCATGAAGATGCTTTAGTTGGGGATTAATTGTTCTCAATGGAAATGACAAAAAGGTGCAAATCCTATAGCACAGAATTATAAGAAGCTTTGAGAGCGTGGAGCAGAGATAGTGGACCGAAGAGATCGACAGAGAACAAGGGGATGCTGCAAGAGGGATGATAAAATTAAAAAATCTCCCCTCAAAAGGATTTCAAATCGCTGTCGGCTTAACGAGTTTTTCACGAAGACTTGTTCGATAATTTCACTCACAGAAATATTGTAACGACGTCGTTTCATTAATAAATCACATTAAACGTATATTCATAATAAATTATTCTTAACATTTCTTATTACAAAATTTTAATCGTAATCGCACCCTTAACAATAATTATGACTTTCCATGGCTTTATTGAAGCAACTTACACTTCATGGCTAAGAGCTTCTGTTACGTAGTTATCGTTCATGAATAATCATGACTTAATTAGCAACTGGAAGGTTGTGAGACAATGCTTTGTAGAAGAAATCTCCGGAATTTCGAATTTTCAAATCGTTTTCCCAGAGACGTATTCTCCTCGCTATTATTATGCTGGAGTAATTACTCCCCCCCGTCAGAAGAGGCGTCATAGGAGGTTCGTGTCGCTTACGAATTATTGAACAAATATTGACGAAGGAATTTAAATTTGAACATCGCTGTATCGAGCGAGTGGCCTTTAGAAATTTCAAGTCCCCAAAAAAGTCTGTTCGGCTATTGCAAAAAAATTTCCTACGCTGTGTGGGAAGAAATTCATGGACCGAACAAAATGTAGTAACAGACACGAATGTGTGGAGCAATAAAATTTCCGTGGGATCGGAATCGTTGTTGGAACGCAACGAGGGATTTTTGGTATTCGCAGATTACGTCGATCGATCCACTGATTTTTCCATCGTAGGAAACAATTGGAAATTAATTTGGAATTTAATTGAATATTCGGAACAACATTTATATGTTGTCAAACGTTGTCATTCCATTCGGAATGTTTATGAGAAAGATTAACTTGGATAAGATAAAATACATTATTGTTTAAGGGCTGCCAGTAAAATTGGCAGTAGCAGGAAACATCGCACAGGATTAAAACGTGTATGTTTGTAGAACGGTGTAGTTTAATTTGTAATGTTTATGCGTAAGCCAACAATCTGCAACTGCACCGTTAGGTTGTCACAGCTTTCGTGGCCGTGGCATAAATTAAACCAATGGAAAGGACAGACACAACTATATCGAAACGTGTTGGACTGAAGCTTTCGAGTGGTCGAGTTTATTGGATCGTTAGGCATGTACGACTTGGTTTTGTGGAAAACAGCTGCTCTATAACGATAAATTCCGTTATAAACTCGTGGTGTGTACAAATGAAATTCCCCTTAAAATTTAAGCGCAAAATTCTGGAGAGTGGTGGTAAAAAAATGTTGCGAAATTATTTGATGCATCGCGGGTCGTGAAAATCGAAAGAGGAGAGTCCTGGAGAATTTTGTCCTCGGAGACAACGTTGAAAAATGTTTCCAATCCACTTCGTAAAACGTGCGGACCACCGGATCGGAATGAAACGTGATGATTCCACGTGTACCATTTTAAAGTCGGTTGGAAAGTGTGACAGCTCCCCTGGGACTGGCAGCGGCGTCGGGAAAAAGGAATAAAAACAAGAAACGACTCTGTAATTCAACGCATTTGCCATTACCGCTATTACGACTGTATAACAACTCGAGCATCAGGAGCTTCGTTAGGATTCGGCACGTACTAACGGTCCCGCGCAGTATTCTCTTGTGGCACAAACGCTATCATTTTATACATCAGAGGATCTTCATCTCCGCTTACCAAAACGTACACGCTCCTCGTCTACATGCTTGTGAGCCAATCCGAGAGACTATTTTGTCTTGTCTGTTGATTGATTAGATCTCGAGAGCATATGAAGGAAGCCTCGCACGAAGAATATCTGAATAAAAAAAAAGCGATGGAATTTTTTGTTAATTAATTTAATTAATTAATTAAAAATTAATTTAATTAATGAATTAATTAATTGATCGAAAATTATATCGATTTGCGTTATCGGCGTCACGAATCGAGCTCAACTAATAAATTTACTTTTTTTGTGTTAAAGAAAAACTCCTTGAAGACTTTCGTAAATTTTTTACATTTTCCCAAGACTCGACACCGCGAAATTACAAATTTTAATCCCGAATGAGGTCCAACTTTTGGAAAAAACGATCAAGGAGCTTTCGAACGTGATTACTGCACGACTGCACCTTTAAAAAAAAAGTAATTTTAATGGTATTTCATTATTCACAGTTCTCGTATGTAAAATCATAATTACACGAATTTATTCTATTTCATTACCGACATCAGAATTACCGACGAACGGTTGATATAGATAGAAAAAGTTTGAACGTTTTTGCAGCTCGCTCGTTCGCATAATTCGGAGCTTATTACGAGGATTTCTGGGATGAATAAATTCGCGAATACAATTAAAAGATGAATCTCTAAAGCAGAATGAATGGTGTTGACGCCGCAAGAAGAAATGGAAGGGAAAAAACGTGATGAATTAAAAAAAGACGCTAAACTGAGACAAAAGCCATTTTAAAAAATTTTTTTTTTTTTTTATTCTGAGAAGAGAAAAAAGCTGAAAGGAATAGGAAGATTTATAGGATCCTGCAACGTGCAGAGGCCAAAGTAACTGAGCATTCAGTACCTTCATTGCAAACCTCTTTAAACCGGAATATAAATTTGAGCCTTTGCGACCAACTGCGAGTGAGGAAACAAGATAGAGACGACAAAAACGTTGGATCGAGCATGCAAACGAGACAGCAAGAAGGAGATGGACCCAGAGAAACGGAGAACGTGTATGGCCCCGAGGGGGAGGCGGGAGGAGGGCGAGAAAGATGAATAAAAAGAGGGCTGCGCTGGCTACATCGTGCCGGGACTGTGCAGGAGCTGGTAATCTGCAGTACCGCCCCAGAGGGTGGCACTTTCACTAAACCCTTCTTCTTGCTTCCTACGAACTGTCTCGAACGACCTTGATTTATGGGATTCATTAAGATGCTACGACTTTGAGAGATAATGAGAGAGTTTACGAAAATATTGTTCTTTCTCTTATCTTCCTCACACTTACACGGAGTATTTCGTTCATCAGCAAAATTCTTCACGAGCACACATGATCAATACGTCATTGCCGACGACAATTATTTTGATGCTCGTGATGTCAGATTTTTTAGATTGACAGCAGTTTATACGAGCAGGACAATTAAATCGATCGAATCAAATTTTCTGCCAATTGTCAACATTTTTTTTCGCCACTATTTTTGGAATTTCAAAGAAAATCCAGGAACGGACGAAAATTGAGAAAATAAAAAGAGAATTTCTTGCTTTTTGCGAAAATGTTCACAAAAACGTGGTTTTCCCCAGGCTGGAGTTTTCTCACGCCCCGAATCGATAAATTAAAAAAACATGTCCGATCAATAGAACGGCTGCGATCGCGGGTCCACCGGGAGCATTTTTTGGAAAAGCGTTATATTGCACAACGAATCCCACGAGCCATGCGAACAGCGAAATCGATATTTACGACGATGAGAGTCTCGCGACGATTGACACGAATCGGTAAACGGTTAACGGGTATTTGAGGACGCGTCGTCTCGTTACATCAGAGACATCGTTGAAACTTTGCAAAAACAACGAATCAAAAAGAGTAAAAAAAAAGTCCCAAAAACTTCCATAACGATCGAATAATTAATCAATTTTTTAGACTAAAAAAGAGTTTTGAAAATCCCATAAATAATATGCGTTATGGCGGCCGTTAATTAAGATTAGAGGCCCCGGAGGGCTGATCAGAATCACGGCTCTGCTCGGATTCTCAGCTTCGCAGGGCTCCGGATCCCTGGCCGTCACTCTCGAATGACAACCCAAAATATTAGCTCCTTTATCGCAACGATGGCGTCGTCGCTTACGTCTAGCCTTTCGGAGCAGTTGAGCAGCAGAAAAGGGGAGAGCGAAAATCTATATCCACATTGGCTCGAATGCACCGTGCTCCGAGATAGCGTCTTCGACACATTTCTTCGTTTTGACTCTTGAGCCCAAAAGTGAATAAAAACAACTTAATGGCGTTGTTTGTTACTTATCGCATTCCATCGAAAGAAAAAAAGCGCATGAAAAGAGGGTGATTCGGAGGGAATCGAAGTAGAATTAACACAAATCACCCATGTGAAGGAAAATTGGTTGAGGGCCATTGAGGGTTGCAAGATTTTACTGATTTCTCGATCCCAGAGACAGAAAAAAGAAAATTGCACTATTGAGGCAGCTCGAGGGAATAAAAAGTAATAAAGATAGAAACAGCAGGACGATTGCCATCCAACTACGTGGATATTTCGACCGAAACCACAAGCTTATATATGTAGCGAGATGCTTTCGTGATAGCAACGAATCAAATGGATTGGAATAACGCGTTCACATGGCAGAGGGTTTGTGTAGCCAACAGACTACACGCACACAAATACACCCATGCAAATATTCATACTGTACATAAATATATATTTACGTGTGCGTTCGTATATTCAGAAAGAAAAGTTGACTGAGGAGTTTCCGTACGAGTGGATATTGCTCGCCGCTCCAATGAGTTATATCAAGATAAGCTTGATAACCAATGTCAACAAAGTCAATTCGATTTTGGCACATCAATTTCCCAAATTATTGACCATCATTTCGAGCCCAAATCGTACGAAAAGTATTTCTGCATGGGGAAACATCGTCTGCTCGGATTCCCCATCAATATTCAGCAATTACCGAGCCTTTAATACAAATAAATGCATTCAACGTATATCATCCATAGTTCGCAGTGATGAAGCTTGGATCTCAAAGCCTGATTTTATTTTAGTCACGAAACTTTCGTTATGAAAAAATCGTAGTAATGAAAAATTGCTTTCCTGTCGCGGAGGCTTTTCGACAGGCGCATATTAAATTATGAGGGAGCAATGTTCGCGTTTATAATTTGCACATTCTTTTTCGTTATTGCCTACACTGTCAGTATATATACGGAGATACAGTTGATGTCATCTGCGAGATTACGTCCTTGTCTGAAGGGGGTGTGCATATATAATACACATGTATATGTTGTATATACGAGAGAGATGGAAAGGCAATATATATACGAACTGCTTGAAGTGGAACGAAGTGAATTGGAATCGAGTCCAATAAAGGAGAGCTCCCAGTCGCACTAAAGGGTACTCTCTGGCACGAATACGAATCCACGCAGGGAGTTCTAGTCCTTGCTGGTAATAATTCTCGTAAACTTAAAGGTTTCGAGACAAAGTTGTCAGGTTTTATTTTCAAGCATGATTGTCATCAGCAGTTCGATGTAAATGAAAATAAACAGAATGTTTGTTAAATCAACTAAATCTGCGGTGATGATTCTGTTTATTCCAACGAAGATTTCATTGCTCGCTCAATTTGCTGGGTAAACTATAAACATCGCTGGGTACGAGAATGTTGTCATTCAACAAATTCCATTGGGTTCGCGACATTGTGTTGACACTGCGAATGCAGTTTGTCAATGAGAACGTATCCGTTGGAATTTTCAAGTGTTTCTTGAATATTTTCAAATATTTTTCAGCTCAATCCGCATTCGCTGCATATCGCACGAGTGCATAGCGTGCGGGAAATGCGTCTTTTATATTTTATACGAAAAGCTATTCCGGAGGCGTGAAGCGAAAGGATAAAAAAGCTTGTGCAAATGCGGCTGGTGTGTTGTGGTTTTGTTTCGACTTGGTGCACACACGTGTTGCCAAATTGCACGTGGGCGGTGGCAGTCCAAAGATAGACAGATTGTGGTACGTGCTGTGAAGGGTCTCCTTAAGCTCCAAACTCTGGGAGAAATATTTTATGCACATTCACTGACGCCAACTCGAAAGGGCGAATATTTATGGGTTATCGGGGGATCATACGCCTTGCGGAGCCTCAAATATCCCTTGGCATATCCGCGCACGTACAAGCATATAAACTGTATACTCGATCGTGTAATACTCATTGATCTCCGATGCAGAGTTCCCTTGAATATTCGCTGTTACATAAGCTCAGCAAGATTAGACGCTATTAATATTACGGTATTCGGCCATTGTTCGCTGCACTGCTGCTGTCGATCTCCCCTCGAAAGCTTCGACGTAAAGGTGAACACCGTGTGAAACCTCACGACCAACCATATTATCGCCAGAAAACACAATTCATATTTTTCTTTCCAAAAACTAAATATGAACTTGTTTTTTCTTTCATTCGCTTCGCGGTTACGAATTTTTCAATAAAAATCATTTTCGCCATAATTTTTGATCGCGATTAAAAATCTCCAAGTTCCAATTGATCAGAGAAATTATAAAAGTCAAACGAATGTTTCGGTGCAGCTACGAAACGCAAAGAAAGCACAATTCACATTTGTGTTTCCAAAACCGAATTTAGACTTGTTTTTTTTTTTTCATTCGCATCCTGGTTACGAATTTTTTAATAAAAATCATTTTCGCCATAATTTTTGATCGATTGAAAATCCCCAAGTTGCAATTAATGAGAGAAATGATAAAAGTCAAGCGAATGTTTCGGCGTAGCTACCAATGAGATTTGGGGTTAATTTTTACTTATAAATATATGGACGTAGTTAAATTTATATCAAGAACTCCCACAGCATTGCGATTGCCGAATCAGCATTGCCATGGTATACGCTTAGGGGCGATGGTAGATGAGAAATCCTTAGAATGCGTGACGTCCATACTAGAGCAGATAGTCGCTACAGTTGGAGAGGAGTAGTAACGGCATTAACAGAAACTGCGGGCTGGGCCCTTCAGCTCGTCCCTTCCTCCTCCATGTTTCTCTGCATACATATGTATAGATGAGTTATATTACTGTGGCACTTTGCACGAACTAAATTGGCCGCAGAGTCGATGGACGCAGGGCTTAGTCCACTCGAAGCATTTGCAGCTTTGGTACCACAAAATTCCACATGGCTGGCTGAGAATGTAAGCAAAGATGCCGCAATCGATAGTCACAGGATTGGGTGATACGTATTTTCTTATTCATTAGTACTCCTTGCCCTCACGTCGCTCCTGACTTATTTAATTATGTCCAATCGATTTCTCTATTTCCCCTTTTTCATTAGCGAGGCTTTCGCAGTCGTATGTATTTCGAGGCGAGCCTCGATAAGGACCATGCGAAAGAGATTCATGGGACTAGGTAATTGTTAATGAAGTGATTTTTTTTCTTTAAGGGCTTACTCCACACCCTGGAGAGAAAAAAACGATATAAACACGATTTTTTTGACAACGTCAATATTTCGGTGAATAGGAACAACTCGAAATTTCTGACAATTATCTCATGTTTTTTTTTGCCCAAAACATTTATTTATAAAAAAAAAATATATCATTGAAAAAATACTACGAAATTGCCACTTTTTGAATTAATACGATTTTTTTTTATTGGTAGTTTATCGAGAATCGAGATTCATCGGACTATCTAATTGTTAATGAAGTGATTTGTTTCCCTTAAGGGCTTACTCCACACCCTGGAGAGAAAAACCTACAGAAACACAATTCAAAAAAAAAAAAAAGTCAATATTTCGGTGAATATGAACAACTCGCGATATTCCTGACGATTGTCTGATGTTTTTTTCCCAAAATGTTTCTTTATGGAAAAGAAAAAAAATGTCATGGAAAAAATTACTGTGAAATCGCCACTTTTTGAAATAGTGCGATTTTTTTTTGTAGTTCGTGGAGCATCGAATAAAATGTCTACGGAATTTTGATTCATTTCATGATTTTACCGAAAGAAAAAAACAATTTGGAAAATACGAATATTTTTTAAAAATTTTTTATTCTTGAAAAGCCTTCTCCTGTGGATCGATCACATTTTCGGATTTTTTTCAATAATTGATAGGCACGTGTGAGGCCAGCAACTCCATGCAGCTATGAGAAAATTGTTTTTTTTTTTTATAGTTGACAATAGAGATTCGTTTTGACTCTTGGTCGTGGATTCATTTTAGTTGGACGTGAAATTAATGGGAATTAGTGGAAGCATAAAAAGGAAGTTTCACAAGCAGCGGAGAAACGTGATCCGTTAAAACGCGATTTAATGCAGTTTGTCAAAGTTTATTACCGGTGAATAAAAGCGTCGATCAAGTTATCGTCCAGTACGGTAGACAATCTTGTTTGTCCTGTTTCACGTTTATTTTTCATTCCGACCGAGCTCCGCTTCTTGCGCTGCCCGACACACTTTTGTGCGCGATATATTTGATGTTCGCATAGAAGAGACTTGGTCGCAAATGAGTTCGCATAAATTGCGGGACGGTTTCGTAACTACAAACTTGTCCAGCCACCCACAAAATTACTCGATCAATTCCTCGTGTAATACGATGTAAAAAGTCATTAAAATTGATTTCGCGATTTAATGCACAAAAATAAAATGTTTACCAATTCGTGTTGACAAATTAGATTTACCGAAATTTTTATCGCTGCCAATTCGTAATTAGCTGTTAATTTTATCGCGTCGTTACAATTTCGAAACTCGATCGTATAATGCTCGTAAAATTTTCAACTACATCGCGATCATCCTGTCATCGAGATATTTGTTTGCGAAAACTGCATTTTGATACTCGAATTCCGACTCCTCGTAACCTTTTAATTTTTAATTGAAAATAATTAGTTAATTGTCACCGAAATGCGTTTCTGAATTTCGTTGGAAAAGGGTCGATGGTTCATGGTTGTGTTCACCGGTTCGTGGGTGCGTGAATTCAGAGTTTGGAACATAGTTCACGCTGCCTCAGGGGTCAAACGACTATATCTGGTCGTTTTAAATATTCAGCGTCTCGGCGTGGTGGTCGAGACTCGCTCGCGAGCGATAGACCATATTACGAGAAAGCAGGTTAAAATTTTTTTTTTCATTTCGCATTAAGCGATCGACCTCGACCTTGCCGGAGCTTATAAAAGTTTTTGTATCCTTTCTAAGTTATTGGAACTTGCTTCTCTGTAAATTCAAGTTCTAACTGCTCACTGAGGACGCGAGCGACAAACGACGTGGCTTTTAATCCCTTCCCGTTAATTGTATCGCGATGCATCTGATAAATCGAAAAAATAATCTTGACGTTTTGTAAAGCTTATCAGAGCTCCGAGGATGGATCGGGCCTTGTGGCGAGTTTGCGTGATGCGCAATATCTGGACTAATAGCTGCAAAATCCAATTCAGAGGTGTTCGTGCACAGGAACGAGCTTCTCTCGTTTACGAGCATGATCCATCATTTGGAAGCGTTGTTGGAGGCATTTACTAATGTCAAATATAACTTCAGCTTAACGGAAATTCAGCAGCGCACGAAAATGGAGTTTGGAATAGTGGGGGGTGTCTCGAAAGGATCGTTTGATGATGCAGAATCTGGGGAAAATCACAATGCGATGGTGACGAGCCTCAAAAAGCAAGGACACGTCTCGAGAAAATGTTAATTGTGCGGATTCGACACTCGTATCCCAACAAAGGCTTGACAAGGGCGTATAATTGCCCGGTCGAATTTTCTTCGAGATCTCGGGACGTTATAACTTCCGAGCGGTGAACTTGGCCGGCAGCCAACTCTCGAGGAATCCCGAGTGAATGTTAATAATGCGATATGTCCTGAGACGAGTTCTCGCTTGTTTTGTAGCGTCTCAATTTGACTGCAGCGTGTATTTCGCTTCCGGCCTCGTTCGACGTGATGAACTGTGCAGCAGTTTTTTTCACGGGTCACAAACTTAATGATTTAAAGTTTATCAATAAACGAAGACTGTCGGTGCAGAAGACATCGTTGAATAATGCTCAGAGGTCAGAGCGAATATACAACTTTTACGAATCATCGTTCCATCATTTACAATTAAATAATAATCCCACGAGCTCACAGGACTCGCGAAATGAACTCGCGAACAAAGTACTCGGTCGCATCCTCTTGCCCGACCCCCATCTTTCCTGTAAAGTCTCTTCGCTTTTTTTTTTCTTTTTAGGAAATCTCTTCTCCAATACCGTGACCTCCGACCTACTTAACTGGAAAAATCCATTTTCTGCCCTTCACCGACAACCCCTCAACGTCTCTACCGTCGAGAGGGTGCAATATGCCCTTCCCCATGATCGCGAGAAGAGGGAGAAAGAAGAGTGAAGGAGAAAGAGAGAAAGAGAGAGAGAGAGAGAAAAAGAGAGACAGGCAAGTGCAACGTGTACATTCTTGAGGAAAATATTATGCAGTGTCATATTTACATGTAGAATGCTTAGTGTATAGTGTCAAGATAACAAAAAAGGAGTGCCTTTATGCATCGAGCTCTACCTCCATCATCAGGAGCATTCGTAATCGGTTTTCCATATCCCTGGAAGAAAAAATGACGGAACGAAAAGATTTGATCGACTCAGAAAATATAGGACCAGATTCTGTCCTCAGATTGACATATATTTCTATGGAAACTTTTTCTCATTACCTTATTCGACATTGACTATGAATAGAAAGTTAAAAAAAAAAAGCACAAAATTATGTGAACTTTACGATTGGTTTGAAAAGTTTGCGAATGATAACCCCATTGGGTTTATTTGGAAAGAGTAGATTCACGAGTTTCGTACAAAAATGTTTTTGGAATCGAATTAAAAAAGTGAAAATTCTATCAAGTTGGAATTATGATCGAAATTCTGCTGCTAAGACTTTTTGTACTCGAGATATTCTCTCAAAAGGTCAGAGAGAAATTTAATTGTGGATTTATGGTTTCGGAACGCAACGATCATTTCCGAACGTATTTTTCTCGTCGAATCTAGTTTTTGACAAAAGTTCTCGAGCTGCAGTTGAAATGTTCGTTTGATCAAGTTTGTTGAGCTTCATGAAGGGTCGCAGGGCTCGAGTTTCCATCCAGGGTTTCTCTTACGTGTAACACGAGTCGATCTTTTCATCGAGGAAATGAAGAGCAATAGATAAATGTGTTGAGGAACGGAGAGAACATGAACAGCACAGAGTAAAAGTGAAAAAAAAAGAAAAAGTTGCAAGTTTCTTTCTCATTGATTGTAAAGACCACGGTCCATTACCCTCACGTCCATCTGGCCACGTCTATATATACACAGCGAAGAGGTTACTCCTCTACGGACAACCGACTGTGTGCGAGCAATAGGATAAGAAAAACCCAGTGTCTTTTCGTACAGAGAAAAATCTAGTGAGAACTACGAACGTAAAGTTGCGCTTCGAAGATTTTTCCAAGCGAGAAAATCCTATCGGAGAGAGTAGCAGCTTGCTGAACAATTCTTTCCTCCAGAACATAGCTCATCCTTTTCGTTTATTACTCATACACCGAGACTCTTTATTGCGAACAATAAAATCCTTCTTGACTCATTTTTTATTTTAGCCTTCGTTTTCTTTTTGTTACAAAAAGTTATGATGCAACAAACATGCTTATTCATGTTTTACACTGAAGAATTCGATCAGTAGCGCTGTCCGGGAGTGTAAACAATCGATATTCCATCCAATTAATTATAAAAATAGCAAATTTCTTCATCACAACATTCCAGTGACGTGAGTGACACTTCGAGTTGAATAAAATTAAAGTTTTGATATTCCACTTTCGAATTTTCACTAAAAACATCAATTTTTTATTTGTAACATGCAATCATTTTCTCAAAAGCTCGTTGCGAATAGTCTCCAGTCATTCGCATCACAATTTCCGGTGTTAATCGTTCAACGTTCCTTACAATTTTAAATATTTTGGTAAAAAACCGTTCCAAATAGTTTTTTGTGTGTTTTCGAAATACTTTTTTGTGGTCGTTGTAAATTTTTCATTTTACGTACCCAGGGTTCCTTTTATTTCGTTTTTCTGCGATTTGTGCTGCGACCATTGAGCTTCGTGTAGCTCGAACTGTTATTCATTTTATTTTATTGGAATCGCATAGAAAGAATGTTTCGTGAATAAACTCTTTGAGAATATTTATAAAGCCAGATGGTGAAAAAAATTTGTCGTGTAATTTTGATGTCGTTGTCAGCACTTCGGGTCTTTGAAAGGAAAACGCAAAGAACATATGGGAGTATCGCGTGCGGTAAATCACTATAAAGTTGGTCTCGATCACGATTTCTCTCACGTCCACGATATGAAATCAAATCTCTCTTCGCCCCTCTCAATCGTAAGGAAGGAACGTAGCTGGAGGTTTTCTTAGGGATGGTTGTGTGTATGTAGAGGAACGGGTGGATGGCGATGTGGAGTTCATGCTTCCGTGACTCGTGTATGACTATACATCATGTGCATTCACGGTCTGTCAGAGTTCCACGCCTCACGGTGGCCCAGCTTCCGGTAATTTTGCCAGCATCCACGTGAGCAACCAGCATGAGCTTTTGCCATGTTACATCGGTCCTTGCTGACGTTGGTAAAACTCGTTACGCGGAAACCGAGAGAGAGAGAGGTCAGGGAAAAGCGAAAGGAAGCGAACAAATTGTCCTCTTGCAATTTTTTAATTTTTTTGTCTCGCCATTAAAAAAGCCTCGTGAATGGTAACACGAGCTTTTCTCTTTCTAAATTCTGTGATACGATTCGAAGGACGCAATATCGATAACGCGGCAGGTCAATAAATATCGAGACTGTATTTCCCTCGCGTTTGCAATGAACTGCGTTCCGGACAAATCGCTGCCTTTCGAATAGCGATTAAACGGACGATTTAACGACAGAATATGAACATCAGTTAAGAATTATCGGGCGTTATACTCGCTGACGTGACGTATCTCGATCCAGGAGTATGATTATAATCGAACGTCGCGTTATTATGTGGGAGCAACGACGATAGGAGGCAAAGACGAAAAGGTAAATAAAGACTGGAAATAAAAATTTGTTAAAAATCGTCGAGATTTTGTTGAACACGGTAAACTAAACATTTTTCGATAATTTCAAAATTTTTCCTATTTTGGCAGTATATTTGGTTTCGCACGGAATTGTCAGCGAAATTTACGATTGGAACGACAAAAATTTGCTTCCGAAGAGATTTTGCTAGAATATTTCTTGCTGCAACGACAGAATTTTTGGGATTATTCGAAAAAATGTTTGGTCAAAGGTATCGAACGAAATATCGATCTTTCCCAACACAATTTTGTTTTCAGTGAATACAAATCTGCCGATCGTGTTCTTTAATGATTTCATGACCCTTGCTGATCATTTTTCACGATGGAATCCGTGCCAAACGATTTTCTTAGAAACTCCTGTAAAAACTGACGTCAATTTTCGTTCGCACTCTGTCGCCTCATTTTTTCGGAACCTTGAGTCTCATTCATGAACGATTGCAACAGACTCGTTCCTTCTTCAGTTACTCAATAGTTTATGAATTCCATTTGCACAGAAAAGAGACGCAGCTCACGAGCTTTTCCCACGATCGAACAAATTTGAAAAAAAAAACAAAAAATCGATTGCCATGCATATCGGAAAATGCTCTTGACCGGAGATGCAGTATGCGTGCAGTTATCTCGAAGGAATGTTGACATCGTTTAAATGCAAGAGAGTCGTGAGTCGAGCGTGGAAACATTCGAGTCAGGAGGACAGACACGTTTGCGAGGAGGTAGGAAGGGCTGCCTATCGGAGCAGAGGGCGAATATTCTCGGATCGTATGTGAAATGCAACGCGTTGTTGGCGTGCATCGGCAAACCGCCGAATTGCGTTCCAGCGGATCTCAAATACACGTGCATCAATGTGTATCTCGAGAGGAGCAAGCCAGACAAGTTTCGGAATCCTCCCTGCTCCAGTTTCTAGTGACAAGGCGAGAGAGAGAGAGCGCGAGAGCACGAGAGATGCGAATGGTTGAAGAGTATTTGGCTTTTCCTGGGAAAATAGAAACGCCTCAAATATTTTTCGACCGATGCCGAACAAAAAGGCACACATTGCGTGGTCATATCCTCAAAATTCTTCTCCGGTTACGTCCTTCCTGCGTTTCTGAAGATCGATCCACTCGCAGGTTGCACAAAAACGCGTTACATCGCGCCAGAGAATCTCGTCGATTTGCCAACATCTTTCTTCCTCGTTTATCAGCACGAACGGATGGATCGTTCCTTCGAATAAACGTGAATGAAGATTCCAACAACGTTGCAGCACTCCACCACTCAGCAACTCAATTGAAAGTGCACCGAGACGACTGCTGCTCCGAGAATACGCTGACAAAGAAAACTCTTACTTTTCGTAAGCTACGACGATTTCAAATTGTAAAAATAGAGCATTCGAAAAATGAGGATAAAAAACGCTGATGAGTGAATGAAACGAGAAATCCAATCAGTCGATTAATTAAGGTCATTCGAATGTTGCACTGGATCGAAAGAAAATGTCGTACATTTTGAACCGTTCACCTCCGAATTTCCACGTTAATTTGAAACACATTCTGCGGTCTCGTCCGATGTTTATTCGCATTGTTTGCTTTTCCAGACACACCAAGACACGACGATGAAAAACCGACGCGGTATCTTTGTTCGCTATATATGGGTCAGCTATCGTCGGGCGTTAAGTCTCTCGAACACCTTCCCTTCCCACCGTACTACACCGTGGTAATAACAGTAACCATAAGATTTTGATCAATGGCGTATCTTGAACAACGCGCTGGCCATGCGATCGATGGAAACTTCATGGTTATGGTTATCGTTGCGATATGAAAAGTTTATCTGTTCGATGGCCTGAACCGTCAAATTGTAACATTGCTTTCAACGCAACTAAAAATTATATCGACGCCTTTTACGAGGCTCACATTCTCTCGCCAAGAATTTTAAACTTGAGAGTAGAATTCTGAATGTTTTTCAATTTCCAATTCATTGTGACACGAGCTCGAGTGAATTTTTAATGAATAAAATGTTTCCTCGATTGTCTTTTTTTATTTTGTGACTTGTTCTTGGAATTTTTAACATTTTTGTACGTTTTGCTGAGCCCTAAACATTTTTTCCTGTATTTTTAGATCATCAGACTAAATTTTTTAATTCTGTAATGATTTGATCATTTTTGTTGGTTCATAATGACCGCAATCGCGATCGATCAGACTCAAGCTTAAGGCACTATTCTGCATCGTCATCGGTAGCAGTGACGCGATTTGAAAAACACCAGAATTCTTTGTGCTACGAAAACGTCGTGGATTCGTGAGCCTCTGGCGTCGTTAGGATCCATGTCGTGGTTGCGATTAATGCTCTTACGTATTTTTTCATCAGAGGAACCTCGACGATGTTGTAGAACGTTCTCATGGACGACGAGGTTCCGAGGCAAAGAAACCTTTGACGATGAAACGGTTTTTATAACTGAAACTATATTCTGTTTGGCTCGCGATGCTGTTTCCTTTGTGCGCAATGTACAGGGTGACGTGGGGATATAAAATTTTTTATGTTTTTTTAATTATTATATTATTTTGGCAAAATGGTTCAAAGTCCTGAAGGTCGCAAAAGTGGAAACAGTTTTGCCAAAAACAAAAGTTCGCTTTAGTGGCTTTGCAGGAAACTCGATGATTGAACTTTTCGAAATTGAGGCGAATGAGAATTTTATTTTCATCTTTCTGCGTCGAAAAAACTGAAGAAAAATGAAAATTCTAGGATTTCATTCAAAAAAACTACAAAGTGCAATTTTTTCTCTCGGTTAATATTCGATGAGCGACGATCGAGACACCCGTTAGCGAGAAAAGATGTTTCGGCACATTTCCGATTCACAGCAACAGAATTGGGGCTTTTATCGAAGGAAATCTGTCAGGGGGTTGGAAAAAAATGTTGATTCCTATGTGGGTGTGTTTGTGTGCCCGTAACATCGAAAATGCCAATGAATTCCCAGTGGAAATTTGTAAATGGGGCTGTCATGAAGTCAGGCGACGACATCGTGAGTTCTATGTTGTTCTCACGCTGCTCGCGAACAAAAGGCTGTATGTTGAACGATTGGACGAGCGCCAGTCGAGAAGTTAGGTTCTTTAGTCAGTCAGCACTCATTACACATTTTACTAGAATGTTTCCTGTTGCGTGTGGGTCTTATCGTAAATAGGAAAAGCTTCCCAGGGCGAGCTCGTTCATGCGATATAACAAAATACACGATCTGATGCTTGTATTCGTGGCATCCACGTATGTGACAAAGTGACCTTTCGATGTCATCACGTTCTCCAATCATTTTTCTTTCTTTCATGTCAATTGCAATCTGCGGTGCAAATTTTATTTTCACAATCGTCGACAATTAAAGGAAAAAAAAAATTCTCTTTTAAGGTCAAAGTCTCGCCAAAGGTTTTATCGACAGAAATCTTCAAAAATGTTCGTTCTAATTTTTTCCTGAATTATACGAAAGAATTTTTAACGTTGTGTGTTTAAAAAAAAAATTAATTTCATAATTAAAATATTTCCTGACATTATTGTGCAAATTCCAAGTTTCCCCAAAATTAATGGAAAAAGAATAAAAAATAAACTGTACAGTTGATTGAGAGCGATCGCTACGCAGTTTTTTTTCAAGTTTATTCTAAAATTTCTGCATTAAAAAATCGTGGCGATCGAGTAATCGTCGTGAAATGCACAACTCCAACTTTTCTCTGTATAAAGAGTCGATAGTAGTTGAAAAAATGAGAAAAACTTCTTTGGGACTAGATCTGCACTTTAAAGCCCACTTAGATGGAATCTAAGAATTCCTGCAAGTGATCATAAGCGTTTGTCACGAGCACGAGGCACAAAAGTGGTTTCAGAAATTTAGTTTATATTTTTTTTCGCAAAACTGCATTGGAGAATCCTTCAAGCCTTCGGCGATAATCGTTAAAGCGACGAGAGCGAACTTATTGCGGAACGTCTACACTCGCTCCACATAAATCGAGGCTTTTCCTTCTATTTTTATTCTCCCTTCATTTATAATAATCGTGGGGACAAGTATATCGATATACTTAGTCCGGAGGAAAAGTGAAGGCGGTAGAAATGTAAATTTTATGTAAATTCTTGATGGTTGCGAGGCGATAGCAAAGGAGCGAATAGCTGTGGCTGCTCGGTGGTGTGACATCACCTGCGAAATGCACCCTCGACAGCAACTCTTTTCTTTTTGCCACATAGTCGTGCTCAATCCTTTTTTTCCTTCGTTCGTCGCTCTCCTATTTTCACCAGAGTATCGTCATTTTATTTCCTCCCTCGATGAAAAAGGACCAACACAAAAAAAAACAGGGACGAGGAGAAAAGATCGAAAGGGAAAAAGGTTGGGGAAAAAAAATCTGTGAAAGATAGACGCTATTTTTATTGATCGATGAATACTTCGGGTTGCCCGTGCGTCTGGCTTCGAGAAACATTTCATTTCATGAACGTTTCATGCAACGTTTCTCCTTCTCTCACTACGAAACAAAAAAAAAGTCACAACACATCGTTCGCTTTTAGCGAATACTTGCGAGAGATGAGAAGGAAGAATCAGCGACGTGCCTCGAAGCATCGAGCATAGAAAACAATTTAAAAAAAAAAATGTGACATTGCGAGCTATCAGGACTCGGAATGTTCGTCAACCGGAACGAGGAAACGCGTCCCGGAGCTCGAAATTGGCTGGATGCTAGTATATTGCGACGCGTTTCGTTCACGAAGCGAGACGCAAACACATGTAAAGAACATCTGCCAGTTTCGGAAGCAGCAGTAGATACGGTCGTTATGGTCAGACGCAATATCTTTTGAGCCACGCAGGCGACAGTCAATTTCGACGCTACCGTTCAGCCATCTTGACAACATTTCCAAACTCTGGAAACACGCTCCGTTTCCGATCAAAGCTTGCACGAGAGTCAGGAGAAAGAATTGTTGGATTTCGTCCATGGCGACGCTGCACGACGAGACGTTCATGCGTCAACTCACCAACGCAACAACAAGTTGAGACGAATCGCAAGATGCTTCGTTTCACGTCGCACATATACTGCGACTCAATCGCGACAATCGCGCAAATCGTTGTTATTCGTGTAGCACGAGGATATATCTTGATGATCGACTCGACGTCAAAAGCATTTTCCCAACAAGCGATAAATCCTCGAGACAAAAGGGTAGAGACCGAAGATTCTCCGGTAACTCAGTGAGTGGTAAAAAATGAGGCGTAATCTTGATAAATTCATGGGCACTAATTCCGGATTGCACGAACTCCAAGGGATGATTTAGCGCATTTGTGGTATCGCGAGGTGTACGTTCTCGTGGCTGGTGCTGTTTATGAATGTGCAAACGCAAAGCGTAAGTTGAACGTTCTACTTATAAGAGTGAGAGGTAGCAGAGGAAGAGGTAAAAGGAGTAGAGAACGTGAGGCAGCAGCCAATGTATACAAAGTGGTAAAGGGGCTTTTCCGTTAGCGTAGGAAAAGGGGCTAAGCGAACGCTCTCGGAGTACGAAAGCTCGAGTCCATAGAGAAGAAGACTATGAAGGAAAAGCTTTCCTACGTCTACGTGAACATAGCGATATAGCATAACTAAGCCCTTTTTTGTTCCCTTTTTGTACAGTTGGTCCATGGGGAGGCCAACTGAGCAGACTACTAATCGAGCATTCGTTCATCCGGCTACTTCATTCGACGGCACGTCTCTATGTGTTCGCGTCTCGACTCAATCCTCCTCGAGTCTTGATGTTCACAGCGACACCGACTACCACCGAGCCTTTCGGCTTAAGCCCTGAAACTTGAGTGCTTTGGCCTCGCCCCTGCCCCTCCCCCCTTTTCTGTTTCATACTCGTTCTCACGCTTTGACCCTTTACCCAATGCACTCAATTTCCCCTGCTTATCGTCGCAGCCTTCATGTTCATCAGGGCTGAGAAGATAACCGATGGCAGTGCTTAAAATATCTCTGGATTAAATCACTCACTCGTCTACCAAATGGATGCGTTTCAACGATTTAGAATAAAATTTCGAATGCGACAAGAATCTCTTGTCATCATAGCTACAATGGATAATTCTCCTATTTCGAATCCCTCGTTGCCAGACTTCGTGGTTAAATTCGTAATCACAACTGTATCTTGCACTTGAAGCTTCGAAACTTTGAAGCTTTGATCTCCTGCTCTTCCTACACTTTTGCAATTCACTCTTCCTCCCACAAATCTTCACCGCACGCGATTCCTTCTGCTTTTGCTTCTGGCTCGTCGGTATATTGTGCAACATTTTGCTAACTAGACTCCAAGTTGTCTTTGCGGAAATTTGCACGCGTACGCGTCGATGTCAAAAAAGGAAAATTGAAAATTTCGATCGCATTTGTTGAATTCCAAATTTTTCAAACATTTTTCTCAATCAGCGGAATTTTTCGCTCCCATTTTACGAAAAGAAAAAAGAATTGATCGAGTTTTTTTTTGTTTTTTTTTTTTTTTACGAATGAAATTTTTGAAATCGTTCGTTAAAACAACTGCGGATACATTTTATAATTTCTTCAAACATAGCGTAATGGGATTATGCGAGCGAATGCAATCTCACGCACGGAAGAGACGTACAGAAAAGCGTCGGATGAGAATTTCCTTGGCTGTTTGTGAGTTTTCGTGCGGCGAGTAATTTACAGGTTGGTAAACAAGTTAAAGTAAAAGAGGGCGGTTGAGTCGGTACAGAGTCTAAACATGCTACGGAAGAGGATGCTTGAGCAACGATTTCTTGTTTCTCCTGCTCCTTTCCTCCCGCTCACAATGCTGCGAATGCCCTAGGACGTGGCGAGTTTCATCCCCGACACTTTTTTCCAACCTCTATCTTCGTGTCTCGTGGGTTTCCCCATGAAAACCCCGTTTACAACCGAGCTCGGATAATTCTTACAAGAAAAAGGAATAAAAAGTATTTAATCGAAATGAGAAAAGGATTCGAGATGGACGACGCTTGTTAGAAAAACGGGGTCAAGCGTGAGGCAAGTTTCTAGGCTTTTTTCTGCCTCGCAGTCATTGCGAGAAACGTGTTCATTCAATTCTCGTTGTCCCATGTACACGCTTTAGTGTCTGACGTCTTTGAACTGTCAACGAAAAGCACAAACAAATTTCTCGTCTTTTGCGCTCTTCAAAATAAATGAATCTGCGAATAATAAAAAATCCTCGAGATTCGCAGAAATAAAAACGTCCTCGCATCGTTCGCAATACTTCGTACGAACGTATTTGAACTTGCAGACAAATAGAAACGTAGGCAATGTTAGTAATTTGAAAATGTTTCGATTGCAGCTCGAATCCGAATCGATAGTGAAAGTTTCCTGTTTTTACTCCATTTTCGCACTAATTTGGAGGAAAAAGCCAGCAGGGGAGGTCGTTTTTATCTCGAAAAATGAACAGCCTTGTTTTCGCATTCTATCGCGCAAGGACAAACGGAAAGCATGCTTCACTTTTTAATTGGATATCTCGCGGAAGAGTACCGTGACAGAAAAAACCGATCGATAGACAATTAAGAGTCTCTTACCGGCTCTTAACGAGACTGCAAAATCTTTTTCGCACGTGGGACACTGGAAATGTAGCAATTGCGATATAATTTTTTTATTTTATGCCGCTGAGCAAATCCAGATTCGCGGTAAGCAGAAACTCTTGCTTCTCTGCAGGGAGATAGAAAAAATATAATTCCCGCTAACAAAACTCAGTGACAAACGTCCTTGTAATCATGCACCGATGAAAATTCGTTCTCTCTATCCATGAATCACCATTTTCACCTAGTCCATTAATAATCCTATACAAGGAGCATGAAAAATCCAAATTTAAATAGTTCCACGTCAAATGGAATATCGTGCTTGCTCGGATATGGGTCACAGATTATAAATTAATCCTTATTCGAGTGCGTTATATTCCACGATCCAGAAAAATGTTTACTGCAATTCTAATTTTTTTTTAAAAGGACGAAATTTTCTTGAATACGCTCAACTACAGATTTCTAAGCTCCAGAGCCTATCAACAAAATATACGATTGAAATTTCTTTTCTTCTGTATTGTCAAAAAAATATTGATTGCGAAACGATTAATTTAAATTAAAAATGTAAAAAAAAATTTAATTTGTTTATTCACAAAAAATATTCATTTTGGCTATCAACGAGGTTGAGGAACGTAATTTCGGGACCAACGATTCCTAAATTCGATTCTGAGATATTTTATACGTGAGGATATGAAATTTCAGTCTCTGGTCCATGGAAAAACTCGGCCCAATCCAAAGTTTTCTTAATTTTCTTATATAAATCTTGCGGCCCATGCATCGACTATGAAATCTGGTGAAACCCCTTGTAAAAATTAAGATTTTGATGTTCACAAATTTTGGTCACATTGGCGAGAAAATTGAGGGACCCGGACAATCCATTTTTGACATGGCAATATGATATTGATACGAGAAGTGGTTAACGAGTTTCAAAATTTGATTTTCCGGTGAAAAGTTTGATAGTTTCTATGGTTGTTCGTCTACCGTGAAATTTTCAGCCAGAGACTAAGTTTTGGTAACTGCTTTTCCGGCTGTCACCTCTTTGTATCGACATTCGAGGAAAATGCATAGCAAAGCGTCAAAGCAAATCGACGTGGTAGTGATACGGCCACGATAAAAGCCATCGCAAACTTCTACATAAACTGCGCGATACAAAACATCGTACGAATTTAAACACAAAATTGAATCAGCGTCGTGGTTCAACGAAAATTGTATTTCGACGAGAAATTCAATGAGGAAGAATAAAAATGACGAAGAAATCCAAATTTTATGTATCGAAATGTATTTCTTCCTCTTTCTTCCTTCTTGTTGCATTTTGGATGACGATAACGAACGACCTCGTTGCTTGGAATGCACTCGAAATTTGTTGAAACAAAAAAAAATCCTGAACAGTTCGTTCATCCAACTTCGTATGTTTTTCTTTTTTTTACATCAATTTTTTCAGGCTCGACAATGACAGTCATCTTCACGGATCCATACATTCCTAACAGCTTCTAAATATTATATTATGACAACGATATAGCTCTGTGTGCATATGGAAATGGCTGAGCAGGGTTAGTAAAAACTTTTCTCGTAAGGGTTAAAGTTTATCACACTGAGCTCAACGGCTCTCCAAGTTTCAAGGAAGTGTCGGAGTGGATAATGTCACAAGATGCAAGATTGTGCAGTTTGGCGTTGAAACTTGGATTCTTTCACGACCCTGCCAATTACGTAAGTTTTCGTTTATATCGTTGCTTGCTTTCCAGAGAGCGCGACACAAGAGCCACAGAATCAATTGCTGATTCGGGAACGATCGTAAAACCACAACGAACCGAATAGATCGATAAAATTTCGTCAAGACCGAAGGACGAGCCTCGTTCGTGAGCGAGTCGTAACAAAATTGCTTGTAAATGCAACTGATTGAGTAACAGAAGTTTATTTAGAAAACGAAACGGATCGAATGGCGAGACTGCGAGGCTGGTTTTTATTTCGCATGCTCAGTTTTTTTGTTTGCTTCTCGTCTTCCATCTCAATTTTAGGTTTTCCGAGTCGAGTTTCGGGCTTGTCGGTCAGAAAATGAAGAATAAAAAAATTTGAATGAAGGAATGGATATAAAAGGAAAAAAGATATTTCGTGGAGGCAGAATGCAATTTCGAGTTGGTCCGAGGACGCAGAAATGTGTGCATCCATTTGTCCATGTGCAGCAGCATGTGTGTATATATAGCACGAGGGAAAAGCCATGTGAAGGTAAAATGTTGGATGAGAGCTCTGGTGTGGTCGTGGCCAGTGAGCCATAGTCAGATAGGGAATGAAAGATACAGATGAATGGACAAATATACACGTGTATGGGGACATTCGAATGAAATAAACTGCAAATAATTCTCCCACTAACTCTCGCCATTATTTCTGCCAAAAATAGAAATTACTTACCAACGACGACGATATAATCGTTAACGACAGATACTAAACAATTAAGTCAGCAAATAGAATTTCGTTATGCTTCCGGAGGCATTTTTCGATCCTGATCCATTCACGCAAATTTGGCATTTGGATAGATTCTCCCTTAAGTAGGTTGGCTACGTACGACCATATGATAAGAAATTCAATCAAATTTTGTGACAACATTCTTTAGAACCAAATACGATGACACAATTTTTTTCAAATTTTTCGTCTACGTAGTTGTCGAATAATTGGAGTTTACAATATACAAAAGATATTCCTATATATATCTGATTCTTATGCTTATGCATGTAAACTCTAGTGCTCAATAACTCGAAAATTATTTAGAAGAAAAATCTTTAAAAATTTGTATATTCATATTTATTACTAAAAAAAATACTCACCAAATTTCATTAAATTCTAATCATTTCGAATTTCCCTATGCTTTTTACGTGGCTACATTCGAAAATATGATAAGATTTTAATAAAATTTGGTGACAACATTCTTTAGAATCAAATATGATGACACAATTTTTTTTCAAATTTTTCGTCTACATAGTTGTCGAATAATTGGAGTTTACAATATGCAAAAGATATTCCTATATATATCTGATTCCTATGCTTATGCATGTAAACTCTAGTGCTCAATTACTCGAAAACTATGCAGAAGAAAAATCTTTAAAAATTTGTATATTCATATTTAATGCTAAAGAAAATACTCACCAAATTTCATTAAATTTTAACCATTTCGAATTTTCCTATGCTTTTTACGAGGCAACATTGTTGTGTGTAGCCACGTTATGCGTTTTTTTTTATGCGTTTTTATGGGGAGCGGTAGAAAAATTCAAGTTTCGGAAAAAAAGATTAAATTTTGGCGAAACGTAAAGAGGAATTATACCAAAATGTTAATTACGTGGTAATGATATAAAAAGCGATGATAAAACCAGTAATCCGTAAATTCCCTTGAAAAATCGCATTTCCCAAAAATACACCATGACTATGCGAGCTGATTAGAATTTTTCCAACATTTCCTGGTTCGCGATTTTTATTGAAAAAAGAGAAAGAAAACATGATCGTGTCTGGCAGTGGATTGAATTTTTTTCTCTCCTCTTTCGTAATCAGTGAGCCCGAACCCCCGTGGACACGAACTTCTAAGGAAATCGTACGTAAGGAAAAAAAACGCCTCAAGGGGTTGACTCGTTCAATTTTTTTTTTTTTTTTTTATAAATATGAACATCCAATTACGAACGTTCCAGCTAATATAAACGGAATGGCCCGTGTATGTGTATAGAAGCGAGCGGGAAATATAGAACATCGCGACTCCTGGCTGGTTCACGTTCCAATCCTGATTAACGTTTTAAGCTGTTCGAAATCGCTCTCTCCCCACAGAGCCTTCGGAGTTTATTTTCTCGACTTTCTGTTTGTACTTTTACCGGTTCCTCTTTCGCGCCTGGTTTTCGCCGATAAACCCAGTTATATATATATGAAAAAAGAGAAAATGAGAGAGAACGGAAAAGAAGAGAAAAAAATCACGTGTATCAATAACGAAAAGAAAAAAAGATTCAGTTTCGATATAAAACGCTCCTGCGTGCGGTGTAGCCAGAAAAATGGCCAGGGAAAGTATGAATTTGTGCAAATATAAGACCAACCTATTATATCCTCAGTCCCGTTGTTCTAGACCCTTGTACGAAGAGATGAAGTGGACGTTGAATGACACAGGGTTTAGAAAAAAGGCAAACAAGAGCAAAAGCTATCGATCATGCGAGCCCATTGATCAATAAAAATGTCACACGTGGTAATCCCGCAATGTCTGACGGAGATTAATAAATACGAGGGTCGCCGTGTCGGTCCAACAGAAGGAAAAAGGGACAGGAGCAGGCGGAAGGAGGAGGGTTGTGGTCTGATGTCTGTATGTGTGCCAAAATAAACAATTTCCGGGTGTGTGTGTGGACACAATGCATAATTTGTCATGTGTTTCTGGCAATGTGACCGAGTCACGTTAATCTCGATATTCCTGACTCGAACCCCAAAAAGTCAACGTCGTAACAATCTTGTAATTTGTGCTTATGCAGCAAGAGATTCCAAGAAATAATTCCGCAATTTCAAATTCAAATATCACACACTTTCGTATATTGAAGCAAGTGCCAACTTCCGGTCGAAATTCCTCTCGCCATGGACGAGAATACCGGAAATTAAATCACGTGAATTTCGGTTGATCGAAATAAATGAAATTTTCGTTTAATTAAACGTTTCGTAATTAGTGCGGACGTAGCGCTCTCCATACAGGTGGGGAATTCAGCTTTAAGGGATTCGAGCTAGTCGTGGGAAAAGGGAGAGAAACACGAGTCGGAGAATTTCACGAGCTTAACGAGCTAAAAATGTAACGTGACCACGTACGAGACTGGCAAATCCATAAACGGTGAGCAACTGCGAGGAAAGAGAGACAGAAAGTGGGAAAACAGAGAGAACATGTAGTTAGCATTGCATATGCTTCAAGGTCGTTTATCCTGCCTCGCCCTTAAGCAGAATTTCCCTGCTCATGCATTCAGAGTTTCATATACTTTCGCTGTTAATACTTCAGGCTAAATTACGTTGTCGTGGAAAAGCATTCGCGTATATGCATGTAGACACAAGTATAGAGCGAATTAAGGGAATGTCTTCGTGCATGAATGCTCGTAGCGAGCGTTTTGTTCCGAAACCCATTTCAACGACAATTAAGCATCGCAGACTTTCTGTGGTATTTTAGAAACCTGCGAATCTCCCCGCAAAAAAAAACTCGGAAATCTTTTCATCGATAGGAAAATGAAATTCTGGTTTTCGAGCTCGTAAAAACGAGTCGGAAAAATTTAAAGAATTGCTGTTCGCCAATCAACCGATGGTTTGCGGAACACAAATCGATCGAGTGGGTCCAAGTCCGGCGCTTCGTTTGAAGTTGATTTATCCATCAACCTTTTCGCAGAAAAATTTGAATGAAAATTCGTTCGATATGGCGATTCGTAAACTTTCAAAGGAAAAAGGAAAGTTTTTCTTTTCTACAATCATTCGACGATCAACAGTATCGTCACTGATTGAATGCCCGGAGCAGTATCGACTTTTTCGATTAATAAATCCACCGATTCAGAATTTCGTCCTTTTCCATTTCTCTTTCCCTCACGTCCACTGTTCAGTGTCAAAAATTCAGTTTTTTTCGTCATTTCGAAGGCTGCCTAATGAAGAAATGAAAAATCGATTCCGAGCACAGAAAAAAATCGATCGATTGAATCATCGAATTCTAAATACGAAATCGCGCCGTATATTCCGAATTCCCTCGGACAGTGAAATATTGCAACTTTGGAAAAAGACAAAAGTACAGGAAATATAGAGACGTGAGGATGTGGAATATAAAGAGAAAAACTTGGGAGACGTGAGCAAACCAAAAGGTGTGAAGAATCCACACACAAAGTGTTTTATTCTCGAGTAAGAAAAAAAAGTCAAGATGGAGGGTGAGGGTGGAGAGAAAAGATTTGGAAAAAGCAGGAATCGAGTGCGCGGGAATATCGTATTTCAAAGATATACCTATACGAGGCTGGATTTTCGAATGACACGAATGTGCAGAGCCACGAAAGGTGCGAGAAGAGGTTTTGGCGAAGGTTACTGTGCGAGGTTCAAGGGGAGAATACAAAAAATTGGCCCAAAGTGGTATGTTCAGGAAACGAAGAGCGAAGGAGTAAGGAGAAAGTGAAGAAACAGAAAGAAGTCGAGGACGGCAAACCCGAGTGGCTTTTTCATCGTTTTGCTTGCCTCCCTCCTCCCTTTTCCATTCCTGATGTTATCTGCAAGAAGAAACGATGCCATCTTGTGCTTGAATTCTCACATCTCGAGGCCTACACGCTCAGCGAAGCTGAAAAAATGGAGCCGCTGTGAAAAAGCATGGATGATACGGTTCGAACGAAGGAGATGAAGAATCTGGGGCGTTAATGGGTTGCACGGGTACTCAAGATTATTGCCTCCGAGATAAGGATGAGAAAAGACAGTAAACATTGTAGCAAAGATGAAGAGCATGTCGAATGGATCGATGGTGGTAAAGTTTCTTCGGAGTTTCAAAGAGAAAAGTCAAGAAAATCTCGTTACAGCGTGAATTCGAAAGGCTCGAAAAATCGCTTTCCAACAATTCGTCATGTATTTTTCGCAGAAGGCGATTCAAAATGGAAAAACTTGGCATACGAAGCTTTTTGTGAGATGAATTGCGAAACTAATGAATAGCCCGTAGCAATTGCAAAATAATAACGGAAAATTGTCGTTTAATTATCGATATTTCAAACGGCTAATCATGCGGCAAGCAGGGTCACCAGGACCCTCGAAATATCGCTGAATAACCGTGGTGAAGAGGCTGCTAGTGGAAAATAATTGATAGAATAAAGGGCGCGAGTTTCCTGAGCCCTAATTTTTCCCTCAAACGAAGACCGTATCGATTTGACTCGTTAAGGAACGAATTTCCGAGTACCTGAAGGTCCTAATGGAGAAAGTAATTTATAAGGGTTGTTTATGCCGGAGATTCATTACTGGATGTCGATGTTTCGACATGCCTCCAGCGCTTGACACGCTTGTTATTCCTCGAGCAAGTTACAAACTTTACGGAGTATTTTTTTCCAGACAAAAGAATAATCGGAAGAAGGAAAGTGACGTGGCATGTTCGCCAGGACTGTTTTGGTCTTTGTGGCTCGATAACGGTTCGGCACCCTTCGAGAAAGGCTTCTGAGTGGCTGGCTGGTCTCTGAATACTTAGGAACTCCTGATTGCACTGGCAAACCGTTGACGAAGGAATAAAAGAAATGGGCAACGAAAGTTCGAAAAGGGAAAGGCTCGTAGGCCGAGGAAAACAGAAAAAAAAGAAAAGAATTGGCAAAAGTTGAGCTTCGCAGGGTCCTAATGGGACCTTCTCTCGTTGAAGAAAAAGGCATGAATATTTTAGATCCATTCGCGGTGGTTACGCCAACTTCCGTCTCTCCTGCGTATATACCATTCTCTACCTTTTCTCATCTCGCCCTCCCTATCCCTCCAACCATCACCTGCATGTGAAGATTCTTCGAGCGTGAAGCTTTCAAATATAACGACGAATGTTGTAGAGAATTCGAACTCTAGTAACCTGCTTCGTTTCAGTCGCTGCCCGCCTCTCCTCCTAATAAACATAATTTTGCCATCTGCAAAACGCTAAACATTCTTGCTTCCAACTTATGCACCGCGACTCCATTCACGATAACTTTGAAATTTCAAGTCGCATCTACTCGTCGTCCCAACGTCGACAACGACATTCAAATTTAGTTGGACAACAATTACAATGCGAAAACTGAATTAATTCAATTTATTCAAAACCTACATGCAGATTCCTTTTTTCGAAATAAGCCTTTTCAGGAATTGCGAGGAATGAGCGCAAAAAAGATGCAGGGAAGTAACTCAGGAGTAAGTGAGTCGGGTGTGTTTCCAGCAGCAACAAAAAGACCGGAGCACGGCCCGTAAGAATAACTCGCAAGCGTACACGTAGGAACGAAGAAAAAAAAACTAATGAATAATTAAAATCCTGTTACTCGTAGAAATGTTGATGAAAATCTTTTGCAATGTGCATTTTTCAAGGTCATTTGTTTTGTCAGCTGATTCAGGGTGAAGAATCCAAATGATGAGAAAATGGTGTTTGTTGCTTCGAGAGTTACGTAATGTGTGAAATATCTGTGTCGCGCCCAAGAGGAATCGTCCCACAAAATAATGGTCTCACGATCTCACGTGGAAATCTTTTGATACTTTTCCAGCACTAAACTTATTTCTTTCTTCATATTTCCAGTTCCAAGCACCATTCCTTCAATTTTTTTCACCTTTAATACACAGGCGAAGAGGTACGAAGGACGCTGAAAAGGGAATACGAACTGTAAGACGCAAAAAAAAAGGAACAGGATGAAAAACGTTGATCGGGGATAATGCCGCTACTTCCTTCTTCGTCCTCCCTCGCGCCACCTTGTTTCACTCTGCCGTCGCAGCTCCGTGCACAAAAGTGGATCTTTGCACAATTGGTGTGTACGATAAAAATGTATGACATGAAATTTATAAGGGAGCTCACTCGGGGAATGTGTGTGGTCGCAACGATTTTTCGAAACGAGAGCAAAGGCACGTAAAGCTTTGAAAATTCGAAATTCTTATCTTCGTAAGAAAAATTACCTCCTCGAACGTCAAATAGAGCTTTTTGACCGTCAACCACGTACCACCGAATTTTATATCTCGTAACCATCAATCTCCCATTCGTTTCGAACGTACGACAAAAACGTGCGAGAAAAAAGCTTCGAAAAATGTTTTTATTCCGAATCCAATGTAACGACTCAAAAAATTGCTATTTTACCGGCAGAATAAATTTTCAGCTGAACGTCCTCCCGGTGGATTCGAAATCTGCATTTTTCGATCGAAAAATAAAGTTCACTTATAATTTTCCCTTTTCAAAAACTTTATGAAAAAAAATATCAATTTAATTGCATTTTGAATGAAATGTACGATCTTACGATCTCGAGGTTTTATTTTGTGTCAACACAAAATTGACAACATAAAAAAGGATCGTCCCTGATTCTAGGTGGTTTTGGTGAAAATCTGTCACTCCCTGTTTACAAACTGTTTGCTTCTCTCTGGCACACAGTAGCATGCGAACTATTGTAATTCAAAGCATTGGAATGACTCGTTCTTGTCGCACGAAATTTCCATTTCAATTGCGAGGAATCCAATGGAAAAGTAACGAAAAGTATTAAAAGGTAATTTTCGAGGTAATTTTCATATAAATCACGACATTCACAATTCAGCAAACTGTTTAGACATTACACATTATTTTTTTTCATAAATAATAAATATTCATGGCAACTGTTCGAGCTCGAGGAACAGTTGAATAGAATTTCGTTCAGTTCCCATTGTCCTTTTCCTCGTTAAGGTCTTTCCATATTTTCGTCCTTGTCCTGCTCGCATCAGCTGATCGTGACAGGAAAAAAAATGGAATTTAATACCCCAGTTGTTTATGTACCGGTGACACGATATAGCGATGAGTATCGCGATAGTTTATTTTTAATGGCCAGAGCAAAGTAAGATCCCAGCGACAGGATGATCGGGCAAGGCCATTACCTCGTCGCGATCACGGACAGTCAGATAAAACTCTTTTTCGATATTATTAAAAGCTTTAGAAAAATTATATCACGTTGTAAAGTAAAACTTTCATTGCCCCTTGATCTTTATGTTTACAGCAACAACAGCAACAAAAAAAAACAGTCAACGTAAATCGTGTACAAAGGCCGGAACGATATTGAAAAACTTGCATAAGTGCAACGACAATATTTTTTATGGTGTCAAAGTTTCCGACGTTGCAATCCTTCGAACTTTTTTTTTCTAATTTTTCAATTTTGCAGACCCCTGGTCCTTTTCGTTGCAGATTTTGTTTTCAAATTTCGAAAAAAACGTCGTCAATTATTTTGAACAAAAACACAGGCAAATATTGATTTTTTTTTTTAAAGAAATTTCGTTGCATTCGAACGATGCAAGCTTCGAAAAAAAAAATTTAATTTTGGAAACATTTGCATGGCGATGACAGGCTGGGTAAATGTGTCAGTGGAAAAACTCAATTTGCTCGAAAATTATGCACGTAATGATGTTAGCATGTTAAGGCCTGGAGCATTGTCCCTGGGATCGAGGATATATTTTGACAGAATGAGGAATGAGAAATTCACTGCCCTTGATTGGCTCATTCTTCCGAATTCTTTTTATTCCGAAAGTCTGCATTATTTTTTCTGTATATTAAGAAAATTGTTGAAAAATGTGATTCGTGTGGCATTAGCATGAAAAAAATTAGAAGAGCATGAAAATGGGAAAAAAACGTTTTCGTCCTAAAGGATTTTTAATGCCACCGAATGAAAAAGGTCGTTGGAGCAGTCATTAAGGTACATTGGAGGCCAAACGATAAATAATAATCCAGTTCCTTAATATAAAATACCAAAGGAAACCGGAGACTGTGTGTTTTGAGAAAAAAAAATAATCAGGCCTCGGAAGATGTCTCGAGCCTTGTGTCGTTAGTCCTAACGACATTGACATTGCCGTTTCGTCGTTAAGCTTGAGAGACCGAGGCAACATTGAACTCGAGGCAGTGCGAAGAATCAAGGAAGGAGTCTGTACGAGTGAACGACGATGGTAGAATCTCTAACGAGTCCAAGTTTGTGCATTAGTCGAGTAATAGTTTTGCCACTAACCTGTTACACATGAATTTCAAATGAAAAACCCCGAGGAAACGATTCCACCTCTTCACCCTTCGATCTCCTTTAGTTTTTCTCGCCTTAATAACGTGTTGCACACTCCCAGCGTTCCGTTATCACCCGAAAGTTTGTCACGAGTTTTAATTGTTCGCTCTATTGAATAATAAACAAAAAAACGTGGGAACGTTTTTTTTTCGCCTGAATATATATATATATTTTTTTTTTTAATTAGGCTACATGCGGATCGAGCGACTCGCACGTGTATTCGTCAAAAATAACTCTGTTGAAGAAGTTGCATTGATTCGTCAATTAAGCTCGTGGTTGCACTCGAGTAAACGATAAAAAAGTAAACAAAAGGCAGTTCCGCATGAAAATGATACAGGCTTGGAATTTGATGTCCAAAAGATGAATTTTATTGTCTGGGACGTTGCCACAAAATTCGGAGTTTTAAATCGTGCACAATAAATATTGGAATATTCACAATAATTGTTATTTTTTGTTTATGTTTTATTTATTTAAATCTTCTTTTTCAATTTGACGACGCTCCCGGAGGACACTCGCGATCGACGAGGAGTGAGTCGACGCGAGTCCGTTGACTCGCGGGTTGTGTGGATTCGGTAGGATAGTTTCGCTTTACTTGGTTTTTTTTTTCTCCCTCTCTCTCTCTCGTGGTATTATTTTGTTAGGGGCCGCCGACGGACGCGAAGGCTCGCGTCGCGACGCCGCTCTGACGGCCGTCGGCGTCTCGGTAGTTCCTCTCGGCCCGGCCGAGCAGGTTTCCAACAACCCCTACTTTTCCTCCTTCCCCATACGCGTACCTTCAACCCCCTAACGTTCCCACTCTTATTCATTCGCTCTCACGCTCTCTCTCCCTCCCTCTCTCTCTCTCTCTCGATTTCTCTCTTGCACTTCCCACTCCTCTTCACGGGAGTGCTTATGGCGCAGGCGCAATGCTTTATCGCCCCCACAAAATATACCACGCAAGCTTTAACGAGCGTTACGCACCTCCCGGAACTTTTCGTCTCTCTCTCTCTCTCTCTCCCTCAATTCCTTTTGCATCTTTATTCCTGTTTCTTTTTTCTTTCGTGCTTTCCATTTTTTTCCTTTCGATTCTCCCCGGCGTTATTCTTCCTTTTTCTTTCCCTTCCATTCACTTCGCTTCGCTCTATTCCTTTTCCTAGATCCTGGCGGAGGCGTCGAGTATTGCGCGATATTTTATACCTTACTTTCTCCTCTCTCCTACTTCCTCCACCTCCCGCCCTCACCTCCGCTATGCACAGGAACAGGAAAGGTGATTTCTGGGAGATAAGAGCACACTTTGCTCTCGTTCTTTTTATCGGCCTAAGAGTTACTGTCGCTAATAAACGAACCTGACTCGCACCTTTTTTTTATCCCCTATCTTTCGATCTCCCTATCCACTTGGCAAGTAGTAACAGCGGCCAAAAAAATTTGTCAAGTTCATCAATGAGCAGTCTCTCGTCCCACACGACACAAACATTTTTTTTTCGACCTTTTTTCGCGTACAAGTTCTTCTTCTTCTTCTGTCATGACACGCTCGAGACAAAACGTTTTCAAGATCCTCCGAGCAGATTACGATCGTAATCGTTGAATAATGTTCCGTGTCATGCGGTTAACGATTGGACGTAAAAAAAAAACAGGTCAGCTGTGTGTTTCAAAAGAAACAAATAACTGCAACTTTCGGACTCTAGGGCTCGATGCCACTCGGCGCACTGAGTGCTATGAATAATTAACGCTGCTCTACCAACTACCACTTTCAATAAACTTTCGTTCGAAAACCTTTTCATTAAGGAGGTTGGATCACGAAATAAAAATAATCAGAATTTCATGAAATTTGGTGACAACATTCTTTGGCATCAAGTATAGTGACACAAATTGTTTACAAATTTTTTACCGCATGGTTGTCGAATGATTGAGAGTCAAATCGTATTTTTTATGAATCGATATTTTTTATTTTTTTATTACTCGAGTACTACGTGATGGAAAAATCTCAAAAAAATTGTATTGTCAGACATATTATTAAGAAATTTATTTACCGAATTTTATTGAATTCTTATTTTTTTGAAATTTGTTTTTTTTTTGAAATTGAATGGCGACATTGTGCACTGAGAATGAAATTTTGTTGAAAATTTTTGATATTTTGTTGAAAATGATGAACTAAATATTTTTTGACAATTTCAAAATTTGCGTCGTTATTTTGACAGTATATTTGGTTTCTAACGGAATTATCAGCGAAATTTGCGAGTGGAACGACAAAAATTTGTTTCTGAAGAGAATTTCTAAAATATTTCTTGCTGCACTGACACAATTTTTGGGATTATCAAAAAAAACGTTTAGTCGAACGTATCGAACAAAATTTGCGGGCATGAGAAAAGAAAGAGATCGAGGTATCGAAGGCAAATCGTTGGATTCCAATGTGCAACCCCCCCAAGAAGGGTTGAAGGGTGAAAATCCGAGGGGGAGATGAACGAACAAACAAGCGGACATGTCTCGGTTTTGACTCGAGACGATCCGTCTCTTTATTTGGCTAAAAAATATCCATGACGTCCCCGAGGACGTCGGAAGGAGAAGAAAATATTTCTGCGTCGACACGAGATCTTGTCACGTCGGTTTTAACGCGGATTTTCCAATTTTCCCTGTAAAAGTCACGCCATCTGTGGGTTCTGGAGAATAAGACGATAAAAGGAGGATGAAGTGAGCAAAAGCCTGAAAAAGAGAACGAGACTGCTGAGGCAGAGAGAGAGATGTTGCCTTGGATATTGCTTGCGAGATACGTGACAGCCTCACGGTTTCATCCTTTTATCTTGGAGATCGGTGCTCAAAGCTTCGTGTATTCTTTCCGCATGAGCAAATCTCCAATTCGCTGCGCGATGTTAAAAATTGCGCAAAATTTTTAAGACGATTGAACCATCGCGTGGAAGCTCCAAAATCACAGACTCGATGGTCACGCGAAAGAACCGCGAATCAAATTTTCCAGAATTACTCTTTGGAAAGTTCGGAATAAGCACAAAAAAATGAGAGTCTCGTGCTCCACGCACGTGCCTGAAAGAACCTTCGAAATCGTTTAGAACGATGCGAATAAATTATGCTGAACGTGTCAAGAAACTTTGGAGCATATGGAAAGAGAATTATGCTGTAGGGGCGCCGGTGGATTGCGTGTAAATAAAATGAGCAAGGGAAGCTTATTACTTTGAGGAAACACTTTCCCTCGACGATGTCATTAGGAATTTGACAAATAAGAATTTTAATAGCCACTTTATTTTGTAATCTCTCTCAGCAATTATCCCTTCAACGTTGAAAACAACTGATCAAGACTGTTCGAGCAAAAAATTGTCCATCGAACAAAATCCATTTTTTTTCCTCGAATGTCGATCGAAGATTTTTCATTAATGAATCAACAAAATCATTGTAGCAAAATGATTTTGTTGCAATCGGTAGTGGCTGCACTTTCCAATGGCTTCAATGAAATATTCGTCAGAGTTTCAATTATTTAATCGACTCGTCTGTAATGTTGGGGATAAATGAATAAATGAGTTTGTTCGTACGAAATTTCGTTGCATCAACTCCGTTCGGCTGCAGGGGAATTTCGTTTGCTCGATGAATAACTTATTCCAGTATTAACGAATCGTTTTGTTGAATTTGAAAAAAATGTTTGAAAATGCGTAAATTTCGATGGCTGTAAATAACGATCGAATATTTTACGTGCAAGAAATTTGTTCGAGTGTATGGGAGAAGTTGATAGGGTCGATATGGAGGCTGGCAGGACGAAGAGGACCACGTAACAGATCAGTAATAAAGCGTAAAAGTAAATTGACCTATTTGTCGAGGGATCATCTTGGCCGGAGTGACATCCTAGGGTTGCCAGTATCATCGCAACGAACCACTTCAGCATGTAATTTTATATGAGTATATTTTATATTACGAGACGCGTGGCTAAATTTATGGACTTTCGCAGGAGCGTCTGGCTAATAAGAAGCGAGTGACCTTCCCGCCGCGCAGCCTTATATTTATGAGCGGAAACGACAAGGATCCATATACAGGCTTCGCGCGCGGATTCCGCAATAAATAACGAGAGGACAAAATTGTATAAAAAGTTGCGAAGCGGCTAATCGCATCTGCATATTTTGCGCGAGATTAAAAAATTTGGAAAAATCTCTGGATCCTTTTTTTTGTCGTTGAAAAAGTTGGCCACTTATTTCTTCAAACGTTTTTGTCGACATTTTTCTTCGCGATACGCAGTTCTGATTCTCGGATTGAATTTTTTACACTTTTCTACTTTTTGGACATTTGTGGCTCGAAGAGCTGGAGAATATCGTGCGGACAAGGGGCTCGAGTAGTAAAAAACGATGTGGTCGTTTTGCTAAATGTTGGGAGAAGCGACCGCTAAGCGAGAACCAAACCGCACCGTAATACCTGCTGATGCGTTTCCTGTCACGTTCCTACTCGATTCTCGTCTAATCTCAAATCTCTCGAAATAACATCACGTTGGATAAATAGCGATGGCGATATCGACACGATATTCCATGAGAAAACAGGAAAGAGAGAGAGAGAGAGAAGGAAACAAAGGGATTGACAGTGAGACAAAGAGCGAGAGACGCACAAATGGAATGAGGAAGCGAAGTGGGCGTTGAGAATTGGGAAATCCACACTACCAACTGGCATGTTCGCCTTCGGTCTGACCACATCGTGCGCTAACTACTAGCTATGGTTTTGTTCTCCTCGACATCAAGCCCATACAACCAACTGTCTGTTCGCAAAGCTTCACTCTGCCAACCGTTCCAGCACCTGCTGAGATACAATTTCCCTGGATTTCGTTCATGACTCTCGAATCAAATTAATGCTATTACACGATAATGATGTAGTTTCGCGTTTTATGATATTACGGAGCAGTACAGGGTTCGATCCAGGGCGTGCATCAGCGGCCCTTCGATCGGTTTTGATTGAGGAAACTCGGGAGTTCGCTCCAAACATTCCTCGAGATGCATGCATCGTAAAAATTCAGAAAACGTTGAACTTGATCGTTCGAAAAAACAATGCAAAAATTTTGATGAAAAAAAAATGAAAATTTTAGCGAAAAAAAATCGCATTTCACAAAACGTAAAAAATTCACGGGGCAAGGATAATCAACTATGATAAAAATTAATCCGGGTCAAAATGACCCGCTGTGTCAACAAAACGGAGGGTATAGATCGGTGCAGACCGCGTCCATGGGAACGAACGCATGACCACGGGACAGGACGAGCTCGCCATATCATGCGAAATAATAACGAAAATTTTCTCGTTCGGACGATTTTGCTGACAGACTCTGACAAAACCAAATCTCGCAATCTCATTCACATATTTTGCTGACTGTCGCTGGACAATCGTCCATTTTGTGAGAAATGAAAAAAAAAATTATTCAAATCGATAAATACAGAGTTGAATGTATGAAAAATAAAAATTCAATCTTTTTCAACAAAATTGAGTTTCCAGTAGTAATGGAAAAATGAATGATGAGTAACTTTTTATTATTAATTTTCATTTTTACAATCAAATCCACAAACTAAAGTTGATTATTATTCTAATTCAATTTGTCGCGGAGAACTTTCACGTATTGATAAACCTAACAGATCGTTACAACAGATTTAGCTCCCAGTCTAACGAGATGCCCGTTGGAACAATCCTTTGAAGTGGATTTGTGCAAAAGCGCAGCAGCGTTTGGTTGTGGCTGCAGTTGTGGCGTGTTTTTGGTTGGCCCGAGACCGTTTCACTACCAGGGCAGAAAATGTAGGACATTTAGGTACACAAGACTACAGGTAGTCGATGTAGCTGAAGCAGCTGAAAGGATCGTGAGACAACCGGGCGAAAGAGGATGAGAAAAGCGAAAGAGAAGCAAAACCGAAAGGAGCTCAAAGTCGAATCTCCCAACAAGTGTAAGACGTTTTTGGTAAATCCTCAAGAAAATAGGAAAAAGGTATGAAAGAAAAGAAGACAAAAAATTAAGAGCAGAGTGGAGAAAGAAAAAAGGGAGAAGGAGACGACACGGTGCCCGAGGGACTTGAGATGAGAGTAAATTCTCGACTATGCACTTTTCCACGTCCGATTTCTGGATGGACTTTTCGTTATCCCCCATTTTACGTCTTTTTCATCGTTTATCCATCGAGCTCCATTGAATCGTTCTTGAGACCATCTTTTCTTTTCAATCTTTCTTTATGCCTACACACTCGGCCATATTTCTTTTATCAATCTCACATTGAGCCAGTCGCAAAGTCTCGTTTCCGAAAAATGTCAATTCCATTAAGGACCTACATCAGCTAGGAAAGCACATCAGAGGATAATAAAGAATTCGTGTGGCAATGATCGAGGACAAAAGATCGAACGTGGATATTGCGCCAGAAAATTGACTCGACAGCAGGTACAGAAAATGAACTTATTAATGAAAATCCATGGAATTAATTAAAAGTCCAGCTTTCCAACAAAATGTGCCAGTCCGGCGATTATCAGCATCAAACAACCTCGATCAATACTCAGTTGGGTAGTTGTTCAGTTATTCACGATGCCGAGTCGATGCTCCTAACCAGAGCCCGGGCATCGACTAGGATTTTCTCAGGTTCCCTGAGCCTTGGAGCTAATGTGGCCTGCGGGCTCGTACGGAGTCTCATGGGCACAGCAACCAGACCCATGAAGCCCTGGACGGTTTGCACAAAAGAATGAAAAAAAAAAAACGTTTTTTTTTCCAATTGTCACGTCGATTGTCAATTTTTTAGCATCTTGAGCGATAGACGGTCCTTCATTATCAAACGTTGCCACGTAAGCCAGGCCCCTTAATGTAATTAAAGCGAGTGCGAGCTGTCGTGAGATGGAATCTGCTCGTGGCAAATGATTTTTTTCCAGTAAAAGTGGAAAACTCGATGCATCGAATTTGGCACAGGACGAAACAAATTTATTATTGAAAATTGAAATATATCGATGAGAGTTGAATTTTGAAAATGAAACTCGTGGCCTATAGGGCGAGCTCTCTTGTTTTCTCTGCAGCATCACTCTTTTCCATATTCTCAAGTCTCCATCCCTGCACTCTCTCATGTTGATATCCTCTGTGGTCCCTCCGGTATTTTCTCCCTTCAGCTTCAATATCGGTGGTTCTCGCTTAATAACAGTTTTCATCCTCGGGCTCACAACTCATCCCGTGAATTCTATAACCCTTCCGGTTTCTATATTCGACTATAGTAATATCATAGATGCCGCGCGTATATACAGGTTATAGATTTTTCTTCACCTCTCGCGACCTCTCTACCACACTCCCATATTCTTTGCAGATCCATTCCACGTTAAAACGTTTTGAGCCTCCAAGTGCAATATTCAGCAAGAAAATTACTCGCGATTACGATTTTTCAACCACGAAAAAGTCAATTATTGGCCATCAACGAAAAAACTTGAATTTATGGGTTTCACTCCGTTGTATTAATTGCAATCGTCCAAATTTTATTTTTAAGAACAATTTTCTGGAATTCCAGAAATGTAGGAGCGAGAATGATTCGATGCAACATCGAGTCTTCGTTACGTACGTAGTTCGGAAAAATTTAGTCGAATAATTAATTTGAAAAAGTTGGTCGCATTCTTGATGAATAGTTTTCGGAATCTCTAGCGAGATGGTTAATCGGTGTCGAGCTCCAGCAGCCTCCCAAGTGGTTGCCCGACCGTTCGTTCATAGCAGACAAAAAAGTGGAAGAAAAAAAACAAGCAAAGTGGCGTTTTTTAATATTCAGTGAAGTTGCAGATTTTTTTAATTTCGTGGGACTCTCGGAGAAGCTAGAGTGGATAATATTTAGGCAAATTGAAACAGGACGTTAAGCTCAGGGAGCATCGCAATAGGGAGTGTTTCAGTGTGTGAGAAAATGAGATAAGGGTGTCCTTTCTTTGCCCACAATCAAGATTAACCCCGACTTAATGCCTTCAGGGACTTGATCCCTCTTGAAGTTAGTTCGCTAAATATTATCTCAATTTGTGCTGGGCTTAAATATTTACAGCAATCTGAAGGACCTTCCGCTTCATATGGAGCATCCCATACGTCCGTAAATTGACGTCATGCGTGTGTGGTATATTTCTTGTGAAGGCAACTTGGTGTAAGCATGCAATATTCATGGCTCGTATCATGTGTTTCGTAAATGAGCCGTACATCAGAGAGAATCGCAGACTTTGAACCACGCTTCTCTATTTCTCTCGACCTTGATGATAAACAGCACAGCGAGCACCGATTTAAATGAAAAGGAGAATCTGTCACATGGAAGATGCAACATTTTTCATTTCGATTCTGATCGTGTTTCCTCAAATGCTTCAAGCTCCAGCATGGAAGTCAATTTTTTCGAGATTACGTGCACCGAGTAGCAAGGATCGTCAGATTTCTTTCGTGGGACGAATTAATTTTACGTTGGATTCGGATCGTGGGCATAGTTCACCCTTTTTCGACATACTGGGTCATTCCGACCCGGACTCATTTTTTTTCAGTGTCAAGTGAAAACTCCCACTCTTTTTGGGGTTTTTGATTTTTTAATTATTCTTCGAAACAATTAAATTAATTCGATCTAAATTCGATGGTTCGAAATTTTTCCAGAAACGCAAACGACTAGAACTCTTCACGAGGACATGCAGGGAGACCCTGGTAATCAGTGTGGCTACCAGGGTCAACATAAAAGTCATTCACATAATTTCCACAGTTTTTGTGATTTTTAACATCATCCATCTTCTTCGTTTATCATTGAATTATTTATCAGTGCATTTCATAACGTTACACGTAGTGCAGTAGATTCCTCCGTGCACACAGAAATCCAACGATAATGGTTAATTGCATTGATGATTTTATGGTAACGAGTCTGCTGTATAATGGTAATCGTTCGATAATTATTGCGAAGCTGTTTTCCCCGATGGAGCCTTTACCACAGGAATACTTCTCCACAACTCATCCCTCCCTCCATCCAATCAGTCTTCGATTCACTACCCACTCTGACCTGCATAAATTCACCTATACAAGGCGATGCAATTGTAATCGTCTCGACGAATGCTACGATCGCGAAAAAACTATGACAATTGTTATTTTTTGCTCAAAACAATAATGCCCTCGCATTATCATTCCTCACTCTGCAAAATCGAGAAATTTAGTGACAAAAAAAACGAACTTGACAATTTCCTATTTACACTGCGATGTTTTATGCGTTGGTAATTCGTCATTTTCGATAACTCGTGCAGACTCGAAAAAAACGATGCAATGAACATACGACAGTTTCCCACGCGTTTACATGCACGTGGAAATTTAAAAAGTGATACAAAGCAATCGTACCACGCGAAACAACACATCGAAATTGCTTTTTCGTTTATACGCGAGGATTTCCACTGGCTCCATCAAAAACCTGGATTACATTTTTTCGTTTACGATACTTTTTTCACACATTTGATGTTGCGATTTTATCGCGTATATGATTCGCTCGTCCTTGCAAACTAGCATCTCGCTTTTCCAATCAATGACGAACTACATCGTTGCCAATTATAATCACGCTGATGGGGGAAAATTGAAATCAGTAAAAATTCAATTTCCATATATCAAAAAAATTACGCAACACACAAATCAAATTTTTTCTATTTGAAAAAAAAAATCATTTCTTCTTGTGTATCGTCAATGTGTGGAGAATGCGGAATTTGCATGAACAGAAGGTTCGATGTCCACGAGTTTTTGTTCAATTTCGTCTCCGCATCGTATTCGTGTCAGTTGCTCCAAAATTTTGTAACTTTTTCGTACGTTTGTGTATTCACGTCCATCACGTGAATTAATTAATTCAAAGTTCGCGGTAATTCCAATGTGTATAAATCTTTAGCTTTGACCTAATTTGTCGTTTATGTGAGTGCGTGCAGCAGTTTCGGGGGAGCCAGAGGTAAAAGAGAATGAACAGAGTCGTTCACCACGAAAACCATTCGCGACTGAACGTTTGGATAAAACGATTAGATCAGGATCGTTGACGTTTCATACACGCAGGACTATATTATGTAATGTTTCTTTGAATTAAGCGCGACCATGTTATCGAAACTTTTCTGCTACTCCTTCTTCTCGGCAACCCTTGGATCGATTTTCCTCCCACGAAGCAAAATAAATATCTTTACTCAACTCGACCGAACCTCACATTTCTTTGCAGAAGTGATTTATTTTTCGTCGTAATCAAAAGTCAATATTAATCAAACTAAACAAACAACGCTTTCGATAATTAAAACGTAGTGGCGATATTTTTTATCCCTTTTCTTAAGATAGTTCGAAAACGTTTAGCAAAGTCCAAATGCATTTCAAGGAAGTACCGTCGATTTTAAAATTAGTGTTCAGAATTTAATAAAATTTGGCAAAGCAGAAGATTGTGATTAGAAAAGAATCCAGTTAAAATTTCAAGAAGCCACAGAGAACCAAAAAAAAGACAATCGCATTGATAATAACATTTACATCGAGTTTTATGAGGAATCTCAGTTTTCTTTGCATTTCACAAGAAATTCTTGTCAATTCTTAAGAGTAATCACAATTTTTATGGTTAAATATGATGAAATGTGTGAATTCGATGTTATAAGTTCATGAAATTATCAATGCGAATATATTTTTTCTAGTTTTCTGTGGCCTCTTGAAAATTTGACAAGATCTTTTTCTTATCATGATATTCCATTGTACCAAATTTTATTAAATTCTGAACGGTAATTCGAAAACCAACGATACTCTATTAATTGCAAAATGCATTTTTATTGGAAACATTTTTTTCATATTTTATAAACTCTGATAAATAATCGAAATAACAACTAGAAATTTAATGAATCAAATTTTCAAGCCGTAGACGCATCATTCNTTTTTTTTTTTTTTTTTTTTTACAAAGGGTCTTGTCCACGATTTTCGGGGAAAAAAATGAAAAATTACTACCCGCTATGGTGATTCGAGGCGATGCAGGGAGTCACCCTGCGCGTCCTCGTGAAGAGTTTTCGTCGATAGCGTCGCTGGATGATTTTTTATTCGCTTTTTTCGCGAAAAAAATCGATTTAAAAACTTCGACCCCGTGGTGCCGAATTACTCGGACGCGTTTTCGTAGTTCTGGCAATTCGAGGAGTTTCAGGGAGTCGCGCCCTGCGTGTCCTCGCGAAGAGTTCTCGTCGATTCCGTTTTTTAAAAAAATTTTATTCACGATTATCGAGAAAAAAACGGAGGCTGAGGCCTCCTGACGATTTTAGAGCTGTTCTTCTCATCGAACAGCCCTAAAATAGATTGGCTTTATGACGCTGTCGTATCAGTTCAAGTTATCGCGAATAAAAGGAGCGCTGCAGCGCCACCAGACAACCGTTCGCGCGCGTTAGCGCGCGTGATGCACCCTAGTCATGATAAAAAGTGAAACGATGAAGAATTAACGTCAATTTTTCAAAAAATCGAATAAATTATAATTTTTCGATTGTCGTGGAAAAAAAAAATTTGTCGACACGAGGACTCTGTCGAACCACCTTAATTCTTGTTTTCTTATGAAACACATCTATCGATGAAGATTTGACTCGATTCTCCACGTCGTTTTATAAATTAGCTTTTGGTTGCATGGAACTTACAAATAGAATCAAAAGTTGAGGTCAAATTTGAACTCGGTGAAGCTTAATGCGTGTTCAAGGCTATAAAATCGCTGCTTAATCAACTTTATAGTTTTATATACGAGGGACGTTATGTCTCTCAAGGAGTTATCGACGCCAGAGCAGGTTACACATTTATACGCAATTCTAACCCTTATCAGTCGGTAGGCTGCCTGCTCGCATAGAGTGGCGACCTATACTTTATAAGAATTTCCCGCGAGGCATCATAAATTTGTTCTTCCTCGTTTTTTTTATCGATCAAGATATAATTCTCCCTCTTTGACTCTCACACACCGCGCGGTATTTCTGAAGACCTCAATCACCTCGCGTGTATATTGCCCCGTTGGAGAGATAAAGAGACAATCGATAATTCCTGAGCCACGGCATTGTTGTCGGATTTGTTTGTAGACTCGAGCGATATTTAGCGTGCATATGAAAACCCCCGAATCGTCGTATTTTTTTATTATTATTCATTTTCCCGAACGATACGAGGTGCGAATGGTACTTCGGTTCGCGTTGAAAAAATTTAACGGCCCAATTCTTCGCGGCCTCGTATAATTGACACATAAACCGTCGAGAATGTGTCGACACAGTTTTTTCGCATGGGATTGTCCTCCCGTCTAAAAAATCCGTCCAGAACGGCTCAATGGTTTCGATGGTCTCGGAATTTTTAAATCTTCTCGTATACACCCGGTGAAAAACTTAAAAATTTGCCAAAGCCATAAAATCGAGATATCACAATCTCTTTATCAGGATTTCGTCTCCACAGACCAAAAATATAAAAAAAAAATCGTGAAAAATATCCTCAGCTGGGAATCGCTCCATTCCACGCAAATTTCCTTTAGATACGTATACAGATGTCCTTTGAAACTTTAGGCTCGTCTACATAAGGGTCGTCTACACAAGCTCGCGATCTAACCGATGAAAGAGCTGGGTACGAAGAAATCCTCTATTACACGCGAAAGGAGAGATACCCCGTGAGTTATCGGCCCCGCCGAGTTTTATGGTGGTCCTAGGAACGCGGTTAAACGATGAAAGAACGTTGTAACTCGAAACGTGACGCTGTCTCTGTATCGCGTTTGATATAAAGAAGAATGACGTGCGAACTTTTCCGGACGATTCGCGATCCGGGATCGTTATAAAAAAGACACTTGAGAGTAAAAGTGGACGAAATCCTTGAGCTTTGATGACCTCGCAATGCGAATAATGGCGCAGGAATGATTCATTAAGTGCGTGGGAGAAGAAACCGTGCTCACGGAAAAATGGGGAACAAAGTTTGTTCGGGAGAGAGAATGAAAAGAGCAGGAAAAAAAAAAGGTGAGCGAGTTAAAATCTCGACATCGAAGGCTTCGTGGTAAAGCCTGTTCACGCGGTGCGCGCATGTGATTCGCACGAGGAGGCATTTACACATCAAGAGCTATAAAAGTGAAAAAGGCGTATACACGAGAATGAAATCCTTGAACAGGAGGTGAAACACAGGGCGAGCGAAGTTTCGGCCGCGCATGAAATGCTCACAGGCCAACGTGTGTATATATTTTATTTATTTTTTTCTCCTGATTACCGCTGTGTGGGTGGTCCTTACGAGTGCGGTAAACAGGACCAACACGGCTGTAACGAGAAAGCCTAGAGCCGCAAGCAAAAGAGAGGAATTCGAGGAGTATCGTCGACTTTTACTGTACGCTCGGAAAATTCGTTGAAACTTTTTCGTTAAATACTTTTCCTCTCCCCCTCCCTCCCTCCCGCCACCTTCTACTTCGGGCAACTCGCTTTTGCGTATTACGGTTCAGTCCACCAACATTGTGGCTAAAACTATACGTTACCTGCGTATATTTCATCCGAAAAAATATCACGAGAGACATGATGTTGAAAAACGCGAGTTCGTGTGATTTCTCTCGGAAAGCATGTTCTGTTTTTGCGGCTTGTCAAAGACCGACTGTGGAGAATAATTTTTTATAAACTATAGTTGATTATTTACGATTGCACGATCAAAATGATTATTTGCTAAATATGAAGTTCAACGAACATGAATATATATTTTTATATGGAGAATAATGATTTAATAATTTGAATAATTTCTCATAAACTATAGTTGATAATTTACGATTGCACGATCGAAACGATTATTCGCTAAATATGAAGTTAAACTAACATTAATATATTTTTATGTGGAGAATAATAATTTAATAATTTGAATAATTTCTCATGAACAATAGTTGATTATTTATGATCGCACGATCAAAATGATTATTTGCTAAAAATGAAGTTCAACGAACATGAATATATATTTTTATACGGAGAATAATGATTTAATAATTTGAATAATTTCTCATAAACTATAGTTGATAATTTACGATTGCACGATCAAAACGATTATTCGCTAAATCTGAAGTTAAACTAACATGAAAATATTTTTATATGGAGAATAATAATTTAATCATTTGAATAATTTTTCATAAACTACAGTTGATTATTTACGATTGCACGATTAACACGATTATCTGCTAAATATGAAGTTCAACATTAATATATATTTATGTAATTCTTATTGATTTTCATATTTATTGATTACGTCATTTTGATAAAATTAATAATAATCATCACGATTATTAAATATATTGTACATAAAAACACGATTGTTATTATTATTTTTATCACATCAAAATCAATGTTAATTACATTGAAATACGAGATTGGAAAAACGATATTCAAAATATACAAAAAATAATAATTGTTATTGTATTTATAATTCAAAAAATTTGAGAAATATCAAAATTGATGGAAATTAAAATTTACGATTTATTCTGAATTATATATTATTCGTGTAATTATATTATTAATATTACGAATCGCCAATTATGTACCGAATTACCGTAAATAAATAAATGATGTTCGAGCTTATTTGAAAATCGAATTTCTGGCTTTATTTTTGTTCAAATTGACGGGAAAAAATTCAGAAACTTGTTCATGAGTGATTATTTTTGAAATATCACGGATTATGTCAGCAATCTTTTTCCCTTGCTATAAACTCGTGCGACTCGAGTTTCCGATACATTTTTGTCCCAGCGCGTATGTCATGAGTGGAATTTGAGAGAGTTTCACGAGTATACACGAGTACGCGCTTTTGAACGAAAATAAAAACGTTATTGCCGAAATTTTTCGAACAATATTGTCCTCATAAGCCATGGGTATCGGTATGTACCAAAAAAACAGGAAATTGCGATATTTGATACCCCTCGAAGCTTTTGGCTGTAAGCTTGCAGAAATATTTTCCATCCTCCCAACGAGGCACACTCGCGGACACGAGTTGAAAAAAAAAATTCTTTCGTCCAGCAGAAGTTTTTTTTTAAGCTCACATAACTCTCCGCTTAACCAGGCAGCAGTTCGGTCGAGCCTTTTTGGGCGGTGATGGAATAAATATGGAAGCAGAGTTCGTGGCAGCAACGCACGAAGAGATAAATTTTTTTTTTTTTTTTTTTTAA
>JBAJMU010000003.1:10005222-10015717 GCA_037952995.1 Hyposoter didymator | reverse complement strand
TTTTTTTTTTTTTTTTTTATCGGCTTGTACATTGTCGAACTACGATCTGCTATGTTTATAGCAATGAATAGTTTGGATGGCGTTGTTGAAAAAAAAAGAAACAAAAAACAAAAAAAGTATTTAGCGGGTGCATCCAGTGATGCTCACTGCACTATGTTTTGATTTAATAATTTGAATAATTTCTTATAAACTATAGTTCATTATTTGCGATTGCACGATCAAAACGATTATTTGCTAAATATGAAGTTAAACTAATATTGATATATTTTTATATGGAGAATAATAATTTAATAATTTGAATAATTTTTCATAAACTACAGTTGATTATTTACGATTGCACGATTAACACGATTATCTGCTAAATATGAAGTTCAACAATGATATATATTTATGTAATTCTTATTGATTTTCATATTTATTGATTACGTCATTTTAATAAAATTAATAATAATCATCACGATTATTAAATATATTGTACATAAAAACACGATTGTTATTATTATTTGTATCACATCAAAGTCAATGTTAATTACATTGAAATACGAGATTGGAAAAAACGATATTCAAAATATACAAAAAATAATAATTGTTATTGTATTTATAATTCAAAAAATTTGAGAATTATCAAAATTGATGGAAATTAAAATTTACGATTTATTCTGAATTATATATTATTCGTGTAATTATATTATTAATATTACGAATCGCCAATTATGTACCAAATTACCGTAAATAAATAAATGATGTTCGAGCTTATTTGGAAATCGAATTTCTGGCTTTATTTTTGTTCAAATTGACGGGAAAAAATTCAGAAACTTGTTCATGAGTGATTATTTTTGAAATATCACGGATTATGTCAGCAATCTTTTTCCCTTGCTATAAACTCGTGCGACTCGAGTTTCCGATACATTTTTGTCCCAGCGCGTATGTCATGAGTGGAATTTGAGAGAGTTTCACGAGTATACACGAGTACGCGCTTTTGAACGAAAATAAAAACGTTATTGCCGAAATTTTTCGAACAATATTGTCCTCATAAGCCATGGGTATCGGTATGTACCAAAAAAACAGGAAATTGCGATATTTGATACCCCTCGAAGCTTTTGGCTGTAAGCTTGCAGAAATATTTTCCATCCTCCCAACGAGGCACACTCGCGGACACGAGTTGAAAAAAAAAATTCTTTCGTCCAGCAGAAGTTTTTTTTTAAGCTCACATAACTCTCCGCTTAACCAGGCAGCAGTTCGGTCGAGCCTTTTTGGGCGGTGATGGAATAAATATGGAAGCAGAGTTCGTGGCAGCAACGCACGAAGAGATAAATTTTTTTTTTTTTTTTTTTTAAGTTTCTAGAGACTCAAGAAAAAAAAGGTCCCACCAACACTTCGATCGTAACTGCCCTCACTATCGTGCGAAGCCCCTATCAGGGCAAATTTAGTAACGTATACAAATTTTTTCTCCGTCGATGTTCGCACAATGGCGCAAGTTTTTTCTTTTCCTCATCGTCCAACAGGGAAGAGGGATGACATTTTTTGCAGAAATGTTTCTTCGCGTTATTCAGTTCTTTGGAAAGAAAGCTGTCACAGTGAAAAACCAATATTAGCAGGAGAGTGGGAGGGCTGGAGGATTGGAAATACTTGAAGACGAAGGGCTCGTCGATTGAGGAGAAAGAGGGTGCAAAGAGAAATTGAAGAATATATACCCCGCGAGTATCCGGGTTTCGTTCCAGATGCCACATTCTTGGATCGCATCTCGTCTGCTTCCCTTCGGACCCTCCACACCCTCTATATATCGCGCACTCTTGTATATATACACGCGGCTTGTGAACACCGCGACTACAGAAAGTCAACGCGTTCCACTTTCATTATGATGAGAGAACCCACACGCGCCAGAGGGCTTTCTCTCGCCTCGTTTCGCACTTACCTTTCCCTCTAATATTTTCTCTAAGCAACCGTGCCAATTCCAGAACAATAAGCTGTGCTTATCAATGAATCTTCATACACACGAACCTCCAGTCGTATCAGAGAATATTTATGAAACGCTCACCAAAACAGTCTGCTGAAGAGAGACTGGTGCACGAATTTCTGAAGCCTTCAGCTAACATATAGCTTCACATTCCACTCGAATTAATATGCATTGTTACACGGTAATGGCACGTTAAGTTTTATACAATAATTCAACCAATTGACAGACATTTTCTCGTCGCAAGCCACTGCAGCGACTTAAAAACCTTCAAAACTGCTTAAGACGTTGTATGCAAAATTTTCTATCGATAAAATTCCTTCAAATTCGCACTACACAAAGAAAATAGTGATGTTCAATAGCTCGTCGCAATTTTAAGAGGTTTCACCATGTGAGAGTCGAGAAATTTATTTATAAAAATCACAATTTTCAGTCGTTTCTCATAAGAGCGTGTGTCAAAAGTTCCAATTTTCAACATTAAATATTTCGATCTCTAAATGGTGAAGCTTCTTAAAACTTTGCACACACTTTTATGTAAATGCGAAGAAGCTCCATTCATTTTTTCGAAAAAATCGGTCGCAAAATTTTTTTGAAATTCTGTTTATTATATAAAAAACACAGATTACCTCGGAAAATCTTGAATTTAGAGTACGTTGTTCTTCAGTCAATTTGTAACAACTTTGTTTCAATGAACTTTGGCTCGCAAACCATTTTTTATGTAAGAAAAAGTGCAAACAAAAATTTAGATTTGACGGTCGCCATACGACGTCCTTAATTTACCTACAAACATAAAAATCTGTTGCTTCTCGAAATTCCGAAAATATTTCGTTACGTTGAAGCAAATTGTTGGAAGTAGGTCGTTGTTTAGAGACTATTAATTCACAAATCCTGAAAATCAATACTGTACCGAAAGAACCAACGGATTTGAGAATGACGAAAAGCAACAACATCGTGCTACCGCATGCAAGAATCCTCGTTACGTAACGAGATAACGTCCGCTCATTCCCAATCGCATAGATCACTCGTTCCCATAAATATTAAATCGATCTGTATGGAATAACATATCGGAATTGAGTGAGATGAGTGGACTGGTGGGAGGGGGAGGAGAGGGGAATAAATAACCATACACAGATTGTATCGGAGGCATTGATTCGCTCTGCTTTGTGAATAAAACATGAGAATCCTTTCGGGGTTGTCAATTACTCGACGTGACGTTAGAATAAGCTTCGCTGAAGAGGAGCCGAGCAAAAATCATATTCCGCGTCGAATTCTACCGAATCCTGCATCATTTCTGTCGTTATTATTGAACATGAGACGTAATCCTCGATGTGTCATTAGTTTTTCACATGCTTGTCGAACGATCGCGAGGATTTGTGATAAAAATTGAGTTCGACGTTGCAGCTGGCCGCGATGCACCCGAAAGTGCATCTCGCTGCATCTGCGTTTAGTGTGCAATAAAATTTTGTATTTTGACTTTGTTTAGTATCGATTCCTTTGGTTTGTGTGTTCGGTCGAGTTTATGGAATGGGGGAGAAAAAAATTGTTGGCACTGCATCCGAAATCTCGATGCGTTCGGTTTTTATTTCGAAAGTTCGAGGCTGGAGGAATAAGGGAAATTAATCGCGCTGGTATATCTCATTATCTCGCTTGCTCGGCGGAGATTTGTTCCCACAAGAAATTGCTGCGGTCTCAATGGACTGCGAATAAAAGTCAGGCTAGGTCTGTAGTTTCCGGACTCTTGAGTAATATAAATTTGCCATCGATCTTTTTCAATTAAGGTTCCGCAGCGAGTGCGATCGTTGCACACGGCAAATAATCGATTTGGCGACGTTGACGACTTTGATTAAAGAGGATATTTGTATTCGAGCTTTCACGACAGACTCAGTCGTGCCAGAGGCAAGGTTCGCTTTTCGTGGGAATACTAATTCCCACAAAAATCAAAAAATATCAATTTTCACGAACCTCAACCTAGAAATGGTGTCAAAAACGACCTTAACCTTCCTCCTAAGATAAAATGTTCCTCGTACGTGATAACGAAGTTTAATGGACACCGTTCTCTTCGTTTTTTCATAACGAAGAAAATGGTATACTCAAAGTTGCATTTACTGAACTTTTTCATGGTAAAAACCCCATCAGTAGAGAGTAAGAACTGAAAATTGAAAAAAAACGAGTTTTTCTACTCGTTTGGCATCGTTTTCGAAGCTGATGTAAGGGTTCAACGTCAAATACGTTCTTTCCATCCCCAACGAATAGACTTATCCGATTACCCACTGAATATGAGTTGACTATACAATATTGACATTAAGGTTGTATTTACGTTAAAGCTAAAGATCTCTCTCCGGAAGGAACACTCGGACGAGTATCCGAGAGACACAGGAGTGTGATCGATGAACTTTTTCAGACAGCCAGGGTCCTTGCAGTCTCCTCTCTTTTCCCTGCTCTGCTCTCACCATCTGTTTTTCTTCTTCGCTCTTCCTTACCTCCCTTGCTTCGTATATACTCCTCTGTCACTCTGACTCTCTCTCTCTCTCTCTCTCATTCACTTTCCCGCAAACGAGCCTTTTAGACCCCTAATCGTGTTTACGTTGCTTGATCGGTTTTCCAAGCGCGAGTAAAGTTTTGTGCACCTGATCCAATTAAAAGCCCACTTCTGGTGGCGACCACGCATTGGCCACGGAGATTATCCGAATTGCGAGGAGATTTCGCTACTTTTTCATATTTTTTATAAATCGATGATCCGGAAATCATTGATTTTTGTATCGACAGAATTTTTTTTTTTTTTTTTTAATTTGAGGGGAAAATCTGAGTGACTTTTTGGAAAGAATGTCTATGGACCGAGAGAATTTCTGTGACGTTTGTCGTTGAATGATTTGCATAGAAATTGTCTCACCATTTTTGGAAAGCCCGAAATTTTTTTTTTTACAATATCGTTAAGGCGCTGCTACAGCAGTTCGACTTTTTTCTCTTCGGATTCTCTTTCTTTTTACGAGGTTCATTACTTTTTTTTTTTTTTCGTTGACGAAGTTAATATCATTTCTTCTTGACGATGCGATCGAAACTTGGCTGGCAACATTTTGAAAATGAGATCACGATCGCGAGGGATAGAACGTGATGAAGCTGGACGAACCTATCTCAATATATTTCCTACTGGCGTGATTTATGGCCGTGTACAGTACTCGAGGATAATGATAGCAGAAGCGAGACGATTTCTGTTCAATCGAATGTTGTTTCTCATCAGAAGGAAAAAAATTCTCGTGCCCAACGAGCTGTCGATGTTTTATGTGCACAGATTTCCAATATTTCTCCCGGTCTACGAACGTGCGAGGCTGACTCGTTCGCAGACCAGGAAATGTCGATTTTTAAATCGGATTTTCAAATTTTTTTCGATTAAAATTCTCGGGCGAAAAAAATGAAAAAATTTGCCTCGTTTCTCTGTGCGTTTTCGCGAGTTTTTTAAACTCATTCTATTTTCTATGACTCTCGAGACGAAGAGGTTTCTTCAGTTTTTATTCACCAAGCTGATCATGTAGAACGAGTGCGTGGGACGTTAGAAAAACTGGCAATAAAAAAAGTGGATGTTCGACACAAATAGCTGGAAAAAAAAGCCCACGGGGCATTTTTTTTATTGGAATTCTTAACCGACCCCAAGGAACCGCTGGATCCTTGATTAATTTTTCCACGAAGCTGATTTCCCTTTTTTCCTGATACTTTTGAATAAGCGGTGAAACCGACCACGAGGAATATGATTACGAGAGAATTGGCTCAATCTCATCGCATTTTCAACTCGCAGCAGTTTCATGAGCGTCCCTTCATTTTTTTCCTTCGTCTTTCATCACAATTGGAACGAATTACTTCATTCAAGTTGAGCTGCTGCTTAATATGTAAATCGACACTGACGACAATGAGGCAACCGCGAGCACACGTTGCACAAGCCTCTGTCGAGCTTTAAGCGCTCGTTCGATCGCTACACGAAACGCGAAGCAGTAGCTGGACCGTGCGTGCCAATCTAAACACACATTTCAATATCGTCGAATAAAAAAACGTTATTTTTTCTTAGATCGTTAGATAATTAACCGGAGACAACGAAGTGACGAATTTCGAACGAAACTGTTAATAAACTCGTCTCTCCGTTTGAAAAGCTCTCTCGCCGTCTGTGCCACTCCTGCTCCGCGAGTCCGTTCTGCCTTTGTTCTCGATGCAAATATCTTTCGATTGTATTGTCGCCAAGGATCGTTCCTCATTAGTTTTTCTTTTAATTATCCATCGCGAGCTCGCTATTTTCGTTGCCATTATTAAAGAGAGACCGTTTGGCGAGGATGATATTCCCCTTTGCAGCTCATTCGCGCATGTTCCAATTCCTGCTTTTTCGAGACCAACGATCCAGCCCCCGGGGTGATGACACACCAAATAAAAAACCAGTGTACCACCCAGCCGCAGAGAAGATCAAAGTGCAGCAAATACACTGCATTATTGCTTGCCCATGCATGCATTATTTCATAGGCAACTTTTCATTATTCCGCCACCTCGTACCTTCCCACAGATTCGAGCCATAGAGCTCCAACATTTCTCAACAAATGTTATTATGTTTTTTAAGGAGGTTGGATCACAAAATAAAAATAATTAGAATTTCATCAAATTTCGTGATAACAATCTTTGGCATCAAGTGTAGAGACACAAATTTTTTCCACATTTCTTACTACATGGTTATCGTATGATTGAGAGTTACATCCAACTTTTGTAAACTTTATGCTTATACACGTGAACGTTAGTGTTTGATTACTCGAGTACTACGTGGTGGAAAAATCTTGAAAAATTTGTATTGTTACGTATATTATTAAAGAATTTGTTTACCGAATTTCATTAAATTCTTATTATGATGAAATTTTTTGTTTTCAACATGGTAGAGCATGGCAACATTGTATCGTCGAGATCCAGCCACTTTAACGACGTTGCATGGCGACGGTAAAATCTAAATTTTTGTTTTCACTTTTTCTTACATAAAAAATGGTTTGCGAGCCAAAGTTCATTGAAACAAAGTTGTTACAAATTGACTGAAGAACAACGTACTCTAAATTCAAGATTTTCCGAGGTAATCTGTGTTTTTTATATAATAAACAGAATTTCAAAAAAATTTTGCGACCGATTTTTTCGAAAAAATGAATGGAGCTTCTTCGCATTTACATAAAAGTGTGTGCAAAGTTTTAAGAAGCTTCGCCGTTTAGAAATCGATATATTTAATGTTGAAAATTGCAACTTTTGACACACGCTCTTATGAGAAACTACTGAAAATTGTGATTTTTATAAATAAATTTCTCGACTCTCACATGATGAAATCTTTTAATATCACTATTTTCTTTGTGTGGTGCAAATTTAAAGGAATTCTATCGATAGGAAATTTTGAATTCAACGTCCTTAAGGGAGAAAACTCAAAATCATTTTGGTCACCGCTCGGCGAATTTCAGGGCAGCCCGTTTTTTTTCATACAAAAAGAGTAAAAGTTTGTGGTGAATTATGAATTTTTGCACGAATCAAATGGGAGCACCATGTTGGCAATATTCGATCAGAATCTTTACAAAAACTTGCACGAAAATCTTCTCTCTAACATCCATCATCCGCAGCGATAAGGAACAGCGCGTATCTCGTAAAAAAATCATGGACCGTAAAATTGCGGCTTTAGGATCATATCCGAGCTTTGAATAAACTACCGAGCTTTGAATTCAACGAAAAATAACATTTCCTGATTCTCGAAAGTAATTCCAAAGAAATACTTCCTAAATATGTAGCTCACGCAATGTCTCTGTGTCGGATCCTGATTTAAGTTTAACTTCGGAACCATCAACCATTTCCACGATTTCCATTCGCTCAGGGAACCATCAATTTTTTTCTTCTGCTTTGTTCAAATCCATCGCTTGGACGCGCAGATCTCCATCACGTTTTTTTCTGCGATTGTTCGTTATTGGAGACTCTAATAAAACTCGAACGTATCGTGCTTTACACGCAAGTCAGGAAAGTGTCAAGTCGACGGTCCAGATTACGCATCTCTGGCTACGGAGGGACCTGAGATTGATTGATTGATTGCTCAAGTTCATTTTGCCTTGAAAACCCATGAGGCGGAGGTGTCAACATATTGTCTCATAATAAAAATTCAAGGAAAAAATAAAATAAGGGAAAAAATAATACAAAAAATTATTTAAAAAAACGCTGCGAATCGAAATTTGCAAATTGCTTCCTCAAGCAATTGGTGAGGTGAGCTGCTCGTCTAGAATGAAAAGGAACTCGTGGAGGCTGTGAAATTCGAGAAAACTTCTACTTTCGCTCTATTAAGCGTTTGCCAAAAGATTTTCGCACCGAAAGGAAATACAATTCCCATGAGCCAAGCAGAATCGAAGTTTCCATGCTACAGAATGTTTTATTTTTTCGTGTTAATTTTGTTGTTTTTTTTTTTTTTTTTTCACCGAATGTGATTAAATTCGTAAAGATATTATTGGACGATGTAATAAATCGTTCGTGTTCAAAAAAGAGAATTTCGCGATGTGTATCGCAACCGAAATGGTGAAAATTACGTGGACAAAGGCAGAAAAAGTAAATGAAATTTTCTTTGTGGGAAAAAAATAATGTCGTTGGTACTCAATCACGAGATTTTGGCCTCGAAATCCAATTAACTCTATTTGTTGGGACGTTGGATCGCGGACTCGGAAACAGTACAGAACACAGTGGGACGAAGGAAAAAGAGTCAAAAGTTTCAGAGTACTAAATTTATGCGCGGAGCTTTAAGAGCATCGCGTACTCTCTGTGCTCAACAGTAAAAAAGCCTTTTCACAGTTGACCGAATAAATTGCAGGTGACACTGGAAAAAGCTTGGATCCAACTCGTCGAGCGTTAAATTGTCTCGTAACTCATGAATATTACAGATACGGACGCGTGCAATAACTAAAGTTTCGACAGGACGAGAATGTTTATTTTATATAAGAAGAACATTTCTTGCTGCTGCCATTTAAAAACATTAATAAAGCCATTGCCGAGTTGTTCAATTCGTTCGAGTGACAAGGATCAGCGAAAATGTTTATTTCGCCAAGAAAACATCCCTTCGCTTGGTAAGCCATATATATATGATCAATCTGCTCAAGAACGTTGCATGCAAAATTTTCTATCGATAGAATCCTTTTAAATTTGAACCACATTTTTATTTATAAAAATCGTAATTTTCAATAGTTTCTCATAAGAGCGTGTGTCAAAAGTTGCAATTTTCAACATTAAATATTTCGATCTCTGAATGGTGAAGCCTCTTAAAACTTTGCACACACTTTTATGTAAATTCGAAGAAGCTTTATTTATTTTTCCAAAAAAATCGGTCGTAAAATTTTTTCGGAATTTTGTTTATTATACAACAAATACTTGACCTCAGAAAATCTTGGATTCAGAGTACGTTGTTCTTCAGCCGATTCGTAACGACTTTTTATAATGGACTTGGGCTCGCAAACAATTTTGTATGTAAAAAAAAATCGAAAACAAAAATTTAGATTTGACCATCGCCATCCAACGTCCTTCATGGTTCACAATTTTCGTGCATTTTTCGAATTCAACGAAAACCTTCGTGAGTGTCCTTTTTAATTTACGATCCAAATGATTTTTCCGCATTTTTCCAGTAAAAACGTCGACGTTCGTCGATGGACGACGAATTTCGTGTCTTTGCAAAATCGGAAACGCGTAAGAGACTCAGGCCTGGAAACACGCGTATAACTCCCACTCGTCGCAGCAACTAATTTTAGCACGTTCTCGTTAAGTTGATGCAAAAAAACGACTAAAAGGTCGTGAAAAAATTATAATCAAGTAGGTGAGAGGTATAACGAGGATGTGACGACAAGGGACGATGTAATTTTATCAGCAACCAACGTCGGTTGCAACGTCGTCAACTACCTCGCCCAGTACCGAAGGGTTATTTGTGTACGTCCTCCGTTTGCCTGGATGAGCTTGAAATGCGGCGGCGTTCACATAAATTCCCAGCAAAAGTGAAAATTGCGTTTTTTTTTTTTAATTCAATTACTGGCCACTTTGTCTTTGACGTAGTAATGCCGAGGACCATAAAAACCCACGAGCCCACAATCGGGTGGGGGTTAATATTACGAATAACCAAATTGTCGAACAGCTAATAATTCGGAATTTTGGTATTCATAAAATTAAATAAAAGAAAAGTAAAAAAGTCGAAATCAAATTTTTCAAATGACTAAAAATTCGAAATGCAAAATAGCGAACGTCAAAAATGGCGAACGTCAAAACGGCGAGCGCCGAAATAACGAACGCGGGTGGGAATAATATATTCGAATGACTATATATTATTCCCACCCGCGTTCGTTATTTTGGCGCTCGCCGTTTTGACGTTCGCCATTTTTGACGTTCGCTATTTTGCATTTCGAATTTTTAGTCATTTGAAAAATTTGATTTCGACTTTTTTACTTTTCTTTTATTTAATTTTATGAATACCAAAATTCCGAATTATTAGCTGTTCGACAATTTGGTTATTCGTAATATTAACCCCCACCC
>JBAJMU010000003.1:9955668-10003410 GCA_037952995.1 Hyposoter didymator | reverse complement strand
ACGTTCGCTATTTTGCATTTCGAATTTTTAGTCATTTGAAAAATTTGATTTCGACTTTCTTACTTTTCTTTTATTTAATTTTATGAATACCAAAATTCCGAATTATTAGCTGTTCGACAATTTGGTTATTCGTAATATTAACCCCCACCCCCACAATCCATGAAGCTCGTTCACGTTCAGAATAAAATAAAAACGCGGCGAAATCGAAATTTTCATATCGGATTTTTCAGTTTTTGTCTTTACGACGAAATTCTTCGAGCATAAAAACGTCTACGCAGCTAAAAATGCGGTAACTGTGTCGAGAGTCATTCGAGGACCAAAAGTCACTATTTACGGTTGAAACTGCGTAATGGACATCGGAAGGAACTGGATCTCGTAAAAGTTTCCATGTTGCTCGTCATCCGTGCCATGAACTTAAGCACCGCAGTGAGCTCATGGACGCGAGGGGTGTGTCAAATTCTCTTGTAAAGGGACTAAGAGCTTTCTCGTAGGGCTCTCCTTATTTTTCTACAATTTGAGCCAGCTAAGAAAACTTGGCGTAGCTAACTACGCGGTGTAAAGGCCGGCGAGTTTCCATCGTCGAGTAAAAAGCTTTTCTGGCAGTTCAAGGTTTGTTAGTCGATGTTTTTTAACCCTCGACTGCTCGTCTGGACAAAGCAGGGTGTTAGGTTTTTCCCTGCACGATCAGTAATAGATTTCCACGTTTTTTTCGTGCGCAATGTTTTTGCGAAAAGTTTTGCACAGCGTTTAATAAAAAAATTTGATTCATTCAAAAAAATTATAATTTGTTCGAGTATTTCTTCGTTCATTCGAGTAACTCGCTCCTTCGAATGACTCATTCTCGCTCCTTCCACGTCGTATACACTGCCAGTTGGGCATCTTTATTCTTTAAAACTTATATTTACAAAAATAGCTCATTACATCGATTTTTTAATACTGAAAACATTCACAAATTCGAATCAACTTCGAGCGCACGGTTATCGTAAGATGTCACATTTTCTAAATTTTCTTCCTTCGGCTCAATCGCCCATGACTGCCTCTCACCCGAAGCAAATAAACCGTATATCACAGCTCCTATTAGGTACACCGATCCAGCTATTAAAAACACTATTCTCCATTCTGCTGCGGTCTGAAATAATAAAAATAATAATAATCGTAATTTTATAATATTTACAATATTTATAATATTTAAAATATTTAGAAAATTTATGAAATTTATCATTTTTATAAAATTTATAATATTCATAATATATATAATATTTATAATATTTATAATTTTCATAAAATTTATCAAATTTATAATATTTAAAATATTTATAAAATTTGTAAAATTTATAACATTTATGAGTATTATTCAAAAGTTATTGATTTTTGGATATATTTCAGAAGAGAATCGTTGTAATTGAGTTTTCAAATTCTTGGATACAACGAGATTATACAGGGTGGCAAAATCCAAATGGCCAGAACGATTTGATCAAGTTTATGGCAAATAATGCCGAAACAGTTCGAGATACAGGAAAAATGCATAGGACACCTTTCGTTGAGCATGAAATTTCCTACAAAAAAGTCCCTGGCAGTAATTTTCTATCTTCAGTAGTTTAGGCTTGAGAGAGATCGAATTAACATGTTGAAAAAAAACCTCTCAGAATTCAAAAAGCCTTTCAACCTGCTGTTCGGACTAAACCACGGGAGATAAAAAAAATCTCGTAAGGAGCTTTTTTATAGGGAATGTTAGGCCCTAAAAGTTAGGTCCTATGCACTTTATCTCTATAAGCAACCGTTTCGCATTTACATTGAGAATAGAGAATGACTATTCTCCAACTTTAACGATGCATCGTTTTTAAGCAAAGAGCGTGATGGAAAATGCATTCGAGAACTGCTTACCTTGTTCTGAACGATGTAACCAGTAATGATTGGACTTATGATGCCAGGAAGTGTCGCAATTGTATTTCCGATGCCCATCATAACACTCGCGTGTTGCGGTGCAATGTCCAAGTGATTGACGCTGAAATATGCCAAAGAAAATCGTAAGAGATCGGCTCCCGAGTATTTTTGAATTCTCATGATTGTTCCGCAGTCAAATTGTGTAACAAATTTTTTTTAAGATTAGTTAAAACATTATTTTTACCTAAATCCGGACCATGCGAAGCCGCCGAGTCCAACCGCGATGGTAATGCAGGCGACGGCTCCGGAAGGTGATTGCACAAAAGCTGCGCACGTCATGAAAACGGTCTGGCTTAAGAAAGCTCCACAGTTGAAAATCTTACGGACCTTCGAGGGAAATTCAATGATTCCGAATTATTGTTCGAGTCAATACCAAAAATTCTACTTTCCTGGAGTTTTTTTTGAGAAACGTTTTGGTAAATGTAAAACCGATAATTTTGTCAGAGTCTGTGAAGCAACTGACCTGAGTTGTGGTGAGAATATTTCTGGATCTCAAGTTATCGGCAAGGTGGCCAGAAAATTGTAAAACGATGGCCATTACGAGGTACGGCAGAGCCGAGAGGAAGCCCGTTTTTTCGAGCTTGAAGTTCAATACGTCTGAAAAATTGGACTACTGAGAGATCGAGATTATTTCTACAAACGTGGGAGTAAGAACGCTTACCACTCATAAAAGTTGGCAATTGAGTGAGCATCGTGTAGAAACCCCAATTTTCACTGAAATGAGCAGCAACGATGGCCCAAAGTGGTGGCGATGACAGCATGGCTTTCCATGGATGAGTGACTTTCTTAAAATTCAAAAAAAACAATTGGAAATGCCAAAAAGCCGCAAGAAAACGATCGAAAAATTTGACATATACAGGGTGTCCCAAAAGTGAAGTGAGATTTTTCAAGATTTGGAAAGCTGACGGAACTAGGAAGAAAAAAGTCCTCAGTCAATTTCGTTTCCGACGCACCGTTCACGAGAAATTCATTATTTTAAGTTATTTCATTAATTACCGATCGGAGAGAAAAATGGCTCAGGACTTTTCTCTTCGGGACAACGAAATACATTGAATCCCGTATCAATCCGAGATCACTTTTTGGACACCCTGTATATGACCTTTTTTATTATCGACATGACAGTGGAAAAAATGTATAAATCGATGTGAAACCTTTCGTTCGATGTCACCGAGTGATTTTTTTATGTACTTCAGTTCCGCTTCCGATATGTAGGGATCATCTTCCGGTTTGTCAGTCACCATGTACCACCAGGCAACGAACCAGAAAAGGCCGATAACACCGAAAACGTAAAAGATCCAACTCCAGCCTAAATATTCAGCCATTAGACCACAAATTGGCATTGCAAAAACCGTGCCGACAAAACTTCCGGAAAAGGCGAGAGTCGCCAGTTTCGATCTTTCCATCGGGGGTGCCCAATTCGCCCATACCGCGTGAATACACGGATAAGTTACACCCTGTAAATCAACAATTTACAAATCAAATTTGCTCTATCCACGATTTATCAATTAATAACAAAAATTCCATTATTTTATTCAATTGAATTTGCTTTTTATGACAAAATCGAGCCTATAGGCATGAAAACGCGTACCTCGAAAATTCCTTCGACAATTCGCAGCCCAATCAGAACATAAACGCTCATTCTCGTTAGGGGCGGTGTAATGAGAGTCAATAAAGCTGTCGAAGCAATTCCAAGACCAAAGACTCTTTTGCCACCGATTCTGGCAGCCAACCATCCTCCCAACAGTTGAGTGCTTATGTATCCATAAAAAAAGGAGCTCAAAACGAGTCCCTGAACTTTAGAATCCCACTCGAATTCTGGAGCCTGTAAAATTTCAAGTAAAAATATCGATTTTTTCCCAGCGAACGAAAAAATTGTGTGAGGATAAACAAAAATTACGTCAAATTTTGAAAATTTAAAAATAAAAACTTACTTACAAAATAAACATTTCCAAACTCGTCGACGCGCGAGGAGTTCGACGTCATTGCAACGATGGCAACGCTCAAATTGACACGTAAAATGTATGAAGTGAAGAATCCAAAAAATGCCAAAACTCCAACGACGTAACGACGCTTTTTCCAAAATCTCCAGTCCATTGTTTCTTGTTCTTCGTATCGAACCCTACGAACGTTCGCATCGAGTCATGAAAAATCCTCCGACAAATAAATGAAGAGCACGTCCATAAACAAAAAAATACAAGAGAATGGATTAAAAATTCAAGAAACCATTACTCACGTCCCGTAATCCGTGTCTTTCGACGGTTCAGTGGAATTTTTTTTCCTCTCCATATTGGCCTAGAAAAAATGAATATTGAGTTCGTTTGGATTGAGAAAAGAGTATAGAGTGAGTTTTCGAAAGGTTCCGCGTGCTGTGCACGAGAAAAATTGACTGGATTCAGTACGAACACCAGATCACCTTCATTCATTGACATTTCCGCATTACACATTTACTCCCAAGATTAAAAACGAAGTACCGTTGGTTAAGAACGTTGTATGGCGACCATCGAATCTAAATTTTTGTTTTCACTTTTTTTTACATAAAAAATGGTTTGCGGGCAAAAGTTCATTGAAAAACGGTTGTTACAAATTGACTGGAGAACAACGTACTCTAAATCCAAGATTTTCCGAGGTAATCTGTGTCTTTTATATAATAAACGAAAATTCGAAAAAATTTTACGACCGATTTTTTTCAAAAAAATAAATAAAGCTTCTTCGCATTTAACATGAAAGTGTGTGCAAAGTTTTATGAGGCTTCACCATTTAGAAATCGAAATATTTAATGTTGAAAATTGCAACTTTTAACACACGCTCTTATGAGGAACTACTGGAAATTGTGATTTTTATAAATAAATATCTCGACTTCTACATGGTGAAACCTCTTAAAATTGCGCCGAGCTATTAGAAATCATTATTTTCTTTGTGTAGTGCAAATTTAAAGGAATTTTAACGATAGAAAATTTAGCATAAAACGTCCTCAACAAAAGCTTGAGAACACGTGGATATTTCGACGTGTGGCAATTTTTACTAGTCACAAGATTTTTTGCATATTTTACGAGATTTTCAAACCGATTGCGACGCGAATCAGGATAAATTTTCTTTGAAAATTAACGACGCACGATCGTTTTTATTTCAATTTACAACTGCATACACGACTCACCACCAACGCTGGCGAACATTTGCTCGTCCAAGGTGCGAAAATCGTCATCGCGCAAACACAAAATTCAATCCGTGCAGTCTGAGCCTGGATTTGAAATTTTAATCACTTCTGCTTTATTTTTGTGGCGATGAGTCGCTGCGTTAATGACGTACAATTAAAAGGATAACTCGAGCAGCTGTTATCGCGCGACTGGAAGCGCGGAAAGACGCGACATATTGATCGGGCTGTGGAACACATGGAACACGTGAAGTCCGTTACACACCCCCGTGGATTCAAGATCCTCTATCGAGATTCATGGGGACAATGCGGGGAACGCCTTCTAGTCCCTAGCAGACACCTGTTGCGACCTCTTGCAATTCCTTTGACATTCAAATAATGTTTTTTGTATTTTTAATGAAACTAAAATTGAATTATTGATTAATTCAGAGTTTTTGAGGAGCTTTCGAAACCCTCTGGAGCAAAATACGGAGTTTGACTGTTTTTTTTGTCAAAAGTTTTGAAAAAATTGGGAGCGTCGCTATAATTTTGTTTTGCGTAATGTTATTATTGCGAAAAACGGAGCGGGATCGAAAGTTTTTCCAAGTGTTCTCGTAGCTCTGCATTAACCAATAATTATTTTTCAATATTAATATCTTGGCGGTTTTCATTTTTGAATCGTTTTTTACGGATTTACAAACTTTGAATATTGCGATTTTGTCTGGGGACGATTTCAACCACGTTTTCGTGTCACTCGCATCGAGACCTGTAGTTTGAGTACCCACAAGGCTAGGTTTGGAAGACAAAAAAAAATATCAGGTCTCTGGGTCTTCGCTAATGCTCGAAACCAGTTTTTCGAGAATCTTGATCGCTTATTGGACAGGGATTCAAATTTTGATGCGTCATCCAGCTTCAAACAATAACCCTTTGTGAAATATTTAATTTTTCGAACGATAGATATTCGTCGTTTTCGTAAGTTTGAAGAATTACAGCAGCAATGAGATCGCAGAGATTTTCGAATGTTAAAAGCATGGAAATAATTTTGACTTCCTTACAATAACCAGTTTCGTGACCCTCTAGAATCTGGTCTGTACATTTAACAATGAGCACAAGCGAGTAGCGAAGGTAAACAGGGAATTCTTGTACTTTCACATTTTGCCTTGTGGCACAATGCACTCCACGATTTTCAAACACGGTTCAATGATTCCTCTCGAGTTACGAGCATGATCGATCATGATTCCCATGGATAATAAAATAATTTCCTGTAGCGATTCAGCCTCGTGAGTAACCCGAGACAACTTTGTACATTCGAGAACAAAAATTGCTCAACAAAAATTTCAATTAAGGTCCCATAATTTTAAATGAGAACGATTGAAAATAATTAATTTCGAATTTAACGATCTAGAATAACGATTCGATGGTCGACGTCATCATTGGCTCTCAATCTCGAGCGTGATAAGCAAAAAGCAAAGATTCACAACATTGTTATTGGTCCAGCTGGTCACGTTATTGACCAGGAAGAAGGAATCGTTGGCTCATTCGTGCCAGCGCGCACCGAGCTTTGAGAGAATCTACTGTAGTCAAGATTCGACCTCAACGAAGGCTGCGAGACTTCTGTTACGTAACACAACAAATGAAGATGTTTTTACGACTGGAAAAAAATGCATTTCGTGTCTACAGTTCATGCAGGCAAAACGCACTAAAAATCAATGAATTTCAAAAAAATTAGCAACTGCATAGAAATTCTAACGTTTTGCCGAATACAATTTTTTCCTGTTGGCAAAATATTCAGCCATCTCGTTACCGATTACGTGAAAAAATGAATAAAAATTTTTAATTAAAAAAAAATGTAACAAAAAATTGATGAACCTTTTATTTTTTTACGTAATAAATTTTTTTGGACTCGTTCCCTTGCTGTATCTTTCTAAACGTCCATCATGAAAAAAAAATTGAGTCATTATTCGCATTTTTAATGAGGAGCGATTTCTACGTGTTTCAATAATGTTTGTTTTTTTTTCGTCCTCGTTAATCGAGCGTAAGATACGCGAATTGTTATGCAGCCACGATAGAGATAATCGTCGAAACCAAAAGACTTTTCTTTAATTTATTTTCCAAGCCTGACGAATCTCCGATCGAAGTTACGACGAACGCAGTTTCAATAATAAAAAAAAAATGCTACCAGACTCTCTTCTCGCCGGACTAGCCGATCCACTAGCAAATTCATTTTCCGTCTACCGTTATATTTTTTCCGTTATACGATCGACGGTTGATCCACATTTTCCATTCGTCATTCAAGGTCAACGATCCAAGTTTGACATTTTTGTCGAACACCCGTACGAAAACTCGTAGGAACGATCGACAGATTCGATTTCTGCTTTCACTTTTCGTGCACACTCGTTTTCTCGTGCCCCGACCCAAAAACGAATCATCAGGACCAAAGAATTTGTTGAAAACGTCCCACCAATCTTTCGTAATTAAGTTTTATCGTTCATTTTTATTAAACACGTTCCTCAATACCGAGTTCATTGTTCTTGCAGTTATCGCACTATATGCCGAAAAAAAAAAAAAAAAAAAAGTTGTACGAATAAATAAATTTGACGTTTTTACAATTTCGAAAATTCTGTTTTTTATTGTAAAATAGTGTGAACGGAAAAATTACGAGTTATTAGTATAAAATTTTATACTCGACTGAATAGTTTTAATCGATAATTTTGAAACTTTGAAAATTTTTTGATATTTTAGAAAAATTGTCAAAATTATACTCGAATTATCGATAAAATTTTATACTCGGCTGAATAATTTAATCGATAATTTGACAATTTTTCCGTTCATACTATTTTATAATGAGAAACGGAATTTTTGAATTTGGAAAAACGTCAAATTCATTCATTTGTATTTTTTTTTTTCCTTTTTTTAAATATAATTTTTTATTTCGTTGGGATCAGATCAAGTGGAAAATGTTTTCGATCATAATCGAGAGAGATGCAGAATTTGATTCGGCTCGTTTGATGATCTCGAGCATAGTAAGCGCGATCGAATCGTCAAACGTTCTTATCAGTACGCACAGACGTTCGATAATTCGAATCGCACCGATGGAATGCATTTTGGTAAGGCGAAGTTTACGAAAAGAACGCAGCGACTGGTTGTGGTCTCACCTCCTGCTGCTTTATGTTTCCGTCCCTTTTCTCACGTACAATCCGCTCCCATATGTGTGTCACTCACAGTTTTGAACAAGCAGAAGGAACCATTCGATGGACGCACTCAAAAAAATCGTTCACTCCAAATTTTCGGGTTTATCAAATTTTTCGATTTTTTTTTTCTCGGGGCTGACGAAACGATCGTGGGAGAAAATTTTTTTATAAGGATTCTGGTACCTGATGCTGGCACACGCGACTAGCACGAAACCGGGAATGAACGTGTTACCGAGTCGGTCACCATTCTCTGACTCCTTTGGTGGCTCGCGACCGGAATATATACGAGCACGATAAGCGTGTGCCAGTCGCATGTGGTGCTCTCGGAATTGACCTCTAATTTCTTGGACTCAAAAACAAAATCATTTTTCCACGACAATTTTATCGGAACTCAAAGTTTTTCCAATTTTTTTCCAAACACCAAAAAAACGTTTCAATTTATAGATAAAATTTAATTTATCGCTAAAGCGAATCGAATCGTAATATCAATTTCGTAATCAAATTTCGAAACAGCCTCCAGAAGAAAAACGTTCTCGTATACGTTCACGTGAACGATTTCGATTTTTCCTCCCGGAATACTTTCAATATTTCGAAACTTCTCGATACTTTCTCAAATTCGACAAACAATTTTTTTTTCGTTCGATGTATAAAAAGAAAAGTAAATTTATTCAAATTTCATTTTTTTGTCAAAATACGAATCGATTCCGTGAAATATTTTTAAAAAACGTGACACTAACGAAAATTGGCGCAAGAAGAAAAAAAATGTAGATAAGAATAATGATTTCATTGAGTATTCTATTCTTAGTGCTCCGCAGAATTTTTCCTTAAGTATGATTGCCGCGCCCCGCCACATTCATTTATCTGATTTTTTTTTTTTTTTCAATTGTAATAATGACCGCATTGCGAAAAATGAAACTGATAATGGAATAATGTTTCGGTATTTCTACTCGTTGGACATGATCGTAGTGACATGAGGACCTTCAGCGCTAAACTGTCTCGCATTTGAGGACCGGAGGATGACCTCTAAATCAGTGACCTTTATATTATTCCTACTAATTCTATTTGCATAATAATGATTTACGTTTGTACGTTTCGTGATTGGAGTCTATGGCCTTGTCTGAATATCCAAAAACATCGAAGCCTGACACGATCGGGATGAAGGGTCTTTGATCATTTGTCCGATTTCGAAAAACGAGAAATGTAGATCGTAAGCTTTTTCTTGGCCTTCGAATCGTTGCATTATGGCTGAGTGGTCAGATTTTTTGAACAGTTTTGTCTTTGCTCAGTCTCATATTTAGTAATTCGTCTCATCGGGAGTTTCTAGTCGCTTTTTTTACGTTATTTTTTTTTTTTCCAGTAAAATAATGCAGAAGATTTTTCGAAGTTTTTCGGAGTAGCCAGCGCCATCGGTCGGCGTCCACGTGCATGAACGCAGCCGACAAAGAACTTGCTGCTCCGTCGGTAAAATTTTACGTGTTTCTCGTGTTTCTATATATCTATGTATATAGAAAATGCATTTGGGAGAATGAATCCGCGTCTTCATAACAGATTCATCAATCATATGTAACGTACTTTTCATTATTGCAATGAAAAATGGAAAATGAAGATCGTTTCGTAGCCCGCGGACTGATGTAAAGAGAGAGGTGCGAAGAAATGAATTGTCGAATAAAATTGATTTCGAAATTTAACGAGCTGTCATAATTCCTCAACCCCTCTTGCCCTCTCCCACCATCCCCCCGACATATTGAAAGTTTAGTCATCTGGTGTGCGCTCTCCTGTCATAATTCTGTTGTCGAACAAAGTTGCTCGTGTTTTCCTTTTTTCGATATAGACGCTCGTGAGACAATGGCAAATCTGTGACGAGCGAGCGGGCAATGCAATTGTCCTGCGAAACGCGATGACCGATGTTTTCGGTGGCAATAAAGGTCAGTCGATATAATTGTGTCATCGGAAAACACACAAAACTCGCGTTCATCCTCCTGAGCTTAATATAACCTCACTTTTCTGCGATGTTGTTTCTTGTTTTTCTACGTCTTCATAGTCTCGATTGCAGAGACTGAAGAACGAAAATCCATGTGATGTACTTTACAAACCATTTTTTTCTTCCGAAAACAAAAACTAGGCCCAAAAGTGTTTACCGTCAATTAATCCCACAACAATAATGTCAAAAAGTACATAATACGTAATTCATCGTTCTAACCAAATTCATAACCGTTCCACGTCCAATCCCACGGAAAATTTCGAAATCGGCAAAAATATGCTCGTAATCAAAGATAACGAAATATTGTTTTGACTTTTCTTCTTTGTCCATCAAATCTCTCACTTTTGTTATGTCATTTTTTTTATCTTATCATTTTTCCTTGGACGTTCTCGCAAAAATTCTCCTCCGTGGTATCGATTTTCACCAGAGACCAAAAAGATCGAAAAAATAACATAGAGTCTGATCTTTGCTTAAAAACTGTGACTAATGCTTCTCAAGAAAGTTGCAAGCCTGCTCAATCGTATTTCCTTGCAAATCGAGCCCAGCCTGACTATGGGTCATGGGTTTTTCCTATTTCTTTGTTTAGCGGCTCGCACAGCAGTGTGCCTTGCGAATAAAACGTTTTTGAATGAACATTTACACCAGAAATTAACGCACCGGCCCAAACTTTGAGATTCTAGGCTCAGAATTCGTACAGTCTCGTTTTTTTTTTTGCTTTTGTTACGATTTCATCGTAACTTGAAATTTTGCGTAACGGTAAATATCTTTTTACAGTGTATCATCGAATTGATTCCTCACGATTCAGTGAAAAACTTGACCTCCCAGTTGCTAGTCCCAAATATAATAAAAATGGACAGTCTGTTCACGCCGAATCTGAACGAGGAGCCAGAGGACATTCCTCTGAGTCAAGAGCCTGTCTGGATACTCGGCAAGAAATATAACGCCCTCAAAGGTTCGTCGATACGTGAAAATTCTCAAATTTCGCTGGTTCTCATATTTTCCTTGTCGGATGCAACGTTTGCGTACCGAACGACGCGCGGCTTAGAATCAAATATTTACAACGGGCAAAAAGGCTTTTTCGATAAATGGGCAAATTTCAGAATTGGAAACAATCAGAAGGGACATCACTTCAAAATTGTGGTTCACGTACCGCAAGGGATTCGTTCCGATCGGGGGAGGCGGTTCGGCTTTCACCTCGGACAAAGGATGGGGCTGCATGCTGAGGTGCGGGCAAATGGTTCTGGGCCAAGCACTGGTTTTCTTGCATTTAGGTACAACAATTTCTTCTCATTGGCAAAAAACGGAATTTCCACGAAAAACTCAACATTTGCGAATCCTTTTTAACATTTTTTCAACGAAATGGTTTTTTTTTTTTTCCTTTCATTAGGAAGAGAATGGCAGTGGATACCGGAAACTAGAGACTCCACGTATCTCAAAATTTTGAATCGTTTCGAAGACAAAAGAACCGCGCCATTTTCTATTCACCAAATCGCTCTGATGGGCGCTTCGGACGGTAAAGACGTTGGTCAATGGTTCGGACCAAATACCGTCGCCCAAGTGCTCAAGTGAGTCTCAAACTTTTTCCCTACGAATCCTCTCTGCCCCAGCTTTCGAAGCTTCGGCGACATGAAAAATCGGGCAGGTCGTTAAAATATGAATTTTCAATTTTATTCGAGCTTCCACGTTCCGAAAATTTTTTGTTCAATTTTCTATCCGATTATCTCATTATTTTAGGAAACTCGTCGTTTACGATGACTGGAGCTGCATCACGATACACGTCGCTCTCGATAACACGTTAATCGTCAATGACGTTCGTGAGTATAATTAATCGTTTAAAATCGAAAATTGTACATTGCCCGAAAAGTAATCGTTCCCTGAATATTCGAAATAATTTTTCATAAAAATAGAAAGAAAAAAAAATACCGAAAAGTTCTAGTAGCGAAGTGAGCGCTTCGAATTTGGCCACGAAACTTGACAGCATTTTTATAAAACTGAATTTTCGATATTTCACACTCATTTTTTATTATTTTTCTGGGGCTAATTATTTAACAATTTACAGTGAGGCAATGTCGAGTCGAGGGCGGCACCTCGGCTGTCGTTGAAGGTGACGAGCCCCTGAGAGCACCGAGTCAATGGAAACCTCTATTACTGCTCATCCCTCTGCGGCTGGGTTTGAGCGATATTAATCCAGTTTACATAAATGGCCTTAAAGTATGAGAAAAAAAAAAATTTCATTTTTATTCCAAAAATTCTATAATTTTCGTGAGACCGAACCAAATTTTTTTTTTTTTCTCAGGCATCTTTCCAAATTCCTCAATCGTTAGGAGTCATTGGGGGAAAACCAAATCTCGCTCTCTACTTCATTGGCTGTGTCGGTACGTTAAATCGAATAAAAAAAAAAATTGCGTCGATTTCCGGAACTTGAATCAACGCGAAATAAATTATTTTCGCTAAAAAAAAAAAAACCAAAAAATATTCTCGAAGTTTTGGTGAAATCTGTTTATATTTTTGAACTTTTTTTTTAAACAGGAGACGAAGTCATTTATTTGGATCCTCATACCACACAGAGGGTTGGCTCCGTTGATAAAAAAATGGATGACGAGGACGTTGAAATGGACTCGACGTACCATTGCAAAACTGCCAGTCGCATTCCGATCACGGGAATGGATCCATCGGTTGCACTCGTTAGTATTTTGCAACACTCGACATTGTCTTCGTTTCCAGGAGAATTAATAAAAAATGAATTTTTTCGCTCGTCGGTCGAAAATTGAGAAATCATTCATTTTTATCCGCTCGTTAAGTTTTGCCAATTTGTCAGAAGGTTGATTCGCCCTTGGGAATATCCATCGAAATGATTTTTCAACATATTTTCAGTGTTTCTTCTGCCCGACGGAAAAAGATTTCAAATCTTTATGCAGATCGATGCAGGACGAATTAATATCACCGGAGAAGCAGCCGTTGTTTGAAATCTGTACAGAAAGGCCTGCAAATTGGTCACCCACGGAAGACATTGCGACCGAGGCTTTAGGGAATACAGCAGCTAAACGTAAGTCGCTAACCGAATGGAGAAAAAACCAATTTCCGCATAAAATTTGTCGATCTTCAATTTTTACGTTAATTCCATAAAAAAAAAAACAAAAAACACACTAAATAATTTTTTCATCCGCTTTTTCTTTTCAGTTTTTGATCTCGATGCCCTGGATCGACAGTACGACACTTCGGACGAGGATTTCGAGTTGCTGGGTTGACGTTAGCCCACGAGAAATATTTTTATTACTAACGTCTCATTCGCTTGTTCGCTCCGGAACTCGGCACGATCGCGTGAATCTCGTGCTTTGGGAACGGAACAACGAGATTGACACATTATACCATTTTACCATTGTAAATAATAATGCGTGAGTTTGAACTGTAACGAGGTTCGGTGGAGATCGGCAAATCTTTATGAAGTCGACGCCCCGAACCGTTTTTGCACTTTTGAACCTCCACGTTTTTATCCATCGCTCTGTCGCCAAGAAAAATTTGAAAAGTTATATTTCTATATAACAAACTCTTCATTTTTTAAACGTTCGCGAATCAAACCGAAATAATCGTAATTTTAAAAATAATGAAGATACGAGAAAATAAACATACTATTAGTTCCGTTAAGATTGACACAAATTTGTAAATACTCTGTATGTAAGCTTCTGTTTTTACATAGACTTTATCGCTTCAATGTGATCGCGCATCGTTATATTTCTTCACCATGAAATATCACGAGTCAACAGAATCGACACAGTTTTTCGTTCAGGCGAGCGATTTACTCTCAAACAAATATTCCAAACTTGCTACTGGAAATGTCACGTCTGTACTTTTTCGGTTCTAAATTTTTTCCATGCACCAGAAATAAAATTTGTTGAAAATTGTCGATATTTTGTTGAACACGGTCAACTAAATATTTTTTGATAATTTCCAAATTTTCGTTATTTTGGCAGAATATTTGGTTTCTAACGGAATTGTCAGCAAAATTTGCGATTGGAACGACAAAAATTTGCTTCCGAAGAGACTTTCTACAATTTTTCTTGCTGCGATGACACAATTTTTGGGATTATACGAAAAAAAACGTTTAGTCGAACGTATCGAACAAAATATCGATCTTTTCCAACAAAATTTTGTTTTCAGTGCAAATTTTTCGAGCCTTGAATATTTACGGAATTTAGACAATATTTAAAAGTTTCTCGATCCATTAGTAAATATTTTTCATAAATTAATGAATCAAAAAAAAAATCGCTTTCGCAATTACTTTTTAGTATTAGAGAAGCTACAGGAGTTCGCAGTCATTTTCGTGCGACGCATGAAAATGAAAAATGACGCGAACTTTGCGGTAATTCGAAATTTTTCGAAATACGAAAATAGTTTTTTAGTTTTACGAGTTTCTCGAAGAATGTTGACAAGTTGAAACGTCGTTCGTAGATTCCGTTGTACCTGAAGAGTCGAAAATGCAGAGGTGGAGACTGAGAGGCTCCGTGCATGAGGCCGAAGAGAAAATGTGAGTCGCTCGCCTCGAAGCTGTCAGTGCGAAATGCAAGTTGTTTAGGAATTCTTGTGAGAATTTTTACACGGGCTCGAATTAACGTACGTCGAAGCTTCGATTTTTTTACAACGCGTATCTTTTATTGTAAAAAATGAAAAGTTAAGGAAAAAATGAGAAATTGGCTTTGATTACGCGGTTAATGGGCCCACGATGTTGAATAAATTGCTAAACGTCATTCAAATTACGAACTCGTATTTTTAATCTTTTTTTTTCAGAGGACGAAACTCTCTTCCGGTGTCGAAGTTGTCAATCCTTACGGAATCGTGCAACTGTATGTTTTGCGGAATTGAATTCATTCAATTCCCGCAAACCGTTATCGTGCGCCAGTTTTTTCAACTCTTCGGTGAATTTATTTTGCTCCTCCTGCCGCAAATCCACCAAAAATTTACGTGATTCCATTATCACATTCCCACCTTTTCTCAACAACTTTGCCACATTTTCCAGCTGCTTCGTCACGTTGTGCCCGATCCAAATGACATCAAACTTTCCTATGTAGTCGCTCTTGTTTTTGTAAGTAGTCAAGCTCGACACCGGATGAAAAATTACCTGAAAAACATTCCATTTTCTTGAGGAAACTTTTCTTCAGAGAAATTTGCTGATAAATAGAAAAATCGAGAGTAAATTTGACGAAATTGTTTTCGGATTAGAACGTTTTTTTTTCAAACTTTCCATCAACGAGTAAACTTTCATTTAGCAGAAAAAAAAAGTTCCCTTTTTTGTTGTTGAAATTTGCAAAAGAATTGAAAAACCTTCGAATCCGGTATTTCCGCCCAATCGATATTTTCCTTATCGAATCTTATGTTGTTTCCCAAAGTCCAAGATTCGTGTTCAATTTCTATGTCCGGCATTTCCGTCACTAAAGTTCCGTTCAAAATTGACGAATCCCGATGGGCGGCTATTGCATCGTCGCAGAGTGGTTCGTTGGTTCTGATCTCGTGGATCGTTCGCATTACCTCGCGCTCCGCAACGTCCGTCGCTCGGAATTTTCTGCTCCAAAAATGTAGAAATTTTCAATCAACAATTGGGTTTTTAGTTTTACGAATAATCCAATTTTTCCGAAGATATTCCGGAACATGAAGAAAATCAGGGAAATAGTGGGAAAACGAGATCGCACCGGATTTTATTTTCGCGTCTGATAAAATTCAATAAAAATTCAATTTCCGGATTTTGGAGTAAATTCCAAAAATTCTCGCTGCTCACTTATTCGTATTTTGTTCGTCGAGTGCCCAAGTGAAAAAAGGCCCGTTCGTAATGTCTTCGGTATATGCGTAGTGCAAGAATCCAGCCCCATGGGCTGTCACGTTGCTCAATAGCGTTGGGTTGCTTCTCGCTGGTTCACCCTCCAACCACGTAAAAGCAATACCATTGTTACGCCAGAATTTGTATTCTTGAAGCTTCAGATTCGGGACATTACGATCTTTCAAAACCATATTAAAGTCCCAATCGAAAACTCCGTCTTTGTAATCGTAACGAGTACCAAGATTTTTCCTGATTCGACGATCCCAATACTCGATCATCGGTACACCGTCGCAGAGCGCTCGACTCCAAAATCTAATAATCACCATTCGAACGCGTGAAGCCAATGAAAAAAAATTCTTATCCAGTTTTTAGTTGACGTGGAATTTTCAAACGACCAGAAAAAAATCAATTTGGAATTATTTCGAATGCCCGATAAATGGACAAATTTTTATTTTCAATACGAACTTGAAAATTCCTTCCACAATATCTCGTTCCCTGTGCCTGAGTTTGTCCAGTTCGAGCCACGGGCATTCTATAGTCTGAGTCGGAATGTCAGCCAGTCTATAAATTCTTTTGGCGAGGTATTTTGCAGTCGCAGGTCTCAGAAGCGTATTCCCATAAACTTCTAAATAATACCTCGTCGATTCCTGCAATCCTTGAATGCGTAAAAAAAATCTTTCAAATGTTTGACTACCAACAAAAATTTCCGTGTAAATAATTTATTCTTTTATGATTCCAAAATATTTCTCCAGTGAACGGAATTTTGGAATTTGAACCTGCGACTAAAATGAAAGAAGCGAGCGATTTCTTGAGACTCGTAAACAAAAAATAACAATTTGACTCGTCGACGAGCACGTTGCCTCGTTTTTGTAATTATTGCCAACGAGAAAAAAAAACAAAACAAATAAAATACGTACCCGACGATTACATACCCAAATTTTTCTCCAGGCAAATGTTGAGCAGCAGGATTGATCGAGCGACTTGTTCGAGAGTTGGTTCGATAACGTGAAAGTTGATTCGACGTTTTTCATGATTGTAGGCCGAAGCAAGAGTCTTGGCAACGTGTCTCGCGTCGCCGGAGCCAACGATCAGAAACTCCAGAGGCTCTTCGCACTTGCCACTCACATTTTCGTTTATTTCGCATCGCAAATCGAGCGGAGGACTGTAACCCCACCACATAATATTTTTGCTCGTGATCCGACGAAATTTTCCGCGAATCTAACGAAAAAATCGAGGCAAGCGAGAATTATTTAAGATGGAAAGTTTCTGTTGACACAGTCGCCATAGAAACGCGAGGGTGGGCACGAGCAATATGCAGGAAATAACGAAAAATCCATTGGCGACTTTTTTTCTCGAAAAATTTGACCAAACTGACGATTTCGGCTGATCGGAGCCTCGAAAATTGGAACTAAACGTGATTTTGTCTCGCAAAGAAAAAAGGACGAGAACGGTCGTTCGGTTCGATGGTCGATCGAGGAAAAAAATAAAACGGCATGAAAAATCGACACACACGTCGGTCCACGAGGATCCGAAAAAGGCGATCGAAGTCGCCATAGAAACGCGAGGGTGGGCACGAGCAATATGCAGGAAAGAACGAAAAATCCATTGGCGACTTTTTTTCTCGAAAAATTCGACCAAAACGTGATTTTGTCTCGCAAAGACAAAAGGACGAGAACGGTCGTTCGGTTCGATGGTCCAGCGAGGAAAAAAATAAAACGGCATGAAAAATTGACACACACGTCGGTCCACGAGGATCCGAAAAAAGGCGATCGAAAAATTGTAGAAATTCACTGAGAGTTACGACAATCTTGTATATTAAAATAAAAACATCTTGGAGTCTCGTATAACAAAGCTATGTCGACGTGTTTAGCGACGTCACGTCGGTATTTATCATATTTTATCTTATTTTTGTTAAGACTTATAAAACCATTGATTTATTTATGATAATATAGATTCTGTGACACAGATAAAAAATAACTCGCCCTTTCCTCGCCGTCCGTTGGGGACTCGAGTCTTGCGAGCGCGAGCGCCGCAACAACGATTTTTTTTCCATTTACGATATTCACAAGTGCCAATCGTCGTGAAGACGATTTGTTTCTTTCTACAACGAGATCCATTTATTTGTCTCGTTTCTTTTGGGCTCGCTTATTGCCACAACGTTGCAAAATGTCCGTCACGTGGCTCTTGTGCTGGAATATCGTCACGAGCTGACTCCTCGCCTCGTTCATTCCTTCGCTTATCAAACTGCTACGCTGCATATTTCCTTTGATCAATTCGTTCGCTCGCTCCAGACCGTCGTCCTGTCGGCTTTTCCCATTTTGTTGCGACTCCAACATCAGCAGAGTTGTTTTCAATTTCTCGTGCACCTGCCGAGTTGCCAGAATCATGAGAATTCATCAAAAACATCAAATCACTGCATTTATCGAGCTTTTTTTTTCATGTCGCTGTGTCTTCGAAACTTTGTGATGAAAATTCTTGATTTTTTTTCAAAAAAACTGCGTTGCAGCCTTTTTTTTCGTAAATGAGAGAAAAATCTGTTGAAAACGAAAAAAAACGCGTGCGTATTGGGTCAATCTGACCCAAGGCGTTTTTTTAATGGCCCGAGTTTATTTTTTGACGAAAATGAAAATTTAATGGCAAAGAATCGGTAACGGGAAATTGTTGGGGTCAAAAAGACCCAGTATGCACTCGAAGGGTTCAAAAGTGGAGAGAAATCTGCACGGAATTTCGATAAGTAAGTTTGACAACGAGTCAGTGACCTCAAGTCCAGATATTCAAAGAATTTTCCGTAAATACCTGCTTTTCCAATTCAGCCAAGTCTTCCATTTGTGCTGTAAGATGATAAACTTTCCAGCCGTTTATTTTTTGCAGAACGTGTTTTTGCTGGGCAAGTTCTGCGACCGTTGGCCTTCTCTCTTCCCGGGGTCGCACGTCACCGGGTCTCCTGTAATGATGAAGTCTGCTACCGCCCCAGCGATTTTTCCACGAAGATCCTGCAGAGATGAGAAAATGAAAAAAATGGGAAAAAAAAATCGTTGAGTCATTGAAATTGAGAAAAAATCGAATTTTCAAGCAAATTCTGGAAATATTTTGGACTTTTTCGAAATCAGAAACGTACCCAATAAACTGGGGGTGGGTCTCGCACGCATTACGACGGGAGTCGTATGGGCAACGATCCTGCTATCGTGTTGTTGCAAATTCGATAATTGTTTTCTCTCCACACCGAATTTCTCTCGCGTTTCTTCTTTGATTTTCATTTTTTCTTCCGTTATAAATTGCATCTCTTCGTCGTGGCATCGGGATTCGGTGAGTTCGACGCCCGTGAGCTGTTGTTTCCGAGGCTTTTTTCTCGGAGACATTTCGACCGTTTGATTGATCGGTATTCTCGATTGCTCAGGCTCTTCGTCGAGCCCCGGCGAAGATGTCGCCGAAACTGTGGTCGAGCCTGAACTTTGACATCCACCGTCACGATCCCTCGTCGGTGAACCTGGTGGACTAGACGTCGAGGCCACCGATGGAAGCGCCGCGAGTACAGGTACCAAATTTTTTGCTACTCCTGCAAAATTATCGCCTTTTTAAAAATTCGTTGTTAAAAAAAAAATTGGCTCGTTTCTTTTCGCCTAGGAGGTCCAGAAATTTACCTTTCGCAGGTGAACTGTCGTGATCTCTTTTCCTAAGTATACTCGGTCGTGGCGAGGCGTTTGGTTTTGCGTGAGTTTCCTCATAGTTCGTGGGTTCAACCAACAATCGCACCGGCTGCACGGTCGTCGGTCGATATTGCGAATAAGCACCTGCGAATAACAGAAAAGTCAATGAAACTTGGAATTTCTCAAACTTCCGAAAACAAAAAAGAAAATCTATAAATTTTGCACGAAAAAAAAAACAAAGTCTTGTTTTTAAAAAAGTGATAATTAATTATTCCTGTAAATATACAGACAGCGCGTCAAAGGGACATTGGAATTTGCAACGAAATTCCTTTATTTCTTTGGCAAAATTCATGATTTAAATGCGAAAAGTAATTAAGTTAATAAAACGCGTTTTTTGCGAGACGTGAGCTCGAAAAATTTGGATGATTTTGAAAATGAAACGAATCAACGATCCAATATTCTTCGTTGCGTTTTAACGTTACAAACTTCAGTGCCATTCAAAAATCGGTGTCATTTTTGCTAATAATTAATCCAAAGCTTTGGGTTCGTGGAATAAAAACCTCGATCCTACGATAAAATAAAAAAATCGTAAGCTCATAGTGAAAACAAAATTTTGTTGAAAAATATTGATATTTTGTTCGATACGTTCGACTAAACGTTTTTTTTTTTAATAATCCCAAAAATTGTGTCATCGCAGAAAGAAATATTGTAGAAAATCTCTTCGGAAGCAAATTTTAGTCGTCCCAATCGCAAATTTTGCTGGCAATTCCGTTAGAAACCAAATATACTGCCAAAATAACGAAAATTGTGAAATTATCAAAAAATATTTAGTTCTTTTTGAATAATCCCAAAAATTGTGTCATCGCAGCAAGAAATATTGTAGAAAGTCTCTTCGGAAGCAAATTTTAGTCGTTCCAATCGCAAATTTTGCTGGCAATTCCGTTAGAAACCAAACGTACTGCCAAAATAACGAAAATTTAGAAATTATCCCAAAATATTTAGTTGACCGTGTTCAACAAAATATCTACGAGTTTGAACAAAATTTTATTTCTAGTGCACGAGCATGCTGCTCGAATTTTGCGAAAATTGAGAAAATTTGAAAAAAAAAAAAAAACAAAAATCGTGAAAAATTGTTTTACGTCGGACGACTCACCGGATGGTTCGACGGAGTAATAAGTAGTTGTTTGAGGTGAGTTCAAATATAAGCCTTGCACCGGTTGTGGAGTTGCTGCGTTCAAATTGTTGTTGTTGCTGTTATTCGTTGGAGTTACGTTATTATTACTATTGATGGTGTTGCCACTAGAAGGATTGGAATTTCCGGTTGTGATTCGAATGCTTTGGGGTTGTTGTTGCTGCTGGACGGGTTGTTGTTGTTGTTGTTGTTGTTGTTGTTTGGCGAGTTGAACGGCTTGAGCGATGCTCTGAGCTGAAATGGTTTTAACCGGCGTCGGGGCTGTTCGCGTTGGGGGCAGAGGCAGCGAATGCAACGCCATGCCGGTTATCCTCGCTACAGAAGTTGGAGCGGCCGGTGTAACGCGCGTAACTTGTGCAGCGGCGCTTGATGTCGTCGCGATAACTCGCGAAACTGTGCCAATGTTTGCGAGTGACGTTACCGTTTGCACTACGCGCGGTCCACCTTGAGGCTGCAATTGTTGTTGGACTTGTATCGGCGCCTGCGATCAGCGAGCGAAGAAAAACGAATTGATTGAAATTTTGCGTTGAATTTTTATTCTACGATTCGACTCGAGATTTTCACGTTTTCAGAATTTCCGAGAATCCATTGGAATGAAAAGAATCACTTGTCGAAAGCCTCTGCATCGCAGGATTTATGAAAAAAAAAAACAAAAAAAAAACAAAAAAAATTAGCAACGAATACGCACCTGCTGCGGAATGACTATGCGACTGACAGTCGCGGTGGGAGCTCCTGTCGTGGGATTAATCGTCAACTGCCTTCCGACTGTTGGCTGCACGGTCACCGACGTTGCGTTTGTTATTCGATTAATCGGGCCCATTGCTGGCGCGGATACCGCGATGCGACTGACGGTTCCTGCTGCGGTCAAAGGTCTCGAGATTTGATTAGCCTGAAAAAAAGTTATAACATATTCACAGGAATGTCAATTAATTATTATTCGTGAAAAAATGAAAAAAAAATGAAAAATATTTTCAATCGAAAATCGAAGCAGATTGAAAATTTAAAACGAAATTCAGTCAATTTTGCTTCTTCCACGTTTTTCCTTCAACCGAAGGAGCTCCAGAAAGTCAATTTACCTGCAAAGGTTGAGTGAGCGGTCTCCCTGGCTGGATCGTCGCCGTAATGTTGGAAACTTGGGGCGTGGGAGGCCGAGCGGCGACAGGTATTCGAGCAATATTATTGTTGGTTTGAAGCACCGGCGCTATGAGCCTCGAAGGTTGTCCTTGAACACCAGTGACCATAGTGGCTTGCACGGGCCTCCCTTGAACCGGGCTCACTAACCGTGGCTGCTGTTGGCCACTGTACACCGCGGTCGGCGGCCTCGTCGTTATCCGACTTACCGGCGGAACCGAATGTCTTTGCGGTTGCGCATAAACCACCGACGTCGTTTTCGAAGGCCATTGAGGATTCGCCGAACTCGTGTTCAGGCTGATAATCAAATTGCAACTTTATCAGAAAACAAGAATTTCTCGTAATCCTACACTAGAAATAAATTTTTTTTTTAAATCGTCGATATTTTGTTGAACACGGTCAACTAAATATTTTTTGATAATTTCCAAATTTTCGTTATTTTGGCAGAATATTTGGTTTCTAACGGAATTGTCAGCAAAATTTGCGATTGGAGCGACTAAAATTTGCTTCCGAAGAGACTTTCTACAATATTTCTTGCTGCGATGACACAATTTTTAGGATTATTCGAAAAAAACGTTTAGTCGAACGTATCGAACAAAATATCGATCTTTTCCAACAAAATTTTGTTTTCAATCTATAAATTTATCGGAAACAAACACGATTTTTTCGATTTTCAGGATTTTCTCTTTCTCGTGTACGTAGAAAATGCCAAAAATTTTCATTTCCCGTTTTTTTTTTGTTTTTTAATTTTTCAAATTGCTACTAAAAAAATTGTGTGATAAAAATAAAAAATAATTTCGTTTTTTTTCGAAAGTTTCGATGAAATCTTGATTTTTTGTCGATTATTTTGGAGTTATCGTTCATACCCTGGTCGCGATATGGGGACTGCTTGTCCTGTGCACGCTCGAACGATCGGCGTAGCGACTGTCGATCTCGGTGCCGAGATATTCGCTACTGCGGCTGGTCCCCGTGGCACGTGATACGTCGCCGGTATGCTCGTTACTATTTGTTGGGTTTGCTGCGTCTGTTGTTGTACCTGTGGCTGCGTTTGACGATCCACCGTACTCAACATTCCTGGCGGTATTATTCTCACCGTAGAACCGACAGAGCACAACTGCGCGGAACAGAATTAACGACAAATTATTTACAATTTCTCGATGTTGAAGTTCGCATCGTTGAAATGCAACGAAACCTCATTATTTTTTTAATCAGAGCTCCACATTTCATGCAGTATTTGTCAACAACAGTGGCGAAGAATTCTTCGCCATTCGAAAAGCGAATTTACTCAAAAAAAAAGTAAAAAGTGCATTAATCGTCTAAATAATTCATGAAAATTAAATTTTTCGTTGCATTCCAACGATGCAAACTTTAGCATCGTACAATTTTACCTGGAATCCAATTTTTTTTCCCTTTTAAAAAAAAAAAAAAGCAAAAGAAATTGAAAGCGCAAAATTTTGCGCAATATTTAACAACAACAGTTGCGAAGAATTCTTTGCCATTCGAAAAGCGAATTTACTCCAATAAATTGTAAAAAGTGCATTAACCATCAAAATAATGAATGAAAATTGAATATTTCGTTGCATTCCAACGATGCAAACTTCAGCATCGTATAATTTCGCCTCGAATCCAATTTTTCTTTCTTTTTTTGTAAAAAAAGGAAATCTTTGAGTTTTTTTCGTGGATTTTTGTTAACGAGAATCTGGCTTTATCGTCGTCGTTATTTCATTCAGAGCGCAAAATTTCATGCAGTATTTGTCAACAACATGGGCAAAGAATTCTTTGCCATTGAAAAAGCGAATTTACTCCAAAAAATTGTAAAAAGTGCATTTATCATCAAAATAATGAATGAAAATTGAATTTTTCGTTGCATTCCAACGATGCAAACTTCAGCAACGTATAATTTCGCTTCGAATTCAATTTTTTTTTCTTTTTTTGTAAAAAAAGGAAATCTTTGAGGTCATTTCGTGAATTTTTCTTAACGAGAATCTGGCTTTACCGTCGTCGTTATTTTATTCGTTTCCGCAGACGTTATGCCGGATTGTACAACGGGTTTCATGAGCGACAACTTTGGGTTGAGATCCAACGACACGGACTTGCCGACCAAGGTGTTGGTCGTAGAGACGGAGCCGATGACGCTCTGTGCCGGCTGAATAGTTTGGATGTTGCTCTGCACAATGTTTTGAACATTTTGCACAGTCTGGAGGTTTTGTATCGTCGCCAAACTGTGAGTAGGCATGGAAATACTCGTTTCTGGCAAACGCTTCTCGCCGTCGCCGTCCATCGGATTCACGTTGGTGTTCATGTTTCTTTAACGCTGTAAAAACCAGACGATTTTTTCCTGAATTAACAATTTTGTTTTGACAGACTGTCACAACAGCGCCGTCTGCAAAGCGTTGAGAAAAATGAGCCGTTAATAAAGTTGAGGACGATTGCCTTTGAAAAAAAAAAAACAAAAAAAACACTCTGTTCATTTTTTGGAGATTTAGTGGAAAAGAAAATTTCGACCGCGAAATTCTGAAGGAATTTGTCGAGCAAAAAAACATTGGGTTCCTCATTTTCGACTCGATGTACTCGGCAAAGGTTAAGAAATTCGGAAAGAGTTTGTAATGATTTTCAAAATGATGAATTTACGCGAGATTTTATAATTTTTTCATCTGAAAAGTTATTACGAACGCAAAAAACCGGTTGGGAATTTGACCGAACAACTATTCCGGGAACGATGTTTATTGGACGAATCAATCAATCACTGAGCGACAAATACCACGATAAGTATTTCCTCTTTTTCGAACGAAATTAATGCGCGTGTTATGTATTATATATATTTATAGATTCGTGTGTGTGTGTATATTAATATGCGTACGTATCTGTGAGAAAATTGAAATTTATTTATTTGTTTACATCGCAGGTCATGTGTGGAGGCATATCGAGTTTCTATCGGGTCGGAATTGTTTCCGTATTGTCGCGCATTGCGTATTAATTTTTCTTCTGAAGAAAAAAAAAGCATCGAGTTTGAAAACGTCGCGTTGAGGTTACTGAAAAGGAGCGAAAATCTCGATACTTTGTGCTGGCCCGCGTCAACACGATTTTATCACGAAGAGCCAAAATTCGACCGATTTTTTCCTCCGAATTTTCTTTCATTTGATTTTTTCGCAACAAGTATGGGAACACCAACTGGGAGCATTATTTTTTTTTGCACTTTTTGCTTCTGACAGCAACACGATTCGAAAACTATTGAAATTCGTTAGTTATCCAGCTCCAAAACGAACCTTTCGTCAATTAAATCACCGTTAATCGCACTTCTCTGTGTATATTATTTTCTCTCTCTTCACTGAATTCTCGTTGAACTACGATTTTTCATTGAACGTACGGGGAAAAACATCTTTCCGAAATATACAACAAATCGCACATCGTCACAGAAGCCTGCAACTCCTCGTACTGGCATAATGCAAACAGTGCATTGCGAGGGCTGCCTTCTTTGCCATTGCGCAACCAACGACGCGCAGTCATCATCTGCTTTCGATGTGTTGAATTTTTTTTCCCGTTGTACAGTTACCATAAGCCTATTCGTCTTTTCTCAATAAATTGTACATCGCATGGCATAAGCGTTTGTAAGATAATTCCGTGCGAATGGAAAATCAAAAGTGGTTCGTAAGGAATTGCTTGCACGATGTTTGTCATAATAATAAAGTTCACGTAGCCGACGCGCCATTTGAAACGCCAATGACGTCACTGCTCCGGGCAATCAGTGCCATCTTGTGCAGAAAGTTGGAAAGATGATTAAAAGTTTTACGTTCGATTACATTCACGAATAACGTTATCAAAATCCTTTCCTCCTACAATATCAATTTCTCAAAAATTGTCATTTCCGGCTGAACGTTTGATAAATTTGGGTCAAAAATCGTGATGGCAATGACAAAACGTGACAAGGAATGAAAAAATTTCTCATAGATTTTCTTCCCTGGGTTACAATCTCCCAATCTATGATTGTCGAATCACAATTTTTACGGACGCTTTAAAACGGTTATTCGAGTTTAATTAATAAAATGATTGATTGTAAAAAATTGACAAATATTTATTCCAACTAATCATACAGAACTTGGTTGTATTATGACGAAAACTAAAGTAAAGAGAATCGTAAAATCCATCATCAGCTGAGAGCCTTTCTTTTAGCGTTTTGCCGCTATCGTTCGCGCATGCGCCATAAACCGGAAATGCTCCCAAGCGACATCCGCGAACGGTGGCGTCCATTTTGTTATTTCTCTCGGCAGATGGCGCTCTGAGCCTGTCCAGATGATCTTCACGCCGGAAGCCCGGACGCGATCTTGTTGACTGCCTAGTTTGTGGTTCTTTTAGACCTGTGACACGATGGGTGAGTGTGACGAAAATTCCGACGTTTATTCTTATCGTATTTCATCCAAATAATTGCCCGATAAATCGATCAAACAAAAAAGGAAAATTGTAAAGAAAATATCAGGCTTTCGGACGATACCAATATTTTCGATTACTTTTGATCCGGAAATCGCGAAAATATTCATCATTGTTGACGTTGTGGGATTGTTAGTGTTGAGCATTTCCCGACCGCGTATAACCCTCTCGCGGTGTCTGACTCGTCCGGCTTCAAACACACGCGCACGTTTTTCTCTTTTTCGACCAAAAATTCGTTTTCAAACTTGTTTCGCAACTCTTCGTGACTCGAATCGTCGAAAAATCCGAAAACCGCGTCTAACCTACAATTCCGAACTCGCCGATTCCATCGGCATCGTTGTGACTTTTCGAACTTTCATTTTTCAGGTATCTCACGCGACCACTGGCATAAAAGACGTGCCACCGGAGGCAAAAGGAAGCCTCTTCGTAAGAAGAGGAAGTTCGAGTTAGGACGTCCCGCTGCCAACACCAAACTCGGACCCCAACGTATCCACACCGTAAGTTTTATCTCTCTCACTTTCCCATTCCACCACTTTGAACTCCGAAGACTCGAAAACCTTTTCTCGATCGAAAAAACTCGTCGATTCTTCGTTCCATTTCAATCAGTGAATTTTCAACAATCTCGTCATTTCCTTCTGTCCTCTGTGAAGACAAAACTGTAGCAACATTTGTTCAGAAGGATTTTTGAGTAAAATACTTTTTTGGGAGTACGTCGACTCTGTTTTTTAATTGCAAACGTTCATTCTCCTGAGTCACGTGTTTTTCTAAATGTCAGACTGACCGTTCAGCAGCAAACGGAAATTTCTCCACTTGCTTTTCTTGTGACGCCACAAACATGAGTTTTTTTTGATCATACTAAAAATGTGCACGTACATTTTTATTCAATTGCATGAATTTGATGGAGAAAAAAAAATGGAAACTTGAATTTTGTCATTAAAAAAATCATTTTCTGTTTCTACACGATATGAATATCGTGGGTTTTGTTCTAAAAAATAAAACTCGAGTCATTTCTGGTGAGGAAACTTGCGGAAATATTTTTCGTATCTTTTTCTGGAAAATTGGAGCTGGAAAGTTGATTGGGCTCATATTCATGACTGAAAGTTTGAAAAATCAATAATTTCTGGTCTGAAAACGAATTTTTCAAAAAGTTGCAACAACAAAAGAGATTTTTGACAAGTTTTTCGATGTCTATGTTTCTCAAGGTCAAAAAGACTTGAGAAATTATTTTACCAAATGATGATCACCCTTACCTACTCTGAGTGCCATGCTGACACACTCCCACAGCGTTCTGAAGCAAAAAATGAAAATCGTACGTTCATCTCTTGTTCGACCGACAATTCTGACCATTTTTTTTTTCCTTTTTTTTTATAACGAAATGAAGGTTCGTACACGCGGAGGAAACAAGAAGTACAGAGCTCTGCGTCTCGACACCGGCAACTTTTCGTGGGGTTCGGAATGCTCGACCCGCAAAACTCGTATAATCGATGTCGTTTACAACGCCTCGAACAACGAGTTGGTCAGAACCAAGACCCTCGTTAAAAACGCCATAGTGACGATCGATGCTACACCATTCAGACAATGGTACGAGAGTCACTACATTCTTCCTTTGGGCCGCAAACGTGGAGCGAAATTGGTAAATATTGAGTTCCATTCGATTAAAAAAAAAAAAACAAAAAAATTCTCCCATTATTTACTCACGATTTCGATGATTTTCATCTATTTTTTTTCTCCACACAGTCGGAGGCTGAAGAAGAAACCCTGAACAAGAAAAGGTCCAAGAAAACCGAAGCCAAGTACAAGGCCCGACAACGATTTGCCAAAGTTGAACAAGCTCTGGAAGAACAATTCGCGACCGGTCGCGTTTTAGGTAAGAAAATAAAACTGAATAATAAATAAATATAAAATAAAACAAAGCCAATAACTGAAAATATCATTTTGCGAATTTTTCTGTTCCATCGACATACGAAAAATCGAAAATTCCTTTCGAGCCTCTTAATAAAAATTGCAAATTGAATAGTCGATTGAAAAATTTGAAAAAATTTCGATAATGCCGGAAAAATGAGGTTTTTTAAAAAACCGATAGATGATGAGTTACTTGTTGTTCATCCTGAGTGCTTTGATGACAATATTCCCACAGCGTACTGAAAATCGTTCCGACTACCAACACACCTTTTTTTCGTTGATTTGAAAAATTCTGAAAACCATTTTTCCTTCGATTTTTCAGCCTGCGTCGCCAGCCGTCCCGGACAATGCGGCAGAGCTGACGGATACATTCTCGAAGGCAAAGAACTCGAGTTCTACATGAGGAAAATCAAGAGCAAAAAGGCGAAGTAAAACTTGTAATCGTACGAGTGAATAAAATAAAAAAATAAAAAACAGTATTCGACAAGTTTTTCGTTTTATTTCCATTCCCCCTCACGTTTCACCGAATTATCAAAAATCCAAGTTTTTTTACCAAAATCGGAAAGATATTTCAGAGCAAAAACGCCAAAACTTGTAATCGAACGAGTAGATTAAAAATAAAAAAAGGATTCGACAAATTCTTGTTTTTAAAAATTCGAATTTTTGTACCAAAATCAAAAAGAAATTTTCAGAGCTAAAAGGCCAAAACTTGTAATCGAACGAGTAGATTAAAAATAAAAAGGATTCGACAAGTTCTTATTTTTGAAAATTCTAATTTTTGTACCAAAATCAAAAACAAAATTTGAGAGCAAAAACGCCAAAACTTGTAATCGAACGAGTAGATTAAAAAAAAAAGGTTTCGACAAATTCTAATTTTTGTACCAAAATTTGAGAGCAAAAACGCCAAAACTTGTAATCGAACGAGTAGATTAAAAATAAAAAGGATTCGACAAGTTCTTATTTTTGAAAATTCTAATTTTTGTACCAAAATCAAAAAAAAATTTCAGAGCAAAAAGGCCAAAAAGAAAAGAGTATTCGACAAGTAATTAAATTTATTTCGATTGCCCCACGTTTGACCGAATGATCCGGATTTTTGTACGTGAATGAAAGAAAAAAAAGTTTCGAGGATTTTCGGAAAAATGTTGAAATTTTAAAATACAGCGATAAAAAAAAAGTTTTCGTAAGGAAAGAGATTGGGGAAATAAAAACAAGGTGGGCTCTAAGAAATCATTTGTATTGTTGCAATACATAAAATTATTTCAGCACCGCTATAGAATAATTTGACGTACGATGAACCCGGATGATAGCCCGAAATCCCGATGAATGAAATGAAGCTGGATTCTTATGTTATTTATATTTAAATATTTATAATGTGTGTATAAGATAAAAGTAACTGTACAGCGTTTTAATACATTTATTTACACGCGATTGGAAGAATTGTCAAGATTTTAATTTTTTTTTATTGTTATTTTTCGAGACTTTGAACTTGTCAGGTGGATGGTTGTGTATCAGTTTTTTTTTGAATATGTGTGATCCTCAGTCCTACTAGTCGGAGGTGGATCGATAAGTGAGGTCGAGCGTTACGGGATCTTGAGATTTTTCGTGATAACGTTCGACGACAGGAACGTTCTCGATACTTCTATCGCCCCGACTCCGGAATTACTCTTTCCGCTTACTTTCTGCAAAAATGATTATGTCAATGAAATTTAGAAAAAAACGAATTTCGCGATTAGGAGCGTAAAGATTATTTTTCTTTTTTTTTGTTGTTGTTTATTCCCAAAGGATCGAGAGTGTGGCAGTGTGAGAAAAATGTGAATGAAGCTTCGTACGAGTCTGAGATTATTCGTCCAGTCCCTGTGCGTGAAAACCGAAGGGTCGGGCTCAACAAACTTTAGACGCATTTTGCAAAAAACTGTGTAAGCTTTATTGATTCTTTTAGTGACAAACAAAGTCCCACACTGGAGCGTAACAAGTTTTTCTCGCGTACAAATCCTTACAGAAGAGTTGAAAATAGCGAATGTAAAAAATATATTTATGCGTGTCTGTATTTGTTGTTATTTATGTTTAAAAAATATTGATGAATCGAAAGGTTGAAAAAAATTTAATTTTTCATTCAAATTAAATGAATAATTAAATTTCAATTTTATTTTATTCGCTGTTTCCTTGCAACGCATCATTTCCAAAATAAATACTTAATTGCACAGCAATGCTTGAATGAAATTCAGACTTTAGCCCTGGAGTATCACGGATAACTTATCAATTATTTTTGAGCTTTCCTCAAGCACGAACATGCAATTTGTGGAATTTAATTCCATACAAATTTGGGTGCTTCGGATTTTGCAGTGAGTCAGAAAAAATGGACTCATCTTTAAAACACGTTATAAATATTGAGCAGCGATAATTATCGACAGTGTTGAAAAAAATGGGAAACTAATGTGACGATATTTGTCTGCTGTGTCAATTGAATTTGTTGAGCTGGTATTTTTGTAATATTCCTTGTTTCGCACGGAAAAAATAAAGAATGGATCGTACGAATGATTATTCAAGGCTTTGCTTCATGGCCGGGCTGTACATAACGAGTATTTGGGTCCAGGGACTTACACCAATTGACTCTAGGCTCCACTACGAGCTTGGGCATCACCTGCTGCTGTTGCTGGTGGTGTTGCTTGTTGCTCGAGTCCCCGGGAGAGTTGGTAGGTTTTTGAGCACATTTTCGTTGATGCGTGTGCCAGTGAGCCTGCTGACAAAGATGATCGCAATAGGCCGTGTTCCAGCAACAATAAAAAAGTGCTTTTCGTCCACACTGCGCGCACCACTGCTTGGACTTTGTTTCTTCGATGCAACGAGCCTTGTCCTCCTCAGCTTCTTTGCGAACCTCCTCCACCGCCCGCAATCTTTCTGCTTCGAGACTCGCCCGCATTTCTCGCAACGTTCGATCTGAAATTTTGCATCTTCCATAATCTCGCGATCGAGAAAAATCACCCAACGTTTAAGGATGTTGAGTCCCAACTCGCAAATGATAGGAAAATTCTTAAAATTTGGTGTGTTTTTTTTTCACGGATTATTTGAGCATTAGGAAGCTATTAGTTTACTGATCAAAGCGAATTTCCATTGAGGCACATTTTCGGAGTGATTGTTCAAAGAATAATCGATATTTTTAGCGATTATTAGAAAATCGGGAAAAGTCTGCATTTTTTAAGCGATTTTACCAGCAAGAGTGATTAATAAATAACTGAATATCATTTGTCGAATTAGTTTAAAGGTGTTGAGTCCCAAATGGCAAATAATAAGAAAATCCTCAAAATTTGGTATGTTTTTTTTTCATGAATTATTTAAGAGATCGTGTCAAAATTTTCCGACGATTAGGAAGCTCGTTATTGAACAATTAACGTTAATAAATTAAATGTAGTCAAACGCAGTCTTATGGGAACTGGTATAACTTTGCGATAAGTTTTTTTTTTGACCCCTCAATTTTTTAATATCTACAATATACTGAGAGCAACGGAACCAAAACGAAGTTTATTGAAAAACATTTGTTGTATCTGCTTAAAAAATTATTATCAACAAAATGTTAATTTTTTTATTAACGAGCTTCCTAATCGTCGTGAAATTTTGACACGACCTCTCAAATACTTCATAATACAGAAACATACTAAATTTTCAGAATTTTCTTATCATTTTTTATTCCAACCCTTAAGGTGGTTAAATTAATGATTATTGAATTCTTAAAATTTGGGGTTTTACATGAAGTGTTCACGAGGTCGTGTACAAAATTCACAACGATCAAGAAGCCATTTATTGAAAAAATAAAAATGAACAAGTTTCATAAAAAAAACTCACCGGTGTTGTGTTTCAGTTCAGCGAGTTGCTGTTGATGTTGCCACCGCATTCGTTCGATCTGCAATCTCAAGGAATGTATGGTGGCCTGATGGCTGTCAACGTTGTTGCCAGTTTCGTTGGAGTTGGAGTCAGCGGCTTCCTTAATGGCTTCTTCCATTAATTGGGCCATTCGTTTGACTAATTCGTTGGCACCGCGATGGAGCTGCGAGCTTAAAGGTCCAGCCTCGGGCGGTGGGAGTTGATAGTCCATTCCGTTTTCGTTGTGTTCGGCAGGAATGTAAACCATCGTGTCGAGGGACTTGGCCGGGGGTTTGGCAATTTTGGGCAAAAGTTGGGGCAAACGGGGAGCTTTGTTGGGAAAGGTTTTTTTGGCTCTGCTCTGTTTTTTCTGGGATGCGGGGGTGGATGTTTGAGGAGAAAGTTCAAGTTCGGATTTAATGCGAATGGCAGGTTCGACGCTTCTCGGACTCGGTTCCTCCGCCGGTGAGGACGACGTTTGTTTCGGTTCCAAAGTCCCGTTCTTCAGTATCAAAAGTCGAGATATTTTTTTCGCTGATGTTTTTAACAGCGAATTCGTGATGATTATGTTGTTGTCGCGTTTGTTGTGCAGCAGCGAAATACTGCCGCTGGTTGTTCCAGGTTCTGAATTACCGGACGTGGGAGTCGTCGCGATCGAGACCGGGGATAAAATTCCATTTATTATTTTAGACTCGCTCGACTTTGGCGAATCGAGCTCTTTCGATTTTTCGGACTCTTTCTCGTTGCTCGACGACTTCAATGCTTTTTCTGCATTCACTTTGTCGACCATGCGAGCTTTGGGCTTGTAGACTTTGATCGTGCACACTTTGGCGTCGAGCTTAGAGCTGTTTGGCGTTCCGGTTGTCGATTTTGCGATGGAATTTCGGGCGTTGGACAGACGTCCTTTAGGATTAACGGTTCTCAGTAAAGCGGCCAGGGATTTTTCCAATGGCACGCCAGTCTTTTCGCTCTTCGCTTTGCTCTGATTCGGCGTTTTTAACGAACTGCTCGGAGCTTCGAGGGAACCGTTGCTCGTCGGTTCAACTTTGATCGCAATGTCGTCGACGGTTGATGTTGAGCTGGTTTCGATAACCTGGATCGGCGAACTTGGCTCTTTTTCCTGGTTCGTCATTTTTGTTTCGTTGTTGATCGATTTTTTCATCCGTTTTTTCGGTCTCGGCGTTTCACTCATAGGGATTTCGAGGATCCCAGAGTCCTTGGATTTTTCGAGCTCCATCGGAGACTCCGTCTTCGGCGAGCTCGACGGCTCCTTCGTCGATGACTCGACCATCGATTCACCGAGCGTCGGAGCTTCGCTGCTTTCAATTTTACGTTTGAGCAACGTACTGCGTTTTCGTAACGGCGATTTCCGGCGCGCTGCTCCTCCTACCGTGGGACTTAAATCGCTCGGTCGCGATGGATCATACTCCGGCAACATTATCTTTATTTGCATCGGATCGCTCGGGTCGTATGGAGTTTTTGCCGGCGCGAACTGAAACGGACCGAAAGAAATTTCGAGCTTGCGACAGTGTCGCGTTATTTCTTTTATGCATTCGGCCATCTCGAGCTTCCTTTTGCGGGGCATCGGCGCGGGTGGATCTCGCGAATATAAATAAACGTCTTTCGGGGCGACCCACGCACGATCGTGCTGCCCAAAAAATCGCACATCCACGTGGCCTTGAGCATTCACTCGTGGCATCGCTTTTGCAGGCCAAAATGGAAATCCCTTAAGTTTTGCCCATATCAACGGATGCGGACGGCGACACGCTTCGATGAACCACATGTGATGCGGACGTGGCAAATTTCTACCTCGCGCGTAACAATCCGGACAAGCCTCGATTTCCGCCACTTCCTGCTTCGCTGTTTTTATTATTTGCTTCGCTGCGTTCGTCAACTTTGACGTATCAGCGTACACTCCACCACCTAATGAGAATACTTCAAATCAGCATTAATTATATTTAATTCAATTTCAAATTCTTCTAATACTCGCATTTTTTTCTTTTAAAATTAACCGGATCAAAAAATCGACGAATTTCTTTTAAAAATTATGAAAATTTTTGTGGTACCAGGGAACTATGGTGGCATAGCAAAAACAATTTTAGCGGAACCATAGTAATTTTTAATTCATAATTCTATCGGAAATGGCGGAAATTTGACATTTTTCGCTCATTTTCAGATGAAAAATTACTGTGTATTTGCTCAAATTTCTCAGAGGGACGAGATGGTATCAGGGAACCATGGTAGCATAGCAAAGACAATTTTAGCGAAACCATAGTAATTTTTAATTCATAATTCTATCGGAAATGGCGGAAATTTGACATTTTTCGCTCAATTTCAGATGAAAAATTACTGTGTATTTGCTCAAATTTCTCAGAGGGACGATATGGTATCAGGGAACCATGTTAGCATAGCAAAGACAATTTTAGCGGAACCATAGTAATTTTCAATTCATAATTCTATCGGAAAAGGCGGAAATTTGACATTTTTCGCCGAATTTCAGATGAATAATTACTGTGTATTTGCTCAAATTTCTCAGAGGGACGATATGGTATCAGGGAACCATGGTAGCATAGCAAAGACAATTTTAGCGGAACCATAGTAATTTTTAATTCATAATTCTATCGGAAATGGCGGAAATTTGACATTTTTCGCTCAATTTCAGATGAAAAATTACTGTGTATTTGCTCAAATTTCTCAGCAGGACGATATGGTATCAGGGAACTATGGCGGCATATTAATTTTTTATATAATTTTCTCTCCGTGAACGAAATTTCAAAAAATTTCATCAATTTTTAAAAAAATTCGCCGATTTTTTGATCCAGTCAATTTCAAAGGGACAAAATGCGAGTAATTCAAGAATTTTTACAGTGTCCACATCGTATGGGATGTTTGAAGTGAATTCCTGCCGAAGAAACGGCGATAAAGTGCACTCCGGGTCACACAGACCCACTTTATACTAAAGTTTCGAGAGTCTCAACACGACGCGGCAACAAAAGAAATCTAACGATTGCCAAACGTTTGACGAATCTAATAAAACAAAAAGTTTGTGTTTCCCGGAAATGGCAACACCATGGAAAATATTTTCATGTGATTGTGTTGAAAAAATACTTACACGTATTGAAAACGATGCAGTTATGCTGTATCCATTTAGCATCTGCCATGAAGGCGTCGGTGCTTCCGTAGAGTTTCGAACGAACGTTCGATTCCAAAAGATTTAAATCCATAGGCCTTACGACGTAATCCATGTAATTTGGAACTTCGGTGAGGTCGACGGCTTTCCAGAATGGTTCCGACTGTAGAGAGTAGTGAAAAATTTCCACGTCGTGAAAAAAGTTGATTCACTTTTTTTTTCTTTTTTTTTTAATATTTTTTTTTATTTTTCGAGCGATTAAAAAAAACATGACAAACCCCTGGGCAATTGCGCATACGCTCGACGATGTATTTGAGGAGCATGCAGAGATGATCGAGCGACATGTGAGCCACGACTTCGGAGCGAGTTTCAGCGTTTTCGGCCCTTAATATCGTCGCGCATTCGCCGCAGATCCAAGTTTCGTTTATCGACGTGGGAGGTTGACCGCCCATGCATTTCCGATGCCAGGACCGTGGACAAGCGCTGCATCGAGCGTCCACCGAGTCCTTGTGACAACGCCAACAATAATTGTCGTTTGTATTTTTCACTTTTACTCGCTTGGGCCGGGTCTCCGTTTCGTCGATCGACGGCTCGTCTTGCTGATCACTGCACGGTGTAAAAAAAATCATTTTATAAAATTCCATTCAATGGCAATTTTTAAGAAAACAAAAAAAACGATAATTTCTTCTTTGCAAATTTGTTGCTCGCGATAACGGAACGTCAGACTTTTGCTCAATTTTTATCAGCGACAGATAAACGCCGAGTGCGTAATTCGTAAGTAAAACGTCCGAATCGCGTTCACAAGTTTTTCGCTCATTTTTTTCCTTCCCGACCAAGTGCCAGAAATCGCGATTTCGTACGAAATTTCGGGGGCAATTTGAAGCGAAAATATTTCCATTGACTTCCGCGACATTCACGAGTTTCGAAAGAATTTTTTTTTTTTTCTGTGGAATTGCCTTTTTTTTCTTAATTATTAAAAATCAGTTTCGTAATCAAGTTGGGAAATAACGACGTAGTTTGAAGCGTTTGTTAGGAACTATGATTTCCCCATGGGCCGCAATACAACGACAGGCGCGTCCCCCACTTTTTCACATTGACAGGCTGCGAGCTGAATGTTATTGAGCCGAGGGGGTTTCAAGCAGCAGCGGCGAATCGATAGTGTACGAAATGTACGAAAAATTCACAACGCATGAAAAATTTAGGCGAATTTTGTTTTACCGATTATTTGTTTTCTTTTTTTTTGTTTACCTCGTGGTTTTGCGTTTCCGTTTAATTTCTTGGGTTTCCGTGACTGGCGATGCTCTAGTTTTGCCGATATTAATAATTGCGGGCACGTTGGCTATTTTCGTCGAAGTGTTTGTCTCCCCAATTGGCGGTTGCTCCTTCGTCTCTTCTTCCGGCTTAACCGCGACTATTTCTTTCGAATCTTGACTCTCGTCAGCGCCATTTTCGGTCGATGATATCGTCTCCGCTTTGAGAACGTCCGCAGCCTCTTTTCTCTCCTGATCTTTCTCTCCATTAGTTTCAATGGCAACGGGACAATCTTCGCTGGACGAATTCACCGAAATTTCCATTTTTACTGTTTCTTTCGGTGAAGCTTCCTCGACGATTACGTCCTCTGAATCCTTGCTCGGACTGACGAGAGGATCCATCGCTGATCGCGACTCTCGATGTCCGATTATTTCTGAAGCAAATTAATAAATTTTCCCACTTTTTATCGATTCTATAAAAAAAGATCCTTTGCAAATGGAGTTTACAACGTTTTCCCAGTGCCAACCACGCTCGCCACGTCTGCTCCAAATATTTTTAATAAAACGACAAAAAAAAGATGGGGAAAAAATTGTTTTTCTCAGTTAATTGAGATTAAGGACAACAAATTGAAATTATCCGAACGTTCGACAGTCTCGAAAGGCAAAATTTTGACAATCCCATCGTGGCTGATTTTTTAAAATTGTTTCATCGATTTCTTGCTCCATTTCGAATTCATTCGAAAATACAAAAACGTCTAAACGATTATTTCTGGAGCGAGTCAAAAAACGTTGCCATTTTTTATCGATTCTATAAAACGATCCTTTGCTAATGGAGTTTCCAACGTTTTCCCAGTGCCAACCACGCTCCCCACGTCTGCTCCAAATATTTTTAATAAAACGACAAAAAAAATTGTTTTTCTAATAATCAAGACAGTTCATTGAGGTTAAGAACAGCAAATTGAAATTATCCGAACGTTCGACAGTCTCCAAAGGCAAAACTTTGACTAAATCCCATCGTAGCTGATTTTTAAAACTTTTTTTCATCGTCTTCTTGCTCCATTTCGAATTAATTCGAAATTCCAAAAACGTTTAAACGGCAAAAACTGCACGATGAGTAAAAATGATAGAAAAAAGTGTTGGTAATCTTGGTAAATCGTTCGATTCTGGAAAACGTATAAAGAGAAAGCAGAATCTCGATTGCAAAACCCACACAACGTGAAAATTCAAATAAAAAAAATCTTCTAGCAGCAGCAACCATAAAAAATAATGAGCAAGTGCATCAGAATGCACAAGAAAACTCCATCAAGAAAAACCTCTTGGAAAATGAGACAAGAGGATCAAAAACCATGAAACCCCATGAATTAACTGCATTAAAAAAAAACGATGAAAAATTCGCCAGAAATCGAAAAGCAGAATAACTTTTTCAATTCCGACCAAAAATCATTCGTCTGGCACGAAATTTCTTGAACAATAGGCCCAAAGTTTCAAAAACCATGAAACACCATGAATTAACTCCATAAAAAAAAAACGATGAAAAATTCGCCAGAAATCGAAAAGCAGAATAACTTTTCCAATTTCCACTAAAAATCATTCGTCAAGCACGTGATTTCTTTAACAATAGGCCCAAAGTTACAAAAACCATGGGAGCCCATGAAAAAAATGAGGAAAGTGTATGAAAAGTTGCCAGAAACCCCTAAAGGCAGAGAATCGTGTCACGAGCATTGCAATGCACCTGCAAACTACCTGCCAGACCCAAAGCTGCCAAACAATGGAAACACCTTTGTGGATTTCTCGAGATACCAAAATTTCGATTCGATTATTTTGCCTCCCACCACGAAAAGGCACAAGACAGAGAGAACAAGGTGAAAAAAAAGAATAAATGGTCGGGAGATCGTGAAATAAATAGAAAATTGATGTGGACGAAAAAAATTGATGGGGATGACGAGTGTGGGTTTGCAAATTGATGAGGAATTGTCAGAGATGCGCATTTCGGGGAAATACATTGCTGGCAAGATCGAAACGGGGGGAATTGGCCGTTGTTTCGTGGGTGCGCGTTGGTGGGCAACGAGCGCGCGATCTTCGCGATTATAGCTCCGGGACAAGTTGGAACGGTTCTCTAAACGTGTATACGTGTGTGTGTCACTCCGTCTCTCTCTCGGTTTCTTTGTCACGGGCTCGGAATGTAATAAAGAAGCGAATGGGGACGATCACACACTCTTTCACTTTTGGATGGAAAAAAAGCGCTGCTCACCTGGTAGTACGTGTCAGATCCGCGATTCCGATCCATCAATCGCAACGAAAAATGCAAACAATGGCGAGCCTCTATCCTTTATTCCTTTAGTATCAGTTTTTCTCTTCTATTTTTGATAATTTAGTGTGCTCACCGGGTCAGAGAGCGTCGCGTCTTAACCGACATGGAAAATTATGAAAAATCTTGAATTCTCGTGTCTGAAAAACAAATAATCCTTCTGTCGCGTTCCCCCGTACTAAAGTGCGCGCGAGGCCCCTCTTGCTCTCCTCGACGACTTCACGGCCGACGAGCTTTCCTTCCTTTTTCCGTAATCCGGAGTACGGAGAGACAACGAAACTCTCTCTCGCCTCCTCAGCCGAGAAACCCCGCCATCTCTAGGCCGTACACTCAAACTCCGTGGTCACGTGACACGCGGATTTCGTGCAACTTCGGTACCTGCGATTAAAAAAAAACATACACGCACACATATATATATATATATATATACGTCATGATAATAATTGCGACGGCGTTGATTGAAAGATTTTTCTGTGCTGCAGAAAACGATTTTTTTTTGCTTCGATCAATGTCACTGCGGACCTTGTTCCCTGGAACGTTCTCGGGAGATTATAATATAATTTTTGCTTACCTTTTCAACAGCAAAATCCTCACGCTCGCTCGCCTCAACCATCACATTCGTTCCTCACAAATCGGCTCTTCCGAACGAAAGAATTTTTTGCAGTTTTTGCCCCGGACGCTCGAGGTTCGATGAAAATTCGATGGCGGATTATTTTTCTTTGTTTTCCGAGCAGGTTTCTCATCGGGATGAAGATTTTTTTACACTTTCCCTCGAATTGTTATATTTCGATGACATATTTCCTCAACTGATTCACTCGAGCGTTGAATTCTATAGGCTGGTGAACGTCAACGTACTTCGTTATTAACATGCGGTAAAGTCACCGCAATGGCTTAATTCCTAGACAAATCGCGACCATTTTTCAAATCTATACACGTGACAAAAACCTCCACTGAAGAGCCCCTTCGAGTTGACAATATAAATTTGTTTTTTTACGAAACTGTTGGGGGTCGTTCAGTGGTTTTTGGTGGCGCAATTAAATCGTTCTGTGGACTACGATTTTTTCGCAAAAATCAATTTTATAATGGCGATTACAATGCGCGACTTCCTCTCTGCGCTGTGCATACGCGCATCTACCCAAACTTGGCCCATTCTCATTTTTTGAAAACGAATCGTTTGTGCGTGAAAAATTTTGCTCCAAAATAAATGACACTTTTTTCTCGTGGAAATTGCGCATAAAACTAGCTCTGGCGAGAGGAAGATTAATAAATTTTAAGAGAAGCGTGAAAAATTTGCAATTAGCGAATAAAAAACCATGTTTTTTCTTTGCCAAGTGCGGAAAGCAATCTTTTTCGAATTGTAGACCCAAATGATCGCTGATTCTCGATTTTGGATATCAGGCACAATAAGTTATAATTATAACAACAGTCGGCATACTGTTAATCGATTCTTCTTTGAAGTTTCAGAGTTTTTGTTAAATGAAATCGTCGCATTCGTTTCATTTTTAAATGCAACGTATTATTTTCATGGAGGCGCGTATTACGCAAGCGTGGAACCGTCACTTGACACCTGGTGGCGGAAAGAAGAAGCATTTCAAGGCAGAATTTCGAGGACGCCCCCACCACCGCCATTTTTCCTATGCCGTGTCGAGTTTCTACTCATTCTCTCTAGTCTCTCTGGTCATACACGTTCTCGCATTCTCGATTTCGATACACAATCCTTATAGTGCGCGGTGAATCGTTATAATACGGGTGTTTCGTGGTTGCCCTGGTTGGTACTTGGCCTTCGAATAGATCAATCGTTTTTTTTGTTGTTGCTTTGCCACAATAAAACGAGAGAAAAAAGGGGCAAAGGGTTGACATAGTTGGTCGAACGAGAGGAACAAAGAAAGAAAAAAAAAAGAGGGGATCCGTAAAAAAAGATATTGGTGATTTGCATCGTGATCAATAAGCGTCACGGGGAGTCTTCGCTCCAACGGACGAAGCAGGAGCACGGAATATATGTCTCTTTGGATTGGGCAAGATTAACCGGACTGTTATTTAACTGCGAGCGACGCCGGCCGCCTTTGGGCTTTTGGGCAGCCTCGCTTCGATATTTTATTCCCGTAAGGCCTACGAGCGTTCGAACGGAACAAGGTAAGAAATCGCAATCGTTACCACCGTATACGTTTTTCAACTTTCGCTAGAATTATTTGAAAACACGTTAAAAACGGACTGTTGATCGATACCTCAAACAAAAACCATTTCGTCTTTATTTTTCGTGCATCCGACGACAGTACTTCTCGATCTTTTTCCTTGTAATCGTAGCATCAGCAATGCAGCAATCTTCCAAACAGGGAACACTCACCATAGAACCTTTTCCTTCCTTTTTACCTCCAAATCCTCGAGTTTTTCGTGCCTCTTGTCCATTTTCTTTGTTCCCGAAATATCTCGTAGCTCGCGTGTCACATCCCACGATTCCTCCAATAAAATCAACTTCATTTCGAAATATTTCGAAAAAAAAATCCATTTCGCCGAAGCAGTTTCCCAGCCACTTTTTCCGCTGAAAAAAATCATCGCCTCCGTCAAAACTTTCACATTCCTCGTGAAGTCGAAAAAAAATGTTTCTCGCTGCGTGTTGTCAGGGGAAATTTTGCAGTTCAAAAAATGCCAATTCCATCAAGTACGAAAAGACGCACGGACGAAAATCGTACCGAGGCCTCGAATCTAAAAAAACCGTAAATTGAAAAAATTCTAAAACCCCAAAAACACGACGCATGAAATTTTTTTTTTATGCTCCATGGACGTCCGGTCGATATTCCCGTTGCTTTACTTTCCCACGCACATAACGTCGCTTTGAATTTGAATAACTAGAGAAAACATTGATCCCCGAAGCCTCTAGTGACTCCGATTTGTGAAACAAAATAAAAAGGAAAGACGCGACTCATACTCTCTATCTCCGCATGTCCAAAATCATTCTTTCAGGTTGAAAGTTCGCACTCGCTCTAGGTATTTCAGTGCAGTACAAAGAGAAAAGAATACCGAGTTAATGGCGGTTTTGGCGCAGTTTGGCCTTGCTTTGTGTTGTGTACAAAAGTCGAAAAGTATGTTGGAACAATGAGAGAGACCGAGCGCCGGTCGTAGTTAATGCGGAAAGAGGATCGCGAACGAAAAATGAAAAAAAAAAAAAAAAAAAAAACACACAAAAAACGAATTTAAAAATGTATTTATTTTATCTGTGATGAAGTTCAGTTGCCAAGTATAAAAGTATAACGCAACAAAAGTTGAGTTGAAAAAAAAAACAGGAAAGAAAAAGCGAAAGTATAACGAGCAAAAAAAACGAAAGTAAATCAAAAGTTTTGAAACAATGTGTCGTAAAGTATGTAACGTGGTTTGGATAGTGCGCGTTGCACCGTCGAGAGCGAGTACTGCACGATCTCTTTTCGATACAGGTAAGCCCCACGCCGCTGCTGCGTGTAGCTCTCAAATGCTACACTCAGTAGGTATTTTACAGTTTATAAAAAAACTAGAGTAATGAAAATAATTATTGACCTCTGTTTTCCATGAAATAAAAAGAACAAAGAAACCCTGTACATTGTTTAATCGAAAATACGCAGAAAACGTTATGTACTTTTACTTTTTACACAATCGTCATCGCGAGGCACTGGTTCTCAGGAAGCTCCGACGTCCTAGGAAAATCGTTTAATTCGTTCGCTTGTTCGCAGGCTGACAGTCCCACAGATTGAGACACGCGAAAACAAACATACACACACACAAAGTGTTACCGAGCATGGACTCTGGTTCAGAGAGTTCCTCCTCCGAGGGTTACAACGGGCATCGAGGTCGTGCCACAACCCCGGACGATTCGCCGTCGCGCGGTGGCTCCCGATCCCAGAGGAAATCCTCCGGGAGCATGTCGTCCCGAGGAAAATCGCCACAATCGCCGAGTGTCTCTCCACCCGCGTCACCGCCCGCATCTCCGCCGGCATCACCTCCAGCTTCGCCTCCAGCTTCCCCACAGTCCTCCAGACCACCGTCGCCAAAGTCCCCCAGCGAGAGAGTTTCTCCACGTTCGCACGATATGTCTCCAAAGTCTCGGAGCGTCTCCCCAAAATCTTATCGCTCGGCTGGCAATTCCGTCGATTCTCCACGCTCCGATCGCAGCTCCCCGGAATCACCGATTTGCAACGCCAGGTCAACGCGATACAACTCTGGCCCGAGTTCCCCCAAGTCTCCGGCCGGGGGCAGAGCCACTCCGAAGTCGTACACTTCCGGTCCCATGTCCCCGGTCTCCCGTGACCATTCGCCCAAATCTTACGTCAACTCCGGATCCCGCCACAGTTCCCCCAAGTCCCCGGCGTCTGGTCGCAGCACTCCGAAATCTCTTCTTTCCGGCAGGAGCTCTCCGAAATCTTACAAATCGGGAGCGGCCTCGTTGACCGACGAGAAACACGACAAACGATCGCAGCCTCGCTCGCCATTGGACAAAAGATCCTCGTTCAACGAAATCGATGGCGAACAAATTTCCGACGGTGATATCGACGAAGAACTCGAACCAACACACAACTCCAAACTGCCCTCGATGACTCACGGAGAAGATTTGTCCGATGTCTCGGACTTGGACAGCATGGACGGAGTCGAAGAAACAAGCCAGGCAACTCGCGAACCATCCCCAGAACCAGATTGCCCTCAAATAACTCAACCGCCGTCGCCCGAAATCGCAAAACCTGAGAAGGACGAGAAAATCGTGCCTGTTGGCCTTACCGAGGAAACTGAACAACTCGATTTTGAAGCTGAAGGACAGTGGAAGGACGAGCGAGAAGAAGGTAATCATCGTTTCATTTATTTATCAATTTTGTCCTCGCTACAACGAACATTTTCTTTAAGCACGTTGTATGCTAAATTTTCTATCGATACAATTCCCTCTAACATCCACCACACAGAGAGAATCGTGATGTCTAACAGCTCGCACAATATTAAGACGTTTTACCATGTAGAAATCGAGACATTTATTTATAAGAATCGCAATTTTCAGTATTTTCTCGTAAGAGCGTGTGTGAAAAGTTCCAATTTTCAACATTAAATATTTCGATCTCTAAATAGTGAAGCTTCTTAAAACTTTGCACACATTTTTATGTAAATGCGAAGAGGCTTTATTCATTTTTTCAAAAAAATCGGTCGTTTAATTTTTTCGAATTTTTCGTTTGGGTTGAGTTTTGTCCCGTAAGGACGTTGTATGCAAAATTTTCTATCGATAGAATCCCTTTAAATTTGAACCACACAAAGAGAACAGTGATTTCCAATAGCTCGAGCAATTTCGAGACGTTTCACCATGTAGAAGTCGCGATATTTATTTATAAAAATCGCAATTTTCAGTAGTCTCTCGTAAGAGCGTGTGTTAAAAGTTGCAATTTTCAACATTAAATATTTCGATCTCTAAATAGTGAAGCTTCTTAAAACTTTGCACACACTTTTATGTAAATGCGAAGAAGCTTTATTCATTTTTTTTCAAAAAAATCGGTCGTTACATTTTTTCGAAATTTTGTTTATTATACAACAAACACAGATTACCTCGGAAAATCTTGGATTCAGAGCACGTTGTTTTTCAGCCAATTTTTCACAACTTTGTTTTTTCATGAACTTGGGCTCGCAAATAATTTATTATTGAAGAAAAACTGAAAAAAATAATTATTTCTAATCAACTAATGAATCCTAATCGAATAAACAATCAACTAATTCGTCAATTTCATTGATATGCGAATTTTGGTGAACCAGGGGAGACAGAGGTTCCGCCCACGAGAGAGCTCAAAGAAACAACAGACACAGAAACGAACGACAAGGACAACGAGAGTGAAAAAGTCAAAGCAGCTGCCGAGGCTGGTGAGATAAACGACGACGAAGAAGCCCAAGAAGACGGTGAGAAAGTTGAATCTGAATTGGAGGAGGGCGAGTTGAGCGACGGGGAAGACGCACGTCCTGAGGAAACAGAACCCAGGCCTGTCTGCCGCTTTTACAATCGTGGACAGTGCACCTGGGGAGTTAGCTGTAGATTTCTACACCCTGGCGTTACCGACAAAGGAAATTACACCATGTTCGATATGATCAGGCCCATGGCTTTCACACCGCATGCCAGTGCCGGACCTCACGAATTCAGACCGCACATTGAAAGGCCGCCAATGGTAAGACCGCTCACGGGATATCCGGCTCATGCTCATCCTCCAAAAGTCGAAGAAATTCAGGCTGAATCGGCGTGGGAACGAGGTCTGCGCCATGCCAAAGAAGTGAGTACGATTTTGCAGCAAACGAATGCTTCTCGTGTCCAAATTTTTTGCTAAATATCCTTCACCTTGTTGTTCGTCAATAATTCATAGAAAATCTTCTCCAACCAATAAATTTATTTCTCAAAACTTCCAATTTTTCTCACTGATCTGGAAAAAAATCTGAAATGTTTCTGAAAAATTGAATAAAATTTGCAATTCTGCTCTCCACTGATGCAAACGAATGCTTCCCGTGTCCAAATTTTTAGCTAAATATCCTTCACCTTGTTGTTCGTCAATAATTCATAGAAAATCTTCTCCAACCAATCAATTTATTTCTCAAAACTTCCAATTTTTCTCACTGATCTGTAAAAAAATCTGAAATGTTTCTGAAAAATTGAAAAAAAATTGAAATTCTGGTCTCCACTGATGCAAACGAATGCTTCTCGTGTCTAAATTTTTCGCTAAATATCCTTCCCCTTGTTCGTCAATAATTCATAGAAAATCTTCTCCAGCCAATAAATTTATTTCTCAAAACTTCCAATTTTTCTCACTGATCTGGAAAAAAATCTGAAATGTTTCTGAATAATTGAATAAAATTTGAAATTCTGCTCTCCACTGATGCAAACGGATGCTTCTCGTGTCTAAATTTTTCGCTAAATATCCTTCCCCTTGTTCGTCAATAATTCATAGAAAATCTTCTCCAGCCAATAAATTTATTTCTCAAAACTTCCAATTTTTCTCACTGATCTGGAAAAAAATCTGAAATGTTTCTGAATAATTGAATAAAATTTGAAATTCTGCTCTCCACTGATGCAAACGGATGCTTCTCGTGTCTAAATTTTTCGCTAAATATCCTTCCCCTTGTTCGTCAATAATTCATAGAAAATCTTCTCCAGCCAATAAATTTATTTCTCAAAACTTCCAATTTTTCTCACTGATCTGGAAAAAAATCTGAAATGTTTCTGAATAATTGAATAAAATTTGAAATTCTGCTCTCCACTGATGCAAACGGATGCTTCTCGTGTCTAAATTTTTCGCTAAATATCCTTCCCCTTGTTCGTCAATAATTCATAGAAAATCTTCTCCAGCCAATAAATTTATTTCTCAAAACTTCCAATTTTTCTCACTGATCTGGAAAAAAATCTGAAATGTTTCTGAATAATTGAATAAAATTTGAAATTCTGCTCTCCACTGATGCAAACGGATGCTTTTCGTTTATAAATTTATCGCCAAATATCCTTCACCTTGTCGTTCGTTAATAATTCATAGAAAATCTTCTCCAACCAATCAATTTATTTCTCAAAACTTCCAATTTTTCTCACTGATCTGTAAAAAAATCTGAAATGTTTCTGAAAAATTGAAAAAAAATTGAAATTCTGCTCTCCACTGATGCAAACGGATGCTTCTCGTTTATAAATTTATCGCCAAATATCCTTCACCTTGTCGTTCGTTAATAATTCATAGAAAATCTTCTCCAGCCAATAAATTTATTCCCCGAAACTTCCACTTTATGCCACTGATCGAAAGTCTGAAAAAAATCTGAAAAATTGACGAAATTATAATTCTGGAACATTCTCCTGGAAAAAAGCTGCAATTAGTTGAATTTTTTAAATAAAATTTTGTAAAAAACATGATTTTTGAAAATAGAAAACCCAAGCGACAATTTTAGGGCGGAATGTAAAAAATTCTAGCCTGCAATTCAGTGTGCACCCCGCGCATTCGCTCGCGGCAATCGCCCTGCTGCGTGCACATTAAAAATTCACTCACTCAATCGTTCGTCTAGATTCTCAAAATTTCAACATTTTATTCCACTTGCTCAATAGATGATGCGTAAAGCAAACAAACGCAAGGAATCGGATATGGACTTTGAGGAGAAAAAAATGAATTTGAGCCTGGGCCAGGACGAGTTGGAACGAGAAGCTGGATATTACGTGAGACCAGCGAGCCCTGAACCACCTGTGGAGAGATGGCCACCTGTTAGAGAAGTTGTATCCCGAAGGCCGCCCGTACCGAGACTCACGCCGGAACGCTACGTCGAGGATCCTGAGTATTACCCACCGGCAGCTCCTCCTGAATATTACGGGTATGTCCACCTTACCTCACCCTCCAAGTTTTCTTGTTTTCGATTTTTCTTCCACATTTTCCTGCAGTTTTGATATGTTTGCTTTATGTGGCGGTGCAATTTTTTTCCCCCATTTTACAATGTCCCGAAACCTCGAAAAATCATATTTAGAAAAAATGTCCGAATGTGTGTGTGTGTGTGTGTGTATGTTCTGACACTGTAAAATTAAAACGTTCATAACTCGAGAGCGGTTTGAGCTACAGAGCTCCCGTTTTGCACAGACGTTAATCAATACAAGCTCTTCATTCTCTGAGAATTTTGTTGGAATCGCTAGAAAAATACGAATTTTACGGAATTTTGAAATTTTCAAAAAAACATTGGCGATGCTCTAACTTCCACAAATTTTAAGATTTATTACCAATTTTTTTTTTTAATCAATCGAGTATCATAATGGAAATGCTGGTATTGAATTTGGGAAATGTCGGTTGAACGGTTTCAATTGAACGATTTTTCTAATTTTACGAAAATCTGAGCTTTTCGAAAAAT
>JBAJMU010000003.1:9827294-9955631 GCA_037952995.1 Hyposoter didymator | reverse complement strand
TTTTTTTGAAATTTGCGAATGATTGGATTTCACAGCGGCCGCGAACGCCGAGTCCAGTACAAACCTGAGCCTCGACCTGGACCTGATTATCGCGAACGTCTCGACTATCACCCCGGGCCTCGCGGCGCGCCAGCTCCACACTCCGTTTCACCGCCGCCACATCCTCGAGAACGCGAGAGTCACAGAGAGCGAGAACGCGAGCGTGATTACTACGAGAAATACGAGAAAAAGCACAAACGACCTTCCCGAGAGGTCATCGTCGAACGCATCGCGCCGACCAAGCCATGGCGGGAGGAAGAACCTCCTCCCGTTGAACGTGGACGTGGAGACGAATGGGCCGATCCATGGATGCGTCACAAATCTCCAACCGCTGTGCGACGGAATCCCAACTCCACCAGACGATCTCGAAGACAATCATATTCCTCAGGCTCGTCTTACTCGACCACGAGGTAATTTCCACTTTCTTTCCCATTCTTTTTGCTTCGAAACAGAAATTTTAAATTCAAGAAACTTTTACAATTCTCTGCCAATCGAAAAAACGTCGAGTTTTCGAAAAAAAACCTTTTTCTCTCGTACGCTCGCTGAAAACCTCCTGCTCGATATTTCAAGAAAAAAAAAGTCCCACGACGTCCACATTCCCCAGAGGGAAAAGTGTAACTTTCCGTTTTTCTTAAAATATCCAAAGTCCCCGATAAAACGTTCTAACAATTATTACGTCGATGAGCTTTTCGTGCTTCATTTTTTTTTTGACATTCTCGTCGAATCTCCAAATACGAAAATTTCAATTGCAGTTTTTCGGTTCAAGAAACAGGCAAAATATGACAAACGCTCCCAACATTCTTGTTGATAACTTTTTTTTCGTTTCGTTCACTCGTAACCGCGATCTAGTGGAAAATAAAATTCGTTGATTCTTAATCGTGGTTTGCGAAAAATCGTCCGCAAATGTTGCAAAAAAAATGGACGTTACTGGATTGACGGGGAAACGCGGTGAATGGCATAAATTTTGTGAGGATTGGTTATCGAAATTGTTTTTTTTTCGAGCAACTTGAAAAAACTCAAATTTTGAAAATTTTGCTTATTAAGTTACGAGCTGAAATGAACCGTGTGATTTTTTTAGCTCCAGCCGCAGCTCGAGCCGTTCTAGCTACACCTCTTATGACTCTTTGTCCAGGTCCCGATCCCCATCCCCTTCCTCGCGACCCCAAAGAAGTAGCAAAGGAAGAGCGCCGTCCTCGCCGCCATCCCAAAATCCGCCACCCGTTGCGCCGCCACCCCAACGCGGGGTTATGCTCATGAATCCTCCCGCCCCTTCACCCCGTCCTCCCAAAGGATCGATCTCACCAACGACCGGCACTCTTCATCGTCGAGCCGGACTAAATCCTCCGGCACCGAGCCCATTGACTGCACAACGACATCACGACAAATCGAGGGACAAAGCAGCACTCGCGGCCGCAGCAGTGGCCAAAGTAATCAAAAGCCGATCGCGATCAAGGTAACGATTTATATTTTCACTCACAACCTTCGTTGCACGATTATTTCGTTTCTCGTACTACTGAACACGCAATTCCGTTGGATACGATCGTTTTTTCCTTTTTTTTCATTAAAAACGATCGTCTACCCAATTTTTCGATAAAAACAAACTTTCAGTCCAATCAACAGTAAATTTTGACCTGCTGAACTAACGAAAGTTTTTTTTACCCAAAAAAAAAGTTTCGTTGATAAAGAAAAAAGTTTTTTTAACTTTTTTTGCTGGCATGAGAAGTAAATTCATTGATGTGTCGTCGAATGATTGATTCGCAGTAGTTCAGGCTCCGAGAGCAGCGGAAGTAGCAGCGACTCGAGCGAGTCAAGTTACTCGTCAGGATCATCGGTGGACGTGCGTCGTCGCAAAGGCTCTTCGCCGATATCGCGTAAAGATGGGAAAGGAATAGATGCCCTGAAGTTGAGCGGTACGAAGCAACAAATAAAATTGACATTAAAATCGTCGTCGAACAATATTCCGCCTGTGAAGAAAGTCGATCGCAGCGCAACGATTGCCGGTAAGAAAAGACCTCTGGAGTCGCCTCCACTCTCCGAGAGCAAAGCGAGTGTAGCAGCAGCCGCGGCGAAAGCAGCCAAAAAAGCAACTTCACGGCGCGAAGAATTGCTGAAACAATTGAAAGCCGTGGAAGATGCTATCGCCCGTAAACGGTCCAAGGTGTAATTTTTAAACTCCCCGTCACCCCGATCAATCAACAACGTTCATTCGTTGATAATAACGAAACAACTTATTACAGAACAAAGAAAATGGAGATAAAAAAATATGTACAACAAAGATCGCCGCATTGATTAACCAGTCGCTTTATATAAGCCCAATGTGTGACGTCATTATAGGCTATAATAATAGGTTAAAATAAAGAACGCTTTGTTTTTAAATTTCAACAATACTCGTCGACTCCCTTTTATTCTTTATTCCCCATCGCATCTTCAGGTATTTCGATTCTCGCTCTAAATAACCAATTCAACTTCAAGGATGTTGAGAATCTTATGAAATTTGTACACGACCTGGTGAATACTTTATGTGAAACCCCAAATTTTAAGAATTCAATAATCATTAATTTAACCACCTTAAGGCTTGAAATAAAAAATGATAAGAAAATTCTGAAAATTTGGTATGTTTTTGTATTATGAAGTATTTGAGAGGTCGTGTCAAAATTTCACGACGATTAGGAAGCTCGTTAATAAAAAATTAACATTTTGTTGATAATAATTTTTTAAGCAGATACAAAAAATGTTTTTCAATTAACTTCGTTTTGGTTCCGTTGCTTTCAGTATATTGTAGATTTTAAAAAATTGAGGGGTCGAAAAAAAAACTTATCGCAAAGTTATACCAGTTCCCATAAGACTACGTTTGGCTACGTTTTATTTATTAACGTTAATTGTTCAATAACGAGCTTCCTAATCGTCGGGAAATTTTTCACGATCTCTTAAATAATTAATGAAAAAAAAAACATACCAAATTTGAAGGATTTTCTTATTACTTGCCATTTGGGATTCAACACCTTTAAACTATTTCGACAAATGATATTCAGTTATCTATTAATCACTCTTGCTGGTAAAATCGCTTAAAAAATGCAGACTTTTCACGATTTTCTAATAATCGTGAAAAATATCGATTATTCTTTGAACAATCCCTCCGAAAATGTGCCTCAATGGAAATTCGCTTTGATCAGTTAATTATTTTGCACATTTTCCGCGACACTGAAACACGCTGCCATAAATAAATCATTCTTATTCCTGACTCGAATCGGTGCTTGACGGTTTGGTACAAAAATGAACACGAGATTTCTATTAAAATTTGCTGCCACACGCTGCAAAATCTGTTTTTGCACTTGCGAATAAAAACAACTTACATCCAACGCCTTAGAAGCTATAACTGACCCTTCCCCTGCATTCTGGGTCATTTTGACCCCAAAAATTTTCCGTCACCGATTTTTTTGGCATTTAATTATCGTCAAAAAATAAATTTCCCGCCATTTGCATAATTTTCTACAAAAGACGTCGCTACACAAAAAAATGCATATTCACCGACGATTTGAAAAACGCCCCGGGTCAGATTGACCCAATATGCACTCCAAGGGTTCATTTTGGACGAAACAAAATCTATAAATAACGGAGAGCTGCCAATACTTGAGATATAAATGATACAGAAAGGTAATCCAACGAAAAAAAATAGAGAGAGAAACAAGTTAACGTATGACTATTACAAAACGACTTTTTTAGGATTCTTTCAAAATTTTGTATCAACGTTCTCGACATCGAAACCATTTTTTTTTCCCATCTCAACGCGTGTAAATTCAAGTCTCGTTTATTTTGTTATTTCTTGCAACTTCAATGAAACGTAATTTCAATTTACATGCGTTTAGATGAGAAAAATAAAAAATGAAATTACTCGAATTCTAAACGTCAAAAAAATTTTCTGACGTTTAGAATTTTAGATAATTAATACCCAATTTTTTATTTTTCCCATCTTAACGCGTGCAAATTCAAGTCCCGTTTCTTTTGTTTTTTCTTGCAACTTTTTAATGAAAGGTGATTTCAATTTACATGCGTTTCGATGAGAAAAATAAAAAATTGCAAATTAATTATCCAAAATTCTAAAGGTCAGAAAATTTCCAACTTTTATTTTTCCTGTCTCAAGGCGTGTAAATTGAAGTCTCGTTTCTTTTGTTTTTTCTTGCAACTTCAATTGGCATGTGTTTAGATGAGAAAAATGCAAAATTGGAAATGAAATATTTAAAATTCTAAACGTACTAAATTTCAAAAGAACCCTAAACGAAGTCTTTTCGTGCTAGTAATTGCTTAATTATACGAATACGATCGCAACGATTATCAATCGTAAAAATACTGTTAAAAATTCTCATCGTTCTTCTTTCATAAATAATTTGATTGTTCAGATTGAAATGGCCGTGGCGCGGACCGCCGCGCTGAGTAACGGATTAGGATCGGGTTCTTCGGTCAGCATGACGACTTTGATCCATTCCCGTTTTTTGTTGCTCTGCCTCAAAGCGTCAATGACCGCCTGTATGTAAAGACCGTCTTCGAAGGTCGCAGCCAACGAGACAGGCTCCTTGATCCAGCCGCGTTTATCCTCGACTGGCTGGAACGCTTCCCTCAGTGCTTCGATCATTTTTTTCAAGCCTTTCACATAAGGACGCGGTATCGAGTCCGCAACGGCCGGGATTTTCGAATCTTCGAGATTCTCCGTGTCCACGTACAGCACTTCTTCCCTCGCGTTTCTACAGCCGTGCAAATCTCCACCTCGCACGACCAAATGACCTTGCGGACCGCAGACAAGTACTTCCTGCGTCAATTGACCCTCCAGGTGGTTGCTCAACGTCGCTGTCACTAACGCTCCGCCCGTCAACTCCATTTGGAAACAACAGAAATCTGGAGACGTCACGTGACGGATGCCGTTTATATGCTCCGTCGTTTTCGTGAATGTTCTCACGACCGCATGCACTTTCGATGCTTTTTGACCGATGAGATAAAAAATCAAGTCTATTACGTGACTTCCTACCAACGCCAAAATTCCTCCGCCCATTATATCGTCGCACAGCCAGTCGTAGCCTGAAAATAGAAAATTATTCATTCTGAAGTATTTTCGAGTAAAGAGTCTCGTCAAACTTGCGTTAAAATTCAGCGAACGTTTGACGAGCCGTCAACAAAGTTTTGCTCTCACGCCAAAGAATAATTCAACGTTTTTCCTGCATTTTCGCTCACCGTTATGCAGCAGGCTCCCCATTTGAACCCGCACATCGACGACCGTCACTGGCCCACCAAGATATCCGTCGTCCAGAGCATTTTTCATTTTTGAAAATGCCGGCAGGAACCTGAGGCTGTGATTGACGATGCTGATGAGCGACGGATAATACTGCGCGGCTCTGACCATTTTGAGCGCTTCGCTCTGACTCAGTCCGGCCGGTTTGTCGCAAACTACGTGTTTCCCAATGCCCAACGCTTTGACGGCAATCTGAGCGTGCAAGCTCGGAGAACACATGATAAATATGAGGTCAACGTCCTTGCGCAGCAAAACATCGTCGATGCGACTCGTATGAAACGGAATATTCAAATCTGCAGCGATTTCGGCAGCTTCGGTTAACGTACGACCCCATACTGCCTCGATCTTGAAGCCCTTTTGCCTGAGAAATGGGACGATCACTCTCACGACGCTGCTCGTCCCGAACAAACCGATCCCGGGTAACATTTCGTCGGGTCAATTTATTCGCAACTTGCAACTTCCGGTTTTCTTGTTTCTTGTCGTTTTGTTTTCCAAGTTCAATGTACGGATGTCCAGGTTATGTCGAGGAGAAACGAAGGGAACGGTGGAGCCCACCGACTACATGTAATCCCATGCATTTTAATGTCAACCACTCAATTTGAATAAAAACGTGAAATTACTCAAACTTTTTACACCCTCGTCGTCCAGTTATCAATTTTTTTTATTTTGTCATTTTTTTCATCAAGTTTCGCTCGCGCTTTGCCTGCATTGTGACAGTTCAAAACAATGTACCAAATGCACAGATTACGAACCGCTCGGAAGATGGAACTGTCAAAAACGCTGGAACGCTAACCAAATTTGTGCTTTTTCCCAATTTCGATTTTATTTTCAATCAATTTTCTGACTCTTTCTAAAAATATTGCGTCAACACTTTTCTTGGTAATTGGGCGTTTAATCCTCCGGGTCAATGTGTCATTACGACTTTCGATAAATTATCTGGGTAGTTCGTTACAGATTCGAATTTCGCGCTATTTGTTGCGTCTACCCATGACCTTTTTTGTTGACTCATAAAAGTGCTCAAAAGATCGCAGCGCTCGTCTATCGAAACCGGAACCAGGACCTGCTTCACGCTCTTCCGTACCCACTTGTTTACTTGTCGTCTTCCTACTTCCTGCTTCCTGCCCATTTTTATCAGTATCGTACTTCGTATAACTCCGCAAAGTGCACCAAACTCGACTTTTTAATTCTCTCAATAAAATATTAAAAAGAAATGTAACACCCGATGGTTCGTTTATGTTTTGGAATGAGATTTCAAATTTTCTAGAATTCTGCGTTTAGTGGAAACAGGGACACTGGATATGCACGCTATACATGTATAACCTGGATCTAGACGCGTACGTATCTTCCCCTTTTTACGTTCCAACTACAGATTTTCATCGAGGCTTCACATTGTTTAGAGTTTAGATAATTTTTCTAGGCACTACTCGAACCAAAAACATCGAAAAGTATGTAATTCGATGGAGTATAGTTCAGCATTTTATGTTATACAAAAATAGTAAAAGAAAAATCGTTTTTTCGTGGACTTTTTCTTCACAAGGAAGTTTCGTTTTTGATATCGAGTCGGTAATCGTTTTTTTTTTTTTTTTCAAANTTTTTTTTTTTGCAAAGTAGTCATTAAAGTTCAGTGAACCATTGCAAACACCAGATTTATGGAAAACTGCAATGAGGCACGTTTTCTTTACTCATTTTGTGACTTTAATGTCAAAGAAAAATATTTAATTATCGGTTTGCGCATGCGCCGTGCATCGGAGCGTTTGTGCAGAAATTCTGCTATCTGGTTGGTCGACATTTCCCCTCTGTCGCTCTTGCCTCTGTACGAAGCCTGTCAGTCGCATGTGTAGGTAGCTTGGCAGTAATCTGCATAAATAGTGCGTGGTGTGCAGAGCGTCCGGCATTTCGACAACTCGCAGCATCGTATCGTTGAATCGCACGATAATACCGGTCGTTTGAAAAATTGTTAAATTCCTTCGGGATGCATTGAAGATGCGGCGTTTTTTTTCGACAAGATTTTCGTGCTTTTCGACTACTTTTTAGATCAGGATACAACATTCATGCCTCAACACAACGCCCAGCATCCCCACTTCTCCCTCGTCGTCCTGATTTTACCATCGCTGGCGATGGAATAGTATCTAGATGGGGCTCGTGAAAAATCGATAATCCCCTAGAGAGAAAACAGTGTTGTTCTGTATGATAAAATCTTTTTCCTCGACGACGAGAAAGACGATTTTAATTTTCGTTAAATAAAAAGAAACGAGTATATTTATCTTGCTGTGTCGTAAATACGAAACCGAAGCGTGGAACAAGACAGTGGCGACATCGCTTGAATTTTCGTTACGTTCACACTCCTTTTTATTTTTCCGACAAGTTTTTTGTCGCTCCGTCTGAGAGGTCAAAAGTAAATCATCATCGAAGGGGTAAGTACAACAGTTATGACAGTTTCTTGGCGTGATTACCGATCACTAAAGAGCAATACTTGCCAAAACTCTGCACGAATCTTTGAGAACATCGCGCCGAAGCTTCCCTTCGACTCTCGGCCCTTTGTTACCTCACGATTTTTAATTACAATCCCTCCTCCATATAATCACCCAACTAGCTCTCTCTACCCCCATTGTTATTGTTTATTATTTCACATCTCAGTGTGTTTTTCTCTTTTCAACTCTTCAGCATCAACGTAGCATGATCCATAGAGAATGGACGCAAAAATGCAACAAGACATAGCTGCGATTTGTCCCACTGTCTCCAACAATTCTATGGATAGACGAGACATGAATATTTGCTATGACGATAGACGCGTTCAAGTTCCACCGCAACACATCCAACCATCCTACTACAAATTTCAAAATGAAATCGGTGAGTCACAAATCTCATTTTTCTCTCAACACCCTCATCAATTTCATTTCCATGGGATTAACGACATTCGCCCCTTCCGATCAGTACCAAATGCCAAAATCTTGTGTTTTTATGAAAATTCCTAAAAAAAAATTAGTGCAAATGCCAAAAAAAAAAATCAATCACTATCTTTTCTGAGTTTTTTCTTACGAGCGATCGTTCGGAGGTTGCCGTCCAAACGATTCACAAAATTTGGAGTTTTTTTTGTGCCACCCTGTAAATTCACAATTTTTTCTGTTTTTTAAGATCTTAGGATTTTTCGTTCGGTGGGAAAAAACGACCGAGAATCACGGGCTTGTCCAGCCACGGGGGTATTTGATTTTTCTATGGAAAAATGTTGAGATTCTCTTTGTTTTTCAGTCAACAACGGTAACAATATGCCTGAGATGCCAACCGCCGCGCACTGGTGGAGAGAGAGCTCTGAAGTATTCAACAACGCCCAAGCACCGCCACCTGCTCAACCAGAGGGTGAGTTGTGAAACGGAAATCTTACAGGGAGAGGACGATGGTGAAGTTGGCGTCGTGGAATGCAACGAAAACTGATTTTTTTTTAAGCAGAGCGCAAAATTTTTTACAGCGTTTGTCAAGAAATGTGGACAGAATTCTTTGCCATTCGACGGACGAATTTGGTAAAAAAAAATTGGAAAGAATGCATTAGTTATGAAAATAATAATGAATTTTTTTTGCTGCATTCCAATGATGCAAACTTCGAATATTTCGAAGGAAATGATTTTTGAAAACTGTAGGAAATGTTGAATAATTCAGTTTAGAATTTTCATTGAGTGCCGATCGGAATTCACGTCTTTTTGTACTTTAGCTAGCTGTGCCCCAGAACAACCACCACCACCACCACCACCAAGTGTTCCGCAAACGTCTCAGGGAACGTCGACCGTTGTGACGAAACCGAAACCAGCGAAAAGAGCAAAAACAGACGACGATCACCACGAGCCTGTGAACCGTTCGAAACAGCCTGAAAAATGGAAAGTCAACGTAAAGAAAAACGCTAGACTGCGTGGCGAAGCGTACGTTGGAGTCGGAGGTACAGTTTTTTTAAAAATATTTCATCGACACGCGGAAAATCCGGTTGCTGCGCTCAAAGCAATTGAGACGAACTTTCCAACGACAAATTTGTAGAAAAAAATCATTCTTTTCCACGTTTTTTCATTTTTCGCTTAAATTACGTTTTTTTTTTGGTTTCAAGTGATGAAACTTTTGGCTGTTTCTAACGAACGATCTAATTTACAGGAAAAATAGTACCAGCCAAGGTGGTTGGGCCAGTGTGCGATTGTCGGATGCGTTGTGGCGAGAAGATCGGTCCCGAGGCTCGCCGGGAGTTGCACGAAGTATTTTGGAAGACTTGCACCTGGGAACAGCGGCGACAATACATCGCACTGTTGGTGAAAGAATCAGCGAAGCAACGTTCGCGTGCTCGTGCCGATGTCAAGTCGGAGACTCGACGACAAGTGACATTCACGTACTCGCTGCTGATCCAGGGAGATTTTATAACAGTCTGCAAACCAATGTTCCTGAACACGTTCTCCATATCGGAAAAGCTCGTGAGAATCGCGATGGACAAGAAGAGAACGTCACCGGGTGGGATTATCGGACCGGACCAACGGGGCAGACACACTCCGAAATCAAAAAAGCCCGACGCGGTGAGGGAACTCGTCCGCGAGCATATCAAGTCCTTCCCCGCTGACAAAGTCTCCAACACGAAGGATCACACTGGCAAAAGATATTTAGATGCAAATCTGAGTATCGCTGCTTTGCACAAGTTGTACGTGAAGAAATGCGAGGAAACGGGCGTTCCCCCGAGCGACATTGTCAAGGAGAGTTACTACAGGCGCATATTCAAGACTGAGTTCAATCTCGGTTTCAAAACCGTCGAGGATAAGAACAAGACAGCTCATTCATCGAGTTACAGTAATAAGGCAAACAAGCCGTGAATCGGTGGCACGAAATGTTGCTCGTTGGAGCATCCGCGCATATTATAGTATTCGAAGGAGCGTGGCTACGTTTTTAGTTTCATAATCGATCATGTTGTCAAAATAATGGTGTGCATGAGGATGTTTTGTGGGAAAAAATGCGCACGAATGCCCAAGAGCGATTTTAATGGAACGAGGAAAACGACGCACACGCTAATATAAACGAGCGAATGGAATGATAAACGTGCGAGTTTCCAAAAATTTCACGAAATTTCCAAGAAAATATTTATCTCCGAATTTCGAAAACTACCTTCGAAATGAAAAAGAAAAAAGCTTTAGCTCACATTTTATTCGTTTTACATTATCACGAGAATACCGAGAGTATCGTTAACTCTCGCTGGCACGAATGTTGAATTTGGAAACCGCTTCCAAGACTTTTACTTTTTTAACGTTCGACCATTTTAAATTCAGTTTATATTTGTCAAACTCCGCAGCAGTATTTGCTACTTTTCTTTTATATACGGAATGTGTGTGTCATTTTATTTTTATTCCTTTCAAACTTTGCCTTTTAAAAAGTTTTTTTTCTTTTTATACTATACTCGCAGGTTTTAAGAGATTTGTGTCATTGAGGAATATATATATATATAATACACGACATTAAGTACGATTAGAGACTGGACTTTACTATTATGCATTCTGTACTCATCGCCTTCTTCTCATTTTTATTTCACGCCACTCCAAACAAGCTTTTTTGTCAAATAGGAAAATATTCTCGAACGAGCTAATTTCTGCATTGCACGAATGACGAATCTGTTCATATTATTCCCCAATAAAGCTATTACGACTAATTATTCGTATGCACTCACGTTATGATTTTTATCATCGTTCCGAACTTTCGTACCGATTTTCTTTCATTTTTTTTTATTCGATTTTCCGAAAAAAATCGATTCGTGGCTTTCATTCATTGGGATTTCCACGTTCGCCAGTTTCCAAGTTTTTTCCTCCAAAGGGTTGTATCACGCGATAGAAATAAAAAACGATTTTTTGTGTTTTTTTTTCGGATCCAAGTGGATTGTGAGGTTTTAATCGATTGAAAAAATATGAACGATCGATACGTCGGTCTCGTTCGATAGTCTTTCCACTTTTTTCAAAAATTCATTTACATCCACACGCTCGTCGGTTTCGAAAAACGAAAAAATCGGTTTTTACATTGTGACGTTTTTTACGATCGTCGCAATAGGCTCGTCGATACTAAATCAACGAAAATGTTCAGTGAAACTTTTTTTTTTGTCACACAAATATATTTTTTGCGATTTATCGAATTTAGTGAATTTTTCCGAGCCAAAAGTTGTAGAATTATAATTTTACTAAAAATTCCGACATATTTGGAAATTTGCACTAATTTTCAGTCACTCATCCTTAGGGATTTCCCATAAGAACGAAACCCATGGATCGTAAAAGCTCTCCGCCGCGTAAAATGTCGATTAATTATTTATCTCAACGATTTCTTCTCAGCGCGGATGCAGACTCGAGAACAACCGATCGATCGTGTGATTTTAATTGATCAAAAAAAAAAATTGGAAGCCCGTGAAATTTACGATTAAAATGATTAATTAATTAATTAATTATTAATTAATTAATTAATAATTAATCAATTAGTTAATTAATTAATTTACGATTGAAATTATTAATTTATTAATTTAAAAATTCTTGATTTATTAATAATTAATAAATTGAATTAAATAAAATAATTGATTAATAATTAATAATTAATTGATAATAATTTTTAACATTATTTAAAAAAATGATAATTATTTCCTTGTTTTCGTGAGAAAACTCGCTGTAACTTGATCAAGTCACGGATAAGCTGTTTTTGGAATGACAGGAACATTCTCCTTACTTTTGCCGTCGAAAGTTGCAAATTTCGTTCAACCCTTGTTGCTGAATTGACGACAGCGTAGAGTCGCAGCTTCGATAGCACCAATGACACTCGATCTGAAGCCATGCTTCTCGAGATAATGAATCGCTGTTATGGTTGAGCCTGCTGGTGAAGCTACATCGTCTTTCAGTTGCGCCGGGTGAGTGCCAGTCTCTCGGACCATTGTCCCAGCCCCCAAAACTGTCTGGGCCGCAAGCTTGTAAGCCAATTGTCTCGGCAGGCCCATTTTTACTCCACCGTCTCCGAGCGCCTCGATCATCATGTAAACCTGTCCGCAAAGTTGGTAGAATTATTATCGTAACTTGGACTCGGTTCACCGTTTCGTATTTTCCTCCACGAGGAAGCAACAAATGGAAAAATCGCAAAATTTTTACCGAGACGAATTTTCTCCAGTCTCGTAAAAATCGTCCGTCTCCGGCTCCGTAAGAAACGGAGTAAATCTTCCGTCCAATTTTTCCATCTTCGTAAAAATTTTGCAATTTTTACGAAGACGTAAAAATTGAATTTTCGTAAAAAATTGGCAATTTTTACGAAGACGGAGATCGATTAAGAAACGAGGCGAAAGAGACAAGCAATGTCATTGAGAAATGATGGATCGTGGGATAATTACATAAGCAGGGCCAGAACCGGCGAGCGCCGTCACCGGGTCGATCAAGTTTTCGTCAACCTCCTCACAAAGTCCAATAGCTGAGAACAGCTTCTCCGTCACTTCGGCTTCTTTATCGCCTGCGTTTTTACCACGTGCGAATACCGTTGCTCCTTCGCCGACCAACGCCGGCGTATTCGGCATCACCCTGATCACTGGTGTTCCTCCCGGGAGACCCTACAAACACACGTACACACACCGGAAATTAAAATCTTTAAGAGACTGCAACGATTTTCTCATATTATTTTTCTCAATGAATGGAAATTCGAAAAAAAAAGATCGAAGAACTTGAAATATCGTTGAGACGTTTTTTTCATTTATTGTGAAAACATCACGTTCTTCAGGAAATGAGTTTTTCTGCGTTACATCACTGAAAACAAAATTTTGTTGGAAAAGATCGATAATTTGTTCGATACGTTCGACTAAACGTTTTGTTTTCAATAATCCCAAAAATTGTGTCATCGCAGCAAGAAATATTGTAGAAAGTTTCTTCGGAAGCAAATTTTAGTCGTTCCAATCGCAAACTTTGCTGACAATTCCGTTAGAAACCAAATATACTGCCAAAACAACGAAAATTTTAAAATTATCCAGAAATATTTAGTTGACCGTGTTCAACAAAATATCGACGATTTTTAAAAAAGATTTATTTCCAGTGATTTCCGTCCCTCAAGCTCAGGAGAGTCGAAAAATAAAAATAAAATGTTTATGGAAAAATTGAAAAATCTTACCTTTTCTAGAGTTTCTAGAGAAATTCCCATAGCAATGGAAAGTACCAGTTTCGATGGATCCCTTAGTTCAGGCAATATTTTCGGTACAACCTGAGGTTTTACTGAAATAATTACAACGTCCGAGTGCTCGACGACCGGTTGGCTAGCAAAAACCGTATTCGAGCCCATTTCCTGCACGAAAAATAAGAGAAAACGGGGTCACTCAGAATTCATCGAATTTCGACTGGAATTTTAATTTCTATCCAACAATCTCATCAGCCAAAATTCAGCTCGCTCTGCCCGAACGAATTGTTGATCGAAGGTCCGATACATTTTAATCAAAGTACATCAGCACTCCGAGAACGTAAGCAGACGATCTCGATCGCTGCCGTAAACACGTTTTTGTTGTTGGTGATAACAATCAGACGCCTTCTTATCGTTCTTATCAGACAACAAAATTCGTTCACCAGCCTTAAGATACGTCTGTTTAATTTGCGGCTATAGAATAATCGATGTTTGTTTGTTTGCGTCCAGCACAAGATTGCGATCACGGGAATTTTCCTATACCGTGGACGAAACTTTTTATCCTCAACTTCTTTTATTTTTTATGACGCAAAGACTATAGTTTGCACTCGAAACTCGAATTTATCAAAAATTCTCATTTAAAAAATCAACTTGACGTTTTTTTTTCTTTTTTTACCGAACCTTCGACGACTTTTGCGATTAACTCGCGGAAATTATCCCCGAAAGAAACAAAAGCCCAAAGTTCTCAGTCAAGCAATTTTACCAAAAAAACAAAAAGATTGATTCTTCTTTATCGAATACGAATCAACAGAAGTTGCAAAAAACTTTATCAACATTGCAATTTTTATCATTTATGGGAACGAACGAGGCAATTGAAAATTACGATCGAGTAAAGCGGTGATCGCGAATGGAGAGAATTCCGAAAGGCAGGAAAATATGTGGCAATTTTTCTTTATGAAAATTTACGAAAAAAAAAAGATTAATTCTTTTTTATCGAATACGAAACAATAAAAGTTGCAAAAAAAAAATACCGAAGACTGAGTTTTCTTTCGAAAACGATAAGCATTCCAATTTCCATCATTTATGGGACCGAACGGGGCGATAAAAAATTACGATCGAGTAAAACAATGATCGCGAATGAAGAGAATTTCGAAACGCAGAAAATTACGTGGCAATTTTTCTTTACGAAAATCTCAATGACGAAAATATATTTCTAGCATCAACAATAATAATTTATTAAATGAGAGGGATGAAAATATTTTCCTGTGGATTTTTCACACGCATGACCTCTTATCATTCGCTGTTATCGCGTTCATTCAACATTTTTCTGCAACACAATTTTGGGACGAGGCAGCGACGAGCCCACTGCAGAAAATGTATTTAAAAAAATAATTGATTTTCAAATATTGGGTGACGCGAGCAATTCGATTGAGAATCGCTCAGACTGAACGATTTTTTTTTTTTTATCAACGGAATTGAACTTTTCTGGTCGAACACGAGAGCGATAACTATCGCATCCGCGCGAATCTTATCTGAACTCATTCATTGTCACGTGCTACTTTTTTTTTTTGAAGTTTCATGTAAAAAAAATATTTTTAACGAAAATGTAATGATATCGAGAATTTCAGTATTTCCTCGTCAATGGCACATCCACATCCAAACATCGTGAATCTGAACAAGACGTCGGTTGTACGACATTCGGATACATTGTCAAAAAATAGAATTTCCAACGTGCAATTTTCAAATCTCAGTAATAATCATAAAATGGCGATAAATGAAAAAAACTCGAATCGTCAGTTGAAGAGAATTCGAAAATGAAGAGAGTGAGTGGTCCCTGGAGTTGCAATTTCGAATGGAAAAAAAGTTACAGCTGTTTTCATGAATTTTGATTTTAAAAATTTGGAAATTTCGTCGATTTTAATGCTTCGTTGAGTCGATTCAACTTTTTTTGTTACTTTTAGTACTTCGGGAGGTTGCACTGTCAATATAGAACGAAAAATGCAGATAAATAAAAAATTGAATTATCAATTAAAGAGAATTCGAAAACAAAGAGAACAAGAAAAATAAAAATAAACAAAAATTGGTCTAATTTTTTCGGAGTATTTCAAAAGTTGCGATCTCTAAATTATATTTGTTATCGCTTTCTTTCGTTTCCATTATTATTTATGAAAAAATTTATTGTTAAATGATGAAAAAGTTAATTTATTTATAAACTTAATTTTTTTCGGAGTATTTTATAAGTTGCCATCTCGAAATAACATTTGTCACCGCTTTCGTGTGTTCTGATGATTATTTATGAAAAAATCTGTAGCCAAAAAATATAAAAATTGAATAATGACTCACCCCGAACGCCTCGATGCTACTTTTGTCGCTGGGTAGACAGCTGGCCAGGATCATTTCGCCCTTGCTCAATCCTGCACGACGCGAAACGTGAGTATGAATTTTTTTTTCCATCGACAAAAGTTGGATCGATCGATCGCAAAATTTTTCAATTTTGCTCAATTCTCGAGTAAAAATTGTGTGCGAATAAAAAACTAATAAATTTACCAGCATTGATGAAACCCTTGGCAAGAGCTTGGGCCATTTTTCCACCACCAAGAAATCCAATCTTCAACATGTTGGTGTCAATGTCAAGAGGTACTCGTCGGACTTTTTCTTGCCCATCGGCAAGTAAATCGTCGCTGACTATGATGTAACACGAAAAAAACAATTAAAACTTATTTCCCAAACCCCCAAAACGTTCGATTACACAAAATTCCAATTGTACAGCGGAAGCAGATTATTTGGCAACAATAAACCTTTTTCACAGATTACACGATATTGGACACTGCAATTTTACAGACGCACGCGTACGATTCAACTGAGAAGTAAATGCTCTCGCTATTCCTTCATTTTTCCTTTTTCTACGCGTGCAAAAAATTCATCGCGACATAACATACGATCAGGAGACTGTGAAGTTTGAATTATTTACACCACCGCGATTTGACGTGACAATAAACAATTTTCTGATCGTAAATTCGAGTGACAATGTTTTGAAAAGCCAACAGTAAAGTTTTTTGTTTTGAGTGATGCAAGAGCTCGGCTCGTGGCACGTTTCTACTCTCCGATTGATCGAAAACGTTCAACTGTCCGGAAGTCCGCAACCATTCGCTTCCACAGCATCCAATACGAGTAAACATTTTTGAAAAATCATTAAAATATCAAATCAGACACAAACAAATCTTCGTTATGCAAAGCGTGCGTTTTTTTTTTCTTTACCCATTCTCTCATTAAGACGACGCCGGAGACTCCGGGTTATCTTCATTAACCCCACAGTTCTAAGTCCAACCGTCATCTTTGTGTTTTTTGTTTTATCGACGCGGATTCACCCGATCGATATTCGTTTAGTCAGGGAGAAAAATCTCAGTTCGAAATGCTCGCGGTTTTGTTCAACTGACCGAAGGAATCTGTAATTCGGTTTCAAAAAATTTATAGAAAATGCCTGCTTCTTTTTTCATCATATTTTGCGTTTTTTTTCAGTCGAAACAACAAAAAGTCTTTCTTTTTTTTTTATCATTTGATGCAAAAATCGATTTTTTCGAAAAATTCAAATTTTCGCTGAGACGATCAACCTGCGGCAGAAATGGTTCGACATTGCTTTCGGGACTGAAATAGAAAACTCATTACATTCGTCAGTTTCGATAAATCGAACGCGACATTCTCGTCCATCTTTTTATTCCGGAAAATAATTTTGTTTTCACAAATTCGAAATTTCGAGGATTTTCCCTCGACGACGATCCAGTTGTCTGCTAAAAATCAATTCCACAATTTGCAGAAATTGTTTATACGTCGCACGAAGACAAATTCAAATAGACTCTGAAATTTTTATTATTTTTTATCGGTCGCTTTCGAAATTTCATCGTTAAGCGCCGCGTAGACGCAAGCTCATTTTCCCCTGATTGATTGAAGATTTTTCGATCTTATTTTCCTCGAAAAATCGATCGATTTTGAAACTTCGAAGCGATCCTGCTGGTTGGGCCTTAAAAAAAATTCTGCTGCTCATTTTTATCCAAAACGGTTGAGTTTTCAAAAAAAAAACAAACAAAATCACGTGCTGTTTTTTTTTCAATTATTTTTGATAGAAAAAAAATTAAAGTCTCTTTTTCTCAAAGCGTTGCGTGTCTTCGGGAAAAATGGCAAAATCACACAGTTTTTGGGCTGGTTCCCTCGCTCTCTAGAGATCGAAGGAGCTCCTTATAAAAAGTGAAGCTAACCGCGAATAATAATTGTGCAAACTTACGGGAATCAAGAATAGAATTCTTCGGAATCGGCGCTGCAGCTGAGGCAATTGATTGTGGCAATGACTTCTGGTCTTTTTGTCTGGAGTTTCTTCAGCTCGATGGTTCTCTATTGGCGATCGTGTGGTCGGTCGATGAACATGACCCATACGTGACCGATGAAGGTACAAAATCACGTTAAAGCTTCTCGACGTAGCGTCGTGCTTCGAACGTTACAAACAAGAGTGTTACGAAAAATTCAACAATCCTTACTTTTTATAGACTGATAACGCGAATGAGCCTTATCTGTGGGATCATTCCGATGGAATCTTTCCAAAGATGACGGATCTTGTCACTTTCGTGTGTCACGTGCGCAGGCTTTATTATTATTGAGTGTGGTCAAACGATCCGTTTTTGATTCTCGTGTCCTTAATCAAATTCCCTAATTAGACTAAAAATATAATTTTCTCGGAAAAAATGGATATTTTGTTGCATGGACACGTTCGACTAAACTTTTTTGAAAAAATTACAAAAATTTGTTCATTGCAGCAAGAAATATTCTAGAAAATCCCTTCGGAAAGCAAATTTTCGTAATTTCAATCATAAATTTTTCGGACAGTTCCGTTCGAAATAAAAAATATTATGAAAATCATGAAAATTTTGAAATTACTCCAAAATATTTAGTTTAACGTGTTGAACAGAATATCGACGTTTGGAAATTGAGCAGGTCGTCAGCGTATAAACGTCGCGGGCTATGGAAACATCTCTCTGCACAATAAATCGCATCAGTCAAAAACTCCACCAGAAATCGTACTGCTTGGCACAAAATTAACGAAAACATAAAAAAATTCATTCGATTCGTGAAAATAAAAAATAGCGAGATTTGCATAAAGAAATTTTGCTTTCGAATTTGTCTACAGCGTTTGAATGAGTCCAGCAGCTGGCCACGTCCCGGCCAGCTGATCGATTGTCACGTGCAGCTGACAAAAGCACGAGCAGCAAGAAAACAAAAACGTTTGAATTGTCTCGCTCGTTCGAAGGTGGAAATTTGTCACTCCTTCGCGTTTCTTTATCTGCTGGAGTCAAGTTTAATGTCCAGGTCAAGGGAACGTACGAATCAACGATCCCATGATCGCGACCTTTTGAAATCCATGACTCATGAACCAAGTGCCTCAAAATTTGTATTTTCAAAAATGTATTTATTGGACAATATCGCGTTACATTGAAATTCCATATTTTTATCGTCTCTGGAGATCGAACAACTTTATCTGGGCCAAGTGGGTGCTTTGTGCAGTCGTTTTTGGTCGACAAAAAATTCATTACAAAACTCTTCGAGCCCCTGCACATGTTTGTTTCCTATGCAGATTCGTCTCGACGCGAAATCGTAAAATATTATTAAACTCGATGCGCCGCACCATCTGCTAGTTTATTTCCGAAAATTCGGAAAAAAACAAATAAAATAAATAGCCTGATTTTTTGAGTAAAATTTTCAAAATTGTAACTCGACAATATTTTGAAACTAAAAATCAAGAAATTTCGTTCATTACCTAATTATCACGAAAAGTTATTTTGTCCTAATGAGATGTTGAAATTACGACGAAAAGCAAAATTCTATCTTCCTAGTAATTAACTGATCACGTGACCGCGTCTCGAGCCCGGAACTACGAGGCTCGATCATTTGTCCGCGCGTTTTGGTTTAACTCGAAATTTATTACTCGGCCATTCCTGCCAGGCAAACGGGACGGATTGGTCGATTGATTGGATGAAAAAATGAATTTTTCTACGATTTTGTAATCGAAATTGCAAGTTGAAAATTTCGTACAGTGGCCTGAATTTTTTCAGAATTTTTGGAACGTAATAACAAGCTGAAAGAACGGTGTGTCCAGGTTAACGAACGAAAGTGCGAAAAAAAACGTTTTTACAGACGAAATGTTAAAATGCGATCGTTATAGATTTCCGAGCTTATTTATTGTGAAATACAAGCCACAAGCATACGTGTGCATGCAACTTTTATCAAACTTAGTGTAAATACAAACGCGCGCGATCATAAATATCCGTTGTTTCGAATCCATGTTTGCTCTGTTTGTTTATTCAATAATCTATTTATCACAATGCTGGCGCCGTCATTCTTTTAATAGCATTGTTGTTTTTTATTCCGATCGAGCGATACGATTATATTATGCTCGAGATAAAGTGGAGGGGCAAAAAGACGTTCTACGTTGTTGCTGCGAGACGCGTGCTTCGGGAATTACAAAACGTATGCAGATAGTCGGCTGTACTAATTTTTTCGACCATTGGGAATGAAGAAATGAAGAAAAACTCGAAAATAGGGAGGCGAAGCACTAACACGTGATTATCCGATTATTTCGGTATCATTCGACGTGTTTTTTAATAGAAATTATTACTCACCTGTATTTTTCCATGTAGATAAACCGAAAGTTCGGTCTCGCGGGTTTTCTGAAACTTCCTGACTTACTCTCCCAACGACCTACGACGTAACGTGTGCCTTTGTTTACTTTCGTCGAGATTATCGTGTCTCCGAGACACGATACACTTTGTTACGAAATCACGATGTCGCAGTGTCGCATTTTACGAAAACACGACCTTTCGGTGCATATTGTATATGTTTTTTGACAATGATGGGGACACGTCGTCGGCTGATGGAGAAAGTCTCCCCGCTCGTCCTCGTGGAGAGTTCTAATCGTTTGCGTTTCTGAACAAAATTTTATCCACGANAAAAAAAAAAAAAAAAAAATTTCAACCCCGTGATGCCGCATGACGCGTAGATCTAGCGATTCGAGGTGATGCTGGGAGTCGCCCTGCGTGTCCTCGTGAAGAGTTTTCGTCGATGGCGTTCAAAGAAAAATTTTATTCGCGATTTTCATGAAAAAAAACGGAGGCTGAGGCCTCCTGGCGCGTTTTTCATAAACCTGGCGGTTCTGGGTGATGGGAAATTTCCCTCCGCGTATAGACGATTTTTCATTCGCTTTTTTTCGAAAAAAAAGTTTAAAAATTCTGACCCGGAGATGCCGGATCAACAAGATGCGTGTCCGTCGATCTGGCAATTCGAATGCCAGATTCTGCTGTACTTGCTGCCGGTAAGTTATCATGCGATGTAAGTCTTGACAAGAAATGGCGTCGCCACGCGTCAGCTTGTTTTTTTCTGTTTTTTTTTTTGCCGTTGTGTGGCGAAATATGCAGTTTGCAGCTCCGTGGAGCGTCCGGGCTTGTGCGTGTGTGAGTTTCGTACATAAAGTTGCATTACTAACGAAAGGGAGTGCTGGTGGAGTTAGCGAACCCTTCGAGCGGCGAGTACTTGATTCTCGACCAAAACCAACACCACGGCGCGTGTGGTGGATGCTGTACGCAACGTTCGACGAGACGAAAACATAATTTTCCTTACGAAAAATAAAAAGTTCGTAACGTAGTTAAAAAGTGAAATAGCCATTTCGAAAAAAAATGTTGTGTGAAAATAAAAAAAGTGCGATAGCCACAAGGATATGTTGTTGATAGGATACGAGAATATTTCGCGTTGTATTTGTCGTTTTCACGGTGGATTTGACACGAGCGACAGAGAAGGGAAACCGCCGCCTCCTCGTACTTTGTCATTCGCTCGGTCCATGGCGGAATTCCGAGAACGAGCACATAGAGTGATGCTGTGTATTAAATCTTTTTGTCTGACTTTTCAATAAAAATCGTTGACAAAGTTGTCGGATTCCATTTATTGCAAAATTCTCGAAAAATACATCTGGTTCGGTGTGTTCAGAAAACTAGACGAAAGCAAAAAAAAGTACTGAACGCGACGAAAAAACTGTCGCGTATACAATGTCGACCGCGGATGCTACTGTCATCTTTGCCAAATTGGAGGCCCTTAAGGACATAAGGTTTGTTCAGATTGCACATTTGTTTTCGTATTTATTAAACTTTTTTTTGTTTTCTTAATTGATTTTTATTATAACGTCGTTGGACATTTTTTCCAATCGTCGTAAACAGCTCGATCACCCAAAACTCTTTCGTTCTAAATTCCGCGTTTACTCTCGGTTCTCATACGCATTCTTTTTGGTTTATTCGAAAAAAAAATGACATTTTTTTCCGCAAACATCGAAGTAGCAGAAATAATCAAAAATAGTGGAGAAACGAGAAACAATTCAGAGGAAAATGTATCAAAGTGTGAACTGCTTGATCTCGCGTCCAATTTTTATGTATTACGCTCTGAAAGCGTCTTTTTCCGTCTCTCTCGATTTCACACCTCCCCCTCTTCGATCTTCCCCGAGATTCGCGCTCACTCAATGCACCGAGAGGCTCCTCGCCCGTCCAAACGATTCAACAAATCGTTACGAATGAATTTTCAGACTCGAAAATGTAATTTTTTCAAAAATCGATCACCCGGGCCTCGGAATATTGACGTTATGAGGGAATACGATTTTCCACAATGTGCGTATAAAAATATCGAAACCGTAAATTTTCATTTGGAAATCGTCGCGACCGAATTTCGTATCAAAATTAATTAAATTCTTAACAATTAACATCTGTTTTGTTTTTATGTCATGGGCGTAAGTTTGAGGTTAGAAAAATCGATCTAAAAAACCATTTTTTTACCAACCGAATAAATTGACGAATAATTGAGTTCTGCATCAAGTTCCAACAGACTTAAACTCCAATGGCATATTTTCTCGTCTATTAAAGTTCCTCCAACGAGAAAGGGTGCTCACCAGCTGGATGCAGCAGTTCCTATTTCTCTAAAAATACTTCCATGCCTCCAGAATAGTTTCAAAGCTTCCAAAAGGGTTTCAAGAGCCAAATGTCACTTATTTTTGGAAGCTGCACCAAAAATTGCATCCTTGGGCCCCAAAAATGTTGCAATTACTGTATCAACATGATGTTGAAGTTTGCATCGTTGGAATGCAACACAATCCCTCATTTTATCGATTAATTATTAATAAAAAAAACTGAATGTTGGAGAAAAATGAGACGATTCAGAAAAACGAAATAAACGTCGACCGGAGAGAATATTTTTCGTTCAACTCAGACGATGCGAAATTTCATTGCCGTTGGAAAACTGCTGACGAATTTCGATGAGTCTGTAAAATGTTCTCATTGCCGACAGATCAAAAACTCTCCAGTTGGAAAAAATGAAGCAGCGGATAATCCAGGAAGTGGAACAGACCGAACAGGAGGACAAATGCTTGACGGAGTACAAGCAAGAGATGGATCTGCTTATGCAGGAGAAAATGGCCCACGTGGAAGAGCTCAGACAAATCCACGCAGACATAAATGCAGTGAGTCCAAAAGTTCCATTTTTTTCATTCACCGCTCGAAAATGTTGTTAATGTTTCAAGAATAATCCATGAGAAATAAATTCCAGATGGAATCTGTGATAAAACAAGCTGAGGAAGCGCGTAATCGCGCGAGGGAACACGCCAAGTTGATACACAATAACGAGTACCAACCGTTGAAGCATGATATTGATAGAATGCGCAGAGAGTATTTGGGCCTGGAAAGATTGCCAGAGTTATACGAGACAGAAACGGATCTCATATCACCGGAGTAAGTGATTTTTACAAACGACGTTAACCCTTAATGGTCACATGGGGTTCATTTTACCCCAACTGCTTTCGACCGACGATACGTAATAGAAATTTTGAGAAAATGGGACTTGTGACAGGCTTTATCGGTAGTTCGAACCTTCCAGTAGAGAGCCTCGTCGTTTTTATTTGAAAGGGCTCGTTAGTTCAGTTTTGGAAGCTGCAGGAAGCTGACGGGGTAAAACCTGGGACATACTTTTTGAAACGGTCGCTAATTTAATCAGTTCCACCTGACAGCACGCTATTTCACACTTGTGAAACGATTTTTCATTTTTTTCATTAAAAATTACAATTTCTGCATAATTTTTTGATAAAAAAAACGTCATTTTTGCAGAGTTTTGATTTTTCGACATTTTTTTATATGAAAAATTGCACGAATTAAATACAATCATTATGGTCGTTACGCAAGGGTTGAAAATACATTGTAGTATTTTTATTTTATTTTTTTTTAACGATTTTCCATCTATTTATCGCCTTTCAAAGTGAGTGGGGTTGATAACACCCCCAATGACTATTACGTCACAATCTGGAGGTGTGACCATTAAGGGTTGCCCTGCCTGGAATGCAAAGAAATTTTTTTTCGTTAAAAATTTCGATAAGCGAAAAATCCAAAAGAAAAAAACAATGATTCGAGTTTTTGAAGAATTGCCAGAAAAAATTATAAAATTTTCACAATATTCGTCTTCATAATAATCGAAAATAAATTTCCTTGCATCTTTGCAAACTTGGAAATTGAGGCTTCAGTTGAAAGCGCAAATTTTTTTATCATTCATTATCGAACACGAGGCTGGTTTGTATATTAAGAAACAAAATTAATTATCGCGTAGACGGTTTGCTCGCAGTTACTTTGATCGGCCGTTGCAAAAGGCTGAATGGAGGGTAGAGGTACGAGGTGAGGATTTAATGCAACCACTTGGTTTGCACGGACATCCCGGTCATCCGGGAGGTTCGACACCATTTTTAGCGCCTCAACCGCTGCAGGGCCCAAGCAAACCAGAGCCGCGACCTTTACCCCCTGCTTCTGGTCCGCCTGCTCCAACATTCAGGTACCACTGGTATATCTCGATTTCATATTATACCCTTGGCAAGTATCATTTGCGTTTCGAGGGCACAATTATACATTTGCTATCAATTGACTCTGGAACGGTAACCTTTTTTTTCACTTTTTCTTATTTACCAATTTTTAAAAATTCATATCTCCGGGAAAAATGGACGAAAAACGTTCAACTTGGGCTCATTCTTTTCGTTTTTTAATGCAGGCTCACGCGAGCTTGGAGCAATTTCGTTTGAAGTAGAAAAATTGGTCGAAAATTCGGAAAAACGATAAAAAACGGGAAAGGAAGGGAGAAAAGGCGCGGGATTTGTGTTTGGGGTCGTTCCTGACCCCAGGTTACCGTTCTGGGGTTAATAATCCTACTTAATAAATTAGGAAATAATTGAAATAAAAAAAAAATGAAATTATCGTAAGAAATCGAGTCTGCTTGGTATAATAATGCCCGGAAACGCGTCGAATGAGATTTTATACTAATTGCTTGTTCGGTTCGTCTCTTTCAGGCAACAACCGCCACCGATGAAATCCTGTCTCTCGTGCCATCAACAAATTCATCGAAACGCACCGATTTGTCCGCTCTGCAAAGCTAAATCGCGCTCGCGTAATCCGAAAAAACCTAAAAAAAAGGATTAGCCATTTAATTAACAAATGTACAATAACGCTGGAGTGATATTTCAAATATTCTCTTTGTCTCTCGATCGATGTCGTCGTAGCGCACATTGCGGTCATCATTGTGTTTGTACTCGTTTTATTCTTTACAATTATCGAGCAGATTGTATTCGAAGTTAATCGTATTTGTAAATCATTGATTTGATTGAGCGACGATCATTTCGCGTGCGGGAGAATCTCGTCGTCGGAGACTTTGTGGCTCGGAGGAGCTTCAAATCGATTTTCCTAACGAATTTAATTCGCTCTTGGCCACGACTCGGACGCCATTTTTGCAATCTCGATGAAAAATCGTTGTTTTTCTTATTTAGATATTTTCCCGGTAGCCCCATCATCATTGTCAATCATTGTATCATCGCTGCCATCAACGTATCATTCCCATAGGAAAATTCCACAAGGGAAACGTTCGGCACTGTAATCACTTTTTTTAACTAAAAATTAAGAGGTAAAAAAAAATGTTTAACATAAGACAAAAACGAAGAGTCGTTCGATTTATTTTCCTCTCTGAAAACCCGAGTATCTTGCACGCAGTTTTCAGGCTCTAAGCGTCACGTCGTTCGTAACGAATTTCTGATGCTGGCAAAATACCAGGAAACAATTTGCAGGCTTTTTTGTATTTCCATTTAAATAATAATATTTCGACAACTTTTCTAGAGAGTAGAGACGAAGTACGGACCTGTACACAATATTTTACAATATTTTCAGAAATTATAACGGTTGAACGATATTTCAAAAAACTCAGATTTTCGTAAAATTCGAAAAATCATGAAATTCAAACCGTTCAACCGACATTTTCCAAATTCAATACCAATCTTCCTATTAAGATGCTCGATTTATAAAAAAAAAAATTAGTAATAAATCTTCAAATTTGCGCAAGTTAGAGCGTCGACACCTTTTTTTGAAAATTTCAAAATTCCGTAGAATTCGTATTTTTCTAGCGATTCCAACAAAATTCTCAGAGAATGATGAGCTTGTGTCGATTAACATTTGTGCAAAACGGGAGCCCTGTAGCTCAAACCGTTCTCGAGTTATAAACGTTTGAATTTTACAGTGCCAGAAAATACAGACACACACATCCGGACATTTTTTCTAGATACGATTTTTTCGATTTTTTGGTACATTTTCACGATGGAATTATAACCTGGAAAAAAATGCAGGAATTCATAAAATAAGAAGGAAAGCAAAATAACAACGATTCGTGTATTTCGAGCAGTATATTTGTCACGCAATAATATTAGAATTACATGAAAAGGAATAAAACTGAAGATGGAGCAGTTTTCGGTGCTATCAGGGTGATCATACGCTTATATGAGGATAAAATTGCTTTAGCGGCAAGCGGATCGATTCGACGACCCGTCTCATTGGAGCTTGTTAAGTTTTACATAAATTAAAATGAATTAATCTAATTTTTGTTGGTCTAATGTTAAAAAAATGCAGCTAAATATGAAATTACACCATTTTAAACTTCGAAGCTTTCAAATTTAACATGGTTTACGTAAACTTTGTGAAATATCCAATCTCTTCTCCTTGCGAGGCGGTTGAATTACATTGACTTTCCGTTCTCTGATATGGTCCCATCTCTGCTTATCGTTCTCTGCTACAGATTGTCTAGAATTAATATTTCTCTAATTTATTTGTCCAACGCGTGTCATTGGACGAATTTTCCTCAATTTTTTCATTCAGCATTTTGTTTTTTTTTTCGCTTCGTTGGGACTGAGTTTTTGCTCTCACCTGTGCAATACTATCTGGTATCGGTAACGGCTTTGCTACTCCAATTCTTACGGTCCCTTTCGGCGCACCCTTCAAGGCTTGCACCGCTTGATCCAACGTTGCATTCTCCAAAGCAATATCGTTTACAAACAGAAGGCGATCACCTGGAATCAGTTGGCCATCTATCTGAGCCACTCCACCTGGCACCAGTGATCGTATAACTATCACAGTTTCGTTGGCGTTCATCGGATCCTGAAATAAAAATTTCAAGATTTTAATGAAAATTTGTTTTTCACCAAAAATTTGATTGAGGCGATTGGGTAATCCTCGGAAATTCTTGCTTCTGTCCCGCTCACCTGATAATCCAATATTGAAAACCCAAGGCCTCGTTCTCCTTTAACTAATTCAATTATTTGGGGCTCCGAGCTCCACATCGCTAATCCTGTCAACGGCTCCAGCGATCGTGACTTCATTTTATTCAAACTGGCATCCGTAACCGTAGCTGTCGTTGTCGATGCTAAGGAACCATCGGACTTTGCTTTCACCAAACGATCCATCGTGGGCAACAAGTTCTGAAGCGATCCTCCTAGAATGCTCTGTAACGTGATAATTCAATGAGGATCAAATCGCAGCCTCAACGAATGGGAGTTCAGGGAATTTATACAAAAAAAAAACGTTATTTCGCATTTTTGTGAAAAATATTTTTGAAATACAACCACAAATTTTTTAAATTTAGAAAAAAATTGAAAAATTAAATTCAAATAAAAATTTCATTTACAAAATCAATGAACGCTTTCCTGCTCAAATACATTTTTAAAGAATTTACTTTTTTGGGTCAGAGTTCAGGGAATTGATACAACGACAAAAACGTCATTTACAATTCGCCACGCGACCTGGTAATTTTTACAGCAATTTCGAACCTTTTGATGAGAATTTACATTCCAAAAAGTTAAGAATCTTCGTGTAAAAATATTTTAGAACAAACATTTCGACCGTGGCTTGAAAATTTGTTAAATAAAAATAAAAAATCTTAAAAAATTAAATTCACAAACGTAACGAACGATTCCCTCGTCAAAGAAATTTTTTACATAATTTACCCTCGTCTGGAAAGCAGCTTGATGTTGAGCCGTGTCGATCGGGCACAGAGGATCGTGGGAATCAATATTCCGTCCACATACCATTCTCACATTAATCGGCAATTCTTTGAGAACGGTTACGACTTCCATGTGGTTAATTCCTAATAGTCGATATCCATTAACCTGGAATAAAAACAAAAATAATGCGACTTGAGTCATCGTGACCCTTTCATATTCGAAGGAGAACTGTACCCAAGAATGTAATTACAGTTCCCAAGGATTTTTTATCAAAATATCAAAAATCAAAAATATAAGAAATTGGGAAAAATATAAAAATTTTCCAAAATTGACATTCGTGTGCTTTTCGCTCATTTCTCGCACATTGACGCAGCTAATAAATTGCCTTGAGGAAAAGAAAACATTCATAAAACCTCAAAAATTGTTAAAAATCATCGAGTGTCAGTTAATTCGCTCGCAGCTTGTGTATCATTGATTTGCCTGGATGAAAAAGATCGTAAAATATTTCCTCTACCTCTAAAAGTTCATCGCCAGAGCGCAAGATGCCATTTTGGCCTACGGGTCCCTCGGGAAGAATGGAGCGGATATAATGATGAGGTCTAACTTCCTGTCCATTTTCGACATCGACTGTACCTTCTAAGCTTATGCCGAGTCCACTACCTTCAGCGAATTTATTAAGTTGCGCTACCTAGAAGTTAAAAAAAAAGAAATTTACTAAATTAGCGATGAATATTAAAACATTTTTCAGTCATTAAGGTTGTACTGTCAGTTTTAGAATTACAGTTCAGAATTTAATGAAATTTGGTACAGTAGAGATTATGATAAGAAAAAGATCCAGTCAAATTTTTAAAAGGCTACAAACAACTAGGAAAGATATTCGCAATGGTAATTTTATGAATTCAACATCGATTTCGTACATTTCATCGTATTTTACGATGAAATTCGTGATTTCTCCTAAGAATTGACAAGAATTAATTATAAAATTCGACAGAGACTGAGATTTCTCATAAGACTCGATGTTAAGTGTATGAAATTTGGTACAGTAGAGATTATGGCGAGAAAAAGATCGAGTTAAATTTTCAAGAGGCTACAGAGAACCAGAAAAAAATGTTCGCATTGGTAATTTCATCGATTTCATACATTCCATTGTACTTTACAATAAAAACTATGATTTCTCCGAAGAATTGATAAGAATTCATTGTAAAATGCAATGAAACTGAGATTATTCATAAGACTCAATGTTAAATGTATGAAATTTGGTACAGTAGAGATTATGGCGAGAAAAAGATCGAGTTAAATTTTCAAGAGGCTACAGAGAACCAGAAAAAGATGTTCGCATTAATAATTTCGAGAATTTAACATCGATTTTTTACATTTCACTGTATTTTACAATGAAATTCGTGATTTCTCCTAAGAATTGATAAGAATTAATTATAAAATTCGATAGAGACTGAGATTTCTCATAAGACTCAATGTTAAGTGTATGAAATTTGGTACAGTAGAGATTATGGCGAGAAAAAGATCGAGTTAAATTTTCAAGAGGCTACAGAGAACCAGAAAAAGATGTTCGCATTAATAATTTCGAGAATTTAACATCGATTTTTTACATTTCACTGTATTTTACAATGAAATTCGTGATTTCTCCTAAGAATTGATAAGAATTAATTATAAAATTCGATAGAGACTGAGATTTCTCATAAGACTCAATGTTAAGTGTATGAAATTTGGTACAGTAGAGATTATGGCGAGAAAAAGATCGAGTTAAATTTTCAAGAGGCTACAAACAACTAGGAAAGATATTCGCATTGGTAATTTCATGAATTCAACATCGATTTCGTACATTTCATTGTATTTTACGATGAAAACTGGGATTTCTCCTAAGAATTGATAAGAATTGATTGTAAAATGCAATGAAATTGAGATTTCTCATAAGACTCAATGTTAAGTGTATGAAATTTGGTACAGTAGAGATTATGGCGAGAAAAAGATCGAGTTAAATTTTCAAGAGGCTACAGAAAACCAGAAAAAAGATGTTCGTATTGGTAATTTCATCGATTTCATACATTTCATTGTACTTTACAATAAAAACTATGATTTCTCCGAAGAATTGATAAGAATTCATTGTAAAATGCAATGAAACTGAAATTATTCATAAGACTCAGTGTTTAAATGTATGAAATTATTACCAATGAGAATACCTTTTTTCCGGTTCTCAGCAGCCTCTCGAAATCTCGACTAGATCCTTTTCTAATCATAATCTACTACTCGACAAAATTTTATCAAACCGTAAACACTAATTCTAAAACCGACAGTACTACCTTAACTGAAAAATATTCGAGGCATGAGTCAAGGATTCTCAATTACCACTATTTCGGTATTTTTGCCGAGTATTTTTTGCCATTTCGCTTTAATCGCCGCTCGAATTTGTGGAGTAAGCTCGCAGGACGTGTCGCTCAGCAACGCTTGATTGTGCACACCGAAATCCGTGTCGTCGCTGACTTCGGCACATGCAGCTTCGATCAAAATTGCACTGTCGACCGTCGTGTGCGATTCTCCTTCCGGTTCGATGTCCGTCGTCGTGTCTCCATCCTGAAAGAAATTTCATCGTTTATCGAGCACGATTTTTCGTTCAGCGGCAAAATGACGAAACTCCAAAGAGAAGAGATTTCTCAGCAACTTACCGCACTCATGGGAAAACTCGGGAGACTCGCAATCGACGGCGAACTGGGTTGCGGCACTCTTGATTCACTGGCCGCAATCGCTTGTTGCAATTGCTCATATTTTGGTCCCCTCAAATATCGCTCTAAGCAAAGCAAAACGTTTTGTCCTGTGCTTCTCAAAACTTCGACCGCCTCGTGGTTTGAATATCCTTGTAAAGAGTGTCCATCGACTTCGACGACACGATCGTTTATTCGAATCATATTGCTCAAGTCAGCTGCGCTGCCCTTGCTGATGCTTTTTACAAAAATGCCGGAAAGTTCTTCTGTAATTTGAAAATTAAACGTTGAGGCAAAATTGCACGAGTTTGCCAAGAACCACAGACTCGTCGATACATTTTTTTTCTTATTTGCTGTAGGAATCGTTTACCTTTCTCGCAGACGTATCCTGCTATCGTGATGCCTAAGCCGTAAGTGTCTTTTTTCAGTTCAACGGAAAATCTTTCCATTTCTGGCAAAGATTTGACGTCGATCGGATCCATGGAAAGGACCGGAAGTGGTGGCAATTGGGTAGTCGCAGGAATAACCGGAATAGCTGGTGTAGCACCGATTGGAACTGGATTCCGTACGATGTCCATAATGAGACTGGGTCTTGTCTAAAAACAAAAATCCTCCGTCCATCAAATATCACTTTTACTCCAATTTCCATCAACTTCAATGGTTCTGAATCATTTACGAAATTTTTTATCGGATTTTATTGCAAACTTCATTTTTAAGCTTAAAGCTTCATTTTTAAAGCCAATTGGATTTGAAACTTCAATTTTGCTTCCTCATGGAGGAAGCTATGTGACGGTGAATTTTTCTTTTTCCACCTTTCAATCTCAATTTGCCAATGTCCCAAAACATCGAAAAATCGTAACTAGAAAAAATGTCCGGATTTGTGTGCGTGTGTATGTTCTGGCACTGGAAAATCCAAACTTTTATAACTCGAGAACGGTTTGAGCTACAGGGCTCCCGTTTTGCACAGATGTTCATCCATACAAGCTCTTCATTCTCTGAGAATTTTTATGGAATTGCTAGAAAAATACGAATTCTACGGAATTTTGAAATTTTCAAAAAAAAAGGTGGCGATGCTCTGAGTTCCGCAAATTTTAAGATTCATTACTAATTTTTTTTTTATAAATAGAGAATCATAATAGAAAGATTGGTATTGAATTTGGAAAATGTCGGTCGAACGGTTTGAATTTCATGATTTTTCGAATTTAACGAAAATCTTAATTTTTCCAAAAATCGTTCAACCGCTTTTTTGAATGTAAAAATCCAATTTCCCAAAAGTTGATAATTTTTTCTCGAATCTCTCAACTCACGTGAATTTCGATATCTTGTTCTTGGATGTAAATGCCGCCGTTCTCGGAATCCGTGCTGTGTCGAAGCTTTTGACTGTTGCAGCTTTCAGGAACGTTGTTTTCCAGGTGCCGGTCCAATTCATCGGGATCTCCAAGAATTTTCGTGGGGACGATCGGTGCGTGACTTCCAAGAGCCTGAACGATGAGAGCGATTTACAGATTTTAGTGGAAAATCTCGAGGCTCATTTTCCATTTTTTTCGGTCAAATTTCTTTCGGAAAATTTTCATTGGCAAGCAAATTTCTTGAGAATATGAAAGGCGATTGAGAAAAGTTGGAGACCTGATAATCGGGCGATGTCGGTTCGACTGGTCGCGCAACGACGAGCCTGACGTGGGTTCCCGACTGACGCAGAACCGCAGCAACTTGTTCGCTACCCATTCCCCGTAAATTGACATCGCCAATCTGGAGAATATGGTCGCCGCTTTGCAGCCGATTATCCTGCAAGACAAAACGTTTTTTTCCCCTTCAAATTGAAGCATCGGAGTCCGTCAGACTTTGGCGATATTTATCGTCACGTATACCACTCGCCGCAGCTTTCGTTTTGTAGATTTGTGGAACGTGGAAAAAAGCTTGAAAAACTTACGCGATCGGCGACGCCACCGGGCAGGATAGTTTTGACAACGACGCCGGTACTTCGCCCACCGATGATCCCAAAACCCAGGCCACTTCCATCGTTGATCAAGTTAATAACTTCCACTTGTGCCCATTCGGTGTTTAGCTGAGAAATAAATTATTCGATGAAGAAAAATTGTTCAGCGTCGATTCTAACGATTAGAATTAAAAAATTTCGTGAAAAATTGAATTTCCATGAATTTTCAATGGTTTTGGAGTTCGCATCGTCGAAACGCAACGCAAAACTTTTTTTATATTCGTTTTTTTGTAATTAGCAATTTTTTTCTCGACGTGTATTCAATTTTTTTTTTTTATCACGTCGTTGACTGTTTAGAAATATTTAGCGAAGAGACAAAACTCACCACCATGTCAGAGCTAGTTTTAGAAGTGTCACTGATTGCGGAGGGACTTCTTTCGATCAGGAGTCCTCCGTGTGCTGCAGCAGTTGCTGGTGCAGTTTCTTGGGTGCCAACAGATAATGACGCCGAATTGTCTTTCTCGGTAGCAATTTGATTCCCAGGAGCGCCTGGGCTAATGGATGAGCCAGTCTCTCCTGTACCTCCGTTTGAATTTGAAGCCACATATGCTTCATCCGTTTGTGCGATGAAATCGAATTCTACGACAAAATTAACACGATGTTTAAAAATAAAAATAAAAAAAATTCTTATTTTTTTTTGTTTTTTGTTTTTTTTTTTAATTTTTGTCCAAGCAAACTATTTCCAACGATAAAAATATCGAAAACTGAATCATTGAATTTTACTGCTGCCTCGAAATGAGAAAACGAAATAAAAATAAAAATTTTCATCGCTGTCAAACACGAAACTCGCATTTCCCTGTCGTTATTTCGAAATTTTCCTGCCCCAAAGAAAAAAAAAGTTAAAAAGTGAAGCCTCACCTGGGCTGCTCCTGGCAACGACTAACTCGACAAGCCCGCGAGCTTTTTGAAGTATGGAAATCGCTTGCTCGTGCGATATATTAGAATCCAACGGTTGTCCATCGATGGCCAATATTTGATCGCCTTCTACGAGTCGACCATCACTGAAACCCAATAATTCAAAGTATTGAAGTTCGACATGCACCTCGGTGGCTGTCCATTCAAAATTTTCAGCTCGTTTCAAATTAAAAAACAAAAAAAACAACTCGAATTTTCTAAAAAAATAAAAACAATAGAAAAAAATTCATTGACGAACGTGGTCATGGGGGAAAAAAATTTATTCGAGAACTTGTGTGACACGAATGAATAAATTTTTCTCAGTGCCAGATGTGCACGGAATTCTCGAGACCCCTCTGCCTGGCTTTTCCCCCGAACGTCGAAAAACTGTGCAACCGACGAACCTTACGAGCCACTATTTTCAAATCCTCGGAACTTTTAAATTTTTCATTCAACCATTTCGCTGAAGTACCAACTCCAGAGGCACTCCCACTAATGACCGGATTCATTTATTTTTCCGCAGTTCGTCAAAGTAAAACAAAGCATTTCCCAGGAAAGGCCTGTTGATTCGAATTTTTTCTTTTCTTTTTTGTTCCGAACTGTTACGAACCACCGGTGTGTTTGATAATCGTTCAAAAAAATTAGTTGAACAGCATCAATTGTTTTCGCTGGAATAAACAAATTTTTACGGATTTTTGGTTTTTAGAATTCTTTTTTATTCCGAATACTTGGCAAAATGTTAATTTTTTAATAACGAGCTTCCTAATCCTCGAGAAATTTTTACACGACCTCATAAATATTTCACATAAAAACATACTGAATTTTGAACATTTTCTTATCATTTATTATTTCGACACTTAAGGGGGTCAGTAATGATGACAGAATTCTTAAAATTTGGTATTTTTTCACATGAAGTATTCAGGAGGTCGTGTATAAATTTCCCGACGATCAAGAAGCCATTTATTTATTTATTTATTTATTGCCCAATAAACATTAACAAATTTCATAGTTACTCAACATCCTTAAGAACAGTGTATGGTGTGAACGAATTTTTAAAAGTCAGTGTCCCATTAGACGACGAGGATTAATTATCGCCAGAAAAGTGCAGACACGTGCTAGACTTGCTAAAGAAACAAAATATCGAATTCCAAATATTCTCCACATTTTATAGAAAGAAAAAAAAACCGAAATACGACGATACCAAGTGAAAAAAAAAGCAATGCTCCGAGGATCCAAGTTGAAAGAAAAAGCGATCTGGTGACAGTGACTGAATTACGCAGTAGCAGTATTTTTAATGGAATGACATATTCCAGCTGCAGTGACGATCGAAATTCAAACCTAAATAAAGCCCATGATGGTCCTTAGAAAAAAAATGACGTAGAGCGAAAAACAAAGTTCCCATCTATCACAATTGTTCTATTTTGTCATCACTGTTTTTCTCCAGCAATTTGTACTCCTCAAGCCATGCAATTTGCGAAATGAACAAAAGCCTCAATGGAACAAAAAACCCCATAACCGTCACGATTATTTTTTGTATGAACTCTGACGAGAAACCTACGGTATCGATGAAACTAACACATGTTGCAATCGTAGAAGACCACGTGCATAATGTAAGATGCGAAGAGTAATTGTAAGCCTCACTGAACATGCTCAACGAGTATCAAAAAAGTGAAAATTCACGATTTATTGTTGAGAAGAAAGGGTGCATTCTAGGCAAAAATTGAATAAACGAACTTGCACAATGTCAGATATGGGTCGTGGTATATAACTCGAAGGAGTGTAGACTGAGTCAACGATCGATGCGACCGACAAGGTCGTACCAAGTGTTGGGGCATTAACGCCAAGCCGGCTACACACGAGAGCATAGAAAACAAAACAAAAATTCCTTCACATTTTCTTCCACGTGATGCTCGATCTCTACGAGACTCGATCGAATTTATTCTCTTTTTTTTTATTTCCTCCTTTTTTTATCCTACAACTCTTGCTAATTTTTGTCTTTTCTCGATTGCTACGAGCATGCGTCGTCCCGATGGCGACCAGGTATGTAACAAATGTTCTATCCCATCAGAGCTACTCAATGAAAGCTCCATTTATATCGCAGGGGTTCACAACTATCGTTCAATCAAACGAGAAGCTTTCAAGATTATGCGATCTGTCAGATTTATCCCGAATTTTCATAATTAATTAAGAGACAAACAAAAAATTTTACGTTCAAACAATTTCTTAGTAAAAAAAATCCTGTTAATGAGACTTTTACCTCAAATTTTCGAGTAAAAATTTCCATTTGTTTTTGCTGTAATGGGGTGACGCCCTTTGCTATACTCACAACCCTACCGAGACTTGTTACTCCACGCAGAAACTATATCTGCATCGCCCTACAAAGCTTGCGCTCGTGACTCATCGTTTCTTCATGGAGATTTTTTTTTTTTTAATTATTTCAAATTTGTCGCTTTAGCTCAATATTGTTGCAACTTTTTTACAATCGTGTCAGTTTCTAAAAATCGATTCTTCAAATTCCGAGCCCTTTCTCCCTTCGATCCCCCGCTTTTTATCGTTTTAAAGCATTTTAGAGTGATTCTTTCAGTTCAAACAAAATCGCCCCAGGCTCACGTGATTCTGCGTTGAAAATGAAAAAAATGAGCCCAAGTTGAACCGTTTTCGTTAAATTTTAACGAAGATATGAATTTTTCAAAATTGGGGTCCATATGACCCCAGGTTACCGGAAGACGTAAAAAAAAAAATTAGCTTATTGCTGAAAAAAAGGGGCGTCATTATTTATGATGGAAAAAAAAATTAGCACTAGTTTTGCCTCGTTCGCGACTTGCGACCTCCGAGCATTATAATTACTCCGAAACAACATGCTCGATTGAGCGGAATTCGCAAATTTTTCAATCCATTCATAAAATCAAATATATTTACATTTTATTGAGAAATATTAATTATAAAAATTAATGAAAAAATAAGAAACACAAAAATTAAAAAAAAAACTCTTTTTATCCAAACTTCAGAATATTTTTCACGTGAGAAGCTGCCCTGACACAATTTTCGCTAAAAATTGCAACGAAAAATCGCAAAGTGGGTTCCCTCAGCGATGGGTCAATGAGTTTTTAGAGACGAACTCGATTTTCAGGAAATTTCAAAGGATTCTGAATTATTACTTTCGAGTAATTATAAAAAATTGAATAGTTCGAATATTTTCTCTCTGGCTCACTGAAATTTTGTCAATGAAATAGTAAGTCTCCATTCATGGTTCGATGTCAAGGACAAGAAAAATAAAACAGGACTTACGAGCCAGCGATTCCGGTGAGTTGAATCTCTTGAAGAAAAATTCCGAGTTCGCCTCTGTCTGTGCTACGAAGTCCGACAACGCTGAACCCAAGGTTGCTGCCCTCTGGTTTGAATAACTGAAAGGAAAAAAAAGTTTTCTTTCGTTTTTTCTATTTCACTAACAATAATCCATCAGCCATTAGCAGAATTTAATTAAAAAGAATTCCACGTTCGGGTAGAACGGAAATTCTGCAGAAAATTAAATTTTTTATGGGAATTTTATGGGGAAATGACATCAGTATGTTTTGAAGCAGGAAATATTGCACGAAAATTAAAATCGAAGGTGAAAACTCCTTTTTACCCGGACAGTGCACACTTGACGACCCTTGGCTGCACTTTCTATGACTTTTTGAAACTCCTTGGCATACGTTGGTGTCGTTATCGCCGGAATGCCTATGAGGTCAGAAACCATGCTCGGACTCGTAACCTGCACATAAATCGATAAAAACAATGCATCATTATCGAAGAAATAAAAAAAAACGTATAAACACGAAGTTTCCATCGTCAGGACACCGCGCCAAATTTTCTTTTTTTCTCTCTTCCGAATCTTTTGGTTTTTCGCAAAATTTAAATGCTGCGTGTTTCGAATTTCGATACCTGGCCGCTCGTGTCTTCGCTGCTGCTGTGAGTGAGCGGCGCGACGGGGACTCTCTGATCGTCCAATTCGTTCTCATGGTACAAGTCTCGATAAACATTGGCTGCCAATGGCTCCAAAGGCGTGCTGGGCACGGATAATTCCAACTGTCCGCTGAGATTGATGTCAAAGTCTCCGGGCAATATGGAAGGATGTTGACCAAGCTGTGCGTTCAAATCGGCGAGCGAATCCTGGATCGCGATGATGCTGCGGAAAGTAGGATCCTCCAGCAAGGATATCAGCGCAGTCAAGTCGTTGGTAATGTGCGTTTGGAATTTTTGATCGCCGCAATCGTCCACTCGCTCGTGAATATGTTCCAATAAGTGCAGCGCAGTTGACACGTCTGTCGACACGCAAATATCGCCAGAAAGTTACGAATCGTCAAATTTCAAGTCCCGTGGGGACCAAACGGCATAATTATGAAAATTTGATTCGGAGGAACAAAAAAAATGAATATTTTGAGAAAAAACTGGAAAAATTGGTTTGGGAGTCGCTTTCTAAAGTGTCACTGATTGTCGGTACTTGAAGGACCACGAAATTTCATTCTGAAGCCCGTAAGAATCGAGGAATCGAAACAACTGCGAAAAAGACGGGGAAATTGAAATATTTACCGGCACTCAGCGGCATATTGATGCTTTACACTGGCAGGCAGAAACGAAGAAACGTGCAGATTCGATGCTTTGTATCTGAAAAATGTGTGAAAGAATAAATAGCTCCATTTTCTTGATGCAAAACTTCGTGTCATTTTGCTTTTTCGATTTTTCATTATTTTTTCACGTAATTACGAATTGTCAGAGGGCTATGAGGTGCAGTGGGAATTCTAAAATAGCAATTTGAATCTCACGTTAAACTCGGGTCGTCAACGAAATCCGAATGCAACTTTTTTTTGTACAGGAATAAATACGACGAGTCTTAAAAATCGAAAGTTTGAAGAGACATTTGAGACTAGATTTCTTTTTAAAGAAATTTCGTGGGAAAGTAATATTGAAAGATCGAAGTTATTTTTGTCACGATAATCAATCGTTAGGCTACGTGAAGTAGACATCGCTGACAAAAGTGCAATCGTTTGGAAATAATGCATATTTACCTTGCACAAAATGCAGCAGAGGTTAGGAAGCACTTCACAATGTTCTGAGCAGGAAAAAGCTGTACGTTGTACTAATGAAGCTTTAATAGTTTTCGAACTACATCACATCACCTTGTAACCCATTCACAGTCTTATCGAGAAAGTTTATTGATCGGAATTCAAATTCAAAGTGACAATTCGTTGCACGACTTTTACGGATCCGCACAGCTGATCTAACAAGTGCAAGTATATTATGAATACAATACACTGAGAAATATTTCTTTTTTCGTATATTACTTATTACACCACTACACCCATTCCGATTTGGGTGCATCAGTCGGTGAATAACAATGATAAACTGACATTACCGACTGAAGCTAAATTACCAACTGAGAAGCCTTATCATCATAATTATTATTGTATCTTTGAGATTTCGAATGATTAACTGAATTTTATAAACATCGCAAATGATTTGTGAATGTGGAAAATTTCGTCACCTGTGAATGGCAAATGGTTCAAGATTTTTCAAAGTCTCGAAGAAAACAAGAAAACATTCATTTTTGCAAAAACGATGTCCATTTCGGTCCATGGAGGAAACGATCGTACGTTCGAATTTTCCACATTTCTAGATGCTATGGAATTCGACAAAATGTCCACTTTCTCCAGTGAGGAATTGAAAGCTTGCAAGGATCAAAAAATTAGCTCCAGACTGTTTATTCATTAAGGCACTTTCACAGGCAACCAAAAATTTGAGTTTATAAAATTCTGTAGATAATTCGAATTCTCGCGAAGATAAAACAATTATTTTTGAATGGCGAAAATTTCATCACCTGTAAATGACAAATAATTCAAGAATTTTTCAAAGTCTCAAAAAAAAAAACATTGACGTATCGTTGCCTTTATTTTTGCAAAAAGGATGCTCATTCCGGTCTTCTACAAAATGGTATCACTTCCGGGAAATTCTACAAAATGAAAACTTGCAAGGATCGAAAAATTAGCTCCAGACTGTTTATTCATTAAGGCACTTTCACAGCCAAACATATTTCAGCGTAAAATCATGCACTCGGAGCTCGAGCTCCGACACGAAGAATTGGAAGGATAAATATCGAGTAAAATAAATAAAAAAATTAAAAAGGATGACCAATTTTTTTTAATTTTTTCAAAAGAGCAGGTTTAGTGACAAGAGCTTTTTCGATGGATTTGATGAGCAGAGCCGTTTGGTCGAGCGGAGGGAAGGGCATTCCTTCAAGGGTGTAGACATGGATGTCGCCATGGGTGTCAGCAGCGACGAGCTGTTTGCCATTGCGAGTAAAATGTATAGAAACAAAAACGTGACTGTTGGTGGAAGCGGTGACTGAGGAAGGTCTGTAAATTTTTCGTTTCATGTCCCAGATGCATATTTCGTTGTTGACGATGGTGGCAAGGACGGTGGAGTTGATGGGGCACCATGTAGCGCCCCGAACACATGCGATGTGAGTGGAAAGTGTGACGAGAGGTTCGACGATGCCATCGACCCAAATCCTCGTGCACCAATCGGCTCCACAGGTGAGAAATATTTTAGGACAAAAGGGGGAGAATGCGAAAGAGTAAACAGGCCCGTTATGAGCGAGGAAGCTGTCGATGTGTTGATGCAGATAATTGGTCGAGCAACGGTGAACGCATCCTTCGTCCGTTCCCACAAAATAAATGGGGCCCTGGTTCGGATGTCGCTGGAGCAAGAGAGCTCCAGGATTTCGGCTTATCGGAATGTTGTACAAATTACATTCGCTGGTTCGCTTGATCCCTCCAATTTGACTTTCGATTCTTGGGATTCTCATGATTTCCGAGGATGTGAAATCTTCTCCGGTGCGATAGCACATTATCCTGCCGTCTTGGTTGCTCGTATAAATGTGCTCGCGGTGATCGTATTGTTCGTCCTCGAGCCACCATTGGACCTGCCAATGCGGCGAGTACGAGGGCGACGTAAGGCGAGAGCTTCTTCTCAAAACGACCAAATCTTTTTTACTCACATCGATGACGATTACCGAACCGTCGTAAAACCCAATTGCCAACTGATTCGGTTTTCTTTTGCTCCAATCAGCTCCGGACACAGGACAAGCGAACCGATAGATTCTGTCAGGCTGACTCGGATTCTTCGTGCACCAAATCAGCATCAGCCCATCCTTTTCCGACTGCGAAGTCCCATAGCCAGCAGCAAGGAGATCCGAATTCACTGGGTTCCACTTGAGGCAACTCACTTTTCTGCCTTGAGTCAAGGAACACGAATGAGTCCACAGGAGGTCCAACGAATACGTGAACTCCAGATCCAATCTGCAAGGATCTCTCTTTATCAAGTCCTTGAACCTTTTCTGAGGAATTATGTACAAATTGCTCGCAATTATTCGCTCCATCACTCGAACCGCATCGCAGAAAGATACTTTGTTGAAAATTCTAATTAAATCCTCCTGCAGACTCGCGCCTCTTTCGAACAGTTCGTTGTGCAATAATTTCTTGTGGCGAATCTGTAAATTATTATATTTCCTTTTAATCTGTACGTCCATAAATTTCTCCTGCAAAAATGCGTTTCGCGGTTTTTTACGCGAAAAATTATTTCTCGCGACCAACGATAAAAATTGGAAATTTACATCGCCCACAAAAATCGCACAAGCAACTCATGAATTTGCAGAAAATTCAAAAATAAAAAGGAACTGAAATTCCAATCTCGATATTTTGAACATTTTGATATTTTTTTTTTTTTTAGAAGAATTTTTGTGGATACGAAAAGAAATCGTACCTGGGCAGCGATGGTTTGAGCTACAGAATTGATCGACCGAACATTCCGTTCCTTCTCATCAACGGCAGATTCGAGATTCTCGTAAGTGTCGTGCATCACCCAATTGTTTACGAAGGTGCCACGATTGTGACGTTTATCAGGACCAACGTAAGTCGCTCTGGGCTTGGTATGCGTTCGTGGGGTCTGGGTTTCAGCGTTGATAAGTTTTCTGTTAGAACCACCACCGACGGTGATGTACTTGTATCGTTCATTGGCTTCCTGGACCATCAAACCTTCTGGGGTTTGCAGATCGGCTGTGAGCTGAGGCATCTCGAAGAGGAAAAACGTCTCAGTCTCTTTTATCGTAATCATCCCATGTTCTCCTTTCATGTAGAAGATGCTCGAGTCGTATCTACAATTTTCGATAAATTCATCAGTTTTTATTCGCCAACAACGATGTACGAGGAAATAATTAAAAATGGAACTTCGAAAAAGAAGAATTTTGTGTGTGAAAATTGTCAGTTCGGTCCAATGCGAATTTTTCGACCAGGACAATGGAAGGAAAAAAAAATTTCGAGAGATTTTCAAAAATTTTCATCTGATTGATTGAATTTTTACAGGAAGAGAATTAAAAATGGAAAATTAACGTAACGGTATAGAAACCGGGGATCAATTCGAATGTTGAGAGATTTTTATTGAGCGGAACGTAAATTTGAAGGAAATTATGAAAATAAACTTGTGTTTACCTTGACAAACAGAATTGTGAGGGAGCCTGATCATCGTCCAAGTCTTGTTGAGATCCGTCGCCGGCTCCTCGAGCAGACAAGATGCTGTGCATCGTTTCGACGGAAGGTAAAACATTAGTATGCATGGACGAAGATTTAACGAGGCTGAGAGAACTGGAGCGGAGTGTGTCATTGTTACCCGGAGAGATGACAGTGAGTTGGGATGTGCTTCCATTGTGGCTCGAGCCAATATTATCGAGAGCGGTTAATTGTTTTTCTTCGATCGGTGGATAAAATGGGTCGATTAAAAATTTCGGAGTCAAGTCAACGCCATGCTCGATGATGTTGACGTTGGTTCGTTGCTGAAAGGCGGCGACAGCTCCGCGTACAAGTTCCCGGCGAGTCCGATCCGATGTCGTTGGTCGGATTTGCAACGAACTGTTGGCTCGAACGCGGTCGGCTGTTTTTTTCAACGAGTCACTTCGACGGTGAACCATTGCAAATTATATTTTTCTGATATTCTCATTCGCCCGGTAAATGTTGACAAACAAAAACGTGTCCGCGGATAAATCTGTCATTGAAACATCGAATCACGTGAGTTTTGGCTCTACACGAAAAATCGTGACTCAACCTGTCACTGTCATCTCAACCAGACTTCGTTTCGGTTGCTACGATCGTTTGATCGATGAAAATGCTTTGTATGGGACATTCCGTGTCAACGAACTCGACGTCGTGTCGCTCAACAGGGCTTGCATTTCTTTCCAACAATTTCCGAGGGTTCTAGCAGTAAAAAATCGGTTTTTCGTTGAATTTTACGGAAGAAACTATTTGGAATTTAATCTGGTGAAAAATTTCGTACAATTCAAAAATTGAGCGAGTTTTTTTTTTCTTTCGTAAAGATTCTCGATAATTTTTTCCAAAAGACTCCCCGGGCAGAATATTTGAACAATAGTTCGTTTGCTTCCGGCTGTCGTAAAATCTCCATCGTTGATTGTTAGTCGGACCCGAAGAGGTTTTTATTCTCGAAACTGAAAATTTTGCATCGACATTTTTTTGTTTATTTGGAAATTCTGGCTCGTTCGTCAACTTAAAGTTGTGAATCGTTTTCGCAATAGAATACCGGAAGGGAATGGCGCTCAAGCATCCAAAATATGCTCGACTGACCGATCCGCGGAATCATCGAAATCTGTGAGTAACCAGTTCTGAGCCACGTTTTAATCTTGCGTAAAAATACGTCATTTAATTTATTCATTAAAAACACTTTTAATGGTACAAAAGCGTCCAATTTGTCGGATAATTGTACGCTAATAAAATTGGACTATGTAATAGAAGAGATACACTCTTCTCGTCCACTTGTGTCGAGATTTGTAACCAGTTCTCTAGCCAATCTTGCATACTTTCTCGTGGCATATTCGCTGGATTAACACCTCGGAATGATAGTGCCTGAAATATTAAATTCCAGCGATTGACAAAACGAAATTGACGATATTTATAGAAAAATGACTGAGGAAGCTTTTTAGAGACATTAGGAAATCATGGTCTGCGGTGTTAATCCTGCTCTACGGAGCACATGGGTCATTCAGACCCGAGGGAGACTTTTTTTCGAAAATCTTTTTTTTAGAACGTTTTATTTTAAATTAATAGAAATTCAATGACTATGAAAACTATGAAAATTCAGAGTAGAATGAATGAATGTTAAGAAAATTCTGAAAATTTGGTATGTTTTTTTACGAAGTATTTACGAGATCGTGTAAAAATTTCACGACCATTAGGAAGCTCGTTAATGAACAATTAACATTAATAAATAAAATATAGTCAAACGTAGTCTTATGGGAACTGGCATAACTTTGCGAGAAGTTTTTTTTTTGACCTCTCAATTTTTCAACATCTACGATATACTGAAAGCAACGGAAACGAAACGAAGTTTATTGATAAATATTTTCTGTGTTTGTTTAAAAAATCGTTCTTGGCAAAATGTCAATTTTTTAATAACGAGTTTCCTAATCGTCGCGAAATCTTTACGCGACCTCTTAAATACTTCATGGAGTTCAAATAATCGTGTTTTTTTATATTATACCCAACGTATCGCCTCGTTCGGCAGCTTGCTAGGACCTCCTTCTCTCTTAATGGAGTTGTCCATCGCTAGGATCAATTTTCCCCTTTCGTACAGCCTCTGTCTCCGCCGTGGCGTCCACTTACTCATCCCGTGGATCGCCAGCAGCTCTTTCTGTAATAACAAAAGCCCAGAACGATTATTATTGACTTTTTGACTTTATCAAAGCTTCGGCTCTTGTCAAGAGCCTCTGGGCCCTCACACAGGTATTTGAATCAGAAGGAATTTGCAATTAGCAGCATAAATCACAATTTTTCATATTTACTCGCTTCCTTCGCGTTTTTCTACTTTCAAACCATAAGGAATGAAGAATCTTGTCTATTTTTACATTCGGTTCGAAATTTCGATCAGAATTTTCCATTTGAAAGCGTCAGACACTGTCGCAATAAATTTTCGAGCCCCGAAGTCTTGACGACCGCGAAGCATTGATTTCTATGAGATTAATGAGAATCCACTGTACCACGTGTTTCCTCGTTAACGACTCCAACGAGTATGGTGGTCCGGAAAACAACTGAATGCACGATATGACTTCCGACGGTCTCGGGTGCGTTCCGCTACCCAGACAAGCGACGATGCCGCTCCACTTGATTTTGAGCGAGGGTTTTATGATGTTTTCAAGTTTGCTTTGCACGCAGCGGAGCAAAGGTTTGTTATGCTTCAATCGTTTTTTGTGATAGTGCAGCATGAAAGTGTGCCGTTGCTCCAGCGACCAAAAGTGCGAAGTCAACAAGAGTCGAGGGAATAAATAAGCCATTGGGAAAATGATATAATTTGTGAACGGAATAGCGGAGACTATGAAGAGCGGCGATATTTTGACTAGATCGTTAGGGAACGTATACCATAATTGTAATTCCTCGCGAGACAAAGATTTCAATCCACCTGTTCTATGAATTTTTCTAACGGAGAGATATTTTCGTAAATCCAAGAAAAAATCTTTGGATCCAATACTGAACACTCTGTACACGTGCATCGGTTTTGGAAAATTCTTTTCCAATGTCGTTTGATAATTCTTTATGTAATTCATATACCGTGACATCCAATATTTTCGAAAACCCATCGATTGTTTCGGCTTAACACTTTTTTTGTCATTGTCAACATAACCTCTACGATGGATTAAATATTTATAACTATTTTGCCAATTGTTGCATCTCTGGTGGAAAATGAATGTTTGCACTTGTACTCGCAACTTATCCATTTGTACGACAGATTAAAATCCTCTTTATTATAGCTCTATGAAATGGTCGCGATCAATACGTGGAGTAAAACTGCGCGTTTTTATAAATTTACAAAATACACGTAATGTAAATACATCTGGTTGGGAATACTATCGAATCAATGTTTTGTTATTTATATTCATGCATCATATCTCTGTTTTCCCGAAAATCTGCCCCCTACGGCCTTCGCAACGTGTCTATATTGAGTCTGAGCTTTTGTCGAGGTAGACGACTTACCGATCGAGTAACAACACGGTGTCCAATCAAAGTTGCTCGCGTGCCGGGCAGAAAATCTCGGAGCGGTAACATTCGAGAGAGCATGCCAGAGAGAATAGTAAACAAAATTAACGTATGAAAAGCACTCTGTGAACGTGAACGATCGGAATTGTAAGTGTGCTTTTTTATTGAATTTATTCAATAAAAATACAACAAAGTGACGAAAATATAAAAGGAATTTGATAACCCCAATTTTCACTACTCTAAGAGTAGTGAATACGTACAATGAATCCTTCGGAACCAACGCCGACAGAAACTTTGAGGTTAAACCTTAATCACCATTCTTATTTAATCTAAATCAAAATATTTTTTAGTCAACTTTGTCGTATGTTTAGAGTTACCAGCACGTATCAAATTAACAATTTTCAACATCGAAACAAATAAATGTCACTATATGTCTTTAGATACTGTCACACAGGGAAACAATGGTAAAATTACTCCAAACAGTACGATGTTGATGTTTGCATCGTTGGAATGTAACGAAAAATTTAATTTTTATTCATTATTTCAATAATGAATGCACTTTTTCCATTTTTTTTTTGGAGTAAATTCGGTTTTTCAATGACAAAGAATTCTGTCCCACCGTTCTTGGCAAATACTCTATGCATGTTGGCCTCTGCTTGAAAAAGGAACGTCTCAACGATGCAAACTTCAACGTCCACCAGACAATTCACATTTTTGATTTATACGAATTCTATTCTTCTCTCTCCTCACAATAAACCACATGTTTCCAACTTTCTTTTCAATTATCTTACAGCTCGAAAATGAAAGACGTAATCGACGTCCTTGCGCTGCAGCGTGAAAAACGCAGCACCTTACAAAAGAGCATAACCATCGACTACACCGCCGCCAACGATCCGTTCACCGTCTCCAGATTTATTTTCGAGTGCGGTACGTCCTGCCGCATCATATTTCAAAAATCAAAACCTTGATAAATTTTGCCCTTCACGAAAATCTCGACCTTTCCTTCGTGAATCGCTCAAATTTTTGCTCTCTCAACATTCTCCAAGGCAAATTAATGAGAAATAACGTTTTTGGGGGTTTTCAGGACTCAAGCTCGACGCACATCCTCTGACCATTTCCACAGCTACCACTTTGTATCACAGATTCCTCAAAGAAGCCACTACCCAAGGCTACGATTGCTACGTGAGTCATTAATTCCTCGCCCATGTATATCGTCCGTTCGTTATTAACTCCCCACATCGCAATTTGTACTCACGAGTCGAAATATTTCAAAATTCAGCTCATAGCTTCCACTTGCCTTTACCTCGCCGGAAAAGTCAAGGACGACGTTTTGAAAATACGCGATGTAATGAACGTGACGACGAGTACTCTTCAGCGCGGCTCTCAACCTCTCGAACTGGGCGATCAGTACTGGAGCATTCGTGACGGAATCGTTCAAGCGGAGCTTCTCATAATGAGGATGCTGAAGTTCCAAGTGACGCCGACTCATCCGCACAAGGTAAACGGAGTCAAATTCGACGCTTTGTTTTTCTTTAACGATTTATTCAAAAAACCGGCTTTTCAATTTCCATTTTCGCGTTCACGTAACTTGCGGAACTTTCGAAATTTCCGATGTTAGAGTTTGCACCGTTGGAATGCAACGAAATTTTGTTTTTTCTTGAGCGGAGTTCATTGTTCTTATTTAATATTTCGTCAGAACGATGAAACGACATTTTTTTCAGGATCCAAAGAAAAAACGGCGCGAAAATTGTCTTGATTTTTAAAATTGAGCAAAAAACTGTATAGAAAAAGTATTTTTCGTTGGACGTTGGCGAACATTGAGAACTTCGGTACACGGAGAGAAAATTCAACGAAAAATTATTGAAAGTTTTTTTTTGTTGTATTCCGAAGATGCAAACTTCAGGATCATGGGTTTCCTGGTACCATATTGTCCCTCTGACGAATTTTAGCCAAGACACGGTCATTTATCGCGAAATTTTGACATTTTTTTGTCAAATTTTGACATTTTTTGCCCAATTTCAGTTAAAAAATGACAATGTATTTGCTAAAATTTCTCACAGGCACGATACGGTACCAGAGACAGTAATTTTTTATATAATTTTCGCCCCGTATATTCATGAAATTCACCACGCGGTCGAAATAATGTCCGTGACGATTTTTCTTCTTTATTAGTATATTCTGCATTATTTGCGCTCGCTGCAAGCTTGGTTCGGAGACGAAGAATGGAACAAATATCCCGTGACAAAGACGAGTATGGCATTGCTGCAAGATTTCCATCACTCGGCAGCGGTTCTTGATTATCCACCGAATCTGGTTGCCATAGCCTGCATAAATTTGGCTCTGCAAATATACGGAGTCGTGGTACCTTTGATGGACGAATGTGATCAGCAGCCCTGGTTCAACGTGAGTTTTCCGATCCCATTCCTTTTTCCACGATTCAAAAATACTTTCGATGCCAATAATTTTCGTCGAAATTTCTCGAGTCGTGTTCGTGATGACCGACCGTTGGTATGGAAAACTTTTCGGCAAGCTTTCAAAATCTGCAATCCATCAAATTGAACTTTTGAGCCTTCGAGTGCATACTGGGTCGTTTTGACCCCAAAAATTTTCCGTCACCCATCGTTTTGGCCTGTAATTTTCGTTTTTCTTCAACAAAAATATTGAAAGCCATAAAACAATTTATTTGAAAAAAATAAATAAAAAGAATTTATACAAAAATTGAATAAAAAATTTAATTAAAAAATGCGTATTTACCGGAATACAACGATTTGGAAAACGCCTCGGGTCAAATTGACCCAACACCCACCTTTAGAAGGCACGCACTCGATGCAGTAACTCCAGGCTGAGAGGAACAAAACTTTTTAAAAAACTTAACGAGCATTTTCCCATTGCAGGTTTTTTGCCAGGACCTGACGCGCGACAAATTGTGGGAAATAATGGAAAAAGTTATGGCAGCCTATGACGAGGAGTTAGAAACGAGAGATAATTAAAAAAACGACACAAACTTTTTCTCAGTTCAGCTGAGATCCATACATTCGATAATTTATGTTAAGTGCACAGCTAGGCAAACGGAAAAGTTGATTAGGAGAGCAGTACTCGGTTAAGCAAAGTCTTTGCCATATGAATATTTCAAGTTGTACGTAAATTTCAATAAACTTTTTTTCATCCAATCGCTTTCTGTTTATTGAAGAAAATCTCGTAATTTTTTGTCGCAGCGGACGAAAAATTCATATTTTCATTTCTTCGTGTTGAAAAAAAGGTTCGCCGTTAGCTTTGGCGCGTTTTCACAGACAATTCCGTCGTCTCGTGCTCGTTTCAATCGCTCTCAGCATCTCGTGCGACTTTTCTGGGGCACGACGCTCTGGGTCAAAGGAAACTGTAGAAAAACACGGCCCCATCCACTACGATTTGCTTAACGATCCTCGGACCAGCAAGTACATGGCTCAGGGGTCTCCCAACCGAGTATCGGCTCCGCCCAGGCTTGCGGAACCAACGAATGAGATTTTTTTGAGAAAATGTGAAAAAAATAACTCGAAAATGGAAAAAATCAATTTTTTGGGCTCGAATTGTCTGTTCGGATGCAAAGAATGGCGTTGAAGGAAAAGTGTAATATAGAGATGTTCCTCCTGGATATTCATCCTCCGTCATAGATCTCGGGGCTGAATACCGTTGACGTTGAAATCCACAGTGAGCATCGAAAGCTCAATGGTCTCTATTTTTTTTCCTTGTTATGTATCGGATCAAGGATCGCGTCGTTGCGTATATAAAGAGTACGTGCATGTGTGAATCCGTTTGCTATGGCATCGAGTACAAACAAGGGCAAGCACAGCCGTAGCCACAGAAGCCGTCGACCAATACACTGAGTTTAATATCCCAGCTTGACGGGGCGCTCACAGTGTAGTGGTGACTCGGATAATAGATAGATATATTGGCGCCTGCCGGTAAGCACATGAGAAGACGCCCCACGCGGACCAACTCCCTTTATACGTAAAACCCTTCCCTTCCTTTCACTCTGGAGATTTAAATTTTATCATTTTCAGGAAAATCAATTTTTTCAGTCATTTTCATTTCGATCTGCATGAAAATTTAAAATTGATCAAAAATATAGAATCAATGAAGATCGATAATTGAGGATCGAAATTCCTTTTGGTCTGAACTTTGAATTTTATTATTTTGAGCGAAATCAATTTTTTGAGTCATTTTCATTTCGATCTGCATGAAAATTAAAAATTGATCAAAAATCTAAAATCAATGAAGATCGATAATTGAGGATCAAAATTCCTCTCACTCTGGAGCTTTAAATTTTATCATTTTCAGCGAAACCAATTATTCGACTCATTGTCATTTCGATCTCTGTGAAAATTGGTAATTGATAAAAAATCTAGAATCAATAAAGATCGATAATTATGGATCGGGAGAGAATCGAATAAAAAATCATTCTCAGCCATCGTTCCAAAGGATATTTCCTTAAAAAATAGAGCTGTAATACATTTTTTTAAAAATTCTACTAAAAAAATGGGTTTTTCGAAGTTTTGTTGACGAGAAGCTTGATTTTTTTTTATTTAGTCGGACCAAGCCGGATTATGTAAGGCAACCTATTATTACCAGATCCAACTCACACTTTGGCACTTTTTTTATTCACAGAGCAGGGAAGATTCATCCTCCATGGTCGCTTCGCATAAAGGGCTTCTATCCTCGGGACTGAGCTATATAAAGCGTAAACCTCACCCTATCGGAGAGTTCTCCCCTGCGTTTCTCCTCGGCTATTGACGTGAGTTTTAATAAAACTACCCCTACCACATCGGTTAAGCACCACGGAGGCAGAAAAGTATATCATGCATCGGTGATCAAGACGAAATGGGTGAAAAAATGTTGAAAGTAAAAGTTTTCTGAAAAAGCTTTTTCGAAAATGGAAAACAAAATCAGTTGGCCATTGGAGGTCGAAAAAATCTTGTCCCAGTGTCATTTCGAACCAATCACGCTTGTTCTTTCATAAAACAAAAAAAAAAGATCGACACGCACAATTAGTGGTTAATGTTGCATGAAGACACGAGCGGGAAGCTAAGTGTTTTCTCATAGGGACACAATTTATGTTCCTATGGGCGTTAAGAACTTGGTGTAAAATAAACATTTCCCAAATTGCCTGATTGATCTTTCTCGGTCTTGCAAAAATGCTTGGGAATTTTTACTCAAAACAAAAATTAAAATCGGAAATTATTTGTGATTCGAATTTTTTTCATTTGGGAAGTAATTCGTTGTTTTTGCGAAATGCAGGTATTTCGACAGTCATTGCTAATAGTTCGGGATTTATTTTAAAAGTTTTCTTCACCTCTTACAAAATTGCTGCGGAATTTTGACTTTTTTCAAACAAAAATTGAAAAAATTATTTCTAATTTGAATTTTTTATTATTTTCAACGTCCACGAGAAAACTGTCTGAAAGGGTCGCAAGGTTTGGACAATTGTTGGATAATGAAAATATAATTTGCAAAATAGACCTTTGCGAAAATTTTAACATTCACCTTCAGAATCCAGTAAATTTATCATGTGGATTGTTGAAAATTTCGAAAACCTCGTAGTTTTTAATAATTGGCTCACCATTTTTCTGTTTTCTTTTTATGTCAAGGAAAAAGCAAAATTCCAAAAATACGCGTAACTCAAAATTGATGAAAAAAAAAGTTGTAACAAAATCCGGGGACAAGTGAGTTTTTCACGAAGAAGGCCACGCACAAGTGGAACTGCTTTTACTCTGGGCCGACGTGCCATGGACACGGAGCTTAATGTTTTTATTACAACGTAACATTCTTTATTCCTCTGAGAAAATAATGAAAATAAAGTCTCGTGATGAATATTTTCTGCCCAGATTCTTGACAAGGCTCATGCACTTTTTATTGCATTATTTTTGGTACCGAAACATCGAGATTGCAGTTATTATTAAAAAAATGTTCAGAGCTCCCAAAGGCAGAAGGATTCCGTTGCTCCTCACCGAAGAAAAATCATTTATTCGAAAAATTACGTAGTTGCTTTTTTTCAGAAGAGGAGCAATTTTTTATTAAAAATTCCAACGAGCATTCGACCAAAATTCCTGACAAGCCGGACCTCAAGAAACGTTTCCTAGTAATTAACCCTTAATAGTCACACCTCCAGATTGCGACGTAATAATCATTGGGGCTGTTATCAACCTCACTCACTTTGGAAGGCGATAAATAGTTGAAAAATCGTTGAAAAAAAATGAAATAAAAATACTGCAATGTATTTTCAACCCTTGAGTAACGACCATAATGATTGTATTTAATTCGTGCAATTTTTTATATAAAAAATTGTCGAAAAATCAAAATTCTGCAAAAATGACGTTTTTTTTTTCAAAAAATTATGCAGAAATTGTAATTTTCAATTTAAAAAAATAAAAATCGCTTCATAAGTTTGAAATAGCGTGCTTTCAGGTGGAACTGATTAAATTAGCGACCGTTCCCAAAAGTATGCCCCAGGTTTCACACCGTCAGCTTCCTGGAGCTTCCAAAACTGAACTAACGAGCCCTTTCAAATAACAACCCCGAGGCTCCCTACTAGAAGGTTCAAACTATCGATAGAGCGTGTCACAAGTCCCATTTTCTCAAAATTTCCATTACGTAGCGTCGGTCGAAAGGGACTGGGGCAAAATTAAGCCCCTGTGATCATTAAGGGTTGAACTTGATGAGTAATCACTTCTTAAGAATATTAGTCAATTGGTCAGATACTACGTTCTTGTTTTGGGCCCAAAAATGAAGTTCGATGACCCACGATCAATTTTTAATCATCAACAACAATAATCAATTATTAACGAATGAACGATCTTGATGCAAAGTTAATATAACTCTACGCGAGTACTTAGTGAGGCGGGAGCCTGAACTGGAGTGTAAAAGTGGCCAAAAGAGAGCACTCTGCCCCATTTGGAAACTCAACGACCCTTGAATTAAAACATTTTTTAAAATAATTCATATCGAGACTGCGCGAGCAGTGGCAGTCGGAGATCCGAATAATCGCGGCCATTAATTCTCCAATTCAACTTTTAAAAATGTGCTTTTTAAAAACCTGCACGTTCTTTTCAGGTTTTCATAGTCTCGAAATCTCTTTTGACGATAATGATTTGACAAAAATGTTGAAAAACAAAAAAATGAAAATAATTTTCCAATTCAACTTTTAAAAATGTGCTCTTCAAAAACCTGCACGTTCTTTTCAGGTTTTCATAGTCTCGAAATCTCTTTTGACGATAAGGATTTGATAAAAATGTTGAAAAACAAAAAAATGAAAATAATTTTCCAATTCAACTTTCAAAAATGTGCTCTTTAAAAACCTGCACGCTCTTTTCAGGTTTTCATAGTCTCGAAATCTCTTTTGACGATAATGATTTGATAAAAATATTGAAAAACAAAAAAATGAAAATAATTTTCCAATTCAACTTTTAAAAATGTGCTCTTTAAAAACCTGCACGCGTTCTTTTCAGATTTTCATAGTCTCGAAATCTCTCTTCACGATAATGATTAGATAAATATGTTGGCAAACAAAAAAATTAAAATAAGTCGCAAACTCATATATAAAAATTTCCATTTGTTTGCCAAAAGTTTCAACTCGATCTTCGTTCTTCCATATATACATTGCGATGCTTTTACGACGTGGGTGCTACCGCCCACCTGGAAATTACGAGATCTAGGGGCGTGCTGGTGATCCCGTAGGCGAGCTAGAGGGGCATTCGAGGGACGAGGGGACGACACAATAAAAAATAATCTGCATAGATTTTTGATGGATACTCAAAATATCGAAAACTTTGGAATTTTAATAAAATATGCAAATCGATGATTTTTGACCAATTTTTCAGCGTTTAGCAAAAAAATGTAAAATGCAATTTTCGACCCCACGAGAGAGTCGTGTTTATTCCTTTTTCCTATGTGATTGTAAAATCTTTTTTTTTCCAGTTTTCAATTTCAATGCACTTGAAATGTTCCGAAACATCGAAAAATCATATCTACAAAAATGTCCGCATGTGTGTGTCTGTGTATGTTCTGGCACTGTAAAATTCAAACGTTCACAACTCGAGAACGGTTTGAGCTACAGGGCTCCTGTTTTGCACAGATGTGAATCTATACAAGCTCTCCATTCTCTGAGATTTTTGTTGGAATTGCTAGAAAAATACGAATTCTACGGAATTTTGAAATTTTCAAAAAAAAGGTGTCGACGCTCTAACCTCCCCAAATTTTAAGATTTATTACTAATTTTTTTTTTTTATAAATAGAGTATTACAATAGGAAGGTTGATATTGAATTTGGAAAATATCGGTTGAACGGTTCGAATTTTTACGATTTTTCAGATTTCACAAAAATCTGAGTTTTTCGAAAAATCGTCCAACCGCTTTAATTTTTGCAATTTTTCTACGATACTTTCTATGTTTATCGTTGATTTTTTTATTTTTCTGCGATGAAAAAATGATTCGAACAACTTTTGGAAGAAAAATGTAGAATTTGAAAGAATTTCGGAGACAGTGACTTTCGTGTATTCGGTATTCTTGTGTTCACCGTCTTATTACTCAAAGAAATGCCGAGTACGCGTAACAGGCTGAGATCAGGAAGAAAAAAGGTCACCGTCAGCCTCGAAATCGAGCCGAGATATTGTCTGAGCAGCCGGTGCCATGCAACAGCTGTCCCTTGTCTCAGTCTTTCCACCCTATATCTTGCTCGCAGCCTATCATAAAATAGAAGCTTGAAATAATTGTTCAACCCCTCATGTGACTTTTAGTTGCCCTGTGAGAGGGTCGACATCGTTCCAAGCACGTTTCAATCCGATTATGCGGAACGATTACAAAATCCGACACTATCAGCCCAAGCAAACGCTTGAGTGTTACGAATCTTTGAGTAGACTTCACCGTACACGATTTTTTTCAATATCACCTAATTTTAAGGACGTTTTATGCCAAATTTTCTATCAATGGAATTCCTTCAAATTTTCACCATACAAAGAGAACAGTGAAGTCTAATAGCTCGCGCAATTTTAAGAGCGTGCATGTGTTAAAAGTTGAAATTTTCAACATTAAATATATCGACTTCTAAATGGCGAAGCCTCTTAAAACTTTGAATGCACTTTTACGTAATGTCGAAGAAGCTTTATTTATTTTTTCAAAAAAATCGATCGTAAAATTTTTTTTTAAACTTTTTTTAAAAATGAAATTGGGTTCGCAAAATTTTTTGTGTGTGAGAAAAACAGAAATGAAAAATTAAGATTTGACCGTCGGGATACAACGTCCTTAGGGAAGATCCCGGTGCCCGAGACCGTTCCTGCCTGTTTGGGCATTTGTGAGTGACCTCGACCCACGGAGTCTAATGACGTCGTCGTTGTCACATCGTCAAAAAACAATAAATATTGGAATTTTTAAATTTTATTTTATGCAATCAAGTTTTTTCAAGGTCATTTGAATTAAAAAAAAAAACTCATTCCGCCAGGTGAGTGCAGCGAAGATTATGCAACGAGGCGATTAAAATTTCTTTTCTCAATTTGCTGCCGCAAATTATTATTTACGAAGTTGGATTCAGCGACGATCGGAAAAACGTCAATTGACTTGATAGCATTCCGAGGATTTAAAGGAAATTTGGAAAACGTCCTTAAATCTTGGATTAACCATGTCGGCGAGAGATCGACCGATGAGAATATCTTTTCATCCCTGTTTTTCCTCATATACGTAGCGTACGAATTCGGGAGGTTTTAAGGCGAAGGAGTCACGTGCCCGGAGCGTTAACACGGAATAAATTGATCCTAATACCGCGACCCTAATGTATGATGGGCGATCCGTTCCAGGGCAGAGAATATATTAACGAAATCGTTAGGATTACTAGCACGTCTACAAGGAACGTCAGCTAAATGATCCGCAGCCTAAATCGTTGCGATGGCATAAAAAAGCAGAGAAAAAAATCATTTTTCAATAATCAAGTTCTCCCGCAAATTGGAGACTCGAAATTTGCATCCCAATTTCTCTGCAACCTCGTCATTCGAATCACCATTCCATTTTTTTTTCGTCGCAGAAAAAAAAACTGGTAAATTTACGTTTTTCCCTTTGCCAGACATCAAGAGGAACGTTTGTTTCACGTCGGGAGAGAAAACAGTTAGCAAGGACGTTGGAGAATCCCGAAGCCCAAAAGTTTCGCGACTTCACACGGATTCTGGGCGGATAGCTTTAATGTATATATGAGAACGTTTGAAGATCATGGAAGTAAGCAATAGGCAATAAACTATCTCCCCCAATGAATTCACGAGTACCAAGTACCAAAGGTTCGTTTTTCTCATAGGGTGCGATCCGTGAATCACTGGGCAGATACTCAAATATCTTTTGTTGAACTAGTCTAGACCAAACGGTCTAACGGTACACAGAAAAATTTATATAAACAGAAAGGCACGTGACGGAGCTTATCGTGACTTTCAATTGAAAGGAGGCGCATGATCACGTGTCCGCCTAAAACCACACATCGACGAAAGACCAAAAGTGAAAAGCTCTGTCCATAAAATACATGCATATGAATCTTTATATATCTCATTCACTCCCCAGCTCTTACTGGCATTGAGATATGAATAAAAATGGCTCGTTGATACACTGGGACCGACGACTAACTCATTGGATACTATTTCGTGTGATTTTATCATTTTCCGTCGATCCGATGCTAACAATCTCGACCAAACTGCTGAAGAAGCTGGATCCATTATTTGGGAAGAGAAACAGCAAATACATATCTTGCACACAATATTTTACAAAATTTACAGAAATTAGAGCGGTTGGACGATTTTTCAAAAAAATTCTCATTTTTGGAAAATTTGAAAAATCGTTAAATTTAAACCGTTCAACCGATATTTCCCCAATTCAATACCAACCTTCCTATTGTGACACTCCATTTATAGAAAAAAAATTAGTAATGAATCTTAAAATTTGCGCAAGTTAGAGCGTCGACACCCTTTTTTGAAAAATTCAAAATGCCGCAGAATTCGTATTTTTTTAGCAATTCCAACGAAGTTCGAGTTAGAGGTTTGTCACGTTTATTTAGTTGGTTACGAGGAAGCAAAAGAATATTTTTCTGGACATTGGCATTTTCTCCACTGTTTCTAGACACACTGGGTCATTTTGACCCGAACTATATCATCGGTGTGCATCATCGTGGTCTCAGAAACATTTCCCAACTTTTTTTTCGAGGAATTCTCACTTTTCTGAAAACCTAACTTTTCAATCATTTTTTTCAATCATCGAGTTTCATGTTTTATCGATTTTTATCGTGGCGATTGCTCAACGAATGTCTCAAGCGTACTCCTGATTTTTTTTGAAAACAAAATTCGAAAAAAATGCGAGGAAACACACGAACAAAATATTGGCTCCTCGTCAAAAAGATTAATTCCTGTTTGTTTTTTTCGTCCTTCCGGAAAATCTGTCTGATGAGGATTCATATGATTGCGCGGATTTTTGCTCAAACTCCCTAGGAACTGTTAATTGTTTTTGTTCTTACGTCGGTGGATTTTGAGACTCCGTAACGAGTAATTTGGTAAATAATGAGAACGAGGATCATTTATCGCGTAGACGTTCGGACATTAAGAATTACTGGTTGTGGTCGGTGTTGCTAAATCGTTTTATAAAACTACGAGGGGTTATAAATCTACGGACTATTGATTCTCGTGAAAATATGGTCCATGCCACGTCTGAGTTAATAGGTCGGGGGAGGAAGACATGGGGGACCCCATAGGGGACACAGTCGTTGCACGTGTATCCCCCAACGCATTCTTTGCATCGTTGTTGCTCCCAACTGTAAGAACCCCTCTGCATAAGCACCGTACAAAATATAAAGGTTTGATGCCCAACTAGCCGCATCATCGAGGAGGGGTCGGCCGTGTCTATACCATGAAGAAAAAAAGGGAGCACGAGTCTAGGGTTCTATTTGGCAAACACCCATGACACAAGAGACGAACAATGAAATTGCCCCCCTGCAGTGATAGAGGAGTCTTATACAGGTGAATGATCCAACATTCACAAGCTTTTTCAATCTCTTCAAACGGTGCGTATTGATTTTTTGCAACAGTCAAGTCAACACTTGTGTTTGCAATCTATACAAAAGAATTTCAAAGCTAGACAACAAGAGTAACACGTTGCTTTACAAGAAACTCTACACATACGGATTTTGTTGGAAAAGATCGATATTCAGTTCGATACGTTCGACTAAACGTTTTTTCTTCTTTTTTTTTTAATTATTCGAAAAATTTTGTCATCGCAGCAAGAAATATTCTAGACAGTCTCTTGGGAAACTAATTTTTGTCGTTCCAATCGTAAATTTTGCTAACGATTTCGTTAAAAACAAAATATACTGACAAAACAAAGAAAATTTTGAAATTATCCAAAAATACTTTTTCTAATTCGGCGCCAGAGTTTGACATTCGATGTTGAAAACTTACGACAATCAATTTTTGTTAAGTATTGTCCATGAGTCTGTACTTCCTTTTTATTTTCTAGAAAATTTATCGAAATTACTGAATTTAAATGAAAATACAAAAAACGCTGCGAATTGAAATTTGCAAATTGGTTCCTCAAGATGCTCAAGATGCACGATGTTGAAAAGCCAAAATAAAAAATATGGTTCCTCATAGAGGCATCTTGAGCATCTCGAGGAAGCAATTTGCGAATTTTTTTTTTTTTTACGCATTTTTCCATCTGATTATGAAAAATATTCAAATTTTTGAATTTCCGATCTATAACCACGAGTGAACTTATTTTTATCGCCGCCATAGTCTGACAACATATTGACTCGCGTTCAAATTCGAATTCAGTGCCTTTCGGTTTGTTTTCGCGTATTTATTCTCGGTGTACAATTTTTTTCCGCTATATTTCATGAACCCGGACGGAAAAAGTTGGTTGTACGAGAAATGGAGAACATGAGCGTTATGTAGATTTGACATTGAGTTGCCGCCGGTTTGAAAATGATGGCAAATATCACGCATGGGTGGGCGAAGAGAAAAACTTTGACGGAACTCTACAACGCGAATTCCATTCTGACAAATCGTCGACTTTACACAAAGTTTCAAAGCCGCTGCTAATCCCGAGGTGCGGTTTTTAGAGTCATCGCAAAAAAAGCGCAAAAATTTATGGTGTCAGTTTTTTCAAAGAAGACGATACCGAAAAAAAAACGTTTCATTCCATTTTTATACTTTTTTAAAAATATATTCAAAAACTTGAAGTTCCACAAACTTTATTCAGATTCGTAAGAAATTTTATTTCGCTTCGATATAATTTTTTTATTTTCGATGGAAATCCGTTCAGTAATTTTCTGAAATTTCGGGATCTTTTTTCTTTATTTGATCCAATTTTGACACGAAAATTTCTCTTTTTTAATTTCCTTCACGAGCATTTTTAGCATTTTTCGAAATCAATAATCGTAATTTATAAATTCTGGTAATTGTTGTGTAAAAATTGATTTTTTGGAGTGCGAAAGTGTCAAAATGCGGAATCTTGAAATGAGTCTTCGATATATATGGCTGTCGCCATTGTTCGTGAGCGTTACGTAAACTCGTGATAGTGGGTCGATATGAACTTTTGATAAGACCACACCCATGCTATCTGCTCGAACATCTTAAGAAACGTAAATCTAGAAACCTTGCGCCGGAGCAGTGACAGAAACATTTTTTTTTGCATTTCGTTCATTATTCATTTTTCTCTTTGCTTTCGATGTTTCCCTTCAGTTTTCAAAATTACAAAAATCGTTTGGAGTATTTGGAACGTTGGATAATTAATTGACGCGGATTAATTAGCCTCGAAATTCCAACGCACGCTGAACGTCCTTTTACCCTCATGAACTCGATACGTTTATTTTTTTTTTTTATCGCTTCGTCAATTTTTTGACGACGAATTTTTAAAGCCATGACTTTTTCTACTGAAAATAAAATACGTCAATAAAAATTAAAACGCGTTTAGTCACGTGCAAATGGACAGGGAATTTCATCAAATATTTAGCGTTGACAGGAATTCGAATAATAAAATTCATTCATCGTTAAATAAACGAACAGAATTTTTCACAAATTAGAAATCAATCCTTTCACCCAACGAATGGAATTTGTCCATACGAATTTCCATCCAAATCGAAAATAACCAAAAAAGACCTCGAACATTTTTTTATAATAAACTTTCGGAAATTCCAATGCAGCAATACAATTACGATCGTTCAAAATTGTGACGAGAAATTGAACGTTTGGAATTCCGAATCGATTTCAGAATCAGTCTCGTTTCGTTTCAGTAAAAAAAACACAAGAATTTCGATTTAATTCCAAGAGGCTACAGAAAACTGGAATAAATATATTCGCATTTGTAATTTCTTGCATTTAACACTGAGTCCTATGAGAAATTTCAGTTTTCATCGTATTTACAATAAATTCTTATCAATTTTTATGATTACGAAATCGATGTTGAATTCATGAAATTAACAATGCGAATATATTTTTTCTGGTTCTTCTGCTGTAGCCTCTTGAAAATTTAACTGGATCTTTTTCTTATCATAATCTACGACTGCGCCAAATTTCATGCATTTAACATTGAGTCTTACGAGAAATTCCAGTTTCCATAGTATTTTACAATAAATTCTTATAATTTTTTAGGAGAAATCACAGTTTTTATTGCAAAATGCAATGAAATGTACGAAATCGATGTTGAATTCATGAAATTACCAATGCGAATATGTTTTTTCTGGTTCTTCTGCTGTAGCCTCTTGAAAATTTGACTGGATCTTTTTCTTATCATGATCTACGACTGTGCCAAATTTCATACATTTAACATTGAGTCTTACGAGAAATTTCAGTTTCCATAGTATTTTACAATAAATTCTTATGACTTTTTAGGAGAAATCACAGTTTTTATTGTAGAATACAATAAAATCGATGTGAAATTCATGAAATTCATGAAATTACGATTGCGGATATCTTTTTCCTAGTTCTCTGCAGCCTTTTGAAAATTTGACTGGATCTTTTATCTCATGACAAATCTACTACAGTATGAAATTTGATTAAATTCTGAACAGTAATTGAAAAACCAACAGTACTCCTTTAAATAAGCTTCGTCGATAAATGACGAAAAAATGAAGAATCGTGACGGGTCCATATTTGAAAAAGCGAAGTATATATTGCGGGCTGAAAATTCACCTGTGAAATGGGATTTGCATAAAACAAACATATGCACGTGTTACGGTTGGTATGTGAAATTAATCGCTAAAAAATAACATCAACTACGTTGAAAAAATACTGTGACGTTGATTATTACTCCGAGGGAAAGAGAGGCATATATATACATATTGCCGTGGAAACCATTGTATCGATTGAAGCCACCTGCTTTGAGGAGCGTCAAACCTACCCCACATGGCAGACGATTTGAGGTGGGGGCGTTTCTTCAGAGGACCAATAGAATTCTGCTCGCTCTATGATAGGGGTGTTGGTCCAAAGGAACGCCCATTTGAGGCTCAGGAAAGAGGCTCCTACTTACGAAGATGGAATAGTGGGTAAGGGTAACCCCTGAACGTACATGCACTGCCTAGATCTGTCAAAATAAGATCAGTTTCGAGCGTGATTCGTCTGCCTTTCCTTGTCGTTGTTTTTCTTCGTTATTAGTGATTTAATTGGCATAAATATTAAAGTTTATTCCATCAGTGATTAATTCAAGTGAATAAATCCAATTTTAATTCAGCACCAATCGAAGTAATGTGTCTGTGTTGTTCTGACTTTGTACTCGATCGAGTTACGCGTCTTCCGGTTACAAATATTGTGATGGATTTCCTTAATCACGCTAAGTAATTACAGCGTGGACGTTTTTCATTGTGACCAATAAGACACCCAACGATCACTTTTTTGTAGCTAGACTCACTGTAGATTGCTCACTACGCTTGACGAAATGACAGAATTCTATCCATCTTCTTTGGCTGCTACCTCTACTCTTAACCATCAAGATGGACCACCTGGCATTGGCTCAACATCCTCGAGTCAATTTCGTCCAGCAGCCATCGTCAATGATCATACTGGTAATTATTTCATTAGACTGCACTCGCGTAAACTTTCGGTTCTGGCGGTTCAATCTGTGGGGAAATTTCTAGACTAAAACATTCGGTTTTTTTGTTGTTTTTTCATAGAGATGTGACGGTGCGGACAATTTTTTTCCAGCTTTTAATGTCAATGTCCTCAAAATGTTTCGTAACATCGAAAAATTTTATCTAGAAAAAATTTCCGCAAATTTTAAGATTTATTTCTAATTTTTTTTTTTTATAAATAGAGTCTCATAATAGGAAGGTTGGTATTGAATTTGGGAAATGTCGGTTGAACGGCTTAAGTTCCATGATTTTTCGAATTTTACGAAAATCTGAGTTTTTTGAAAAATCGTCCTACCGCTCGAATTCCTGCAAAGTTTTTCAGATATTGCGTATATGTTTTTACTTCCTCTTTACTTTCTAGCAAACTTGTCGAAATTATATAATTTAAATGCAAATACAAAAAACGAGGAAGATTCGAGCATCTTGCATCTTGAGCACCTTTTTTTTATGAATTCAGAATCGAAATTCATTTCGTTCCCTCAATGCGAACCATCTTCAGGGTTTCGAGGCAACGTTACGAAACATTTCATCAAATTTGCTGCTACCAATTCTCACCCACTGAGAAATGTCAAAATTTCCACTTTTTGTTGCGTCAAGAACGATAAATTGTTGCTGAGAAACATTTCCCCACATTTTCTTTTTGTCCCAATACGCAAATTCTCGTGCGACGCCTCTGATGATCCCTGCTCCGAGGGTCAAATGATTTCTTTTCATATTGCAGCATCCCTCATTGTGTTTTCTGACTAAATTCACCTTCCGGGATTTGTTACTTCACTCTTTTTCCTTAAGACTAATTAGGGTTTTTGTATTTTCATACCCTGCATACGTCAGAGAGTGGGGGGTGTACCGCGAATGTGGGATTACAAAGGGATAAGCTCGAGAATTAAGAAAACAGAAGAATTTAAATAATCACGAAACACCGATGAAAACCGAGAGGCAAATTTCGTGAAAAAAATGTTGAGCAATTTTTTCAGGTCGCGAAATAAAAAAATTCGTAATAAAACAACAATTTTTTTTTATCATAATTTTTGAAACGTTCGAAAATTGTTGACTTTTCGATATTCGAGAAAAATTTGGGTTGTTCGTTGGAAAAAATTGCGACATGCGGCGAATACAAGCTTCTCGAGCAAGTTTCTAGAATGTGTAAATATTGGAGGCGAAGATGCCGTCCCGACGCCATGAGTCTTGAGGAGAAAAGTTACAAGTCACGAGTCAGGCTTTTCGCTCGCACTTTGGAATAAATTTCACATTCCATTTTCTTCGATTAAAAAACCGAGTACCGTGTGTTTCCTCAAATTGTTGGAGATTTCTTTCGAATTTGCTGAATCAATCGTTTTGCTTGGCCTCGATTTTAGTTGCAATTGTTTTTTCGCAATTATTCGAATGGAATTGTGTTAATTTGAAAAATTCTGAAGTTTTCAAATAAATTTATTCGTTACGAATTCAATAAATCTCTCAATGAGTCGACGACTTTTCTGATTTTTTGGCAACTGGATCCAAAAAGCTGCAAGGAATCCTGTGCGTTTTGGAAAATTTCAGAAATTGAATTTTTTCGTTAAAAAAAAAAAGATTTTCTGATCAATTTTGAGAAAATTAATTATTTGGGTAATTAACGAATTTCAATTAAGCAATAAAATCGTAATATTCGTTATTTAGCTATTGCTGGGAAGACGCGGAGCTGGAAGGACATTTAGTCAAGCGTAACTCGCGGGCATATCGAAAAATGTGCCTAGCGACGGTGAATACTTTTATCCGAGTAATCTAGAAATCGATGGCCATCAAAGCGGTTCCACGAGTGCACGTGCAAATGAAAACAAACTAGAAACTTGACTCGGCGTCATTTGGTCATGATATTATTCCAGGAAATGAATGAATCCGAATGAGACGAAAATGCAATTGATTAGCAATCGCTAGGTCGTTTAATGAGAAATTGCGTCTCGCTGACCCAACGTTCATCACTTTGAAATACTTTTCACCAAAAATTATGATATTTTTTTCATTGCTTCCTCATAGACGAAGCTCGGTGACTAGAAAAAATATCCGGATGTGCGTGTGTGTGTTTGTTCTGGCACACTGTAAAATTCAAACGTTTATAACTCGAAAACGGTTTGAGCTACAGGGCTCCCGTTTAGCACAAATGTTGACCAATACAAACTCTTCATTCCCTGAAAATTTTGTTGGAATTGCTAGAAAAATACGAATTCTACGGAATTATGAAATTTCCAAAAAAAGGGTGTCGACGCTCTAACTTCCGCAAATTTTAACATTCATTACTAACGTTTTTTTTATAAATAGAGAATCATAATAGGAAGGTTGGTATTGAATTTGGAAAATATCGGTTGAACGGTTAAAATTTTATGATTTTTCGAATTTTACAAAAATCTGAATTTTTCGAAAAATCGTCTAACGGCTTTAATTTTTGCAAATTTTGTAAGATATTGTGTCCAAGTCCATACTTCCTCTCTACTTTCTAGAAAAGTTGTCGAAATTATATAATTTACAAATTATATAATTTGCCAATACAATTTTCGTATTGAAATTTGCAAAATGCTTCCTCAAGCTGCACGATGCTCAAAGCTATGACGCAGCGAAAATAAAAAATGTTAGTTCCTCATAGGGCAAGACTCGAGCATCGTGCATCTCGAGCATCTCGAGGAAACAATTTGCAAACTTGTTTATTATTATTTGTCGTAATTTTTGAATATCGATGACGAAATTTGGCAGATAATTATTTTCCATGAAGAAATTCGGGGAGGATTGTGACGTGGCCTAACGGAGTGCGTTTTCCCTTGCAGATCCAACCGCAACAGTGAAAACTGAGTGCGGTGCATTCGGAACAAATTGCGCGGGATGTGGTCATAGGATTTCGGATCGTTGGATAATGAGGGTCTCGGAAAGAAATTATCACGAGGACTGCGTCGCTTGTGCAGAGTGCGGACGCCTTTTGTCACATTCTTGTTTCACACGAAACCTCAAGTTGTACTGTCGCTCGGATTATGATCGAATATTCCGAGCTAAATGTGCCCGTTGCGGAGAAAGATTGAGTTGTTCCGATTTCGTCATTAGAGCCGATCGTTTAGTTTTTCACGTCATCTGCTTCGCCTGCTGTATTTGTGGACAAAACTTACCACAAGGAGCTCACTTCATCTTACGACAAGGCCAACCAATTTGTAGAAGAGATTACGAGCACGATCTCTTTCTCAACAGCTCTCAAGGTTAGTATCATTTTTATTTATTAACAATTAATATAAACAAACTCTCCTGAATGTTAAGCCACGAACGAGCGCCAAGCTCAAACCGTTTGACCAGTAGGGACATGAAATTCCAAGGATTCATCAATTTTTTCCCACCGTTTGATCGAGAGGACTCGAAAAGTTTGAGCTCGCGAGGGAAAACGAAATATAGTCAGAAATCTTGGTTTCGGTATCAAATTTTTCTAGATTTTTCCCAATTTTTCAAGGGAATTCCAGGTCGATGAGTTTTGTGACGAATCCACCATCGTTTTTATGGCACTCAAAGAATTTCTATGGCAAAATTCCATCGGCACAAAAAAAACAGCTGCAGTTTTTATCATTCGATATTTTTTTTCCACGGACTTTCGACTGAAAATTCATCGTCCACGAATCATGCACTTTGTGCTATTTCCATCTAAGCTCCCCCGTGCCCGTTCGATGCTCTAGACACGAAAGAATCTGCGAGAAGAAAACTTTTTCCTTCCAAATCAGTTTTCCGAAAAAAAATATAAAAAAATAACAGGATTCTCGACGAACAGCTCGAGGAGCTCCACGAAATATTTTCCCACTCCCGGCTCGAACACCTGTCATCAATTTTTGCACAAAGCTGGAAAGCCTTCGTAGTTCTCCGTAGATCGAGGAATAGGGCGAACTCTGCATTCCCAGAGCTGGGCAGGAAGTTGAGTCCAAAGGTAGAAAATCAAACGTTTAGAAATATTGTGACTCAGGAAACCCGACGCGAAAAGACTTTACGAGCGAATATACTTTTTCCCACGCAGTACGATGATGAATTTTTCCTTTTGCAACAAAACGAAACGAATCACCACAGAATTCTCTTCTCCTAAAAACTCTGGACAATCTTATCAACGATTTGACGAACGAAACGTCATCGAGTCCCTTTTTTCGAGTTGACGGATATTCGTAGGACTGTAGCTCAGATTCCGGAAGCGCGTATTCGTCTCGAAAAATGAAACTAGAAGCCACAGAATCTTTGACAAGTAAATAAGCGAAAAAATTCGTATGTTGCTACTGCTTTTTTTTCTCTCATTTCCTGTTAAACTATAGAGCAAAGTCCGAAATGAGCGGTTGTACGACACTGACAGGACGGAGAGGGTAGTGAAATACCGTTGGGAAACAAGCAAAGATGTAAAACGCTGGCCAGAACTCTTAAGCGCATTTCGTCGCCTGGAAAAGATCCTTTCGGGTGCAAAAGGTTGGTCAACAATACATTATACGCAGTATTCATACGGGACGATTAAAAATTTCGTTAAGGAATTGCTATCACGAAACGCCTGTATTTAGGGTTTTTGCAACATTTTTTATAAACGTTTTTCCCACCAAAACTAACAATTTTCCTTTTCGAAGAAAAATTTTCTGACGTTTACAATTCGAGATATTTAATCTCCAATTTTTTCCATCCAAACGCACGTTAATTCATGTCGCGTTTTCGTTAAAGTTTTGCGCGAACAAAAACAACAGAAACGCGACATTAATTTACACGCGTTTAGATGCAAAAAAATTGGAAATTAAATTTTTATTGGAAAAATTTTCTTCAGAGAAGAAAACTGTGAATTTTTGTGCCAAGAACGTTTATACAAAATTTTGAAAGAATTTTGTCGTTTTGTGATAGTAACGCGTTAATTAAATTTTTTAGTCAAACGATTGAACGGAATAGTTTGCGGCCGAGTAATTAATTTTTTCGGCAAACAATTGCACTTTGGAAATCCCTGCACGATTTTTTGAACCCAAAAATTACAATGATCACAGTATCTCGAGTGTGGGAAAGGAAAACGGAATAGAAGCGACTCGGAAAAGGCTGGAAATTCGTTGTCCATCGACTGTCACTTTCCAAGTGATTTTCTTCACGAAAAATGGGTTGGCGAAGGGTTAAACGGTTTGAGCTTAAAACAGTTGCGCTCAGACGTAAGGGCGAGGGAGTAAGGAGCTCTTAGGAAGTAGAACAGGAAGTTTATCGAAATTGGAGCATCGGTTAGCGTACGAAAGGGAAACACCATGGTGGCTAAAGCTCCCCAGATATTTCCACGATACCAGAGTCTGTCACGATTTCCTGTCGATCGTATAATTGCTCATCGATAGAGATGACTCGGTGGTAAAAAAAAACACGTTGCTGGTGTAAAAATTTGTAGAGTTTCTTCGTCTGTTGACGTTTTTTTTTTTTAGGGGGTTGTTTCAAATTTTACTCGAAGCGAAACGGACGTGGTGGCGATTTTGAAGATTCGTTGACGTTTTAGTAGGAAACCCGAGAGCCAAGTGTCGCTCGGTGGTTTTCGGAGCAAGGCTCGTTCGATCGCGTCCAGCAGGATTGCCCGATTGCTGAGAAAAACTTTGGATCGCTGTTGATTGCAAAAGTTTAGGGAATCTCCGAAAATTGTTATTTTGTCGATTCTACGATTGAATAATAAGCGAAGTTTGAGATTTTGAGCTTTCCCGATCGGAGTTAATAACTTCATGCCCGTTTTTTTTATTGATGCACAGACGATGACGTACTGGACGAGAGTCGGCCCCGGGATGGTCGGAGAGGTCCGAAGCGACCACGAACCATTCTGACTTCGGCCCAGCGACGTCAGTTCAAAGCATCGTTCGAACTGTCTCCAAAACCTTGCCGGAAAGTCAGAGAAGCCCTGGCAAAAGAAACTGGCCTGAGTGTCCGGGTGGTGCAGGTCTGGTTCCAAAATCAACGAGCAAAAATGAAGAAACAGCAAAGAAAAGCCAAAACAGAGCCTGGAACCGAGAAGGAGGCAAAAGAAGAGCGAAGGCTGGAGAGTCCACACAGTGATCACAGTAAGCGATAAGTTTCATTGATTTTATCCACCAATCCATTTGACAACTAAGCTATCAACAATTCTCAATAATTGTTAATTATTTTTAATATTTCACAACAATTGTTAATAATGGTTAATAACTTATCAACAATTGTTTATAATTATCAAAATTAATTATAATAATAATTGTTAATAATTATAATTTTAATAATAATAATTGTTAATAATTTCGAAAATTGTTAACAATTCTCAATAATTGTTAATAATTCATCAAAAATTGTGAATAATTTATAAACAATTGTTTATAATTGCTAATAATTGTTAATATTTGAAAAAAAACGTTAATAATTGTTAATAACTTATCAACAATTGTTTATAATTATCAACAATAATCAAAATAATAATTTTTAATGGTTATGATTTCAATAATAATAATTGTTAATAATTCGAACAATTGTTGGTAATTTTTTAACTATTATTAATAATTGCTAATAATTCAATAACCAAAAAAATTATTACGCGTTATTTTGAAAGATTTATTAAAAACATTGTCAACAATTTATTAACAACAAAAATTTCACTCGTTATATTTCCTGATTGATTAACAATTGGTGCGACTTTGTCAACAATTGTCAACAATCTTCAATAATTTGTCAAAAATTGAAATAGTTACATAATTTATCGATCATTGTTATTTATTTGCTAAAAATTGAAATAATAATTTAACAATAATTGAGTAACAATCCGTAAAAATAAAGCGTGAAAACTTTCGTTGTTAATAATTTGTTGTCAATTGTTAAGTTTTGTTAAAAAAATAGCTTAAAAATTTTCGTTGAAAATTGAGAAACGGAGCAGATCAGGGCAAACGGGACAAATGGCAAAAATGAAGTTGTTTCAAATAATAAAAAGGGCTCGATTGGAAAAAGTCACTGGCTTGCGAGCGAGAAAGAAGCTTGCACGAAAAAAATGTACGAATTTAAAAAAAAAACACGATGCACTCGTAAAAATGAAATATTTCAAAAATCTTGAAATTTTTTTCGATATTTCTATGGAATTTGGAAAGTTTGAGATCAACACGTGGGTTTGTTATCGACATGTTATCAATGCTCTCTCATCTCGTTCGCAGGTCATTACTTGAACGCCCTGAATATGCGTGATGCTGAAACTTCTAGCTTTCCCTTGGCCACCCAACCTCTCGACCCCAATAATCCGTACTCACCCGACGGTAAGTCTGTTTTATCTTGATTCTCATTCGACTCCAATCGTCCATGATAATAATCTCTGCAGCCCAGTTACCCCAGCGGATCGTGACACCGAAAGTCCCGAGGCTTTTGCTCCTCTCGACCTTCGCTCAATTGCGATCTATTTTGCAACTTTAATTCGCATCGACTTGACGAGCTATCGAATTTATGTTGCAGATGCCTACCCAGGAAATTCCGGAGAAAGTTTCTGCAGCAGCGATTTATCTCAGGATGGCACCGAAGCTGGTTTCGACATTGGCGACAGCGAGAGCGGGGCAGCACCCGATGGCCACCATGCCAGCTCGCTCTCTCATGGCGGATCCTCCCAAGAGGCCCCTTCTTTGTCTCAGAGCTTGCACGTTGCTATTCACAATCCCATTGACAAATTGTTCATGATGCAAAGCAGTTACTTCAGCGGAGATCACTCATAATCTTCATCTCCTTCTTTTTATTACTTTCATATTATTCATAAGTATACTTATAATTCGGAATCACTCGAGACACCTAATCGTATCTGTTTAAAAATTATATTTATTACTGCGACATTGACACACGATGAGTAACTGTCGATCCCAACAATTTCATTCATTCCAAACAGCTCACATTATATTTCGATGTAAAACGCAATTGTCACGATGAAGAATATGCTTTACAAACAATTAAGCCAGCAGCGTGTCTTTCAAATTATTTCTTCCCACTTTTCGAATTTTCACAAAAATTGACAAAAAGTCTGGTTCCGACATCGAGAAACGCAGAATTGCCGCTACTCTCGTTAGCTGATCGAGCTCTGTTAACGAATTTTCAAATTTCGGCATTTGAAGCGCCAAATTTTCATCGGCCATCGAGAAAATTCAATTCTGAAAAAAATAACGAGAAGAAATTGCGTTTCTAGTCCGGAGCGGTTTTTCGGAGTTTCCGTTATTACTTTTCTGGAAAATGAAGGTAAATTTTTTTTTTTCCATTTTCTTGCATGAAATTTAAAAAAAATGCATTTTTTTCAAAAATCGATAAAAATTGCCAATTTCGCCATAAATTTGATTTTGGTTTTTTGTTCACTCGAGAGTATATTTCGTTTGAGGAGTTGAGGATTTTTCGAAAAGGTGCGAAACACGCGAACGTTTTTTCATTTTTTTTTCTTTATTTCAAGTTTTTTTGTTTTTTTTTAAATTTATTTCTCGGTTCGAGAACACGTTGCACTTTTGTGACACTCGAGTGTGTGGTAAGTAAACGGTTACGAGTTTATAAAACTTACGGAGGCTCCGAACGATTCGAACCCTCTTCAGGTTCCTCACGGGGTTACGTACGTTGAGAATTTTTTGATACTCGATTTTTGCTTGTCGTTTGTCGAGCCTTTAAGAACGCGGGGAAAAAATTGTAAGAGCGCGAATGGAGCCATCGCCCGAGGTATTTACACGCGGATCAACTATGCGCCAGGCACTCGTTTCTTTTTTATTTCTTTTCTTTGAGTATTTCAAGATTCACGAAGATTCGTGTGTCGCGTGAGAACAATAAAAAATTGAATGCACTCGAGGCTGGTCGCTCGAAAACTCAGGATTTATAAAAATTTCGCACGATTTTCAAGGTTTCAGCATAAAATTGCGATCGCAGGGTAAGACAACAAATGGTAAAACAGGATTTCTCCTCCTTCGATACCGAAGCGTATAAATGTCGGAATTTTATCGCAAATTTCAACATTTTTTATATTTTCGATCCAGTAACTTGCTCTCGAAAATCAAATTCGACGAAAATTCTTTCTATTTCCTTTAAAAACGTAATTACTTAAAAAATCCAGTGACGATTGCATTTTTAACAATTATCTCGCTCGTTACTTCGTTGTTTATTGACAAATGATCGCGAAATCGATGAGAATGAAGAGCTGGAAGCTTGACACGCTGAATCGTACATGGAAGACTCTCAGATAAGCAGATCGTCGTTCCGTTGCCTCGCATTACAAAATAACGTTGAATAAAAAGTTGTCAGTCATTCAGAAATCGCATTTTCTTTCTTTCTTCGTAAAAATGCTGTGTTGGAGTTGGCATCGTTGGAATGCAACGAAAAGTGATGATTTTTTATAACAGAGGACAAAATTTTGATGCAGTATTTGTCAACGATCGTGAGAGAATCTTCTTTGCCATTCGAAAACTGAATTTACTGAAAAAATTGTAACAAGTGCATTAATTATCGAAATAATGAATGAAAATATATTTTTCGTTGTATTCCAACGATGCAAACTTTAGTATCATCGTGAAAGTTCCGGTTTTATCAATTCCTTCGAAGTCACTGACGCATTAACATTTAATTAGTTTTATATCAATTACGGTATCGATGGATCGGTGTCAATCGTCTTTTTCCGAATCGTTCTCGTCGTCGTCGCTTTCGTCGTCCAGTTCCGGCATCGGGAAACGCAGAATTGCCGCTACTCCCGTTAGCTGATCCAGCTCTGTGAACGAATTTTCAAATTTCGGCATTTAAAGCCTCGAATTTTCATCGGACGTCGAGGAAATTCCATTTTTTTCTATTCCGAACAGTTCGATGTAAAAAAAAAAGGAGAAACTGCGTTTCTGGTCCGAAACGCAGAATCCGTTAAAAAATGATCCATTTGCCCGAGTTCTCGTCGTTGGCAAATACACGTTTTTGTCCCACGATTTTTTGTCATTTTTTTGGTCGCGAAAAATCGATTTTAATATTTCTGGGAATAATTGTCGCTGATTTATTTGAGGACATGAATTTCGAGAGTACTCACGTTCACCGGAAACGTGCATACTGGAAAATATCTTGACATCTCCACTTCCGTTCCGCACGCTTTCAACCAACTCGACATATTCTTTTCGCATCGCAACGTCTTGACATCTGAAAATAATAAAATCGAGAGTTTTGAATAGTTTTTATCGCTGGAGGCTCGTGACAGTTTGTTGCCAAGTTCGACTTGTTTGTTGAGCTCGACGTGAGAGCTTTGTCAAAATTGAGACTTCACTCGACCAGGGCGAGACAATAATTATCGAGAAATTCGTAATTTGGTGGAAATTTCGAAGGTCGAGAGAAAAAATATGGTTGCGAGGCAACAGGACATTTTCGCACCTGAATAATTTGTCAGAAATCAGTAAAGTTTCGATGGCCTGAGCTTCCGCTGCCATTTGAACGTGTTTCTTGCCGTAAAAGGCACGCATAGGATCCTTTTGCAAAATGGTACAAAACGCTTCGAGGGTTTTTACTTCTCCTGCAGCTTTTGTGTCGGAAATTCGAGATATTACCACCGGGTCTGCGAGAACCTCTGAAACCCAAGCAACACAATAATTTTTGCCAATTAATCAATTAATTATTTTTATCAATTAATCAATATCAATAAATTAATTATTATCAATTAATAAGAAAAGGAATCGTGAAGGATTTTCAAGAAATTTCATAGCAAAGGAAAGTATTTAGATTTTGAGTTTCTTGATTTTGCGTGAAAAACGCTTCGAAAAAACGTAACGAACCTTTCAACGAGTGTTTGAAGCCCGAGCTCGCGTGGACCAAGAGAAATTTGCTCTTGTTCTCCATGATAACTTTGTTATCGGTCTTGACTGCTTCTTGAATCATGTATGCCATGAATTGATCCTTCACGAACCCAGGACTCGCGACGATGATGCATTTAACGATGTCGAAATCGACGTGCCTAAGAATCGCTTGGACGACGTTCTCGTAAAAGCGATTGAGACCCTGTTGTAAAATAAAATTACATCGTAATCGATTTTGAGGACAGAAATTAAACGAATTTCCTCGCGATTTTGGGTGAAAATTCACGATTTTCCGACAAAAGTCGACGCCATACTTTTTCGTGCTGGGAAACTCCTCCCTTTCGTTTTCGTGGTATGACTTGATCAATTTTCGCTCGGACTATTGTCAAGTTTGACGTTATCAGACAAACGTGTGCTATTCCCTCTTGCATCACGACTGCAGCTACGTCGGCGTTCTGAAATTCATGAAAAATCGTGTAACAGTAAAAAAAACTGTCATAAAATATTCATTTGTTGGATTATGTCGAGATTTGTATCGGCAACTGGCAAAAAAATAGTGAACATTTTTCGTTCTCGAGAATATTGAAAAATCGATTTCTAACGCAATTTTTTTACTCGAGTTCAATTTTTCATCTTTTTTAATGAAAAAAAAATCGACGTTTATGATTCAAAGCGTGATTAAAGTTGAAGCCGAGATGGGTTGCATAAAAATGGTGAAAATATTGACATTTCATCATCGTACTGCGATTCTTTGTTCTCGAGAATATTGAAAAATCGATTTCTAATGCAATTTGATTTCTAAAATTCGATTTTTTATTTTTTTATTTAAAGAATTAGAAGTTTATGTCTCGAAAAGTAATTAGAATGGAACCCGAGCTGGCTCGCAAATAAATGGTGAAAATGTTAGGATCTCATCATCGTACTGCCATTTTCCGTTCTCGAGAACCTTGAAAATTCGATTTTTAATATTGTTTTAATGAAAAAATAAAAGTTTATGTCTCAAAACGTAATTAAAATGAACCTGAGCTGGGTCGCAGGCAGTGTCCACACGTTCCAATGCTATGGAGTCCCAAATTGGTTTTCGTAATACGACTTTGCGGTTCTGTTTCACGTCCAACGTATGATACGCTCCCATCTTCAAAAAACAAAATTCACAAATTAAAAAAAAATTATTTTCACAGGTCAAACATTATTTTATTTAATGCAAAAAAAAATTATCGTTTTTTTATTCATTTGCATTCTCTGACCTTGACATATTTGTTTTCTTCTATATTTCTGCCTTGTAGCCTCAGCACGCAGGCCTGAGTATCAAAGTCTATATTTTCTACGCGAATGGTCAACGTCGTTCTCACTCGGGTGCTGCTGGAGCTTCCCGTAGAAGTTTCCGTTTGTACTTTTCTGGAAAATGAAAAAAAAAGGATTTGATCTCAGCGAATGTTTTTTTTTTTTTCCACAATCGTAAAATGCGTTGAATACTTTTTTAGATCCAGAAAATTGGCGAAATGATTATCAACTGCGTGTGTAAAATTTAGGCATCGCTAGGATTCAATTGATTAATTAATTTAAAATCGACTTACCTTATCGTGGAACAAGTAACACAATCTCCTTCGCTAATGAGATTATACGTGTGCCACATATCTTCGGTGTTTTCCGGGATAAGGGACACGGTCCTGGAATGACGTGACAGCGTTAGTTAAAATTCAATTTCCCATGATTTTTGCCGCGTTTGTTTATTAGCTGGATTCATAAAACGCCAGTTTTCCATTTTTTTTTGGAACGTTCGATTAACAAACCGCGGAATAATCGAAAATACAATTTTCAACATTGTGGCCGAAGTGTAAATTCGATATTTGTAAAAATAATGACGTTGCCAATAATGAAATGCAGAACAATACGCGAAAAAGGCTTGAAAACCATGTGTTCAGTTTCTTAACTTACCCTTCCCCGTATTTGTCGACGTTTCGTGATACGAGCTTCATTTTAAAAAACTTGTGAATCGATCTGTGGAGAAAGTTTCGAAAGAATTAAGATTTCATTCATTTTGAAAAACGAGGATTTGAGGGAATGGATTGATGAAAAGTTTTGGAAAGTGAGGTTAGGTTTATGATTCAAACGCGATGTATTCTCGCTGCGGAGAAAAAAATTAAACTTTCTCACCGTTGATATTATTTGTACATCACTTATGAGCTTGCACAAAAATATTTTCGAATTTTCATCATTTTATGAACGGACTGCATCCACCGTATGGAAAAGAAAAACTGTTATCACTTTTTATTATTAAATGTCAGCTCCGATGCGTGTGTCCATGCATTTGCATGAAAAAGTGGCGCGTGAAGCACGCAGCTGTGTTTCGTACAGTATTTCTTTATTATTATTATTATTTTTTTTTTCTCGTTATTTCGATAATTGTTACGGTTGTAATCGCATCATTTATGCTGCCGATTTGAGCTCTTGTTGTTGCTCACGCGAATAGAAGAGACAAAAACAACTTTTGGCGAATGTCAAAATTGTATAGTTTATTTTCCGCGATTCGCAAGATTTTTTAAATTCCAGTAATTTCTTTACTATTTCGATATTCCTTTCACTGCTTTTCGCTGTTTTTTTCTCGACCTCGCGGCGACATTTGATGAGAATCTTTGATGAATTGCCAAAAAAACAGCAAAACCATGTGAGCAGGTGTGAAATGACACACCGACCGAGTGCGACGTCCTTTTAGGACGAGATAGTAAAACTGTTTCCGCGAACTCTAATATTAGTGACAACAAATATATATCGAACAAAGCTAAAGCGCAATGTTTCTGGCTCTATTGAAAAACCAAAACGCCAAGTTTTTGAAAAATTCCAAAATATGTAACCGAGATCGATCTTTTGGCGATAATTTGCATATCCACAACTTTTACCGACAGAGATCAGCTGTTTCGCAGGTGTGTGTGTGTGTTATTTAAGAAAATTACGTGTGTGTCAATTCCACGTAATGAATACATAAATTTGATTGTGATGCGGATAGAAATATGTTTCGCGTGTGTTTGTTCTTGCGCTGATGAATCTGGAGCAGAAGCAGTGTGAAACCGTGACGGTTATGAGCTTCAGCTCGTGTATTAAATGTGTTTGATACCCCTTTTTTCTATCGTACAATCCAACTTGCTATGCCGTGTGGGCCGTGTGTTTGGTCATCTGTATAAAAGTGCCAATTTTATTACTTGCTAGTTTTTCACTGTTTGTCATAACAAAAGTGATTTACAAACAGGCATTGTCGTCGTACACAGCAAGGTATAAATACGAAAATATACAATATCAGAATACAGACAGTTTTCCCAATCGATTTGACTGCGTCAATGGAAAAAAATCGAAGTAACCTCCGAGAAGTAAAAAACTTGTTCGTAACGCTCGTAATTTCTCTGCATTTTCGTTTCCGATGAATGAAACAATCTACAATAATTAAATAGCAATCCATTTTTAGCCACGATCGATGTTTACATTCGCGAAATCATTCGATCCTCCGGCTCTTGCCACTATTTACAAAATCTTTAAATATGATAATTATTTCATAAAAACCGAGTGTCGAAATGCATTTTTATCGCATTCCGGAATGCCGTTCAACTTTTTACGTCATTGCATTGCAACAAAGTTTCTTATTTTTCCTCCAACACACCCTGAAATTTGTATCGCACTCGATCGGCTAAAATCGTGAGGTAAACCTTTTTCAGACTCAGAAATTCGATCTGTAAAAAAAAATTGAAAATTTTCAAAACTCTACAAAATAAAGAAAAAAAACGCCTTTTTTTCAAATCCGGCGATCGATATCGTACGATCATAATCCATACTTCGATTTCGAAGTGAATAAAAAGTGAAAATTTCATTTTTTCACCTCCGAAAAATGGTCAAAAATGAACATTCTCCCGTTAACAATGACTCCGAACTTTGCAACGTTAAAATTCAACAAAAAATGTTTTTTCTATTAATCATTTAGTGAGTTTTGAAAATCGGAAAATTTTCGGGTCGAAAAACGTTTTATTGTCCGGACCAAATATTCAACGATAACCCTGAGCCCTGCTCCAGAAAAAAACAAAATTTCCCTGCGTTCCAACAAGGCATACTCCAACATCGTCGTTAACGATCAAACTTTCAATGTCACCGGATCAATTTCCTCCTCAAGCACGCGGCAACTTCAAGACATTCCTATATTAGTCATTGACGCACATGCGAGTTTTTCCAATTTTTTAATCTCACGTTACAGAGCTACGGCGAACACAAGTCTGTAACAGATACACAGAGATGTCAGATTCCAGTTCATCGAGGCTCAGGTTACCATCCAAGATCAGTCGACCATGTTCTGCCGCTCCCCAAAAACAGACACCGTCGCCATTGTCTCCTACCTCCGCGATGAGTAAGTTCTCGCAATCCATCAAATCTTTTGCCGTTAAACTTCGTCGGCTCACTCCTCGGTTTTCCTTCATTTTCGACAATTTTTTCAACACGTTTCCGATTTCGAAATTCCGATAAGAACGCCAAGGATTTTGTTGATAATTTGTTTTGTAAATATTTGCCAGATTCGAGCACGGTGCTGACCGAAGATACGGACAGCTTTATAATCGGGGATCGGGTATGGGTCGGCGGCACAAAACCCGGATCAATCGCTTACATCGGCGAAACGCAGTTCGCTCCGGGAGACTGGGCAGGAGTCGTACTCGATGAACCAATCGGTGGGTAATGGAGCGAAGTGAACACGTGCTTGTGAATGTCGTGGCTGAGAGGGACAAATTCAATTTATTTATTTATGATTTTTTTTTCCAATATTTAAGAAAAAAAAAAAGAATTTTGGAAATAATGCCGGGAAATGAATTTCGAGTTCGATTTTTCTCATTTCTTACGATTAGATTCCAACGCTTATCAAAGTGTGAGATGCTGTAAGAAGAAATGTTTATTTCATGCTCGTTTGAGGTTGAAAATTAAAGAATTCGCAGGGTTTTCGTTATTGGGAATAATGGGCAGTAAAAATGATGAATTCTTTGCAGGAAAGAATGACGGCTCGGTGGCTGGGTCGCGGTACTTTCAGTGCGAACCAAAACGAGGCATTTTTTCTCGACTTACGAGACTCACGCGGCAACCATTGTCGGAAACGACGCTACCAACTGGCGAGAGAACTCCTACGAGCTCTGTTTATGGCTCACGTACAAATCTCAGCAAATCTATGTCAACATCTCTTCGTGAGCAAGTTTGATCGATATATATATTACTCATAAAAAGTATTGGCAACTGAAATATTTGAGGAATTATCCATTTTTCTTCAAAATTATCCATTTTTCTTCAAAATTAACCATTTTTCTCAAAAATTTGCTATTTATTTCGAAAATCTATAGTTTTCCCTTAAAATTTACAAATTTCATAAAAATTTACAATTTTTCATAAAAGTTTACAATTTTTTACAAAATTTTACAATTTTTCACAAAAATTTACAATTTTTCATAAAAATCTACAATTTTCCTTTAAATTTTTCAATTTTTCTTGAAAAATAACGATTGTTTTTGACAATTATCAATTTTTTTACATTTTATCCTTACAAATTAACAGTTTTACTTAAAAACTAACAGTATTCCTTGTAAATGAGCAATTCGTCCAAAAAATCTACAATTTTCCTCGAAAATTAATAATTTTTCTTCAAAATTTCAAAAAACTTCAGAAAAAAAAGTCGTCGAATTTAAAAATTTCGAATTTCATTTCCGTTTGAATTCGAATCTCGAATAATTGCTGTACCATTTTAAAAAATAAACCAGCGAAAATGTTGTTATTTAATTGAGCGCAGATTCATCGGTAACGAGCCTTTCCTCGGTATCACAAAAAGATGTGACGATCGGTGACCGTGTGATCGTGTCTTCGAGTCAAGGAAGTAAAGCAGGAGTTTTGAGATTTATGGGAGCAACTCAATTTGCGAGCGGAGAATGGTGCGGCGTGGAATTGGATGAGCCTGTTGGCAAAAATGATGGATCGGTCGAGGAGATAAGGTGCTCACCATTCGTGCGAAAATAATATTTTTCACGTTTTTATCGAAACATTTTTTATTCCTGAAAAATGAATATTTGACGAAAAATCGATTATAGGTATTTCGAATGTCGACCGAAGTACGGCCTCTTCGCACCGTTGCACAAAGTCAGTCGTTCGCCTTCGAGTCGGAGGACAAGCTCGACTTGTATTCTCCACAAACCTGGCAGTTCTCTCATGACGACTCCTCCGGGAAGACTCAGCGGCTCGCGGGAGTCTGTCAAGTCGACATCCAGTCGAATGAGCACAGCGGGGAGCAGCGCGATGCGAGGAATGGCACCTGGGTCCAGGGTAAGATTTTCTAGGCCAAAGAAAACCACGAAAAGCCGGAAAACTCTGACTTATCGCCAAACAAACAAAAAACAACAAAAAATCTTGTGACGCTGGAGAAAAAAAAACAAACTTTTTCAAATTTTTCCAAATATTTTCATTTTTTCCCGCTGTCAGGAAATGCTGAAAGAAAAACAGCAAGAAATTGAAATGCTGCGACACGAAAGAGAGCTCGATCGTCAGAGAATTTCAAGAGTTGCGGCCCAGGCTGATAATGCTGAAAGGAATGTGATAACCTTGAAGGAAGACTACGACAAAGTAAACTAAACAAATTTTCAATCGAATGAAATTGAGCTTAAAAATCTGTAATATTGATTTTTACCATTTTCTTCGTTTCTCCAGTACAAGGAACTCATGGAACTGCAAATCCACGAGACTCAAACAGCTCTAGCCCAATTTTTGCTCGAAAATAATTCCCTAAAAGTACAACTCGAAGAAGAAAAACAAAAAAACGAAGACCTTTTATTCCGTTTTGAAGAGGGTTCTATAAACATGGACGATATACAGGTGAGAAAGTTTTCAATTTCGATAAAAATTCCCAAATTCCATCGACAAATGAATTTTCCACATTTTTAGCGAATTTTGTAGTGTAAATTTCTATCTAAAAAAATAATGCCCAATTTTGACTGAATTTTCGCCCAAAAAATCGCACAATTTTCATCAACCTCGAAAAAACTTGATTTTTTTAAATAAAATCGATTGATTTTTTCACCAGGTAATAAACTCCCAGAATGAGAACAAAATGAAAGATTTAGAGAAGCAGTTAACGGAGGAGCGAGAGCGTGTGATTCGACTCGAGCAAGAAAATTCAAAGCTGCTGGAGGCTCAAGACGAATTGGCCAAGCTTCGTGCAGAATTGTCAACGACAGAAAACAGTAAAAGCCAAGAATTTCAAGGTTTGAGAGAAAATTCTAATTGATTAGTTTTTCCTGCTAGAGAAACAAACTTCATCGCCATCTTCGCACACTTAACTTATCCGGCAACATTACTCTGAAAAACTAATAACGAATAATATATTGTTAGCGTAGTGCATCTCAATCTTTCCATACATGCTCCAGGAAACACGACAAATAAATGAGCGGTTATCCTAACAAAATCGAAGTGGGTTATAAAAACGATCCTCGAATAAAAATCCGCCAAAACATTCGTTAACGAGTTACCATTTTTTCAGATATTCAAAAAACTCACACAGAAGCCAGTAGCATGCTCGAGAAGCAAGTGCTCGAGCGTGACAAGCTGATCGAGCAGTATGAAAAAAAACTTGAAGATTGTGAGGCAAGGATGCGGAATTTCGAGTCCGAGATCGTAGACCAAACGGTAGAACATAAGAATTTGCAAGAAAAAATCGACGTCATGCAGCAAAGTCTTCTGGAAAAAAATGGCTTTATAGAAAATTTAAGAAAAGAATCTGAAAACAAGGTGAAAGAGTTCCAACTCGAAATTGATCGACTGAACACCATGATGGAAAATCTAAAAAAGGTAAACAACGAAAAAACAAACTCCGACAACATTGTGATGGAAAAAAAATTGTTCGAACGGGACGACCTGATCGAGCAATTGAAAAAGCAAATTCAACATTTCGAGGCAAAAATCCAAAGCTACGAATCGGAGGCTGCGGCTCAAACGTCATCGCACAATAATTTGCAACAAAATATCAACGCGATGGAAATAAAACTGCAGGAAAAATCTGCCTTCACCGAAAAACTGCAAAAAGAACTCGAGCTCAATTCCCAACAAGCCCAACGAGAAATCGAACATTTGAACTGCAGGATAGAAACGATAACGAAGGAAAATGCCGAGGAAAAAAAATCACTCGCCGAGCAAATTCAACAGCAGCAGAACGTCGTGGAAAGCCTGAAAAAAGAGAATCTCGAGACTAAAGATTCTGGCAATATTCTTGAGCAAAAATTACTGGAACGCGAAAAATTGATCGAAAAGCATGAAAAATACATTGGAGATTGCGAGGCGAAGATTCAAAGTTTCGAGTCCGAGGTCGTGGACCAGTCGGTATTACAGAAAAATTTGCAAGATAATATCGAGAGCATGAGCCAAAATGTACAGGAAAAAAACACGCTTTTAGAAAAGCTCCAAAAAAATTACGACGTTGATTTAGAAAATTGGAAAAAACAAATTGAACAATTGAACGAAGAAATAAAAAAAATAAAAGAGCAAAATATGGAGAGTGAGAAATTACTAGTCGAGAAATTAGAGCAGGACAGATTGATAACGGAGAAAATGGCGAAGGAAAGCATAGAGCAGAAAACGGCCGAATACCAAGTTCTCGAAAAGCAGTTGATCGAGCGCATGACCGAGAAGAATGAAAAACAAATGGAAGAATTAAAAGGAAAAGTAGAAAAAAGCGAGACGGAAGTTGCAGCTCAAACGGCGATACAGAAAAGTTTGGACGAAAAGATCGAAGCGCTGGAACGAGATCTTTTGGAAAAAAAAACATTCGTCGAAAAACTGCAGAGAGAAAACGAGGTAAATGGAAAAAAATATCAGAACGAGATCCAGCAGTTGAACGAGATGATAGAAAAGATAACGACGCAGAGCATCGAGACGAAAAACTCGGAAAACATTGTGCTCCAAAAACAGCTGCTCGAGTCAAAAAAGTTGGTGGAAGAAAAAGAAACAAAAATTCAAGATTACGAAGCAAACATTGAAAAATGTGAGATCAACGCTCGAGCGGAAAAAGCAGCGCAACTAAATTTGCAACGGAGTATCGAAGCGATGCAGATCAATTTACTGGAGAAAGAAACGCTCATGGAAAACCTAAAAAAAGAGTATGACGTCAGTTCGCAAGCTTCCCAGAGCCAAATTGACCAGCTGAAGAGCACGATCGAAAGCATAACGAAGAAAAGTAACGACGAGAAAGAATCCTTGCTCGAGCAAATCGAAGAGAAAGAAAAAATCATAAAAAACGTAACGAAAGAGATCGAAGACGAGAGAAAATCAGTGACCGAACGAATCGAGCAATTGGAGGCAAAAATCGAGTCGGAAAGATCGCAAAGGGACGAGGAAAAAAAATCTCTAGTCGCGCAGCTCGAGGAGCTGAAAAACGCTGCAGAATTGGCAGCGCGAACGAGCGACAGTGAAAAAAAATGTCTCGTCGAACAGATTGAGCAGCGACAAGCTTTGATCGACAATTTATCGAAGCAAAGCAACGAGGAGACGAAATCTCTGGTCGAACAAATTCAACAGCTGAAAAACGCAAATCAAAAAATTTCTGAAGAAAATTCACAAGAGAAAAAATCACTGCTCGTCGAAATTGACGAGCTGAAGAAAATCAACGAGAAACTAACGAAAGAAAGCAACGAGGAGAAAAAAGCTCTGACCGAGCAGATCGAACAGTTGCGAAAAACGGTTGAGACTTCGAGGAAGGAAAGTATCGAAGAAAAAAACACTCTCGCGGAGGAAATTGAACTGAGGAAAAAGGAAGTTGAGTCGTTAACGAAGCAGAAGAACGAGGAGCAACAATCACTGCTCGAAAAAATCCAACAGCTGAGCAAAACGTTGGAGAACGCCACGAAGCAAATCAGTGAAGAGAAAGAGCCACTCGTCGAAGAAATTGCAGAATTAAAGAAAAAGATTGAGAATATGTCAAAGGAAAATACCGAGGAGACAAAATCGCTGGTCGACAAGATTCAAGAGCAGGAAAACACGATCGAGAGCCTAACGAAGCAAACTAGTGAAGAGAAAAAATTATTAAGCCTTGAAATTGAGCAGCTGAAACAAACGAACGAGCAAAAAACTGCTCAAAATCTAGAGTCACAAAAATCTCTTCTCCAAAAAATCGAAGATCAGAAAAACGAGATGGAAAGTATAAAAAAGAAAAACACTGAGGAGCGAGAATCACTTCTGGAGCAAATCGACCAGCGGCAAAACGTTGTCGAGAATTTAACAAAACAAAGCAGCCAAGAAAAACAACCACTTGTCGAGCAAATTGAACGGCTGAGCGAAATGCTGGAGAAAATCCAGGAAGAAAGAAGCCTCGAGAAAGATTCTCTCATCGAGGAACATCGCAAAAAGCTTGCGGAAATGGAAGAATCGTCGCGTTCGCGGCTCGTCCAACTCGAAGACGAAAAATCCCTGTTGCAGACGCAAACCACTGATCGGATCAACCAAATAGCAAATAATTACAAAAGCTTGTTGAATGCCGACGTCGAGATCGCGGACATTGTGCAACTGCTCGAAAGAACAACCGACGACATCCAATTGATCGTCAAGGAATTGAGTGTCCGACCAGACAGGCGTTCGGGATCCGATCGAGGAGGAGAAAGCGTCGAAGGTAAAATTTTTATTGACTGCAAAAAAAAAAAAAAAAAACTGCTCCCAAAATTTCCGATCATTTTGTAAAATCCGTAAATTCTATTTTTTACAGAGTCTGGCAGGAACGTCAAGACCGACGAAAAACAAACACTGGTAAGTAAAAACTTTGTTTTTTTTTCTCGATTCGATTAAATGAGCGAATTCGTAATTAGCAAATTCCTTCGAAACTTTTCTCAGATATTTATTCACGACTTTGTACGATTAATTATTATTCGCAGGAATCCAAGATTCCTAGTGTTCTAAAAAAACCGGAAAAAGCGTCGAAAGGGATGGACAAGGTCCCGAGTATCCCTGACGATGAGGCATTGGAGTGTGGAGGAAAAATGTGTGACGATTTAGAAAATCGAATATTATTGCTTCAAGGAGAGTGCCAAAGTTCAAAAATGCCAAATCTCGAAAAACAAGTTGTCGAAATACGCAAGTCGATAAACGGGATGAAAAAAAATTTCGCCATTTTATTGGCGGAAGAAAAAAATCTGGAAAAGTCAATCGCTGTGAAAAACTGCGATTTGGAAAAGTTGGGCGCCGCGATGAACGTCATAGAAAGAGAGAAACATGGCGCAGGCGTAAATGTTGCGAACGCGAACAACGAAACGTCGGAGCAGGAAGAAGAAACAAAAGGAAATTCTCTCGAATCCGTTTCTTCGAGAGAAAATCTTCTCGGAGATTTCGAAGACAAAACCGCGATGGAATGTTTGGCTGGGAGTGAGATCGCGGTCAAAGAATTGCGAGCAAGATTCCTCGAGTTTTCGAAAACTTTGAAAAAGAATAAAAACGCTGAATCGCTCGTGGGACTGAGAGAGACTGAAAGCTCGATACGCAAGATCGAAGAAATAGTGAAAAATAGTCAAAAATGCTTTGCTGAGAAGATGCAGGAAAGGAGCAAACTAAGTAACGAGCTTCTGGCACAAATTCATTTATTTAAATCAACGTTAAAGGGACTTACTTCAGTATTGAACGAGAAAAACAATTTAATGGAAGTAACTGCCAATCCTAGTGAAAATATTGTTTCTCAATCAGAGTCAAACGCAAAAAGAATCGATGAGCTTGATCACAACGAGCTGGAACAATTATTAGCTGATAATGAAACGTACAAAGGTCAGATTGACTTTCTCAATTCTGTGATCGTCGATATGCAAAAAAAGAACGAAACACTCACCTGCAAAATCGAAGTTCTTCAGCTTGGCGTACCGGCCAATGAAGCGGACGACTACAATCGGTACGTTTTGGAAAATTCCACTTTCTACAGCATTTTCGTTTTTATTTTCATTTTTACCTCGAAATCTCTGTCTGTAAACTTGGCTCTGCCACGTCCAGGCGTTTTAACTTGTTGCTTCGAAAAAACCGAGAAAAAATCGTGCTGGTATCCGAAAAATCAAGTTTGCGAAGTAAAAATGACGAAATTCTAGAAAATTTCATTTTTTTCGTGGGCCTGGGACTTTAGAAATGTGCTGTCGATTTCTCTTTGCCTACTCGCGGGTTTACAGACGCAGGATTAATTAATTATTGATCTTGACTGATCCCAGGAACTTTATAATTCAGTAATTTTTTTGTTTTCGTTGGAACGCAGAAGTACGTTGAGCAAACGTTTGACAGCGCCCCGAATGTTTTGCGACATCTGCGATCAATTTGATCTGCACGAGACGGAAGATTGTTCGCGTCAAGCTCAAGACTATGAGCAGCCCGAGCCAACGAAAAACTCGCCAAAGAAATCATCGGTCGAAAGACCGTACTGCGAAAATTGTGAATGTGAGTATTTTTCGAAGATTTATTGATTTCGGGACGATCTCAAAGTTGGCATCGTTGGAATGCAACGAAAAGTGAATATTTTTTATAGCAGAGGGTAAAATTTTGATGCAGTATTTGTCAACGATTATGAGAGAGTCTTCTTTGCCATTCGGATTCTGAATTTACTGAAAAAATTGCAACAAGTGCATTAATTATTAAAATAATGAGTAAAAAATATTTTTTTCGTTGCAAATCCCAATTCGCGAAGAATTCAAATATCAAGCCATTGCCGCAACTTGTTCAGTTAGATTCTCGCAATTGCAACATTTAGATATTTCATCAAACAATTTCCCTGCGGAATTAAATATTTCGAGCGAGCCATAAAATGAAATAATTCTCGTACTTTTGCAGGTTTCGGTCACGACACGTCGGAATGTGACAACAGCGAGACGTACTGACCTTACGAGATATCAGAAACGATTCGATGTTCGTTGCAATGAAGCTCGTGATTCTGCAAAAGTATAAAGCATCGCTTAGCATTGAGAGGGAGAAATGATAAACTTGAAAATGCATAGAATTCGAATCTGCTTGAGGCAGAGAGTATATTTTTATATGAGCTTTCCAAATGCAATCACTAGTTAGTGTTAATTAATAACGTTTGTGTGTTGACAAAAACATTGGATGTTTTAGTTGGATTATCGAAGCGAAATCCAACGCGTTATCTTTTGGTTTCGCAATAGAAAACAAATAGTCGATATTACTCATTACATATCATTGTTTATAAATTAATTCATCCCGCAAATCTTTGTACGTCTTTATAAAGACTCGAGAACCTTGTTGTTTGAGGGTTTGAGTTAAAATTGCCCTCAGAATCATAGATTTATTTAAATTATTGCAACAATCGATTATTATTTACGTTCATGTTTTTTCGTATGAAAATTTAAGCGCATTCGCGCTTATTAATTAAACGATAGAGCGGAAACTACGCCCGGTCTTTATCGGTCACACTGATCGCGTTCGTTGTGTACGACATTTGGGTGTTTTTCAACATTTAATAAAAATGTTATTTCGTACTGATTTCGAAATTATCTCGAATATGCTTTTTCGACGCGAATTAATTCGAGCGGCGGAGCCAACTTCGCAGAGCTCGCTCGATCGGCTGCGAATCCGTTTCTTTTTTACTGTCGGTAAAATAGTTTTTTTCTGCGCCAGTCGGTCAGGGAGGCGGGGTCAAGATTTCGTGCTTTTCGCATCTGCTGGTGCGAGGGCGCATGACGTATGAAGCACGAACCGGTGTTTACTTGATTTTGGTGTAAAATTTCATCGAAAGTTATTGAAATTTGGTAAAAAGCGACATTAGGATCGTTGAATGAGTTTGGGGATGACGAAAAACTTTTTTTTCCACGAAAATTGGATTAAATGATTTTTTATTGCCGTTTGAGCATTTTTTTTTTCAAATTCAGATAAAATTTTGTAAATATCGCGAAGTAAATCACGTGGACGATCGAAATATCGCAAGGTTTTCGGTTTAAATAGTAATACGAAAAGGGAAAATAATTGATAAAGAAAAAAACAGCAGACGAAAATTCTTTCAAGGGTCCGAGACGTTGCGTCGGTAAAAAAAAAAATTCGGTTGGACGCGGCTAAAGTTTTGACCTGGTTGGGATTTTTCATTTCTTTTTTCGGGGTCGTCGACTTGACTCGAGTTTTTCATACACAGAAATATGTGGAAGGGCGCGCGTGTGTGTGTGTGTATGTACTTAATAAAATACGTGTTATGTTTCGGACTTTCGAATCTTTGCCCCGCCCACTTGACCGTGAACGTCGAAGGGCCTCATATCTCTCTCGAGTGTGATGTGGATGTACGACCACGCTCTCCGCGGTACAGACTGCTCAAAAAACTCTCGGAAGATTTAGTTGCTTAATATGCGGGACCTGGCTCGAGATTCTCCGAGAACTGGTGGAGTGATTACTACAAGGAACGCATACGAAGATGAAAATTGTGGTTTCTCGTATGTGTGTAAGCCTCTCGGCCAGGGCTGTCCAATTTTTTATGTCACATCGTATACCATCGACACTTTGGAAACAAACTTTTGTTATTTCTTGTGGTTTGAGATGAAAATTCGGAAGAAAAATCGACATCATTCTCGCTTTAGCAATAAATTTAAAAAATCGTACTAAATGAATAACGTTCCACAATTCTCGCATGAATAATTTTCTAGGCACGTATTTTAACTCCGAAACTTGGAAACTGCTGCGATTATCTTTTTGTGGTTATGCTCGAGGAAATAAAGAAAATTTGTTGAGATATCGAACAAAAATTTATTTGTATTCTAGAAATAAGTAAAAGAAATCGAGATTTCTTTGAATTATCGTTGCCCCTGCGTGACGGCAACGCGACGCACAACGGCGAAAGGTGGGTCTGCAACTCTCGATTCTCCTTCCATTTCCTGAATGTAAACAAATATACAGTACGGTCGACAGTCGACGCAGAGCTCCCCCTGTCGACCGGTAGGACGGGAACCCGCAGAAATCCGACGTCAGTCTTCGCTCCGTATGCCAAAAAAATAACCGGCTTTTCGCTCGTTCCCTCAGGCTGCAAACTTTTGGCTATTTTGCGCCTAAAATAATATTATTTTCTCCTAATGGCCTAACGGGCTTCGCGACGTTTCTCGCGACGGAAACATGGTGTAAAACATGAAATCGAATTCGCATGTTGACTTTTCTTGATTTAGAACGAGAAAAATGCAAAAACTTCGATCTTTTTCGCGTTTTTAGCCTCTCGGAGTTGTTTTTTCTTAATATTGCGATGCGGATCTAATTTCAAGGTCATGTCTGCTGTTCAATGACTTTATTCCGAAAACGAAGAAATTAAAATATATTTGTGAAGTTTGTTGAATGAAAAAATCGTAAAAAAATGGCCCTTAGGAATCGCGTAAGCGTCTCCATATTTTTTCCTTAGTTCTCACGTTCTCGACCATTATTTACCCCTCGCAGGCTCAATATTTAGTCAGAGAAAAAAATTATGATGACAATACGAAGAGCGCGTCCTTGCCCACAAATGAAACGAACGTTTAAACTAATAATTTGCGGCCGAGGGAGCACGACATCTTGAAATTCTGTATTTAGTCGCGCGAGAGTCTCGAAAGCTCTCAAGGACAAAATGTGTTGATCTGTCTGAGCATTCGAGTCCCACGAAGACTTTTTTTGTCCTCGGGGTTTTCTGCTTTCAACGTTACACGCCTGTGTTACCCTTTTCAAGGGTCAAGGAGAAATCCTCCGGCGTGTATTATGTCGGTGGGTTGACATATTCCGGATTCACTGGCTCCTTTGAGGTTATGAACGTCCTTAGACGAGCGGACAACTTAATTTGTAGTTTCTCGGGGCATTTAGCCAACTCAACATTTGTGCATCAACGTCGCGGACATTTTCGCTATGTATTTATAATAGTAAGCTACTAAATGTCTCTGTCAGCGATGTCAATTTTTTTTATCCTCGTTTTGCAATTAAATGCCATCCCGCGAGCCTGAGAGAAACTCGAGCATAAATTTTTCTTCGCTCTTTCATGTACAATATTAAAAGATCTAATGATTTCCGTTAAGTTGCGTGCGGCTCGTGTGTCGATTCAATTTTTTCAATAATTATAAACATTACGCGAAGACGAGGAACGACGTGGATTATAAAATTCTGATAATTGAAAAATAAGCCGTATGGGCAGTTGAAGGTTAGAACTTCCACGCGTAGAACGAGAATTCCAAAGTCACCTTCAACACGGGCCGCGGGAGGAACTAGGAAAGAGCGTATTTACTATTTGTTCGAGTTTTTTTTTATCGTTGCGTTATCAAAACTTACTTTTTCGATTTTTAACGCTTCATTGACACACTGGGTCATATTGACCCGGAAAATTTTTTCAATGCCAAAACTCCTCGATCCAAAAACTAGCTTTTTCGGTTTTAAACGCTTCATTGACACACTGGGTCATATTGACCCAGTCAAATTTTTCAATAGCAAAACATTTCGATCCAAAAACTCGTTTTCTCGATTTTTGACGCTCCATTGACACACTGGGTCATATTGACCCGGAACATTTTTTCAATAGCAAAACTTCCCGATCCAAAAACTCGTTTTCTCGATTTTTGACGCTCCATTGACACACTGGGTCATATTGACCCGGAACATTTTTTCAATAGCAAAACTTTTCGATCCATAAACTCGTTTTCTCGATTTTTGACGCTCCATTGACACACTGGGTCATTTTGACCCGGGCAAATTTTTCACTCGCAATTCTCCGCGGACCCCAGAAATATATCCCGAAGGGCTGGTGGAGGTTAAGGAGTTTTTAACGGTTAAAATTGCAATCGAATTTCCATCACAAAATTATTCCGAAACTCGAGAAATTTACAACGAAAATTTTCCGAGTTTCGACCAAAATTTTTCATCAGCACCGACACCAAAAGTTTCCAGTTGTCGGATTATCTTTGAAACTGGTTGAGCCAGTACCAGATGTTGAGAACGACTATTACGAGCTGCTGTGTAATTGGGCTAAAAAGTGGCAAAGCATCGGCATTCAGTGAGAGCAGGAACGAGAGATACGAATGAATGGCGATTCGTGCTTAGTAATCAGGTCGAAATTCAAAAAAACGTGAATTCGTTGTTTTGTGCTCGGTCTCTCCGGTTCGCGAGGGTTACAAAATGATGGGATAGCGAGTGAATTGAGTGCGTTCAACGTAAACGATGCGGTGTGATGCTTCCATGGAATTCCTCGTGTCCAATGTGGCCAACGTGCTCTTCAGCGTTACGTACGATGCATGCGACATAGAAACAGTATATTTACACCTTTTCACGTTACACATAGACCGCGTAGAGTAACGCACAACAGTTATAAATATACATTCGCATACAAACCTCTTTCTCTCGCGGGTGTGTCGCGTTCGGTGCTGCCTAGTGGAGGATAACGTTACCACCAGACTAGCTACGAAATGAATGGCAACCAGTTATGCTAATGAGACACGATGTCAACGAAAACGATGCTCCGTAGTAATGTACGACAAAAACATAAGCCGCTCGCGGACATCGAAACAATTATGAGCTTCGATAATCGATCTCTCTGTTCCGCCATACTAATGAGTCCCTCCTCGCGAGCCTCGCAGGCCTTTAGCCACGTTTTGAAAAAAAATAAAAACAACATTTCTCAGGCCTGGATTCCGTTTAGAAACGTTCATAAAGAATTTCCCCAAAAATTTAATTTTTTTCCAACATTTTTTTTTAAGAATAAAATTTAAAAAATTGTTCTTCCAATTTTTTGTTTATATTCGATTTTTATGCGAAATATACAAAGCCTCGGAATCGATACAATTTTATGAAAAATGAATTATAATTGAATGAATCGTTACAGATCTAATAATTAATAATAATTTCATGATTAAAACATTATTTCAAAAATATTGATTTAATGAAGCTTTGTATTTTTTCCAAAAACATCGAACAATAATTTTCCAATTCTGAATAATTAATAAAATTGCATATTATTATTAATATTGAAGATTAATAATTATTAATTCAATTATTTTTACATTTAATTAATATGATTTAATATCAATTATGATAGATGTTAACAATAAAAACAGTCATTACTGTTAATGAAATATTATTTAATTATTTTATATTATTTATTTATTTCATATTTATTTAATAAAGCTGTGTGTTTTTTACAAAAATGACGAATAATAATTTTTTCATACGTAATTATTAAAATTATATGAAATTATTCATGTTTTCGAATAATAATTATTTATTATAATTATTGTTACAATAAAAATAATTATCACTGTTAAATAAATTTGAAAAGTTAAGTTTTACGATAAAATCGATTGATTTCTAAAAAATCACGTTTTCCAATAGATTTATTGATTTCTACAAGATCCCTGAGTCTCGTTTGGGCCGTTCGTTGTTTCCCAAGTATTTCTAATCACTTTCAGACACTTTGGAATCGGGTCCTAACGTCAGTTCCCAAAATGAAAGATGATCCACTTTTCAAATTTGAATATTCGATTGAAATTATTTTTTCCAATATGCTAAACGAATAATTTAACGTTCCGTGTTCGATGATCGATAGACTCTGCAGGTAGCCCCTAAACACACATAGTTCGAGTTACAACATTCCGATACACGTCTATCACTCAATACTCACTTTTGTATATCGAATAAACGGGTTTCGAGACGTTGGCGTCTGCTCTACTTTAATAATTATCGAAAAAATGATTTTTATAATCGATTTTCTTCGTGTACTAATTCGACGAAAAATTATCAACAATTTGCTATCGAACGATAAATTTTTTCTCCACATTCTTGTGGCTTCGAGAAAAAAAACTCGTTTTTGTAATTTTATCGTTTTTCGGATTTATTTTTTATTTGAACGAACGTGCAAGGTTCCGTTTCGCAATTTCACGATCCGCAGTAATTTGCCTGTTGCGTGCCGTCCTTTGTCACTCGAAACCCCGTATTTGAGGACGATCCGTGTCGACAGTGCGGTGCCGCACTTGGTCGCACGTGGACTCTCAGGAATTTCGACCTTTTTCCGGATGTTGATAATTCCCCGAGGACAAACGAGACAGAAATATAATAAAAAGCATCGACACACGATTTATCGTGTGGACAATGATGCTCGTGACAATCGAGCAAAAAAATTGCGAGTCTGTTAGATTTTCTTACAGATTATTCGGTCGAGAAAAGTAAATTCAAGATTCACGAACGTGAGCGAAAATTTTCCACGCGAAAAATTGTCGAGACGTTCGTTGTTGGAACGTGCAAACACTCTGCGAATAAAATTTAGTCTCCGCGATCGTTAATCATTCGAAAAAAAGGTCATAAATCCCACGAAACTCGGTGGCGTCCAATTCCTCGGCAAGAATCACTCGCAAAGAGAATTGAACGTAAAAAAAAGTCGTCGGGCTCGTATAAGAACTCTGTGATTTTCAGACTCGAGTACGCGGAAGCTCGTGCGAAAATCCGGCGAATAAAGACGATACGAGAATTTCCATTCAACTCAATTCATCTTCCGTTTTATTCAAATGCGCAGTCAAACTCACTGCCACGAATAACGAGCTCCATTGAACGTCCTTTGTTCGTAACATTCTGTTTCCTTTCGGGACGAATTTAGTCGCGGTGGCATTCGCACGCTTCCAGAAGAAAGTCTCTCTCGTATACACAACAACAACGTTCAGAGACGTGACCCAGTCACGAGTGAGAAACAAAATCAACGCATTTCCACGATGTGTGCACCGATTCATTCATAAAATTCTAACAACCGACCATTTTCTCGTAATTAATCATTTCCCAATATTTTTCAACGTTTTACGATAATAATGACTTTGTTTCACGAAAGGGTTCTTTCAAAATTTAGTATAAACGTTCTTGGCACCAAAACCAACAGTTTTCTCCCATAAAGAAAAATTTCCTGACGTTTACAATTTCAGACATTTAATTTCCAGTTTTTTTGGTTTTTTTTCATCTAAACGCATGCACGTTTCGTTAAATCGTTGCAAGAAAAACAACAAAAGGAACGAGACTCCAATTTACACGCGTTTAGATGAGAAAAATTGGAAATTAAATATCTCGAATTCTAAACGTCAGAAAATTTTTCTTCGTAGGAGAAAACTGTTAGTTTTGGTGCCAACAACGTTTACACTAAATTTTGTTTAAAAGTTTCGTTAAATCGTTGCAAGGAAAAAACAAAAGTAACGAGGCTTCAATTTACACGCGTTTGGATGGTAAAAAATGTGAAATTAAATATCTCGAATTCTAAAGGTCAGAAAAATTTTCTTCATAAGAGAAAACTGTTAGTTTTCTGGCAAGAATGTTTGCAGTAAATTTTGAAAAGTTGCTGAATAAAAAAATGAATTCTCGTTGTTTTGTTGTTCGTTGGAGGAGATTATTAACGAAAAATGCGTGAAAATTGTTTCAGATCCAGAAAAATAATGTCCCAAGGCACAAAATACCGAATTTCCATTATTTTTGAAGGAGCAACTCTATGGAAACTTTACTGGAGGTTATGCGAGAAGGCAGGAGCACCGAAAACAGTGGAAAAAACTCAAAGTCGTTTGGTCAGAGACAGAGGATTATTTAGTACGTTTGGATATATATAGCGAATGAAATCAGAGACTCATTTATCTCGTCAACGGAACGCAGAACTCGAACATCTGGTCCGAAACGTAATGTCGAGCAGAAACTGGTCCGCCCATTGCGCCAAGTTTCATGTGGTCGAGAGCAAGTGACGAATTTATGATAACAAATGAGAGGGTCAACGTTTTGACTATCGGACACCCGAGTTTGTGTCTGGTACGAATATTTGTTGTTTACCCAACAAAAAGTCCTTCAAACGGGGCAAAAGTTCGTAGTGTTTTTTTTTCTTCTGTTTTTAGTCCTTTGCTCTTATAATTTTGCTTCCTCATGGAGGAAGCTATGGGCCGGTGAAATTTTTTTTCTTTTCCAGTTTTCAATCTCAATGGGTTCAAAATGTCCCAAAATATCGAAAAATCATATCTGGAAAAAATGTCCGGATGTGGGTGTGTGCGTATGTTCTGGCACTGTAAAATTCAAACGTTCATAACTCGAGAACGGTTTGAGCTACAGGGCTCCCGTTTTGCACAGATGTCAATCTATACAAACTCTTCATTCCCTGAAAATTTTGTTGGAATTGCTAGAAAAATACGAATTCTACGGAATTTTGAAATTTTCAAAAAAAAGGTGGCGACGCTCTGAGTTCCGCAAATTTTAACATTTATTACTAACGTTTTTTTTATAAATAGAGAATCATAATAGGAAGGTTGGTATTGAATTTGGAAAATATCGGTTGAACGGTTAAAATTTTATGATTTTTCGAATTAAACGAAAATCTGAGTTTTTTTGAAAAATCGTCCAACCGCTCTAATTTCTCAAAATTTTGGAAAATATTGCGTACAAGTCTGTCCTTTCTCTTTACTTTCGAGAAAAGTTGTCGAAATTATATAATTTCAATGCAAATACAAAAAACGCTGCAAATTGCTTCCTCGAGATGCTCAAGATGCGCGATGAGAAAGCCAAAATAAAAAATATAGTTTAATTCTCACAGAGAAAGATTTGAGCATCTTGAGGAAGCAATTTGCAAATTTCAATTTGCAACGTTTTTTTTTTTTTTACTGAGAAAAGTTGAAATAAAAATCTCGAGGTTGGGCGCGGCGAGGACGCGAACGTTGGTTCAGCAATCAACTCGATAAATTCTGCACAATTTCATCGGCCAGAGTAGCAAACGTTCCATCGCTCAACATACGTGTAAACTGTTGACCGATCGAACGATTTCTCTCACCCTCCCCCTCCCTCTCTCTCTCTCTCTCCTTCTCCACTCCAGGAAATGGTTTTTCACCTGGAAAATTGGTTCCGTATCCGTATAGCCGTGCGATGTACCCGTGGGTCAGGAAGGGCTTCTTTTTATTTTGTTAGACAGCTCAGTCAGTGTCCAAAGAATTCGTACAATCGACGAACGAGCATCAAAGCCTCGCATATATATCGAAATTCGGCAGGAACATCGTATATTTCGAACGCTCGAAAATAATCGATATTTTTATAAGAATCTAGTGGATGCTGATGTCCTTGGACCTTTGTTGACGTTGCGACGGATTCGTCGGTCGAAATAGTACGAAAAAGTTTACGCACAAGAAACGAAATTTTGTTAAAAGTCGTCGAAACTTTGTCGAATGCGAATATTTTTTTATCATTTCACTGAAAACAAAAAATTTCGTTGGAAAAGATCGACATTTTGTTCTATACGTTCGACCAAACGTTTTTTCAAATAATCCCAAAAATTGTGTCATCGCAGCAAGAAATATTCTAGAAAGTCTCTTCGAAAGCAAATTTTTGTCGTTCCAATCGTAAATTTTGCTGACAATTCCATTTTCAACCAAATTTACTGCCAAAATAACGAAAATTTTGAAATTATAAAAAAAAACATTTAGTTTAACGTGTTCAACAGAATATCGACGATTTTTAACGAAATTTCATTTCCAGTGTTCAAACTTTTCCTTATTTTGGCAGCGTATTTGGTTTCTAACGGAATTGTCAGCGAAATTAACGAGTGGAACGACTAAAATTGCTTCCGAAGAGACTTTCCAAAATATTTCTCGTTGCAATGACAAAATTTTTGGTTATTATTCAAAAAAACTTTCAGTCGTACCGAAACGTTCGAACGTATCAAACGAAATATCGATATTTTTCAACAAAATTGTCTTTTCAGCGCAGTCGCCCAAGGCTGAGGGCCCGAGTCGAAAAAAAACCCAGAAACGAACGAAAAAAGACGATAAACGTCAATATTTTCGTTCCCTTCACGTCGATTCTCATTTTTTTCACTCCCAAATAATAATTCGTTCAAAATATCTTTCGATCATTCGAATCCCATTGAAGTCCTCAACGAATCTCCTCGAAATTGAATTCTGATAAAATGGCACGCCCCTGCAGGACCGAAAAGCCAAATACCGAGTTTTATTTACTCGCAAAAGACTCGAACGGACAAAAATACGCTGCTGCTGCAGAGCATACAAAGCAGGCGGACGGGGCGGAAAGTTGGCGTTTGAAGTAGCTGTTTCGTTTTTCATGAAAATCGAAAACAACAATCCAATATGCATTTATTCTGACTTTTTGTTTACATTAACCTGCTGGCGGGGAATGCATAATGGAAAAGAAAAAATCTTTCGGAAATGCATCGTTGCGAAGTCGATTACTGCACACGTCGCGCGATTCTCGGCTTTATTGATACACACACACACAACGTGCGAGACTGGTAAACACTTTGTCTGTAAACGCGGGTCATTCGTGTTCGGGAAAATACGACGGATCCACTTATTGAACAAAAAAAACGATGAAAAAATTAATTATTCCACAATTTTCTAATTGAAATTCCATTTCGAAGATTTCGAACCGAGCCTCCATTTTTTTTCGATTTTTTGGGACGTAATAACAGGCTGCACGGACGCTGTGTCCAGATCTACGGACTAAGTCGCGGAAAAAACGTTTCCAGACCGAGTTTTAATACGAATCCAAACCCCTGTGTCCTCCGAGGGAGAATAACGCATTGCGTTTCGATAGAAACGTGCATGCAGGATGGACGAGCTCAGCGGAAAGGTTAGGGAATGAGGAAACGCGAGAATCTACTTATAGGTTATGAGAGGATGGGAAAGAAATAGGAAGCACATCGAGCAACGCGCGCCCGAAGGCATACGCGTTTACGGATTCGCGATTAGTTCGTGTGGGTAAAAGTCGTTTATATCGGGATCACGTTCATGCTATACAGCGATGATGACGAGAAGGCGGGAGAGCGTGGATGGTGGCGCAACGAGGTATTAGCGGGAAATGAGTTGAACGAGATTGTGCGACGTGCACTTGTCGATGAGTCTCTCCCGCTCCTCTTGTGTTTTTCTTTTTTTTTGTTTCCCAACGAGATGAGTGAGATCGAGCGGAGCCAGCGGGATCGAGACTACCGGAAATTTGCAGTTATGTTTACCTGAATTCCTCCCAGGGTCGAACACCGCGGGGGTTACTCAATCGACGTCGTCCCGCCGCGGCTCTGACTCGATGCACACATCGCGTCATTGCTCTCTTTGATTTTTTATCGCCAACACAAATCTCCGTCGTCACAAAAATAATCGAATATATCAATTTTCCGTCACTTTTTCATTTTCTTCGTATCGTTATTCCGTTACGAGAACGGAGCAATTTTTTTTCGCCGCGATGACCTTGGATTCGATAGAAAAATAAAAAAACTTAATTTTTCGTTCGTATTTATTCCGAGAATTCGGCGCGTAGAAAATGTTGCTTCCGAGGATTTGACGACTTCGGAAAAGTGTGACGAAGTAGGACTCGAAAATGAACGATTAAAAAGTTTAGAAAACTTTTCCATTTTTTTTTTTTTTTCATATTCGAAAAAAAACGATGCGAGACCAAGATTTCGATTAAAACGTTTTTGTATAACTATCGCAGAATGGGTTGATTTAGGATTTTCTTGAAATTTAGTGTAAATATTCTTGACATTAAAACGAACAACTTTCCTATGAGACGAAACATTTTCTGCCGTCTAGAATTTGAGATATTTCATTTCCAATTTTATATTTTTCCCATCTAAACGCATGTAAATTGAAGTGACGTTTCGTTAAAAAAGTTGCAAGAAAAAACAAAAGAAACGCGACTTCAATTTACATGCGTTTAGATGGGAAAAATATAAAATTGGAAATGAAATATCTCAAATTCTAGACGGCAGAAAATGTTTCGTCTCATAGGAAAGTTGTTCGTTTTAATGTCAAGAATATTTTCACTAAATTTCAAGAAAATCCTAAATCAACCCATTCTGCGANTTCTTAATAACCGCGATGTTTTTTTTAGACAAAAAATATCGAAAAGAGAAAATACGAGAAAATGGACGCGTCGTTTTTTACGAGACATCAAAACTTTCCCGATTATTTTTCGTACAATATCGCAAAACGTGATTGCGATTCGCGAATGTCGGAAACTGCGCGTCGAGGACGGTTCAGAAGGTTTTACGAAATTCAATGGCCGTGATTACGAAAACATCGGTACGACGTCTCAATGTCATTTAGAGGTCAAAGTTATTGTCACGAGCAAACATGTCACTCACCCAGTTGCATTATTTTTGTTTTTTTTTAAATTCAATTTGCGCTTCTGCATTTTTTTTTTACTGATTCTCGTTCCTTTACGCTGGATTATGATAAGAATAAAAGTTTGCCGCGACGCGCCAAAGTTTTGTTGATAACGAGGTTGAGAACCAGGTGTGTGTGAAGCGGCGCGTTGTTTTTGTCCAATAAGAAAGGCCCGCGCCTGGTCGCCATCTTGCGCCCGGTCTCGCGGCTCCCGAGGTTTACGAGTCGCGTGTTCTCCCTGCTGGCGGTATACCGCAGTTTCGTATCATACTTGGCAGTACGTTCCGACTGTCGAGCCGTGACTGCCGCACTGTTGAGCGCTCGCCCGCAAACGCGTTCGCACGCGGAATATAAACACATCGATCATCAGGAGATCGAGGATTCCGCGAGAGCGTTTTTTCAAACATTGCTAATCAAAACCCGAGACGTAGAGTTTTTTTTAAAATATTTTCAAACAATCACATCGAACTGTTTTTTTTTCCGGCGTCAAATGCGAATGAATGACAGTTCGAAACATGACTGCTGCCCGTCGATTTTTCATTTACCGTTTTGACGTTTTCGTTAACATCGCGAAAGCAGCTTCGGATCGAGTCGAATTTCCTTTCCTTAAATCTTTCAGTGTCACGTGACTCTCATGGATTTTTTACTCACGAAAATCTCGTTCGTCGATAATGATCGACTCGTTACGGTGAAGTGTCAGTTTCCAAGTGATTTCCAAGTGCCTGTGGGATCGACGATTTTTTCCTCCAAACAAAGTCATTTCGATTCCTCGGAGAAATACGAATGAAAATTGTGTTGGCGGGGGCCCGAATAGGTTAGGGCGCGCTGTGTAGCTTTTTAAAGTTCGCGTCGTTGTTTTTATCCTTCGGTTCGGTCTGGATTGTTTTTTTTTTGTCATCAAATCCTCGTGCAAAACGATTTCATCGCGTTTTGGCACTTGCCTCAAAGACCCAGACGGTGACAACGCGACGTGAAAGATTTTTAAACGAAAAAAAGAGAAAAAAAACAAAGAAACACGAGACGCGCGAAGCCGGAAGCTCCGAAGGTCTCGCGGGCTCATAAGGCTCAGGATAATTCGAATTTCCGGTCGCGGAGACACCTCGTCAACCGGAAAACGGTGAGTGACCGAAATATTCAAGACGTACTAAGCGAAATTTCGCATTTTCGCCGTAAATTTTAACTCGAGCACGCTCGAGTCGCTAAAAATCGTTTTATTTTCAACTTTTCAACATTTTTATCGCTTCGGCGACATCTTCACATTGAATCGCATATCGCGCTAGGACTATTTACTTTTTGATAATCGTCTGACGCGCCAGATCATGCAAAACTCTTGCCAAGGTCGGGGAAAAAAAATTCAAACAAAAATTTGTCTCGTTTCGTAAGAAATTATCGAAGAAAAATACAACAAAATGTTTTTTTTTTTCATTTATTTTGAAAATTTCCAAACTGGGTGAATCTGACCCGAGGCATTTTTTAATTTCTTGCATTCCGGAAATATGCATTTTATGACCCTAAATTTTTTTTTTTTACGGAAACAAAAATCAAATGCCAAGATATTCGATGATTTTCGGGGTCAAAACGACCCAGTGTGTACTCGGAGGGTTAAAATGGCAAAAAAATCTCGAAATCGCATACGAGTGGCACGTGTCAATCAGGACGTCGAGTTCGTGTCAGATCTGGTCTCGTTCTTTACGCTTTTCTTTCGGTACTGACTGGACGGATAGTGATTTGACAAACTGGTTGGGAAAGCTAACGGTCGAACGAGATTCAGCAGCGCTTTTCCACAGCCTGTGACACTTCCCTAAAGGTCGAATTTGCTTTTTCGAACGATGGAAAAAAAAAACAAATAAAAAATTTGGTTGGGGACGAAAATTCGGAAACAGCCGTCGTTGACCTTGAAATTCTTCATTTTATCGTCTCGTTTCTCCTGCAAATATATTTGCCTCGTGCATTCATGGATTTCGCAGTTTCCAGGCATGGAAATATTTTTGGACAAAGAAAATTTTTTTTTTTCTTCTTTTTTTCTATTTTTTTTTTTACCATTTTTTAAATCTTCGGGCTTTCGTAAGGATTTTTCTATTTCTCTGTAGCCTCGTCGAATAATTTATTTACACATGACGAAGCACGTGGACGGACGGGAGGGATGTTTGCCAAAAATCTGTGTACCGGGAGCGTCGATGGAATAATATAAATTTCAGGATCGCATATCCGGTCCGAGCAGACTTGGCTTCGATGTGTTTCGGGCAAATTCTCTTGTGACACGATAATCGATCGATATACGCTCCGGATATGGTCCATGAAGCAATCGTTGGATTCATGCCATGTCGATAAATCCACGAGAAATTAATATCCCCAGATTGACTAATGTTCGCTTTCATTATTTTTCCCTTGCTCACGTTACGAACGAATTTCAATGAAATTAAATAAAGCCTTTCGAATGGATCGTTCATTAGTTGGGGAAATTTCATACGAAAATCGTAATTTTCGACGTTCATTTCTCCATGGGAATCATAATTGCACGAATTTCAATGAGACAACCAATTAACTAATTAACCAATAAATTTACTAATTCAAAAAACTTTAATTAACCGGAAAGCCTTTTAAAATGATTTTTAATACACGAAATGAATTTTTTAAATCAAAATTTGACTGAAAAATTGTAAAAATCATTAATCATCGAAAATGATGAATAAAAATTAAATTTTTCGTTGCATTTCAACGATGCAAACTTCAACGTCGTTTTTTAGTGTCGCGTCAGCTTTTAGTCGTACGAGACGTCGATAATTAAGTTCTCATCCTTTTCTCTCCTTGTCTGGGGATAATTTTCGTTTAGCGTGATATAATTCGTCGCTCATTTCAACATCCATCCTTAACAACATAAAAGTCATAATCATACATGTCCAGATGGAAAAAATTGGTCGGGTGAGCGTCTCATTTGCTTCCTGCTACTCTCTCTCTCTCTCTCTCTTTTTCTTGTAGAACAATTTATAATTAATGTACACACACACACACAGGGGCGCGTGTTGGTCAGCAAACTGAAGAGCCCAGAGCTCAAAAAAAGCTCAAGAAAAAAAAATCTCTGTGAATCTTTCTGACTTTTATAACCGTGAATTTTTTCAACATCATTTTGTTTTTTATTTCGCTATTTCTCGCTTGAGATCTCAAGACAATTTTCGAGAGTGCGGACAAGGGGATCTTGAGACTCGGTTTGCTCCGAGCAGCGTGGGCCTCGCTAAACCCACGCTTTCCCATTGTAATATAAGTGTGAGTCTAGTGTCTTTCCCAAACAATGCCACACCATAACAACTACTACACGAATTAGCATTTTTTAACATCGCCTTAACATTGTGTTACGTACTCATTCGATTCAGCGTTCGTCAATCAACAATTTCCATTTTTTTTTTTCGTTACTTAACGTTTTCGAAACGTTTACACTCCGTTAGGATCTAGAAAGTCATCGAATTTTCAATCATTAGAATTTGGTGATTGACAATCAAGTTAATAATTTTTGTTTTTTTGCTATTATTATTATTTATTTATTTATTTATTAATCACATTATTATTATTATTTAAACATTTATCAATTATCGACCGTTTCGGCAGCTTTAGTCCACAAAATTTTTGTCAAAAAACGTTGAAATTTTTTTCGTCTCGGTAATCTAAATATTTTTGAATAATTTCGAAATTTTTTATAATTTTGACGTTTTTTTTTTTCTAACGGAACTGTCGGTTGAATTCAGGATTGGGACGACAAAAATTTGATTTTGATGAGAGTTTCTTGAATTTTTCTTGCTGCAAAGACCAAATTTTGGTGATTTTTTGAAAAAACGTTTGGTCGAATGTTTACAACAAATTATCGATCTTTTCCAACAAAATTTTCGTTCCTGGCGTGACTATTATTATTTATTTTGGAATACTTGAAAATAATATGCTGAATAAAATTTTGAAAAATATGGAATTTTTGAATTTTTCAATAATTCACAAAAATGGCTGTTAATTTTTTTCTGTTTGGAATTAAAACCTCAACCACCGCTCATTCTTTTTGTTTTTGAATTCGCTTCAAATTTGGGCTTCGATTTTTTATGTTTCTCGGTTTTTTGGTTGTTGCTGGGAATTTTGAAGGTTTGCCATGCGAAAAATGGGCATTTGCTGACTTGGTTGCAAAAGTCACAGTCTGTACAGTTCGAGGCTGTTCATTTGCCTCGTGTCTACCGAACTCGCACTTGTCAAGAGACCCTCAACTTTTTTCTACCTCCCTAAATGCCCAGATCTTATCAGAACGACGACCGATCGATATCGCGATAAGAACTGCGAATTTCGATTGCGCGTAAACGGCAGAGAAATTGAAATATTCGTGCCTCGTCGAAATTCCAATTTCAGGCTTCTCATCGTTTTATTTTGCATTTTCTCGCCCGCACTTTCCGCTCCCGCTCTCTTTCACGTTTCGTTGATTAAACCATCAGACTGCTCCATTAAGGGAAAGGATCATTCCGTAACTCTCGAGTTTTTAAAAACAGAAAAAAATGTGAATTTCATTTTTAAAAATTTGAGTCGTAAAAATTTCGGGAAAATCGTTTGAATTTCTGAAAAAAATGTGCCAATTTTAGAAAATTTCAACGAAATGAAGGAGGAAAATGTTTCGAAAAGCGAAGAAATGATTTGACGAGGAAAATAATCGAACGCTCAGGATTAATTTTTAAAAATTGTAAAAACCGTGAAAAATTTGAGAAAATTGTACAAATTCGAAAAAAAAGGTGAAAATATTGGAAAATTCCGACGGAATCGAGAAGAAAAATATTCCAAAATGCTTAAAAGTAATTTGACGAGAAAAATAATTAAACGTTGGAAATTGATTTAAAAAACACGAAAACTTTGGGAAAAACGAATAAATTTTGGAAAGAAGTCGAAAATTTCAACGAAACGTTCAAAATTAATTTATAAAAATTGTAAAAAAACATGAGAAATTGGAGAAAAACGTACGAATTGGAAAAAATTGGTGAAAATTCTGACGAAATCGAGAAAAATAAGGTTTCGAAACGCCAAGAAGTAATTTGTCAAGAAAAATAATGAACGATTTTGAATTTATTTCAAAAACACGCGAATTTCGAGGAAAATGAATAAATTTTGGAAAAAAGTCGAAAATTTTGGAAAATTTAAACGAAAAAACGGAGAAAATGACTTCGAGGTCGAAAATGATTGTACGTTTGGAAAAATTACTCGAGGTGTGCTCGTCTCCAATTTTAGACAAACTTATCGTTGTGTCTGAGATCTTTGCAGCCCACTTTGCTCAGCTATAGTCGCGATGGGACAATGTTGAATCACTCCTGTGCTGTCGCGCATATATCGAAGCAGCTTCAAGTAGACCAAAGACCACGGACTCTTTACTTACCCCAGCAAGCCCGTGGGCAATGGAGTGCGAGTAGGCAATGTGCATGTCTGTCTTTGTGTGCGTGAATGAATGCGTAGATATATGCAAACTGTGTACCGTGCATATTCTTCGCTTCTATTCGTTGAGAGAGAAGCCGCGAGAGCTTCTTGGCCGGGAGACGGCCACCCACGTTTTCATTTCGTTCGCCCTTCCCTTTTCCCAACCTACCGCAAATATCCACGGGGTGGAAAATTGTCATTTTTTTCATCATTTCTCCTCCGTTCTCGTTGGCAACCAAAAATTGAAAAAAAAAAAACAAAAAACAAGCTGATTGATTTTTATTTTTATGGGAAACCCCGTTTTTTGGATGGACGTAATTTTTTTCATTTTTTTTACCGGAAATTCTTCGCTGAAAAGAATTTAGCGCAGGATTCGCTTTAAACGGTCGAGAAATCCATTTTTCATCCAATTTACAAAGTTTTGACGATTTTTCAAGTTTTTCTTTCGAAACTATTTTTTTTTAAATACTTTTTTGACGAGCAGAAATGTCACACACTTTTTTGTCAAAGACGCTTGACGTTATTTTCCTTCGGCTCTCGAAAATGTCAGTTTTTTGGGTCGACGGAATATTTTTTATTCTTTGTTCCCCGGAAATTGTTTACCGACAAGGATTTATTACGAAATTAGCCTCCGAAGTTCGAGAGATGAATTTTTCATCCAATCAAAAATAAAAAGACGATTTTTCTTTAATTTTGAAGTTTTTGGCTTGAAATTTTTATTTTTTTTCTTCATATTTTTGGTTGGAATTGAAATGAGTTCACTCAGCGGAAATGTTGTTGGTTACGAGTCGCACATTTTTACCGAAACCTGAATTTTCGAACTTTTCGTATTTACTCCAGAGATTCGGTTTCTCACCGTTTTAGCGTGAATTTAAATGCAATTCTGACATTTATGAATCTCATTAGTCCATACTTTTGCGACTGTCACTTGTACTCGCGAAGCTTCCAAAGTTTTTACCCAGCGAACGTCGTGATGACTCGTTAAAAGTTTCGTATCTCTCAGCATCTCGAGGCGAACCGCAGAGTACAGTCAGAATTTTACATATTTACGAGTTACTTTGCATTTACCGTATAAGCTCATTACGTGTGCATAATACTCGTTGGTGTATCTATAGTAATATACCATGGAACGAGCCATTCATGGGGTGGAGACAGTCTCAATGATTGAGGAAACCTGCTGCATGTCAATCGCAACCCACAGGCTCGGGCCAGGTCGTTTCCAGTTTTACTCGAAGAAGAATTTGTCGTAAAAAGTCATTTGCATTAGGAGGAAACGATTTTTTATCGGAAAATCGAGTTTGGGAATTTTCTGTTGTAAAAATTGACCTCAATAAATTTTCGTCGCGATTTGGCATTGATTTTTCATTTTTGTCGAAAAATAAATTCGGGGCCATAAAAAATGGATAATTCACTACAAAAAAACGTCTCTGCGAAAAAAAAACAACGCTATTTACCGGAATACAATGATTTGAAAAACGCCTGGGGTCAGATTGACCCAAAATGTACTTGTAAGAGGTGTGCACTCGAAGCTCTAATTGGAATTAAAAATTATTCGTAAATTTTGGAAAATAATTGGAATTTCTAGGAAACATTCAGGCAAAAACTGCAAATCGATCCTTTCATCGCGTGTCTCGTTACAAAGTAACCGATTCGACGTAAAAAAACTCCGGCACGAAAGTGACGCAGCGATACTTTCAGATAAAAACGAAGAATCTCGAGCAAATAAGAGAGAAGCTCGAATTCCCAATGCTAAAACGAAGAAATTCCGCGGTGGCTGGAGTTTCAATTCCGAAGAGATAAAAAAAGTTGCGGCAATCTTTCTAAATTGATGAAAAGTTTTATTTTTTATTATTTCGATATTTTTTCTTCATTTTTCCAAAGTCCTTTGAGGGGAAAATTCGAAAATTATTTTTCGTCCCGCCAAGTCACGAGCACAGCTCGTATTTCTATCGAAACCTTTCCTACGTTGTTTCCGCACTTGTTCAAATATTTTCGCAGCTCCGCCACTAGAGCTCGTACAGCTGCATCAATTTTTTTTTTTTACACATCTACATAAATTCACACGTACGCACTATTTATAGAAAAGAGATCTCAATGGGTAATAATTAGTTGAAAAAAAAAAAATTACGAAAAAGTAAAAAAAAAAAATGTTGAGGGGCAACGAGGCTGCTTAGAATTTTGGATTTTTACGATCAAAAGTCAGCCACGCAAAAGCTTTTACACGCAGTACCAAGACGAAGCCTTTACGGGCAAACTTTTTATACGACGGCGGCCATATAACTCGCCTTATGGGATTTTCTATATGCGCGATTAAAACATCGAGTGGGATAACCTTCGGACCCAGAATTTCTTCTTTCTCACGATGTCCAACCCATAAAATCGTTTTGGAATAAATTGAAGGCCAATTAGAAAAAATAATCGATGTTTAGCGAGCAGACTTTTTGTGTGTCTCTGGAGCCTGTCGATGTGGGTCGCATCGTTAAGGGCGTTGTACCGTTTTATCGAGATGTCAAAGGATTCTAATGGACCTTCACGATCAAAACTGAACGGTTTTTTAGAAACGAACGTTGCGTGCCAACGTTGACAACTTTTTGCAGCAAGACTCGCGGAGGTTACTGATTAATCAATCAGAATCTTGTGGAATTTTCTGAAATTTCTCTTGGCGGTAAATAAATTTCGCGTTACACAGTCGCTTCCATTTTTTATGCAAATTTATTTTTCCACTCGAGACTTTTTTCTCGCGGTTCTCGGCAGGAATTTAGTTGAGAAGTCTGTGGGAATTACTGGCGAACGAATGAATCGGAAAATCGTGGAATAATTGGGAGAATGTTTGGCGAGCAAGAAAATTTCGTCGCGTGCGATATCGTTGCACGAATTTTTTAAAAATTTTCTATCGTTGGCACTTGGTCGCTTCGTCTATGTTTTTTTCGCTTGATCGCTCGGTTACATACACCGTCGCGTGAAAGTTTTTATTTATTCGTGTGAATAAGACACACGCGAAAAATTTGTACGACGATTATTCTGTGTTTTGTAACTCTCGCGGCAAAACTGACGCGTTTACACGGCGAGTCGAGTTATCGTCTTATTACTTTTTGTACTAGTGTTTACGTTCGCTTGCACATTTACCCGCGTTCGTGCAGGCCAGAGGATCGAGGTGTGTAGACGGTTCAACGACTTCCTGTTCTTCTCCTTCGCTACCGCGGAGCCTCCACAGCTTCTTCTTGCTTTAAACCCATAAATTCAAATTTTCTCTCCCTTCCAAACAAATAAATCTGTCCTTCGACGTTAATCCGTTAAACTTGCTTTATGCTTCCTACGTCCGCGTCCGACTCGGACGTTAACCTCACCGGCTCCCAAAAAAGTCTCGAAAATTTTGCGAATTCGTAAGTAAAAATTACTGACACGAGTTTTCATTGGAAAATGTCCATTTTGCTGGAGAAAATAGCAACGACGAGGTGTGGGAGGAAAATTAACGCTGCAAATAAAAATTTCGAAATGGAAACGTTTCTAAAGTTTTTTTTCTCTTCAGCTCGGAATTTTTTTATTTGCCAATTTTTCTCCAACATTTCATCCAGTTTTTTTTTTCATTTTTACTCCAGCTCTGGACAGACACTTCGATTTTTTCTTATCACCAACGAACGTCTTAGATTTTTCATCGTTACGATGCAAATAATCGGAATTGTTATTGTGGAAACTTTCACGAGGTAGTAACATATGTTCATCGTCATCGGAGAGCAACAGATTTCTGGCTCCTTGTAGAATAATATCGTTGCCACCCTCTGAGGAACCATTGTGACGTAAAATCCAACCGTCAGACCAACTGGAATAAAAAGAATTATATTTTATCTCTTTCGCATTCCCGACACTATCCGTCATGCCGAATGTTTTCATATTTTCAGACTTTAATTGCGAGCAGATTTTTTCATTCAATCGAAAAATTTCGCACGAGTAATTCGCGATTAGATTTTTTTTAAATGTTTCCAATTTTCTCTTCGTCCACATTCACGTCGTAAATTTTGTCCCACGAACCGACTTGGTTCACGAATATTTTTTCAAGCTTCGCAAAACTTCGAAAAACAACAGAATTTTGAAAAAATTATTCAGCAAAATATGGACGAACGTGACGTTCGCAATTATGACAACGATCGTTTACTACGAATTGACGAATTAACGAATAGAAACGTGAAAATTTTCCCGCAACGATTTCTCAACTCGAAAACTTTGCACATTTTTTTTAAATTCTTATTTTTTTCGAAAATCGTTTTTCAAAGTAAAAAAAAGTTGATGATTCATCTTTGGAAATTTTTAGAAAAATGAGAGAATTTTGAATAATTATTCGGCAAAATATCGACGAACGTGACGTTCGCAATTACGACAACGATCGTTTTTTTACGAATTAACGAATAGAAACGTGAAAATTGTCTCGCAACGATTTCCCAACTCGAAAACTTTGCACATTTTTTTAAAATTCTTATTTTTTTCGAAAATCGTTTTTCAAAGTAAAAAAAAAGTTGATGATTCATCTTTGGAAATTTTTAGAAAAATGAGAGAATTTTGAATAATTATTCGGCAAAATATCGACGAACGTGACGTTCGCAATTACGACAACGATCGTTTTTTTACGAATTAACGAAAAGAAATGAAAATTTTCTCGCAACGATTTCTCAACCGCAAAATTTTGAACATTTTTTTTTAATTCTTATTTTTTTTTTGAAAATTGTTCAAAGTAACAAAAAAGTTGATGATTCATCGTTGAAATTTTATAGAAAAACCGAGAGCATCAAATTTAACGTATTTCGGTGGTAATTTCTTTTCGGGAAATTGAATTTTGAATAACAATAAAAATGAGGGTAAAAAAAAACACATACTCAACAATCGAAGACTCTCCAAATCTCGGGAGCTCCATTTGGTCGTAACGACTTCTCGATATTCCGAGAGCTCGAGCACGAGAATGAAATCAAGGCCGAGAATAACGAGAGTAGGAAGAAGCACGTACATTCCAGTGGACCAGCAAAAAATATTAATGACGGTGTTGGTGCGAAAATGCTCGTAAAGATTGAGTTCCAGAGCCGATGCGATCGAGGCGTAGCACCAAATGACTAGAATCGCTTTTACAGCTGTTGTTGTTTTTGCTGCTATTTCGTGCCATTCAGAGTCGATGCGACAGAAAGCGATGAATCTGTCGAGAGTGAAGGTAAGGATAGTCAGCGAGGACGAGTGCAGACTGACTCTCCCAATGAAATCAAGATCAGGCTCGAATGCTATGGCGAACCAATATTTCAAAACGTCGTCGAGAACGTTCAGCAGCACCACGAAATTCGAAATTGTCAAACTCATTACGTAGCAACTTGCAGAATTGTGCAATCGTCGTTTCGACAATATGACGACGAAAAGTGCAACGTTCAGGATCGTGCTGACCGTCAGAATAATCAGATCGACGATCGATCGTGTTTCGTTGGAATCCTCGTCCTGCCAATCGATGCTTCGGTTGAAAAATATCGAAGGAATCGGCTCTTGTACGGTCGCACGAAACACTTTTTCAAAATCGTCAAACGTCACCGTCATTATTGATTATTAATGATTTTTAGAGTTGCCAATTATTTCGATTCGATGCGCGCGAGCCTTATCACGAAATCTCAAGCAACACTCTAAGGGCTCGGGGTTTTTTTTGTTATTCCACGACCTTTCACCTTCTCTCGATTTAAAGCAACTGTGGAGCTTTTTCAAATTATACTCGCTCACGACGAGCTCTCTTTTTCTCATTACCTCGTGGGAATCGCGTTGTTGAGCTAGTACGTGTGCGGAATAGACACCTTATCGTCGCGACCCTTTATTACGAGACAGGTTAACTCTCACGAAGGGCTGGTCATTCCTGCTGCGCGATCCGCGCGCCAGTTTCTCGTTAGTGAAAACGCCAGTTTAACACGCGATATTAATTAATTCAACTTTCGAGTGGGAGTGTCTCTCTTTTGCAATTAACCGGAATCTCATTATTAACGTGATCCCATCTTACATGTTTTATTTATACATTTTTATGCTCATCCAAACTGCGGGCTCGTTCTTCTTTGCTAATGCTTACGAGAGTTTGTCCTTCGTTTCTTTAATAAAATATTGTTTGCCGCTCGAATTTACGCGACGACTCGTTTTATATGATTGTGAAAAATGGCAATTACGTTCTCGAGAAAATGCGACACGGCGAACACGGAACTGGAGCCACGTGCCTCGAAAAATCGTCGGAAATTACCGCGAGGAAAGGAAATAAAATAAAAAAGAAAAAAAAAAAATTGTATAAAAAAAATATGACGTCGGTTTCGAGGATAAAATTGAATGATGACGAATCAACGATCTGTGCTGTAGCTCCGATGAAAATTGTTGAAAAAGATTACAGAGTAATAATTAGAAAAACCCTCAGAATTTTAATTGCAATCGAATAATTATTCGTAATTAATTTTCATTAATTAATAATTGACCGTAATTATTGAGAATCTTTCCATGCTCGAAAATACAGCAATTTTTATGATCTGGAAGTTTGCATCGTTGGAATGCAACGAAAAGTCATTATTTTTTATAGCAGAGGACAAAATTTCGATGCGATATTTGTCAACGATCGTGGGAGAGTCTTCTTTGCCATTCGAAAAAATGAATTTACTGAAAAAATTGAGAGTGGTGCATTAATTATTAAAATGTGAATGAAATTTTTTGTTTTTCGTTGTATTCCAACACTGAAAATGAAATTTCGTTGGAAATGATTGATATTTTGTTCGATACGTTCAACTAAACGTTTTTTACAATAATCCCAAAAATTGTGTCATCGCAGCAAGAAATATTCTAGAAAGTCTCTTCGGAAGCAAATTTTTGTCTTTCCAATCGTAAATTTAGCTGACAATTCCATCAAAAACCAAATATACAGCGAAAATAACGAAAATTTTGAAATTATAATAAAATATTTAGTTCAACGTGTTCAATAAAATATCGACCATTTTTAACAAAATTTCATTTCCAGTGAACGCGATGCAAACTTCAGCATCGTGACGAATCATTTCGAAACGGAAAATATTATTTCTGCAAGATTATACGATGCTCGGATATTATTTATTTAATGAACGATAATTTTAGATTTTCAGCCACCAATGAAACGCGTTGCAATTATTTTACGTACTTCCTCCGCGAATTATACTCTTCGGGGAATGGCAAAAAGCGCAGGGGCAAGGGTAGCAAAAAAATCGTTCCAGTCCTATAAATCACGATTCATTGCTTCGTATTTATCGCTAGCGAAGACAACGCCAGGGAGATTTTAGTGCCAATACATTTTTCGATCCTCACAATGCACTGCCCTCGAACTCGAGCCATAAACGCGAACAGGGAATAAGAGCGAGGAGAGAAACGTCGAGAGCGAGAGAGAGCGAGAGAAAAAACATTAACGAATTGCGGAGACAGGGATGCAGCAACTTTGGCAAATTGCCATCCTCCAAATATCGGCTCTGCATCAACGAGAAAATATATATCTCGCTTCTCCACCCTCCCTTCGCTTTCCTCACTCGCATATGGTTCAAATATATACCGAACTGCTCTTGATAGATTTATTTGCGGCTTATAAACTTTTCCATCACAAGCGCCGCACCTCCTTCGTCATTTCACTACTTGCTCAATTTTCCTGCCTCGATATTCGATGCACCTCGACTATTTTTTTTTTTTCACCGCAGAGTCACGACGTGGTTAGCTCGACGAGAGGTACTTACGCGACTAAAAACTCTTGATGCTGTTCCAAAGAACGACTATTCTTTAGAACTAATCCAAAGCAGATTGAAATTGATCAATTTTCGAGGCAAAAATTCGAGCCTTAAAATGTCCCAAAACATCGAAACATCATGTCTAGAAAAAATGTCCGGATGTGTGTGTGTGTGGATGTTCTGGCACTGCAAAATTCAAACGTTCATAACTCGGGAACGGTTTGAGCTACGGGGCTCCCATTTTGCACAGATGTGAATGTGTACGAACTCTTCGTTCTTCGAGAATTTTGTTGGAATCGCTAGAAAAATACGAATGCTACGGAATTTTTAAATTTTCAAAAAAAGGTGTCGATGCTCTAACTTCCGCAAATTTTAAGATTTGTTACTAACGTTTTTTTTTATAAATAGAGAATCATAATAAGAAGGTTGGTATTGAATTTGGAAAATATCGGTTGAACGGTTAAAATTTTCATGATTTTTCGAATTTAACGAAAATCTGAGTTTTTTGAAAAATTGTCAAACCGCTCTGATTTCTGCAAATTTTGTAAAATATTGTGTACAAGTCTGTACTTTCACTTCACTTTCTAGGAAAGTTGTCTAAGAAATTTGTTTAGATTTTCGAAAAATCGATTTTTTTTTTGGATTGGAAAATTCTTATATATTTTTTTTTTAATTCTCAACTGTTATGAATTTCGTGAATTTTTCGTTAACATCGACGCGCAGGTTAATTAAGGTTTTTTAAGATTAGCGAGGTCGATATTGTGATGGATATTCGCTTTTTTCCAAATTATCCGACGATTTAATTGGGTGCAGGATTTGATTTTTCTTCTTTTTGCACATGAATGCAGTTGGTTGAAATAATCGAGGTCAATAAAAATGGAAAAGGTCCTCGAGATATTTGTGTTGGAATGAGACGAACTGGAGCAGCTGCTCAATTTTTATTCCTCGGCTCGTTAATCCACGAAATGGAATAAATAAGAGTACCGAGAGTTGTGGAAGACCTTGCGGGGGGGATTCCCTTAAACTCGAGAGCCTGCAAGTGCACTCAACTTTATTTTTTATTCTCTAAATTGTTTTTCTTTTCAACGACAAATTTTAATTAAATTGAAATGAAATAGTGACTTTGCAGGCTTTGTAAATACACAGCGAAAGTCTCTAAACTCGTATTTGCAAAACAATGGAAATTCCCATGGTGATTTCCATGAAAAAAAAAAAAAAATCAATATTTATTATCGTCGAGAAATTCATCATTTTTTTTGGTCGTTCGTAAATTTACGCGCAAATGAGAGAAAATCTTTTTATTCTGAAAAATAGAAAAGAAATTTTCTCCACGAGACGCAGAGTCGAGTATTAATTATTTTCGTAAATTTAGCACCTCACGAGGGGTTGTAAAGAATCTGTCAATATTTTCCAATACCTCGAATTTCTGCGGCTGCGAAATCGTTTTTTTTCTTTTTTTTTTCACATCCTCGTTGTCGCGCTGTATGTTTACGTTGCTTCAACGAGTCGAGGAAGTTTTCGATGTTTCGTGACCGCGAGGAAGAGTGAGAAAAGAGACTCGTGCCTGGTTTTTTCTAACGTCTCTCTCGCGGTTTCTCTTGCGATGCTCCGGCTCATCTTATTCCCGCCGCCGGTTATTTCTCTCGAGATTCGAGAGAAGGCTAAACCTCGTGGGCTCGCACCCGGTTCAACGGGTTTGGACATTTTTATTTTCTCTTCGTTGCGATCCCCTTCGGCGCGCGCCTCGTTTCTTCGTTTTCTCCGCCTTCGTTCTCGCGGGCTTTCGCCGCTTTTTTCGCACATTTTTTTCTCTTCTCGTCTACTTGCTCCCCTGTGGAACCACAAACTTGGCGTGCCCAATCTTTTGGCATCGTCCACTCGATACCCAACATCCCAGGTGTGCATCTTTGCTGCATAGGAATATCCCCTCAAAACTCGAATATCGACGACCCTTCGTAGAAACCTTCTCATATCAACGCGATAGCGAAATACTTTGGCCGAAAACCACGAGATCGTTGAATCCATAAAAAAATCACTGCAACACGAAAAAAAAAAAAAAAAAATTAAAAAAATCACGATTTCGAAGTTCCCATCGTGGATATGCAACGAAATCTGATTATTCTTCAGAGCAGAGGGCAATAGTTTCATAGCGTATTTGTCAAGAACATTGTGACAGAATTCTTTGCCAAAACGAAACCAATTCGTGTCACGGAAGTTTTATGGAAAATTATTTACAAAATTTCAATTATTTGCGACGTTAAGTTAGAAAAAAAAAATTATAAAGCTGATTGTTTTTTTTTTCCGTGGAGTGTCCGAATTGTTGAAAACTCGTGATTATTTCACTCTGCGCTCTGGTTTCCCATCGTTTCGATAGGCATTTTGTGTCATTTCGTAAATTTAATTGATCGAGCTCCATTCTAGTCGGTTACCGTTAATGATTTTAGGTACAGAAATAATTTCGTGGAGCCAGAGATTTCGGGACAAATTGGTATCGCTATTACGTAATTATCTCGAATGCCCGCACTGGAAATAATCTCGAATGACGTCGTTGTTTGCATCGTTGGAACGTTAACTACAAATCGTCGGATGACTTTTTCATTCTGCTCGAAATAATTGTGATCGAAATTGGTCCAGCGAGCCAACGAGCTAAGGAATTCGTTCAGCCAATGAAATTTTGAAAACTGAACGAAATTCGTTTATTTAACAATTGTATTTTGTTGTTGTCGGTGAGATTCATTCCAGCCATCGTTCTATGGGGTTTGGACGGGAAAATCTTTGTTTTCGCTGCCCCGTGACCGCAAGCTGAATCGTTTAAACGAAAATTTTCATGATTCGACAAATTTTTCTCACCTCAAGGAAAAGAACTCGGTCTTTCGGAACGAACGACTCGGGAAAAGATTGAAAAAATTTTTTCTGACAGTTCAGCTCACGAGAGTTTGTAATTTTTTATTTTTGTCGTTGACAGAGCCTGGAAAATTGGTCGCTGATCATCGTTTTGATGGAAAATCAATCAAACGCCTCGGAATCATTAAAATCCTTTGAATCGTCAGTCGTTTTCCATCTCTTTGCGTTTTCACTACTTTGACGCTCGGGATCGCGCATTGCTCTCTTGGCAAATGTTTCCGATTCTATTTCGGGAGACTGACATCCAGACGGTGTAGTTATGGGACCTAATATACCGTAAATTTTAGGCAAGCAGAGCTCGCAACATTCGTAGACGTTGCGGTGTATATCGAGCTCGATCCAAAACGAGAGCCACGGCCTGCTGCCAGTCAACCACATGCATCCTTGACACGATTGCTTCCCGTTCTCATTCACGATCTTCAGCCAATGATTATCATTCTTTGGCCACCGAGAAATGAAACTTGTGAGCTCTGACCGAATCTCGTGTCGAGATCGCTACGAAATTATCGTCGACAAAGACAAGTACTTACTGATCTCTCGAACCGGTACGTCGGATTGAGACATCGCGCTGCTGTCGAAAACTTTTTACTCACCGTTATTATGGCGATGCATTAAAAAAAAAGAAACAAACATTTCTTCAGCGTTCACCAGATTTTTTCAGCCCTAAAATTTTTTTCTGCCAAACTGTATTTTTTAATTTTACACGAAAAATTTTACACTATTTTTTAAATTTTCATTTTCAATGAAATTTTACATGTTTTTTTTTGTATAATGTTTAAGGACGGTATGCAAAATATTCTATCGATAGAATTCCTTCGAGTTTGCACTACACGAAGGGAATAGTGATGTCTAATAGCTCGTGCAATTTTAAGAGGTTTCACCATGTCGAAGTCGAGATATTTATTTATTAAAATCACAATTTTCAGTGGTTTCTCATAAGAGCGTGTGTTAAAAGTTGCAATTTTCAACATTTAATATTTCGATTTCTAAATAGCGAAGTCTTAAAACTTTGCATACACTTTTATGCAACATCGAAGAAACTTTATTTAATTTATCAAAAAAATCGGTCGTCAAATTCTTTCGAAATTTTGTTTATTATGTAAAAAATACAGATTACCTCGTCAAATTCTTTCGAAATTTTGTTTATTATGTAAAAAATACAGATTACCTCGTAAAATCTTGGATTTAGAGTATCTTGTTCTTTAGTCAATTTGTAAAAACTTTTTTAAATGAAATTGGGCTCGCAAAATAAAAATAACAATTTTCAGTAGTTTCTCAATGAGAGCGCGTGTTAAAAGTTGCAATTTTCAACATTAAACAGTTCGATTTCTAAATGGTGAAGTCTCTTAAAACTTTGCACACACTTTTATGTAACATCGAAGAAACTTTATTTAATTTATTTAAAAAATCGGTCGTCAAATTCTTTCGAAATTTTGTTTATTATGTAAAAAATACAGATAACCTCGAAAAATCTTGGATTTAGAGTACGTTGTTCTTCAGTCAATTTGTAAAAATTTTCTTAAATGAACTTGGGCTCGCAAACCTATTTTGTATGTAAGAAAAAGTGAAAACAAAAATTTAGATTTGATCGTCGCCATACAACGTCCTTAAAAAGACGAAGTCATGAAATTTGCTTATGGTTCGATATATTTCGATTTATTTGTACGAAAAATTGGTGATTAAGCAATCCACGACCTCACGATCACCTCAACCATACCATAGAAACAGTACTCCGCAATTTTTTTCCATCAAATCATGATTTCCTTGCTCCTCGTAACATAAAACGACTGTCAATCATTGGAAGATGCCGAAAAGTTATTTTGGCTGGTTTTTGGAGTGGCTTCTGGTACGACGCACCTGCGGGCGAACTGGCCCGTTCTGCGGCTTGGTAATTGCACGTTCGAGACTTTTTTTGCGCGCCAATCTTGTCCATAGACATGTGTGTGCACCTGTGAACGTACGCGTGGGCCATCAGCAAAGACAGAGAGACTGAGAGAGAGCGAGTGAGTGAAATATTATGAAATAAGGAACGAAGCGACCGAGATAATATCTGCTTCGGTATTGCGACGGTGCACCGGTCAACAGGCTGTTCCAAAACTTGCTCGTTGCAGTTTTAACGTTCCCCTGAGGCAACAGGCTCGCCGGAGCATTTTTAGGAATTTTTTTTTTTCTCCATTAATCGGAAAAGTTTGTTTTTTTTTCTCGTCATTTCGTTTTTTCGTCTCACGTCGCTACACCGCGAAAAGACAATGTTGGACACGTTCGACTAAACGTTTTTTTTCTAGATTCCAAAAATGTTGTCGTTGCAGCGAAAATTATTCTAGAAAGTCTCTTCGGAGAAGGAAATTTTTGTCACGCCAATCGTAAATTTAGCTGACAGTTCCGTTAGAAATCAAAAATATTGTCAAAATTACGAAAATTTTCTAATCATCCGAAAATATTTATTTTTTAAGTCTTAAAAAAAAAAAAATTCGACGTTTTTTGACGAAATTTCATTTTCAGTGTACGCAGGCTCAATTTTTACTGTTTTTCGTTGAGATAAAGCTGAACTTTTGAAAGCCACTGTACGTCCATTATAATTTCCACTTCGGGACCGGTCCCTGCTCGTCTTCTTTTCGTGCAGGTGGGCCAAGATGGCTCTCGTCGACTTGGCTTCTCCTTGTTTTGTTTCTTTGCTGGGATTTTGCTAAAACGATCAACGGCCTTTAATTGGAAGCCGGGAACACGTTATTTTCATCATATAGCTCCGTTTGCCCGTGGATATTCACGGTTCGAAGTTTTCATCGTGGTTCGGTCCAGAATTACGTCCTATAGCCTCGAACAGAGAAACAAAATAAAATGGAAATAATTATTACTTTGATTTTGGAATCGCGGCGTAAAAAATGGGAAAAAAAAAAATTATTTTGCAAAATCGTCTCGTTACACACTGCTCCGCTCTTTACATTTTAACTTTTTTTTTTCATCCCCAATTTTTACACGCAAGAACCTTTGCCACCAGCGACATGGAAAGAAAAAAAATGAAATTCAATATTTTGATAGAATTTGTGAGGATGCGATTCCCTTTAGGCGCGTTCATGCAATTTGAACGCTCGACTTGTCAACCAGCCCCTTATTCGTATCAACACCCACAGCTTTCGAACGCGTTTACTCTGAAAACGATTCTTGAATCTTTCTCCTTGCCTCCGTTCTCTCCATTTCTCGCGTTGCCAGGTTCAAGGACGAAGGATGCAATTTGACGGTATAAAAAAAGCCAAGACAGGGAAGCCAAGTGACAGAACCTTCTGCGCCTTCTGCATCCCATAAACCTCCATCAACTTTTTTAAAGCCCTACAACTTTCTTTCTTCGTATAGAAAGCTTCTCGTTGGTTTTTCAAATCACGCATTATCAACCGATCGTTTTCCGCTCGTTTAGGGATTTAAGAAAAATGAAAATCAGTTTTTTGCTTCCTCATAGAGATGATGCATTTTTTTTTCCAGTTTTTAATGTCAATGTGCTCAAAATATCCCGAAACATCGAAAAATCATGTCTAGAAAAAATGTCCGGATGTCGTGCGTGTGAATGTTCTGCACTGTAGAATTCAAACGTTCATAACTCGAGAACGGTTTGAGCTACAGGGCTCCCGTTTAGCACAAATGTTGATCAATACAAACTCTTCATTCCCTGAAAATTTTGTTGGAATTGCTAGAAAAATACGAATTCTACGGAATTTTGAAATTTTCAAAAAAAAGATGGCGACGCTCTGAGTTCCGCAAATTTTAACATTTATTACTAACGTTTTTTTTATAAATAGAGAATCATAATAAGAAGGTTGGTATTGAATTTGGGAAATCTCGGTTGAACGGTTAAATTTTTATGATTTTTCGAATGTTACAAAAATCTTCGTTTTTTGAAAAATCGTCCAACCGCTCTAATTTCTGCAAATTTTGTAAAACATTGTGCACACGTCTGTACTTTCACTTTACTTTTTAGAAAAGTTGTCGAAATGATATAATTTAAATGCAAATACAAAAAACGCTGCAAATCGAAATTTGTAAATTGTTTTTAATTTGAAAACTCATTGTCTCTTCAGTCACACTTTTTGCAATATTCTTCCTAAGAAAATGAGTGTTGAGAGGTACGAGAGAACGGACGACCAAGTGTACTTGGATCTCCACGTTTTCTCCTCCTCGTAACGAAAAGTTACATCGCGTATGACCACAAGTGTGTGTACGGGAACTACGGATTTTCATGGCTTTTTGGACCAGTGCCAATTCGTTCGACCTCGATTGCCACGCAGTCAACAGAAGCTGCAATTATTGTTGCTATCTTCCGGCTTATTTACTTTACTATGCTCGCGTTATTTGCCAGTCCACCGAACACTCCTATGACCCAATTTTTCGTGTCGAAAATTTTTTCGAAACATCACCTGCAAGCAGGAAAAACAAAATATTCGATCCACGCTTAGCAGCTTTCAAATTTGACGTTTTTTTTTCCACTTCTGATTTCTGAACTTGACTGTCGGGACTGAGAAAATTGTGGAGCTTGTATTCTTTGCCGAAAAATACTGAATTTTCTGATCGTCGTTTTCGAAAACATTATTTTGAATAAAAAAACAAAAAATTTCGAAAATGATACAAAAATTTTAGTGAATTTTTTCAAATTTTAATATTGAATTTCTAGATCTTGTCAGAATTGCAGAAAACTTTTTCTTTACCAAAGTTTTACGTTGGTGAAGTTTGTATCGTTGAAATGCAACGAAAAAAATTAATTTTTTTTTTATTTTGACATTTGATGCAGTTTTTCAATTTTTTTTTTCAAATTTGGTTTTCGAATGGCCAAGAATTCTGTCTCACTGTTTTCGACAAATACTGCATGTAATTTTGCGCTCTGCTTAAAAAATAACGAGTTCTCGTTGCATTTTAACGTTGCGCAAACTTGAAGATTTGTAAAGTTTTCCATATCGTTGATTCTTCGCTTTACTATACAGAACGCGTGGCTACGAGACATTGAATAATCGTCGTCGCGCACATACGCGACTACCTCGATCCGAATGAAATTATAAATTTAAAAGCCTTTCACGTATTTGTTACCTTCGGATTCCTGATGGAATATCATGTCGTGCATAACTCTTGCGACTATATACGTGACCGCCGCGATGAAGAATGAATCTTCATCGAGATACATAACGCGCGTGTTGATCAGAACACGCGTAAGGGCTCTTGTGTAAAAAACAGTTATTGCTAACGATTTTAAAGTTTGCATCGTTGGAATGAAAAGAAAAATTTAATTTTTGTTCGTCATTTTGATAATTAATGCAATTTTTACAATTATTTTTTTTTTCAGTCAATTCGTTTGTCGAATGACGAAGAATTCTGTCCAACTATTTTTGACAAATACTCTATGAAATTTTGCGCTCTGCTTCAAAAAATAATGAATTTTCGACCATCTTGTTTGCATCGTTGGAATGCAACGAAAAGTGATCATTTTTTTTAACAGAGGACAAAATTTTGATACAGTATCTTTCAATCATTATGGGAGAGTCTACTTTGCCATTCGAGAACTGAATTTACTAAAAAAAAAATGCAACAAGTGCATTGATTATCAAAATAATGATTGAAAAATATGATGAAATTTTTTTGTTTTCGATCCCGATTTCGACACTCGATGATTTTCCAAAAAACGTCCAGAAAATTCAATCCCCTCCGGTGATTATCGAAATAATTAATGAAAAATATATTTTTCGTTGCATCTCAACGATGCGAACTTGAACATCGTTTATTAATATTGATTCGACGTCGAACGTGCAATTCAATATTTTCTGCAGTCAGCAATTATCGATTGAAAATAAAAAAGACTGTAAAAATCGTCAGCCCCAGGGCGAGTCTGACAATAATAACGGATCGCGGCTTTTCGTAACGACTATTGTGTGTCTCGCTATGAAACAAAGATTCCCCATTCGCTCGATGTGTGACCCTCGAGCACGTACTCGCAGAACACTCGACGACCAACATCTCTCGCTCTCTCTCTCTCGTTCTCTTGAAATCAATGCCACTTTGTGTCATCGACATGCTGTTTTCGTTGATCTGGAGACTCCACAAATACACTGGGTCAATTTGACCCGGAATGTACTTTGTCCATTCATCGGAAAGGCTCGGTCGGATTTTATCGAAAAGATTTCACGCGAAAATGATATTTTTTGTGTTTTTCACGTTTTGGGGCTCGGAATTTTCTCGACAAAAGAATAATTCACACATTTGCTGGAAAATGTACGATTCAAGGGAACAATGTTTCAGAATTGTTTGCCGAAACGTTTGTAAACTTGAAATTCAAGAATATTGCGAGGGAGCTCTGCTGCTTCTTGCAAAAAGCAAATTGTTGATTCGAATTGCTGGCAAGGCACGTGATGATGTTCCTCGACAATACAACGCTCTGTCTCTCTTGCTCCGTAAACATTTATTTGCGACACGTACGGAACAATTAGAAAAATGATACGCAATGTGTAGTTTTCCTTGGGACATAAAAGCGTTGTGAGACTCGATACAATTTAAGGTCGCGTTTCTCCGCACGAGCGAGCTCGTTAAGTTTCATTCTTGTAACAAGCTCTTGTTGGTATTAAAAGTTTATCGAGAACTCGGCTCGTGCAATCGATTTCGAAAAGTTTATACGAATGCAAATTGAAAAAGCCTCGAATACGAAACATCGAAAGATTTCTATGGCGATCGAAATATTAATACGAAAAAAAAAAAAAAAAACAATTTGGCGTTTGGACAAAAGTGGAAATTGCTATTAAATCGTTTGGAATGTTTGTTCATGAAAAATATTCTTTTAGTTATCGACTCAGTCATATTTCCTCCAGGATTCAAAACACTTTTGCCAGAAAAATAAATTTTTCATTCATTATTTCGATAATTAATGCACTTGTTGCAATTTTTTCATTAAATTCTGTTTTCGAATGGCAAAGAAAACTCTCCCACGATCGTTGACAAATATTGCATCGAAATTTTGTCCTCTGCTATAAAAAGTTATGACTTTTCGTTCCATTCCAACGATGCGAACTTGAAGATCGTAGTTTTTGTTGCCTCTTGGTTTTCCCGCCCTCAGAAAAACTTGCTGAATCCATTCGAGCCTCTCTCTCTCTCTCTCTCTTTCTTTTCGCACGCTCCTTTAACGAGGTCAACGATTTCCACCTTCCGCTGAGCTGGCGCTCGAGTTTCGCGATACACATATGAGAATAGCTCAGCGTCAGCTTTATATATAGCAATGCATCGAAATGAGAACACCGCGCGAGAGTTTATCAATTTTTACTATTTCAATAAAAACTCTTTCAGCTTCGTATGACTAATGCCATTTTACAAAAACCATCGTTTGTTGCTCGTTTGCACTTTGCAAACATCGAAAAATCTGTTGGCATTTGAAAATTTTAACAATTCGTTGATTTATTTATTTTTACCGCCTGGAAGAAAATCGAAAATCGTTTTAACGTAAAAATCTCATTTTTCGTTTCAATTCATTTTCTCGAACCATCGGTTTTTCCTTGAAGAAAGATTTTCCTGTGAGATTAAACTCGGATGAACAATCATCGTAAATTAATTCATTGCACGTCGCCCGAATCCACCCACAAAGTTGCTCGTTCTACTTCCCCCTTTTGTAATCTTATAATACATTCATTTTAATTTCGCCGAGCTTGTTTTGCAGAGAATTAGAACAGAATCCTGCGGAAGGAAGTTCCACCTACTATTTCTGTATTAACTACCAACTTTATCCGCTCAACGACCTCTTTGCTATATATATATATATATATATACTTGCTGTACAATATGTACATTAACCCCCAGCCGGGCTCGAATAAACTGCATTTCTTATTTCTTCATTGTGGGAGTCTTACCAACCCTCGAGGACCTCATTACTTTCATGTGGGTTTTACGTACAAGACAGCTGTGCAAAAATTAGTTTTATCAACTTGCTCGCATCCCTTAGAAAAAAAAAAAAAAAAAAAAAAAACACAGACTCCTAGAAAATGTTGGAAAAAATGAATGCAAATTTTTTTTTCGTCAATGATTTTTGTGGTTAAGCGAGAAAATACACCAGCTCTCGGTTCTCTGAGAATTTTGTCGGAATTGCTACAAAAATACAAATTTTGCTGCATTTTAAAATTTTCAAAAAAATGCTATCGACGCTCTGACTTCCGCAAATTTTAAAATTTATTACTATTTTTTTATTTTTTATAAAGAGAGCATTATAATGGGAAGGTTGGTATGGAATTTGGGAAATATCGGTTGAACGGTTGAAACTTTAGTATTTTTCGAATTTTATGAAAATCTGAGTTTTTTGAAAAATCGTCCACTCGCTCGAATTTCTGTAAATTTTGTAAAATATTGCGTACAAGTTTGTACCTCCTTTTCACTTTCTCGGAAAGTTGTCAAAATTATATAATTTGAATGGAAGTACAAAAAACGTTGCAAATTGCTTTCCCAAAATGCTCAAAATGCACGATGCTCTAAGATTCTTGTATGAGAAAGCCAAAATGAAAAATATAGTTTCTCATACAGAGGAAGATTTGAGCATCGTGCATGTTGAATTTTTTTACGAGCTCATTGATTTTTTATGAGGAAATTTGTGACTCGTTGATTTAGGGAGATTGTTGGGTCGTTTATAACGAGGCTGCTCATTTGTTATCTCGTAGATGATTCGGAGAGAGGTAAACTGAGGGAATTAGCGTCTCGGAAGGGTCGGTGATGACCGCAACAATGGGGTTGTCACAGCAGCAACGACAGCAGCAAACTTGCAGCGTTCCTCAAGACACTGTGGATTACGCAGTGTATTTGCAATCCTCCCACGTCGGTCGGAAGATCCTCAGCGGCACAACCAACAACGCCAATAACCCCGGGAGCATCAAACATCAGCAACCTCCCTCGGAGACTATCAGGCATCAGCTTCTTCAGGGAGGCCAAAAGCCGGATTTACGTGACCACAATACCAGCTTCACCAGTACCAAAGGACTTCTCAATGGCCCTGGCCAAAACAATTGTTTCCTCAATAGTGCTGTCCAGGTAAGTCGACTTTGCATCTTAATCTGGATTTATATTTTTCTGTTTTCTCAATTTACGTCCCATCGAATAAAAACCAAGCTCTACGATTTTTTATCCTGAATTTTGGAAAAAAAATTCTTTGAACGGCTCAGTTTTTCATTAATTAACAAACGGAGTTAATTAGAATATTAAAATTCTTTAATTATCGCCCAAAAATGTGGGAGAATTTTTTTTAGGCGATTCGACTTTGCATCTTAATCCAGATTTCTATTTTCCTGTTTTCTCAATTTACGTCCCATCGAATAAAAACCAAGCTCTACGATTTTTTATCCTGAATTTTGGAAAAAAAATCTTTCAACAGCTCAGTTTTTCATTAATTAACAAACGGAGTTAATTAGAATATTAAAATTCTTTAATTATTGCCCAAAAATGTGGGGGATTTTTTTTCAGGTAAGTCGAGACTTTGCTTCTTAATCGCGATTTATATTTTCCTGCTTAATCAATGAAAACGTCTCATCGAATTAAAACCAAAACCAAAGAAAATAAACGAACGACATTTTTTTTCGTTTAAAATTTTTTTTTCAAGTCCAGAGTAACGATAAAAATATAAATTTTTAGGTCTCGACTAATTATTAGAAAAATTACAAGCAAAATTTAGGAAACTTTCGGGCAGAAAATTCAAAGGATTCGCTACTAAAAAGCGCCTGCGAATAGGCAACACTCCTGACCGTTATGTTCGTGCAGACTCTCCTAGCACTGCGCGAAAAATAGCTTGGCGAGCAGATCGAGCACGCGGACTGCTGTAGCTCCGATGAAAATTGTTGAAAACCATTATAAAAGATTAGGAATTAATTTACTGGATGAGTAATAATTCGAAAAACTCTCAGGATTTTGATTGCAATCGAATAATTATTCGTAATTAATTTTCATTAATTAATAATTGACCGTAATTATTGAGAAACTTTCCATACTCGAAAATACAGGAATTTTGACGATCTGGAAGTTTGCATCGTTGGAATGCAACGATATGTGTTTATTTTTTATAGCACAGGACAAAATTTCGATGCAATATTTGTCAACGATCATGGGAGAGTCTCCTTTGCCATTTGAAAACTGAATTCACTGAAAAAATTGGAACAAGTGCCTTAATTATCAAGATAATTAATGAAAAATATTTTTTTCGTTGTATTTCAACGATGCAAACTCCAGTATCATGAATTTTTAAAATTCAACTCACGCGTCAATATTCCTCAATAATTTCCCAGCCGAAAACCGAAAACATTGCATTTCACGATTCAAAAAATAAATACCCTCGCTGGGAATTACGTTCGACCCAATTTTCAAAATTTTATCGAAACGGCTCAGATTTCGTTGAATTTGAACAAAATCAACAAAATCGAGATAAATATTCCAACGATGCAAACTCCAGTATCATGAATTTTTAAAATTCAACTCACGCGTCAATATTCCTCAATAATTTCCCAGCCGGAAACCGAAAACATTGCATTTCACGATTTAAAAAATAAATACCCTCGCATGGGAATTACGTTCGACCCAATTTCCAAAATTTCATCGAAATGGCTCAGATTCCGTTGAATTTGAATAAAATCAACAAAATCGAGATAAATATTCCAACGATGTAAACTTCAGTATCATGCATTTTCAAAATTCAAATCGCTCCAATATTCCTCAATAATTTCCCAGCCGAAAACCGAAAACATTGCATTTCACGATTTGAAAAATAAATACCCTCACATGGGAATCACGTTCGACCCAATTTCCAAAATTTCATCGAAATGGCTCAGATTTCGTTGAATTTGAATAAAATCAACAAAATCGAGATAAATATTCCAACGATGTAAACTTCAGTATCATGAATTTTCAAAATTCAGATCGCTCCAATATTCCTCAATAATTTCCCAGCCGAAAACTGAAAACATCGCATTTCACGATTTAAAAAATAAATACCCTCGCATGGGAATTACGTTCGACCCAATTTCCAAAATTTCATCGAAATGGCTCAGATTTCGTTAAATTCGAATAAAATCATCAAAATCGGGACAAAAATTAGTGATTCATTGAAATATCAAGTTTATTCGAGAATTTCCGATACAAATTCAATTCCGTATCAGAAAAACCGATCGATAGCCTCGATACAGAATCAATCACAATGCTTGTCTGACAATGGTTTCGTTGTGCTGTTACGATATATTCACGCGATGCATTACAATAACACACAGACGAATATATACCGAGATGGAGCCTTGATCTCGTAAGTGCAAATTAAAAGGCCGAGTGAAAGTTGACCCGGTTGAAATCGATTGTATTCTCCCGCTCTGTCCGATCTTGTTTTTACGCGATTCTATACACACACCGATTTTTATTATTACTATGATTATTATCGTTGTAAGAGTTTCGTGAATCAATGTGTACCGTGCGGGCGAGGCTTAATGTCCATGTACGGTATACTGACGTTTAATGCTCCACAGGCTGCTCGGCCACGATTCCGTAGGAAACGCACGATCGTGTGGAGGCTGCTGCTCGATTATTATACGAGTAGCCGAGTTTAATTGTACGCGATGGTGCCCTTTGCACTCGGCACATACGGACACCGTCACCTCGATCTTTTGGTTGTGGGATAAAAAAATGTTTTTTTCTTTCGCTTTGAAAATTATGACGCGAAAGTAAAAGTGATCGCTTTCCTCGGTGTATACAAAATCTTTCGAATGCTCGTTCTAAGTCGGTCCAGACTCTCTTCGTTTTGCTTCCTCACATAGAGGAAGCTGTGACGGTAAACATTTTTTTCTTTTCCAGTTTTCAATGTCGATTTGCTCGAAATGTCCCAAAACATCGAAAAATCATGTCTAGAAAAAAAGTCCGGATGTGTGTGTGTGAGTGTGTATGTTTTGACACTTTAAAATTCAAACGATCATAACTCGAGAACGGTTTGAGCTACATGGCTCCCGTTTTGCACAGATGTTCATCTATACAAACTCTTCGTTCTCTGAAATTTTTGTTGGAATTGCTAGGAAAATACAAACTCTACGGAATTTTGAAATTTTCAAAAAAATGGTGTCGACGCTCTAACCTCCGCAAATTTAAAAATTTATTACTAACGTTTTTTTTTTATAAATAGAGAATCATAATAGGAAAGTTGATATTGAATTTGGAAAATATCGGTTGAACGGTTGAAATTTAATGATTTTTCGAATTTTACGAAAATTTGAGTTTTTCGAAAAATCGTCCAACCGCTCTAATTTCTGCAAATTTTTTCAAATGTTGTGTATAAGTCTGTCTTTTCTCTTCACTCTCTAGAAAAGTTGTCGAAATTATGAAATTTAATCGGAAATACGAAAAACTCTGGAACTTATTTAACAAAATTCTTCGATTTTCTTGCTTTTTTTAAATTCTATTGACTTTTCCGTCGCCGCCCGTGTGCGTGGTCGTGATTATACCCGCGATATTGCATCAAGCTCGAGATGAAGCCGAGATGACGTTAGAGTTGGCCGTTTGCCCTCGCCCCGAGATCACCAGGGTGTGCCTCGCGATCACCTCGACTCAGCCACCGTGCTCTGCTTTGTCTCGATTCACAAACCGTTGAGAATAGTGAGAAAATGTAGGAGAACGGACCACGTGTGCATGCACACGCGGCAACGACGCGCCTACAGCACACACACACGCACCGCGAGGTGAACTTCTTTCTGATGGAATTATTTTTCGCCTCTCGACACCCACACAGCTCGCATGAACAAAATGACAAACTTGTTAGTTTCACGATTAATTATCGTGAAAACAAAAATGGAAATTATTCAATAAGGGAAAAAATTTTTACAATTTTTTTCAGATCGCCACGAAAAAAGTTGAAAAATAAACAATTTGAATTGAACATTTAAACGAATCTCGAGAAATTTGTTTTTGCCTCCAATGGGGCACTTCGAAAAGCACTTTTCACGCCATGGGAAACCCCATAGAGCACTTGGAAGTCCTTATGGGGAAGAATTATGGGATCGGAGAAATATTTTACAAAGTCTCGTGATCTAGGAGCAAAGAGTTCTCGTCGCCGGAAGACGTGCATTCCGTTTTTCTTTGTCACTGGAGGAATTTATTGATGGATGCGGCGAAAGCTTGAGAAAAATTTTCTCTCAAGCTCTCATTTCGAAATGGAGAGAAAACAGAGAACTTAGAAAATTTCGTGTATTCTTTGTGGCGAGCGATTTATCGGGATTTAACGCTCGCAGGATTATTACATCTCCAGGCAGTAAACGTTTTATTTTACTGATTGTTTCTTCAACTCAGACAAGAGAACGAAGGAGAGCAAAGCATTCTCGGGCTCGCGAGAAAATGCAAAGCAAAGATGCTGAATAAATATCAGCGTCAACGCCTTTTCATCTCGTGCTATCGCATTTCTTCGTGTTTTTCTTTTCTTGACACAGGAGACGCCAGTAATCTCACTTTTACATCCTCGCTCGTATTCTCGGTTATTCTTATCGCTCTGATTATCTTTAAGCTTCCCAGTGTCTCGACATCTTTACCGAGACTTGCGTGCAATCTAACTGCTTTTTCGGATTCATTTCTTTTTTTCTTCACTGCTCCATCGAGCCTGGAAAATTATAAAAATTGGGAAAAATGATCAGAGGACTTTGAAAAAGTTGCTGGAGACTCGTGAGAGGCGGATTTATTAACTAATTGAAATTTAACTTGACAATTTATCAATTTTAACTAATTTTGAGTTTTTTTTTTATCATCAGCCGTTTTTAATTTTTTTTAATTTCAATTCCTCGCAGTGATGATACGTAAAAATATCGTTGGATGAAAATAATTCGAGATGTATGAAAATTAGGAAATTCCGGGCAACAAAATATCATTGGAAAATTTTTCAATCGATAAGAAAAGCCTGGAAAATTATAAAAATTGGGAAAAATGATCAGAGGACTTTAAAAAAGTTGCTGGAGACTCGGGAGAGGCGGATTTATTAACTAATTGAAATTTAACTTGACAATTTATCAATTTTAACTAATTTTGAGTTTTTTTTTTTATCATCAGCCGTTTTTAATTTTTTTAAATTTCAATTCCTCGCAGTGATGACACGTAAAAATACCGTTGGATAAAAATAATTCGAGATGTATGAAAATTAGGAAATTCCGGGCAACAAAATATCATTGGAAAATTTTTCAATCGATAAGAAAAAAGCGAAATAATTATAATAAGTCAATATAGAAATCTATGGCTGCGTGTTTATAGATTCTCTCCTCGTTTCACGCACGTGTGCGCCACGTGAGCATACACGGGAAGTTTATATACAAAACGAAAAGTTATTACAACGTCGCACACCCCCGTGCTCCGAGCGATGGTTAATTAGATATTCAGGGGTGTGAGGTGGATGACTCAGAAAGAGTAGCTAACTCAGTCCTCCCCACTGGGAACAATGTATTCACTAACAAGGCAATCCGATGGGATCCAGGACTCGGTGGGAACGAGAGACTCGGAAATATAGAGAAAGAGAAAGACACACGAAAAAGAGAGAGAGAGAGAGCGAGAGAGAGAAAAAGAGAGGATCGGAACTGGCATTGTTCTCCAAACACCTGCCACCAAAACGAACAACCTGCTGCCACTAATAGTGCGGTTCTCTTGCTCGGAGTCTCCTCCAACCTACTCCGATAGCTTCGTCCCTCTCTTTTACATTTCCGGGAAACGATTAAACCATCGCCGCAACGATGTACGCCGAGAGTCACACACCAAAAGATTTGATAACATTTTTGACACTCGTAACAATATTAAGGACGTTGCATGGCGACGGTCAAATCGAA
>JBAJMU010000003.1:9816292-9826878 GCA_037952995.1 Hyposoter didymator | reverse complement strand
CGGCTGTCAGCCGACAGATGACAGCTGACAGCATTAATTGCACGGAATTGCATAAATTGATTAGGCCCGTACTTTCGGCTACGGGATCAAGAAAAATAGTATACGACCCACGGCCAGAATGCTGGATGCCCTGGCCGCGTGTGATAAAGGCCTCGGCTTCGCCTCGGCCTTTATATCACGCGCGGCCAGGAAATCCAACTTTCGGGCCTAGGGTCGTAATATACTATTTTTCAATTTTTTCTCACATACAAAATGGTTTGCGAGTCCAAGTTCATTCAAAAAAGTTTTTGCAAATTGACTAAAGAACGACGTACTCGAAATCCAAGATTTTCCGAGGAAATCTGTATTTTTTATATAATAAACAAAATTTCGAAAAAATTTGACGACCGATTTGTTTGAAAAATTAAATAAAGTTTCTTCGATGTTACATAAAAGTGTGTGCAAAGTTTTACGAGGCTTCACCATTTAGAAATCGAAATATTTAATGTCGAAAATTGCAACTTTTAACACACGCTCTTGTGAGAAATGACTAAAAATTGTGATTTTTATAAATAAATATCTCGACTTCTACATGTCGGACCCTCTTAAAATTGCTCGAGCTATTAGACATCACTATTCCCTTTGTATGGTGCAAATTTCGAGGAATTCAATCAATAGAAAATTTTGCGAACGACGTCCTTAAAAAATGGAGGTAAAAGCAATTCTGCATCTTTAAAAAAAAATGAATTTCAATTAATGTTTACAACAGAAAATTTCCACGTTCGATCTTCCGATAAAAAATCGTTTTCTCGTATTGCAAATGACTTTTTCACGTCATTCGCGATACGAGAATATTAAAATTGCGCGAGCTATTAGATATCACTGTCTTCTTAATGCGATAGAAATTTGAATCAACAGAAAATTTTGCATGCAACCTCCTTAGTGCAGTTCTGAGGAATGGTAACTTTTCTCGAATATTTTTACGAAATCTGTGAATACATTTTCCCGAACTCTCCCTGACCAAGCATTCGACACCAACTTGTTTTGTAAATGGCATCACTGTAATTGTTCTGTGTTCGACAACACGATTCGTCGATATCTTGACTCTTTACGCGTTGGCCGACTGCACAGTAGCTTTTCAATCACTTTTCACTGCGATGGGAACAATAAGAATCCTTTGTTTCTAATTCCACGCTTTTCTCAGATTCTAAGATTTCACACGGACCCGAACAATCTGCTCCAACGTCGCCCCCCTCGCAATCAGTTCGAACGTATCATTTTACACTCGAGTAAGCTTGCAGGAAATTGAGCAAATTTGTTACGCATTCATCAGTGCAATGCTCGTGGGCTGCTACGAAAAAACTGATTTCCTTCTCGACGGAATTAACATACGAATTGATAAATAAATAAACTCTCGTGGCTCCAACACTCTTCGCCCCATACATACGAAACACTCTTTTTTCTGAATAACCCGTGGGAGGCAAACTCTTGCCGGTTCAAGCCTCCGATCTTGGCATCGAACCCACTGCGTGTAATTACACACTTTTTTCCTCTATATACATGCGTGGGCCTCGTAATGTTTGTACGGATGTTTGAACTCACATTGGAACTACGAAATATCGCGCGGACTCCCAGATTTCCTTTTTTGGGCCACGAGCTCCTTCAAGGAGGAGAATCTCTCATGGACGGACGTCAGAGCTGGGCGAGCAGCAGACACTTTACTCGAAAATTTCTACGATGTTGAAGTTCGCGATTGACGAAATGCAACGATGACTGATTATTTCTTGAAGCGGAGCACAAAATTTCCATTTGTCAAAAACTCCATGACAGAATTTTTTGACCCATCGAAAACCGAATTCACTGAAAAATATTATGATAGTCTATTCATACAAAATAAATTAGTAATAAATCTTAAAATTTGCGGAAGTTAGAGCGTCGCCACCTTTTTTAGAAAATTTCAAAATTCCGTAGAATTCGTATTTTTCTAGCAATTGCAACAAAAATCTCAGAGAATTAAGAGTTTGTGTTGATTAACGTCTGTGCAAAACGGGAGCCCTGTAGCTCAAACCGTTCTCGAGTTATGAACGTTTGAATTTTACAGTGTCAGAACATACACACGCACACACATCCGGACATTTTTTCTAGATATGTTTTTCCGATGTTTTGGGACATTTTCACATTGGAATTGAAAACTGTAAAAAAAAAAAATTTTACCGTCACCCAGTCACATAATCACCGTCAAAAATGGTAAAAAGTGCGTTAATTATAAAAATAACGAATGAAAATGAAATTTTTCGTTGCATTCCAACCAATGGACCAATGATTCATAGGACGTTGAGAAAAAGATGATTCGTACGAGATTTCGTTGCCATAATATTCTCTGAACTCTAGAAACTTGAAACAAGAGCCAAAAGTTTCAAATTATTGAAAAACCTCGACTTTTCGAGGCAAATATTGCGAGAATCAAGCCAGTGGGTCATTTTAAAAATTATCCTGCTCCATCCTCGGGCATAGCCGCGCACGACCGATGGCACGCGAGCCCTGCTGCTCCACACACGATCGCAGTCGATAATCTCGAACCTCCCACGCCCAGGTGGCGATATCATGCACTTCTTGGGCGAAAGACTCTCGCAGCGAGGCGGGGAAACGCAGGAAAGGATCTTCATTGTCCCGCGCGCGGTACCACGAGAGGATCTCCGTGCGAGCACGTGCCCCGTCTCGCAGCTGCCTCCTTCTTCTCCTATTAAGCGCAGCTCTCGCGTATATTCCACATGTTTCTGCAGCTGGAGCTTCGTCTCGCGGACGCTCAGTATCTTTGGCATTAAAATTCTGCGGAAACTCTTGTTTTCCAGGCGATAAATAAATCACAAAATTTTCATCCACACGAACAGAGAAATCGTGTTAAATTTTTCTAAACGTTCGTTCGACTGTTTACCGATCCATGGGGAATTTATGGGACCAGGAAATTTCAGGAGATTCTCTGAAGTTTCCCTACGGACGAAATATCGCGTTTACCGTTTCTCTCGTTGCAGCGCAGTCCTGGTAACCAGATAGGAGAAGCGAGAAAATTGTTTCGCAATTTTCTTCACCGAACGAGCCTTCGAATTATTTTCGTTTTTCTAACGTTTTTTTTTCTTCGTTTTATCGTTACTCATAAAATGCTCACGCAGAGATCCGAGCCGGAGTGTAACGCAGTCGACGTTATTTGGTCAAGCTGCCTGCACTCCTTTTTCAACAAAATTGCATCCTCTCCGCGAGCAGGACTCATCGACGTTGGCTCCGTTCAACCAAGTTCAAGGTAATTTTTATAGTGAGCTCAGCTCTCTCTCTCTCTCGGTCTCATGCCCTCCTCACGAAGCCAGTCGAGACGAGAGGGTTCGAAGGTCTCGCCGTTAATGTCACGTTCAAAGCCGACTCGCTGGCCCATGGATCCGGGACTTTGCTCGTTCGTTGTGTTTCCTACGAGACAATAATCCCTTTGTGGGCACATTAGTGTGTGTATGTTTTCTCGAATTGGATCTCTCGTACGTTTGCGTCTGTCGACAGTCACGTAAAATTGAGCTCGCTATTATAAAACGGATCGACTCGAAAAAGCCTCGATAAACAATTCCTATCAAAATATACGACCAACAGAAATTTTTTCTGTCTGCCCTCTCGAGCTTGCAGTCCAGACTTTTTTCAGGCGTCAAATTATCCTCGGGTCCTATAATTATTAATCATCGAAAAGATAGCCCAATGTTAACACCCTTCGAGTGCATACTGGGTCGTTTTGACCCCAAAAACTTTCTCTCATCAATTATTTGGCTTGCACTGGCAACAAATGTTTTTGCATTAAAATTTATTTTCGTCAAAAAATTAATTTTGAGCCCAAAAATACAAAAAACGTGTCTAAAAAATTAAGAAATAAAAAAATCTCATTCACCGAAATACAATGATTCGAGAAAAACGCTTTTGGGTCAAATTGACCCAAGATGCACTATTCAAAAAGCAACAAAGTCAACACAATCCTTACTTTTTGTACCGAACGTTTTAAAATCCACAAAACTGAACGAAACTCCGATGTGCGTGAACTTTCAATATCAACGAGATGAAAAGTGAAATTTATTATAATAATAAAGTGCAGTACAACACAAACACACGAAATTCACTGCAGCAGGTGTTTCTCGTAAGCGAAACGCTTACCTGACTCATCGCTAATAGTGCCAGGTGACGCGGTTCCATGTGAGCGTGTGTCTGTGTGTTGGCTCGCGCCGTGGCGGGTGGAAAGAAGAGGAACCGGAAGTTTATAGCTGCGCGCTGTGTTCCGAGATATCAAGACGCTTTCTTAGCCGTTACTTACAAACTCGTGACATTTGAATCGACGTGCAATCTCGTAACTTTTTCGTCAGTGGAATTTTTGTTGAAATCTTTGGACAGAAAAATAAATAAATTGAAAATTCGATTTTTACCGAAATTTTTGGAGTTTTCGAGTTTTCTCTCGTCAAGTGACGTCGCTTGGCCTCACGAAATTGTCTTTTTCAATGATACCGAACTTTGCATCGCCTTGAAATGCAACGATTTTTTTTTTTTTTCAATAATTATTTCAATATTTAATGCACTCGTTGCAATTTTTTCAGTAAATTCAGTTTTCGAATGGCAAAGAAGACTCTCCCATAATCGTTGACAAATCCTGCATTAAAATTTTGTCCCCTGCTATAAAAAAAATCACTTTTCCTTGTATTTCGACGATCCAAACTTCAAGATCGTATTTTTTTATTCATTTGTCCGCATCAACTTGAGACTCGATGGCATCGCAGCAGAGAGCGTCCAACACATCACTCAGCATTGATTATCGCGTGGGCGCTCTCCCGAACTCGCTTGTAAAACGTTTATGAGAAATCAAAAACGTCTCTTCCTCCTCGAACTTCCGTTCCTTTCCTGCTCGTATTTTAGCCAAGAGCCTTTTGCTCGTTACGCAACGTTTGAGGCCTACTTAATGCTCAACTTGAAGAAGAGCACACACACACACACACACACACGGAAGAAAGGAGCAAGAGCAAACGATGCAGAAGGAAGAAGAAGCAAAGAGAGCTGCGCAATGGAAAGGGACTTTTTCATGGCTAACCGCGCGCTCTGCTACGGGATCTCACCGAGTCAACCCCAAGACGCTAAGGTAAACGTAAGAAAGGACAGCGATATGTTAGGGAAGCTCTCATAGTCGCACTCCCGTTTTGCCCAGAACTCTGTCGAAGTGAAGAACCGTGAACCACGTGTGGGAAAAAGCCACCATGCGAGACTGAGAAACGCTCCTTCGTTCGATCCTCCCCTCATCCCCCCTCTTCCTCATTCTCCTCAGACGAAAAGAGTTCGTCGTTCTTTACACACTGACATAATACACGATACTATTACATATTTATGAACGTTCCCTCGTACAACCAGTTAACTTTTCGTAAGAATAGTCCCTTTTCGAAATTCGTTTTTTCATTATCTTCACAGACCATCTTCATTGATGAGAACCACACAAAAAATGATGAGCAGAGTCTCTATGTGCAGTTTTATATTTATGAGTCACTTCGTGCCAGCTTCTTGTCTAGCATCGACGATCCATTTCAATGGAAAACCATCCCAAGCCTCTGCTGCGTCGTTCATAAAGGATATGAAAAAAAAAAAAACAAAAAAAAAAAATTAAATTCTAACAATTTCCAGTTTGACAATAACCAGGATATGGATTTTCTCGTTTTATCCACGCATCCTCAATCATCTTGCGAACAGTGTATAGCGGAGAATTGGAGTCTCTGGCAAAGAATAATTTGTCGATCTTTCGAATAAAAAAGTGTGATTCATTTTTGAAAAGTTTGTCATTCGATCATGAAAAAAAAGAAACGCGTCTCTCAAGGCACAGAGTCACTGCCAGTCAATCGAAAACTAACGCTGCTTAACAGAATTTTGTCGCATTCCAACAATCCAAACTTCAAGATCGTTTTAGAAATTTCTATTTCCTTGGACAATCATTAATCTGTTTGAATTCGAGTCATCGAGAGTTTTTGATCTTCGGTTTCCTCGACACGATTCCCAGCTCTTTGGCTCGTCTATCACGCATGGATTCTCGGGCTAATTTCACTACTGTATGCATAAGTACAACTAGCCCCTTGTTTGTGTCTCAGCTCCGACAGCTCATCCAGAATCAAGCTGCGAAATCTAACCCCGCGTTCGACCAAGCGATTTAACTCGAGCGAGGATATTCATATCGATGTGTACACCGCGTATCCAACTTTTCTCAACGAGACCCCGTACCAATATCCCCCTGTAAATATGAGCCGAGCTCGCGAAGATACAACGTCCAGCAGAGCTTAGTCCCGGAGTGTTTCTTTCTGGACCACAACCGTCCCACTGATCTCATGTTCTATAAAGTCTGCACGGAACACATAATCCCAACACTCGCTATGTTGCTTCGAGAACTATTTCAGCACGTGTGCGGATTTTTTTAGTCTTCATAAATATCGATCGATTTGGCTGAAGCATCGTTCGATCACGACGCTCGCGATCCGGACCGTTATCAATGCAAGTCTTTGGCCAAGTGATATATATCGAAAGAGATTGATTTATTCATTTTGCGCCCTCGTAGAGAAAGCTATGTGAGGGTGAAATTTTTTTTTCTCCCAATTTTTAATGTCAATGTGCCTAAAATGCCCCAAAACATCGAAAAATCATGTCTAGAAAAAATGTCCGGATGTTGGTGTGGGTGTTTGTTCTGCACTGTAAAATTAAAACGTTCATAACTCGAGAACGGTTTGAGCTACAGGGCTCCCGCTTTGCACAGATGTTCATCTATACAAACTCTTCGTTCTCTGAAATTTTTGTTGGAATTGCTAGAAAAATACGAATTCTATGGCATTTTGAAATTTTCACAAAAAGAGTGTCGCCGCTCTAACTTCCGCAAATTTTAAGATTTATTACTAACGTTTTTTTTATAAATAGAGAATCATAATAAGAAGGTTGGTATTGAATCTGGGAAATATCGGTTGAACGGTTTCAATTTTACGGTTTTTCGAATTTTACGAAAATCTGAGTTTTTTTGAAAAATCGTTCAACCGCTCTAATTTTTCCAAATTTTCTAAAACATTGTGTACGAGTCCCTACTTCCCCTGTACTTTTTAGTAAAGTTGTCGAAATTATAGAATTCCAATACAAATACAAAAACGCTGTAGATTAAAAATCTGCAAATTGCTTCCTCAAGGTGCTCTGGATGCACGATGCTCACAGTTTCCTCAATGAGGAAGTCGAAATAAAAAAACCATAGCCTCATAAAGGAAGATCTAACTATCTTCTCTCTATTTGCCTTAGTAAACAAACTGTTAGGCAATGTGGAAATGATACAATCCGAAATGTGTAATAAACAAAATCAAAGATAAATGTAACGAAGTATAAAATGAAGGAAATAGATTTAAAAAAAAACATAAAAAGATAACGATGTAAAAATATAAAAATAAAACAAACGAAATGGCAAATAAATTGCTCCAAGAGGGAGAGAGAGAGAGAGAGAGAGTTGCTTACAAAGAGTTTACGACTTATCTGTGCACGGTAGCAACGTATTCGCGCGTTCTCCATGCAGCCTAGGAGGTCATCTGTTCGAAGCAGGAAGAAAATCTCGCGTTTCTTGGGCGTGGTCCTGCGGAATATCATAGCTGTGAACGTTCCCGATGCACTCTGTATACATGTGCGCGAAAATATACTTTGCACACACGAGCATGTATGCTCACTTGAATATTCTTGGTATCCCTGCATACACGTCCCTGGGACGTACGTATATTCTTCGTACAACAGCGTACGTGTTCATAATTGACGAAGACCTGCAAACATTTGATGAAGCTGAGTTTCTGCGCTGAGAATACTCGAATGATTGGTCGGGAAATAGGCCCAGAAGTCTGTACCAATCGCTCAGCTCATTGGGTCGAAGGTCAAGCATCCGCGAGCGGAAATGTCAGAGGAAAACGTGAATTTTTGTAGCTCAGCCAGAGAGGCTTCAATTTTTTTTTTTCGTACCTTGACCTCGTGCACCATGGATGCAATTCGTCATGGGATTCTTGAGCAAGACCCAGAGTCTAAAAAAAATTCTAACATGCCAACATCAACACGTTAACGTCCAAACGCGTCAATGTCGTTTTTTTCGCCAGTTTCTCTGGGTTTGGTGCCTGGGCACATAAACGTGGATTCTTGGCACTTGCATGTCTGCACTTTGTATTAATAAATATGGACGAGAATTATAACGGGAACAATTTGATCCAGCCAAGTACGTGGGGTCAGGATTCCAGGAGGCTTCCACAGCCAGAGACTGGAGCTTTGCCAACTTTGTGGCAATTTATAATCTCGGTGTTGAGCAATAATTAATCATGATTCGTCGTGTTTCTTATTTCTGTTGCAAGAAAATTTGATTTTCGTGAAGAATCATTGAATTTTTAGTCGAGAAACTAAATTTTTTGACAGTTCGTCGATATCGTACGATGTTGAAGTTTGCATCGTCGAAATGCAACGAAAACTGATTATGTTTTAAAGCAGAGTGCAAAATTTTATGAGTATTTGTTAAAAACATTATGACGGAATTCTTTGACATTCGAAAACCGAATTTACTAAAAAAAAAATCCCAAAAGTGCATTAATTGTCAAAATAATGAATAAAAATTTTGCGTCGCATTCCACGATGCAAAATTCATTTTCTTTCTCTTCACATGCGACCAGGACTCGCTCAGGTCGACGCACAAGCAAATACTTGACTCAATGGTGCTTCGCAATTACAACTATTCGCTCAGCAGCGAATTCGTTAATTATTGACCTTCGTTATCGTTCCAACAGATGTTTAGTACTCGCTGGGCTGAAATGCTGGAGCAGAAAGAAAAATATTTTACCAGCAACCGACCATTAGGACGAATTGTACTTTTTTTCGAACCCAAGCTCGTTGTCTTTGCTTCTGTTAGCCATTCCATGGCTGCTACTGCTTAAGCACCATAGCCTCCGAGTTCTCGACTCTGCAATTGTCTCTCTTTTTGCTCCCTCGGCAGCGTCAATTCGTGCGGGTTCCGTGCAGTGAAAATAAAATTTTGTTAAAAATCGTTGATATTTTGTTGAACAAGTTCAACTAAATATTTTTTGATAATCTCAAAATTTTCATTATTTTGGCGATATATTTGGTTTCTAATGGAAAATTGTCAGCAAAATTTACGATTGGAACGACAAAAGTTTGCTTCCGAAAAGATTTTCTAGAATATTTCTTGCTGCGATGACGCAATTTTTGGGATTATTAAAAAAAAACGTTTAGTCGAACATATCGAACAAGATATCGATCTTTTCCAACAAAATGTCGTTTTCAGTGTGAAAAGTGACGTTTTTAGGAAAAACAGAAAACGGATGAAATGTTTATAATTTCTTAGTTTTTTTTTTTTAGGAATTGCAACGATTGCTCGATGACAAGACGTCGTTATTTTTTATTTACAAACGAATATTAATTTACGTGCTGCATGAAAATGTGTCCACGTGTACGTTCGGAGATACAGTCAGTACAGATACAAAAATTTGCTTCCAAAGAGATTTTCTAGAATATTTCTTGCTGCGATGACGCAATTTTTGGGATTATTAAAAAAAAAAACGTTTAGTTGAACGTATCGAACGAAATATCCATTTTTTCCAACAGAATTTTGTTTACGGTGTGTTGCATTCCAACGATGCAAACTTCAACATCGTGTCGGCTGTTGTAATTGATCGCAGCGAGAATTCAGGTCAAAAGAGCGTCAATTACGTAAATTAGATCTCGAGGAAGGTATTGATTATGAGTTGGAGGATGGCAGGAGCTCGAACAATCGAGCTGCTCTTTGGAACGGTTTACGACATAGGCGAGCGGTCATAGGCTTTCGAGGAATGTCGAGCATCGTGGATTAGTTAGGAGCGTCGTCACATCCGTGAGCCAGGTCCAGGAATGTCCTGTTTCTGCAATTGATGCCAAGTTCGCAGCATCCGAGTCACTCTCGTTCTCCCAACAGCTACAAGAAAATGTGGCAATTGTTTAGTTTGCTTGCCAGCAACAAGAATCATAAGAAAAAGTTTGAAATTCAACAGGAAGTTGATTTTTATTGCTAGAAATTCGTCACGAGCTTCAACTTTTTTTCTGTCCTGATGCTCGGTGCGTGTAAATACTTTGGAATTTTTACTAATTATTTCTACTTCAATATGTCGCTTAAAAAAAAATTAAATGGCATACTGTCATTCACGAAAACGTTCTCTTTCATTTTTCTATCGAAAAAATGAAGAAAAAATCGTGTTTTCGTTTTTCGTTTCTTCAGAATCGGTATCGTTGGATATTTCGTAAAGATGGCAGCGAATAATGGAGAGGAAAGGCTGCCTCTGGATCTTTTGACTTATACACAGGAAAAAAAATTTTGTTGGAAAAAATAAACATTTTGTTCGCCTAAACGTTTTTTTTCGAAAAATCACAAAAATTTTGTCATTTCAATCGTAAATTTTGCTGACAGTTGCGTTAGAAATAAGAAAACATTGTCAAAATTACGAAAATTTCGAAATTATCCAAAAATATTTAGTTTACCGTGATAAACAAAATATCGACGCTTTTTTTTTTTTTTT
>JBAJMU010000003.1:9778804-9816282 GCA_037952995.1 Hyposoter didymator | reverse complement strand
TTTTTTTTTTTTTTTGACAAAATTTTATTTTCCGTGTAGATTTCGTCTCTGTTAGCCGAAAAATAATTTCCTGCTCTTTCTCTGTTCCAAGTTACATCGATATTCGGAGCGGATCGGAGCGTTCTTGCTCCGATCCAGCGTCGACTTAATTACACGATATATTGTGGAGGTAATATGAAAACTCTTTAAGGAAAAGCCGGTAGCTCGTAAACGCAAGAAGCCGCGAAGGCTTCCCGGCCCCCTGGACCGGGAAACTCCTCGTTTCGTGCCTTTCGCAGCGCAACGCTATTTTCCGTATTGAACGATTATTCGTTCGGTGCATTCACCTATCGCCAAGCATATCGGCATTGTCGGAACACGCTCCGACTACGCGCTGCTATTCGATACATTTTTGCTCGTAACTTTTCTTACCGACGCTCCGATAATTTAATCCTCCAGCAGTTTTTTTTTTTTTTTTTTTTAATTGCCCTGGAATTTCGCGATGTATTGGACCTGGAAATTCGCCAATGATGAAAACAGTGACCATCACGTTACAGACTTTCGATACGTGCCAAAATTTATTTTTATTCAACTTTTGGATTCCTTAAAACGTGCAAAAAATCTTTTTTTGTTTATTAAAAAAAAAAATGCATTCCGTCGTGTCTTTTGGAACTTTTGATCGGAATAATTACGACGAGAGCAAAGTGGCGCCGTATTTTAAGGGCTGCTCATCGATTTATCGTGAAAATATGTTGATGGGGGGTTGATTTTCGTTGGTAACCTCGAATCGAACTCATTCAAGAGGCATTTCGCTTGAAATTCTTCTAAAAAACGGCGTGGCGCCTTAATTTTTAAGCGGATTTTCAGTGCCTCGTAACAATGGACAATTGTTGAATCGATTCGAACCTCCGAGCGAGCTGGTTAGCAGTAACTCTAAGAAATACAACGTGGTACTCGCTACTTGTCCATCTGCATGAACAATGGGACGAAAACGAATAGTTTGCTTGTAGCACAAAAGAAAGTCCTTCCATCACATCGCGCGAGCAAGTCTCGAAAGGGAAAACAAACGTCATAATTCTTGTGGTTCAAGTGGCGCGGGAATCTTTGTTTTAAATACGTTACCAACACGAGCAGGTACATGGCTCACAAATTATGGGAACGTGACTATTTTAGCTTGGAAGCGAATTTTAAGCTCCAATATTTTTCCTCAAGGATTTCTTGGCGTTTAGCAAAGTTCACTCAGTTCCGTAGTTATTTTTTTTTTCTGATGGTTCGTCGGGGTTTTGGCCCTTTTGCCGAGGGCCAGAGTTCCCGCGAGGGGTCTTTGCTGTGCTCCGGCTCATTGTGCCTCGTCGCCATCATCTTCGTCATCGCTATCAACGGCGCCGCCGCGCTCAACTCTCTCGCTGCGTACGAGGAGGCGTCCTCCGAAGCGCCGGGTCTCCCACGTGGTTCAACCACCGTGACCACGTAGTAAAACACCTACTCCAAAGAGGAATACCCCCGTGGAAGGACGATAAAGATTAGCTTACTCGCGAGGGAGATCGACAGTGAATATACTTACGAACATGCCTTGGTGTACATAGACTTTGAGCTTAGATCGAGCAGATCACACGTATGACTCTTTTCATATTTCATCAATTTACGTCGGCCCAGAAATAATTTTTTTATCCTCGAAATAAATCGCGATTTTTTGATTATTCTGAGTGAACTGAATTTTGTTAGTTTTTTGGAAAATTGTGATGGCACAATTTGTGGAAAATCGAAAATGAACCTCTCGAGATTTCATCCACGTCGGGCCCGAAATCATTTTTCTTAACCTCGAAAAAAATCGCGATTTTTTGACAATTCTGAGTGAACTGAATTTTGTTAGTTTTTTGGTAAATTCTGATGGCACAATTTTTGAAAAATCGAATATGAATCTCTCGAGATTTTTCATCCACGTCGTCGGCCCCGAAATCATTTTTTTTATCCTCGAAATAGATCGCGATTCTTTGTCAATTCGGGGGGAACTGAATTTTGTTAGTTTTTTTGAAAATTCTGATGGCACAATTTTTAGAAAATCGACAATGCTGAGTCTCGCGAGTCTTCGTCTACGTCGGTCCTGATAACTTATTTTTCGCGAAATAAATCGCGATTCTTTGTCAATTCGGCGAGGGAACTGAATTTTGTTCATTCATTGGGAAATTCTGATCGCACAATTTTTCGAAAATCGGTCTCTCGAGATTTCATCCACGTCGGTCCGAAACTCGTTTATTTAAATCGTCGGAACTGAATTCCGTTACTTTTTTCGAAATTCCTGTTGGCAAAATTTTCAGAAAATCAAAAATGACGCTGATTTTCAACGAGAAACTTGTCCGTTGAATAATTCGTGAATAATCGAGATGAAAAGGCTGTCTCGTTTCTTTATTTTTATCTCAGCTCAAATTTTCTCAGAGATAAACAAAAATTGTCGATTCAAAATGGCGACGAGGGCAGAAACAAACAGCATCGAGATATTTGTTAGGAATCGATGTTTCGGATGTCTTACCAGCGCCAAGAGCAATGGGCACGAGGGAACCCGGCAAAACGGGGCAAAGACAGCGAAACATCGAAAACCGGAAGTCGCCACCGGAACTCCTTCTCCCTGGTGAACCCGAGGAAGGTTCACATGGGCAATATTCTTTGCAGTGTTCATCGCCGGAGGTCAGGATAATTTTCTCGTGTCAGAGTCCTACGCAGGGCGCTACTTATTTCTCTCTTTCTGCTCCTTGTGCTTCTTATTCTCTCCATGGGCGCCCATATCTTTATGTGTTCGTTGCTACTGACTGCTGGGAGCTCGGATCAGATAAAAATGTTGATTCACACCGTTGGATAGATACGCGTTTCATATTCGTACATATCGTAAGCGTGTGCGATCATCAGCACGACGTCCGATAGGCTCTTTTAGAACATCCATAAACTTGCGTTTACCCGCCAGCTCGTTTTTCTATCTGCGGATGAAATCGGCTCATCTGCGAAATATTCATGGGGTAGTTTCTTGTTCCACCATGAGAGTTCCTTTTGCCATGGATATTTCGATTCGGAGCAAATTCTCTCATGGTCGAGATTTCGTATCATCTCGCTAATGATTCACTTATTTACGTGGAGGGCGTGTTCACTGAAGCTTTTTGCACGTGGATGATGAAGTTGCTCCGAGGCCTTGAACGAAGCCCCTGGGAATTTCTCCCGCTTCTCCACTCCTCTCGACAACGTTTTTTGTCATTTTTCACCTTCGAATGTTTTCATTCAGCCAACGTGTGTTATCAGATCTAATTTTTTCTCTGGCCTCGTATCAAACACACTCGTGAATGTATGAAAAATCACGAATTTGTTTCTTCATCGATCATTTCATTGGAGAACGTTGCAACATGTTCTCCAGTTCTTTCTCTCATCAGTTTCAGACACGCTGATGATTGCAACATGTCGGTAATTATTAAACTTTCGAAATCGACCTCATGCCTTTATCTGAATTAAATTTTTTTTTCTCTCAATACATCGAGTTAAAAATTCAATTTTTTTTTTCCAATTTATTCGTTTCGTTAAACGATGGGATTTTTTTTTCTGTTCCTTTCCAACTTTTGACGTTTTACAAGATTCATCATTCGACCCCCCGAAGCCCAAAGAAAAAATTTATGGAATTAAATAATTCGCAATAATTTTTACAAACGACGTTTGTTTTTTNTTTTTTTTTTTTTTTTTCATTTTAAATTGTGAAAATTTTTCGAGCTTCCAGTCACTCCTGACGTTAATATTTCACGTAATCATTCAACGCACACGGTGTCGTATTGCAAGTGTGTCACTCGTCTCATAAAGCAAACGTTACCCACAGAAAGTTTATTATACTTATTCTCCAAAGCAAACGTTACGATAGGACCAGCTGTGCCCGTAGTACTACGCGAGACTCTTGCCAGGTATCACGATATACTACCGAGAGCTGTTGCACTATACCACACAACGTGAACCAAGATGGCGTCGGGTCAACATCCTCCACTGCACAGAGAACTCTACTGACTATTCACCTTCGACTACAGCTTTTTCTTTTTCCTGCTAGATTGTCGCAGATTTTTCATTACTTTTCCGAGGACAAACGATTTTACACGCTGATGGATTGCTTATCATTGACGAACGTTCTTTATCTGGAGACATTTCCTACGCAGCAACTTCGAAATGAAGGTTTACGAACGAAGTTGCGTTTTTTCTTGAGCAGATCTCAAGATTTTTCTTCAATTTTTCGTCAGGACAATAAAACCATAATTTTTCAGGATTCTAACTCGAGATCGATACGAAAATTCCAACTTTAGTGTCATTAAGGACGTCGAGTACCCATGAAACTTAATAATGTCAATTTTTCAATCAATAGCTTCTCAATCTTCGTGAAATTTGTACACGGCCTCCTGGACACTTCCTGTAAGAATGCTGGCGTCATATTTTGTTAAAACTACGATAAAAAAACGATCTTGAAGTTTGCATCTTCGGAATACAACGAAATTCCGTTTTTTCTTGAGCAGATCTCAAGATTTTTCTTCAATTTTTCGTCAGGACAATAAAACGATCATTTTTCAGGATTCTAACTCGAGATCGATACGAAAATTCCAACTTTAGTGGCATTAAGGACGTCGAGTACCCATGAAACTTAATAATGTCAATTTTTCAATCAATAGCTTCTCAATCTTCGTGAAATTTGTACACGACCTCCTGGACACTTCCTGTAAGAATGCTGGCGTCATATTTTGTTAAAATTACGATAAACAAACAATCTTGAAGTTTGCATCGTCGGAATGCAACGAAATTGCGTTTTTTCTTGATCACAGCTTAGGATTCTTATGAAATATTTGGTCAAGACAATAAAACGATCGTTTTATTTTAGGATCCCATGAGAATTTCGAAAATTGTCATGGTTTTTGAAATTGAACAAATAATTGCTAGAAAAACGTATTTTTCGTTGGATCCCAACGTTGCGAAATTCAGCGTCATGATAAACAGAATTTCAAGCGATTACGAGGATATCGGAACAATGACCGAGTTTGCATTCTTCGGTATTCATACGATATTGTGCACACAGCAGTAGAAACTCCCCCGCTTAGCTCGATGTCTCATTCCTTCCACGTAGTCGTGTTATATTTTTTTTTTCGGAAACTGGTTCTTCCCCGACGAGTGTTGGTCGCAGCAGTCGTCTGGAACAAGAAGCTGATATCGTATAGGGTCCCGTGTACCCTTGGCCTCTCCGCCATCTCGCGCGCTTTCTGCTTCTCCTTCCTGACGCCATCCAAGGGACAAAGAAAACTCAGCTGCATCGCTATGCGCATTCGTAACTGCTACGACGTGCAACAAATTATTATCATTTAAAAAGAAAACGAGCAAACGAGGCCGAAACGTGAAATTCAAATTTTCTCGTATGAGGCATTTTACGAGAAAGTTTTATTTTTATTCCTCGACCCTTTAAAATTGGGATCATGGAGTCTCTGAAGGTTTTTCCATGAAAGAGGAAACTGCACATTTTTAACATTTTCTCAAAAACTTCATTTTCCGTTGAGAAAAACTTGAAAAACCGTCATTTTTTTTCCCGGACGCGTGCCCATTTTTGAAAGCGATGAAGATTCAATTTCCATCACGTAATCTCGTGCCATAAGTTTGTCAATTAAGTATCAACCATTTTTATTTAGAAAAACTTGAAAACTCGATTTTCCATTGATTGAAAATACGAGAAAATTCGAATTTTAATAATCGCAAGTTTGAAGCAGTTGAGAACGTTGTGTCGATACTTTGGAAGATAAATCTAAGATCCGGGAGTGATGTTGGTGGTGCAGGAATTCCCGGGCAGTGGACCGGATGGTGTCGGGGATTCCAAAGAGTGCGTCATGTCCTCTCCTGCAGGCCACCAACGAATTTTCTATCCTGATTGTCCGTGACGTCACCAAGTGAAACCCTCTTTCCAGGAACAATATTTAAGCCTCTCGCTCCACTGCGGCTGTCTTCGTCGTTGTCTTTCGTTCCGATTTCCGTTCTCCGTCCGCCTCGTGCTCGTTGCGTGTGTCAGCGACGTACAACATTGCGTTAAGCACCGTTTGACGTTTATAGGCGATTTGAGGTTACGCCGAGAGTGTCCAATGGATATTGATGTGGAAACCACACTTTTTTGTGCCCCATAGAAAATCCACCATGGAAGTCATGAGACTATCGATTGCACTGAAAATTGAATTTTGTCAAAAAAACGTCGATTTTTCGTTGAACACGGGAAACTAAATATTTTTCGATAATTTCAAAATTCTCGTAATTTTGACAATAGTTTTTATTTCCAACGAAACTGTCAGCAAAATTGTTCATTGGAATATATTTTCTTGGAATATACGCCAATGACGAAAATTTTGTGATTTTTCAAAAAAACGTTTAGTCGAACGTTTCCAATAATTTTATTCCCAGTTGAAAAATCTTTCGAATTTTTCAATTCCGAGCATTTTGATCACGCAGTTTTATTTCCGGTAATAAAAATCGATCGGGCAATATAACTAATTGGCTGACTCGCGTATGAAAATACTTTACAACCCTTTGCAATAACATTTATACAATAATAGCAAAGTAATAGGCCCATAAGGAAATACGATGGAATATTCATAGCTGCGAGCCGCAGCCTCCGAGCGTATTGATTAGGCGACGTTTAAAATCGTCTCTTTTTTTTACTGTCACCTTTTTTTTTGTACAATTTTTATGGACGCGTAAAAATGAGCTTGAGGGTTAAACGATCGTTGGCTACATCTCGTTTTATTGGCTTCTGGATAAAGTTCGATACGAACCGGTTCCTTCATGGTTATGAAATGGAACAAAGAAATTATTGCTGACACGAGAAACGCTCATTGATGAACTTGCCATAAATATTTTTCAACCCAGAGCCACTTGCGAATGTTGAATCTTCACGAAGTTTGATATCTCCCTAAGAAATTTTACAGGTCGCCGGAAAAATCGAAATTGTTCGACACGATAAACTAAATATTTTTGAATAATTTCAAAATTTTCCTTATTTTGGAAATATTTTTTATTCCTAACGGAACTGTTGGCAAAATTGACGATTGGAGTTACAAAAATTTGCTTATCGAAGGAACTTTCTAGAATATTTCTTACACCAATGACAAAAATTTTGGGATTTTTGAAAAGAAAAAAAAAAAACGTTTAGTCGAACGTATCCAATCAAAATATCGATATTTTCCACCGAAATCTTCTTTTCAGTGTACAAACTACCCCATGGTGGCAAGTGTTTACTACGAAATAATTCTAAAAAAAAAAGAATTTTTTATTTTTCAAAATTGAAAAAAAAAAAAAATTTAAACCAAAATTGAGAGTTGATAAAAATTTGAAAAAAACGAAGAAAGTAAAGAATTTCGTTGCATTTCAACGTTTCAAACTGCAGCGACGCGAGGTGTGGCAATGGCATTATTTTCAAGCAATTAATAAAAAAAATGCAAATCCATCGACGGAATGACGTAAAAAATCTCACTCGGACGTCTTTCCGACGATTGATTCGCTCGCCAAATGGAAAGAGTGTTTCCTCGTTCTGCTAAATCCCCATGTGGGGGCGACACGAGACCGATGCGATAAACTTTTACTCCAGTTTTCAAACTCTCGCTAAACCGGTTTTCATCTCGTAACAGAGAGGCACTGCGGCGCGAACGAAAGGGGAAGAGCGCAGAGCGCGAGAGCCCGGCAGAGGGGGCACGCGGATAAGTTTCAAAATCAGCACACGCGCCAACTCCGGCATCTCTTTTATCACCTCTCGTCCACTCTCCTTTATATATATATAAATATGTATATATTCACTGCGTACATATATAACGTACGTATGTATATTTTATACGTATACACATGCCTCTGCCAACAGCAGTTTCCCCCACTCCTCAAAGCTGCCGATCTTTTACTATACAAGTTGTAGTACTACGATCTCTCCTTCTTTTTGGTTCGCTCTCCGGAAACCGGTTCACCCCGCTCTTCCCTCTCAATCCGTTAAATATTCTTCTCCCTCGTCACGTACTTTCTTCTTCTATCTTTCCGCTCCTACGTCTTTGTATTTGTTTCTCTGTCTTTCGCTTGCGTCGACTCTCTCTCGCTCTCTCTCTCTCGCAAAACCTTAAAACCGAGGCTTTGCAGGACGCTGCGAGGACTCTTCGTGGGTCTTTTCAGCTTCCCTGGATGGTCTGCCCTCTCGCGGACCTTCGGTTTACCATCCACCGACTATACGAACCGAAATATTGAAGTTTGTCAATTCTAACGAGATTCCACTTTCTTTTTCATTCATTTGTTTGAATCGAATTAAAGAAACATATGGGAGTCTCATTGTTTATACGTTTTTTACATTTGAAGCAGTTTTTTTATGTTTGGAAAATAATTAATTAACGGAAACAATTGATGGCCAAGTTTCGTCGCAGTCTCGAAATAGTTCGGTGTGAAAATTAACGTGTTTTTATTTTCTCACAATTTACTCGAATCAGGAAACAACGAAACTTACGATTCAAAGGATTCGGTCATTGCACTGGGAATAAAATTTTGTTCAAGATGGTCGATATTTTGTTGAACACGGTGAACTAAATATTTTTTTGATAATTGCAAAATTTTCGTTATTTTGGCAGAATATTTGGTTTGTAATGGAATTGTCAGCAAAATTTACAATTGGAATGACAAAAATTTGCTTCCGAAGAGATTTTCCAGAATATTTCTTGCTGCGATGACACAATTTTTGGAATTATTAAAAAAAAAAAAACGTTTGGTCGAACGTATCGAACAAAATATCGATATTTTCCAACAAAATGTTGTTTTCAGTGTGAAAAGTGACGTTTTTAGGAAAAACAGTAAACGGATGAAAAGTTTATAGTTTTTTAGTTTTTTTTTTTAGAAATTGCAACGAGTACTGACAAGACGTCGTCATTTTTTATTTATAAACGAATATTAATTTACGTGCTGCATGAAAATGTGTCCACGTGTACGTTCGGAGATACAGTGCCGTAAAAAACGAGCGGAACAAAATTTTTCCACCACTTTGACAATTCGCATCCGTGAAATTAAAAAAAAAAAAAANAAAAAAAAAAAAAAATAGTTCTTAACAAATTTTCGTTGATTTTGAATGAAAAATTAATTGCTAATGAAAATTTTTTATTGGTCAAACGTTTGGGACAACCGATTGAAACTCGGCTCGCGTTTCACTCGATTTGAACGCCACTGTATACCCATAGAAGCGTCAAAAAGAGATCGTTGTACTTCTGTCTTCGCCAATCTGGCTCCATAAATCACGCACTAATCCGTTCTCTCGGAGGATATTCTATCCAAGAGCACGACGTACACTGTGTCTCAAAAGTATAAGAACACGTGTCTCCGCGAGCGTTCGTATACCGAAGAATAAAAAATGGAGACACGTGACTTTCGAAACACAATCTCGACGATTCGTCCGTCGATTTCGTATCGTTGCATCCAATAAAAAAAAAAACCATGCACGTAGGAAATTTTTCACGAAATTATTGAATTTTCTGAAGATTTTGCAATTTACTTCGCTGGATCGGCGATTATTCGGGTCGGAGTTTTACTTTTGAACGACATTGTACGTCGCTCCGTGAGTTCACGATTCTTGGCGTGTGCGCCATTTTTTTTCGCGGGGCCTTGTTTAAAGGTACATCGTGGAATATCGCGCGAGTATGTGTCGGAACGCGCGAATACATAGAGACTCCTTGTGTGATGCAAAACTAATTTTGTGCAGTTTTTCAAAGCAGCACACTTCGTCTTCGTATTGAAAGGAAACAAAGGTGAATGATTTGTGAAATCCTCTGTCGTTTTTAATTGACGCCGAAGTTTAATTGGCAACGAAGTTTGGGAAAAAGGAGAATTTTTACAGATTTTTTGGTATGAAAAAGTAAACGAAAACGTTTTGATGGTTTTCGAACAAAATGGAGGGATGTTGAGTGCCCATGAACCTTTTTAATGTTAATTGTTCAATAACGAGCTTCCTGATGGTCGAGACATTTTTACACCATCTTTTAAATACTTCGTACAAAATTATATGAAATTTTCAGAATTTTCTTATCATTTGCGAGTTGGGACTAAAAATCCTTAACCGACGTGATGTTTTTTGGGTACTCAATGAGCCTGCGAAGGCTTTAGTTCGTTGAGCTGTCAACTTTTGTCTTTTTCTCGATTTTCATGAGCGGAATCTCACGATTAAAACCTCTTTGTTGTTTGTAATCGGTAAATCGAGTTCGATACCGCGATAGCTTGTTGACCGTTGTGGCTCCCTCTGCTCACCATGGAACCGTGTTACAGCCACGAAGTTCGCGAGTGTATAAGCTTCGGTAGAAACCTGTTTCGTTGCTTCTTCGTCTGGCACGTTCTCTCGTGGCTCTTTCTTCATTTCTCTGCTCCTTCGCAGCCTCCTGCTGCTCGTTGTTACAGCTCCGCGGCTTCGCTTCTCCCTTTCCTATTCATTCTACAAGGATTTTTTAAATTCTCTCAGATTTTCTCTTTGCTTCGCTCAGCGGTGGTGCGCACGTGCGCTCGCCACCTTCGCAAATTGAGGCTCCAAACGTCCCGCTCTCTTGGTTGTTTCTCGGGAATCGTTTTGTTCTGCAATCCGAGACTACCGGAGCATCCAGCAGCCGAAAGGAACCGACGATGCTGCCAACTCCGACCACGGGGTCGGAGTTGGCAGCATTTTCGATCACAATTTTCGAAAACTCGAAAAATAAAAATAAAGTTGCATGGCGACGGTCGAATCCAAATTTTTGTTTCCAGTTTTTCTTACATAAACAATGATTTGCGAGCCTCAGTTCTTTCAATAACATTTCAAAAAAACATACTCTAAATCGAAGATTTTATGAGGTAATCTGTATTTGTTACATAATAAACAAAATTTAGAAAAAACTTTAACGACCGATTTTTTTGAAAAACTGCATAAAGCTTCTTCGATGTTACACAAAAGTGTATGCAATGTTTTGAGAGGCTTCACCATTTAGAAATCGAAATATTTAATGTTAAAAATTGCAACTTTAAACACACGCTCTTAAAACTACTGGAAATTGTTATTTTTATTTTGCCAGCCTAAGTTCATTCAAAAATGCTGTTACAAATTGACTAAAGACCAACATACTCTAAATTCAAAATTGTCCGAGTCAATCTGTATTTGTTACATAAAAAACAAAATTAAGAAAAAACTTTACGACCGATTTTTTTGAAAAACTGAATAAAGCTTCCTCGATGTTACACAAAAGTGTATGCAAAGTTTTGAGAGGCTTCACCATTTAGAAATCGAAATATTTAATGTTAAAAATTGCAACTTTTAACACACGCTCTTATGAGAAATTACTGAAAATTTCGATTTTTATAAATAAATATCTCGACTTCTACATGGCGAAACCTCGCAAAATAGCGCGAGCTATTAGGCATCACTATTCTCTATGTATGCGGCAAATTTTAAGGAATAATTTAACCGACAGAAAGTTTTCCATAAAACGTCCTTATATAACTTTTTCGTGGTGGTGAGTTCTTTCGAAAATACTTGGTCACGTGTGTTCAGCGTCGAAGGCAGTTCTCCCTCGTATCAAGGGCTCTTATCCTCGGCATCTCGTGAGCCACATATTTTCTTCGCACTCTTCACCTCTCTGTCGGGAGAAACTGAAGAGACTCAAATTAAGTATGTGCGAAGATATATTGTTGTATATGCGTCCACACGGAAGCGCCGGTTGCGGCTTGGCTCTGCTGCAGAGTCCATGCACCTGCATAAATTAAGCACCTAACGACTTAACGCGCACGCACGCACGAGGAGCCCGGAAATGTCGCAGATTTCGCCCCACTGTGCTCCTCTGTTTTTCAACCCCCTGGCGACTCGTCAGGACCTTTTTTTCTTTTCCATCTTCGCAACGCTTCGTGCGAACCCGAACTTTCATGATTATTTTTTGCTTATCCTTTCATGACCTCCTCGCACGCTTGTTAAGCTCCGTTTAACCTTTTCTTCACCCTCACGTCCAGCATAATTCGTTTTTCTGCGTTTTGCAGCTTTTTCTGCAAAATTTCGTTCGTTTCCTCTGCGAGACACATCTCATTTGAATAAATCAACGAAAAATGTACAAACACGAATTTCTGGGCCAACGGCCTTCGCTTTTTCCACGCAAATTAATTTTGAATTTATTTTTCGTGTTTATTCCATTGGGAATTGAATTTTTCATCAAAATTTCGGGTTTTACTTGATTTTACAAGTTTTTATTTATTTTTTATTTATCACAAAAGACTCTAACGGAATATACGAGTGTGACGAGATTATGCTTCATGGTAATTATTCTCGACGTCCTAAAATCCGGTGAGATCTTTTCTACTCCAATCGGCAAGTTTAATCCGCTTTGCGACCAGAAAAAATACGGTTAGGCGTGAGTTTCTCCGTGAGATTCAATGTCCGAGCCAGTGAACGTCTCCGCGGGACCCTTTGCCAAGGCGGCAGTTTTATTTTTTCGGAACACTACGTTAACGATCGGTAAATCATCCGACGTCGCGACATGCATTAGGACGATGATTAATCAGATTTGCTTCTCGAATAATAGCGCAACGATGTTTCGTCCCCTCAGTAAGAAAAAAACTCTCATAGCAATGCGATAAAAAAAAGGAGGCTTTTCCGTCTGCCTGACGATTTTAAGCACGTATACAAAATTTTCTGTCGATAGAATTCCTTCAAATTCGCACCACACTAGGAGAATAGTGATGTCCAATAGCTCGCGCAATTTTGCGAGGTTTCACCTTGTAGAGGTCGAGATATTTATTTATAAAAATCATAATTTTTAGTAGTTTCTCATAAGAGCGTGTGTTACAAGTTGCAATTTTCAACATTAAATATTTCGATTTCTAAATGGTGAAGCCTCTCAAAACTTTACATACACTTTTGTGTAACATCGAAGAAGCTTTATGCAGTTTTTCAAAAAAATCGGTCGTTAAATTTTTTCTAAATTTTGTTTATTTTGTAACAAATACAGATTGACTCGGACAATTTTGAATTTAGAGTATGTTGGTCTTTAGTCAATTTGTAACAACATTTTTGAATGAACTTAGGCTCGCAAAATAAAAATAACAATTTCCAGTAGTTTTAAGAGCGTGTGGTTAAAGTTGCAATTTTCAACATTAAATATTTCGATTTCTAAATGGTGAAGCCTCTCAAAACTTTACATACACTTTTGTGTAACATCGAAGAAGCTTTATGCAGTTTTTCAAAAAAATCGGTCGTTAAATTTTTTCTAAATTTTGTTTATTATGTAACAAATACAGATTGACTCGGACAATTTTGAATTTAGAGTATGTTGGTCTTTAGTCAATTTGTAGCAACAATATTCAATGAACTTAGGCTCGCAAAATAAAAATAACAATTTCCAGTAGTTTTAAGAGCGTGTGTTAAAAGTTGCAATTTTTAACATTAAATATTTCGATTTCTAAATGGTGAAGCCTCTTGAAACTTTGCATACACTTTTGTGTAACATCGAAGAAGCTTTATTCCGTTTTTCAAAAAAATCGGTCGTAAAATTTTTTCGAAATTTTTTTTATTACGTAACAAATACAGATTACCTCGGAAAATCTTGGATTTAGAGTACATTGTTCTTTAGTCAATTTGTAACACCTTTTTATAATCAACTTGGGCTCGCAAACCATTTTGTATGTAAAAAAAACGAAAACAAAAATTTTAATTCGATCCTCGGCGTACAGCGTCCTTAATCACAACGAAAACGTGAATATGAGAAATCGAGATATAAATTGATTGAGGAATGTTTCTTGACGCAGAAAGCTTTTACTGCATCTCTTATGAAACTCTCTTTTAATCCAACAACCACGAAAGACCAACGTGTCGACCTCGAAGAAATTACGTAAGGCGATTTGCTGCCAGTATACATCGCCGAGAAGATGAGTCCCGTTCGTCTTCTCTTCTCTGTTAGGATTCTATTCGCCTGGGCTGGTATATTAGAAACACTTTCCTTTCACCTGATCGTCGATGCTGCTCCTCTGCTCCAGCAACTACGATCCTCCATGGACATATATCTGTATGAGTAAATCTTATTTATAATCTTCAATATACCACGAGAAGTTGGGGCAAAATGGGACACTCGTAAAAAAACGAGGAATGGACTAGTTTTTCGTCGGTAAAATTAGTTGAGCATTTTTATTTTTTTATTTTTCGACAAAATAACATGCAGGACGAGTGTTACGTATTGAGAGGAATATATTTAACGAATTCCCAATGAATCTCATGATCGAAATCGTTTCGATCGTCGTAGCAAGTCGGATATAGATTTTTTTCAAATTTTCAAATAATTTTCGTTTTTGAATGACATTTTCGTCAATTTTTATTTTATGGAATAAAATTTCGCACACGTAGTTCGATCGGTTATTGAAAAACGAAGAGATTCGTCGGCTCGAAAGTTTTTTTAATGGTTTTTTAGGCAATTTTATGGCTGGACGTGTCACAGGGTCGAAAATTTTTATGGCGTGTTGGAAACTCCGAAAAATAATAATTTTTTATTTTTTAAATATTTTTTTTTGATCGACCATTCAATTTTTATGCAGCCTCGTCTCTTCGCCCCGAGTCTGATCCCATTATCGTGTTCCATATTGCCTGGATTGCTCGGAGAATCTATACGTCGGTGCTCTTTGGGCCAAAGATCGCGAATGCCAACAGGGGGAACGTCTTCTTCCTTCTTTTCTATTTTTCTCAAGTCGTTGACATTTATCCGCGCGCACGAGCCAAAGACAAGACTTCCATATATCGCGACATCGAAACGCGGGCCGCATGCACATATACCAGTGGCAACGTGCGCTTTCAGACGTAAATTAAGATCGATGTTCCGATTTTATACGACCAAGCAAACTGCGAGTCTTGGATACACGTGTACACGTAATATTCCATGCTCTTAGCACTGGCGGAAAATTCAATTCCATTAAGAGCCACAAAAACGTACGATTCGTGTGCATCGTGTTTTTCGTTTACTACTTCGTGCGATCTTCGATCATTTTTCTCGTCGTCGTCGGAATAATTGCAATCCGAAAAAACAGGGAAAGCGAAGAGAGCGATTGGAGTTTTTTTTGTACAGCATTTTCTGTGCAGCTTGAAAAACCAAGTGAATCAAAATTTTTCCACACTGAACAAAGAAATTTCAACAAAAACATTTCGACGATTAAAAAAAAGGCAACAGTGAGTTTCGAAAAAACAATACGTCGTTATGCATACGGGTTGAAATTTCTAGGGCAATGGAACCGTTCCTGCGGTCACCCCTCAGTTCATAGCGAGCACACCTGAAAAAAAAGGGGGAGACTACTGTGGATTTCTTCTCTTCACGGATGGCTGCCTTTACATACACTCTCACGAACCTATTTAATATGAACAAGGTTATTTTATGTATTCGAGCTTATATGTATTTAGGGATGTGTGCACATGCACATGGGATTTCAGTGCGTTCTCCCATAAAGAATAGACCTTCGCCCTTTCCAGGCACCCTTGATCCTTGTCTAAGATCGTCAGGTTACAAAAACGATAGACGAAGCAAAGGAAAAGGTCCGAGAGCAGCAGCAGCAGGTAGTTTAGGATTATGGCCACTCCGAGCCTGACTCTCGGTGTTTTTCTTCTCGCTCTATGGGGAGCCAACACTCACAGACACTCTCGTTGCTACAGACTTAAGCTGGTACACCAGCCGCGCCCTACACCTGCGAAGGGTCGTTCAATTTTCAACAGAACCTGCCAATGCCCCTTTTTCCTTTCTTTCCTCTCGCACCACCTCCTGGATCATCCAGCAGCCCTTTTTATTATTCTTCGGGTATCCGATGCTGACTTTCTGTAACACCTGATTCCATTTACGCTTCAATCCTCGTGGATTAAATTTCTATCTATTCAATGGATACAAACGAAATTCTATAAAAAACACCTGACTTGGAATTTTTATGAGTTTCTGAAAAGGACTTTTTTTTTATCGTTTTTTTTATTGTGTGATGTCTCATCGTAAAGGTTATGGATTTTTTCGTGAGAACTGCGATGGTCGGTGCTGTGAGGGACAAAAGTACGAATTTCGATGATAAAATCGACGTCGTTCTTATTTCGCATTTTTCTGCTCGTGAGCTCGAAATTTTCTCGTTCCGATCGGTCGAACGTTGTCGAAAAATTCGACTGGGTCACTCAGACCCTTGCACGAATAAGTTTGTTCCAGTCTCTCTTGAATCTTCTAATAAATCGGCACGAAAAACTTGATCGCTTCGTGTCACGAATTTGGCAAAAAAAAGTTCCACCATCGTAGAAAAAATTCACTGAGGATTTTTTTTTTTATTCTCATGTTTTTTATTTCGAATTTTGTGTAAACTACGAAAATTTCAGCGTAAGAACTTGGCCAGAGTTACGAACATCTGTGGCTCGTGCGGAGGCGTTCCCTTGGCAAAAAAAAAATTGCACCATGACGGCAGATGCCTTCGGGAAACCCTGCAAAAGACACTTTTTCATCGAGTGCCTTTTTTCGACCACCCGCTCCATTTTCGTGCCTTATAATAACTCCACTTTGTAGCACGTGCATTGCGCATGCATATCGACTCGTTGTTCACTAAAAATAACAAAATTCACGATCGTCAACATTTTTTTCAACGATTCGTTGATCATTCGATTTGATTGCAAGTCCCACGTAAATTTCCAACTTCCGGCTGAGTAATTAACTTTCAGTGAGCACGAAATTCACTCGGAAATTGTGCAAATTCCAGACCGTCATTCCGAATTTAAACTCGAAAGTTCCACCTTAAAAAGTTTTATCTTACCATCGATGGAAAAACGCGATTAAAATTTTCACAGCCACATTTTTGCCCCGAAAATTGTTTCGCCAATATCGAAGAGAGCTCCGCGAGCTTCTTCGTAGTTCTCGCTCCGAGAGAACCGAACAACGGTTATCATTGCCAAGTCTACTAAAATTATAGCTCCGAGCGTGCTGTACGTCGAGACTTTTTATGGCTCGAGTTTATGTACACGGATTAGTGCAAAAAAAAAGGAAATTTATTTTTTTCTTACTCTTGAGTGGAGAACAGAAGATGAAATAGGAATAAAAGGCCCGCATATACTTATTCTCTTTATATGTCTCTCTATGGGGGAGTTCTGAAGGACTTTACAGCTTGAGAGAATCCAGGCTGCTGCTGACAGAAATCTTCGGAGATCCGCGTGGAGCTACGAGCTTTTACTATTCTTCCAGTTGATCGTTAAGAGTTCTCGCTCACGCAGTCTCTGACAGAAATGTTTCACAAGACAATATATAATAATTTTCCTTCGTACATAGAAACATACACACGGATGCACACGATGAAAATGAATGAGAAATATATGCACGTACTTTGTACACTGCGTACGATTTTGCACTGCAACGGTCATGAGCACTCGTTGGCTCTATTTCAATTAAGGTAGTAGGCTCGTCTATTTTTCGCCGTCTCTGAGTCACTGTTTCGATTGTTCATAAAGAAATGAGAATTATTATGTTTTTTGCTCCCTCAGAGGAAGCTATGTGAGGGTGAATTTTTTTTTCCAGTTTTTAATGCCGATGTGCTCAAAATTTCCCAAAACATCGAAAAATCATATTTAGCAAAAATATCCAGATGTGTGTGTGTGTTTTGGCACTTTAAAATTCAAACGTTCATAACTCGAGAACGGTTTGACCTACAGGGCTCCCGTTTTGCACAAATGTTAATCAATACAAACTCTCCATTCTCTGAGATTTTTGTTGCAGTTGCTAGGAAAATACGAATTCTATGGAATTTTGAAATTTTCAAAAAATCGGTGTCAACGCTCTAGCTCCCGAAAATTTGAAGATTTATTACTAATTTTTTTTTTATAAATAGAGTATCATAATAGGAAGGTTGGTATTGAATTTGGGAAATATCGGTTGAACGGTTTAAATTTCACGATTTTTCGAATTTTACGGAAATGTGAATTTTTTGAAAAATCGTCTAATCGCTTGAATTTTTGGAAATTTTCTAAGATATTGAGTACAAGTCCGTACTTTCTCTTTACTTTCTAAAAAAGTTGTCGAAATAATATTATTTAAATGCAAACACAAAAAAGGCTGCAAATTGTTCCCTCAAGATGCAAGATGCCAAAATTGAGAATATAGTTCCTCAAAAACGAAGATTTGAGCATCGTGCAGAGCATTCTGTTTCTGGAGAGCGCGCAGTCGATAAAATTAGCAACGTTGATTTTTTTTCGGAAATTGTGATAAATTCGAAAATTGGTAAATACTGTCGCAGGGAACAGAGTGAGAATGATGAGAACGATACACAAAGTGTGCGGGACTGGATTGCGAGGAAAGTCCAGGCACGAGCGCGCGGGCATACGAAAAGTTCTTTGCTCCGCATGCATGGTCAGTCGTCTCTTTGTTATCCTCGCGATGGCGCCAGAACTTCTATTGCCTCCTGCTGGTGTTCACTCTCGTCAACGACCGGCGCAAAATGTTTCGCCCTGATGCTCTGTACACCCTGCTCTTGTAAAAGTTCTGGTTCGTATGCAAGAAAAGCCGCGCGTCTGGACTTTGTCTCGAGACGTTGGAGATGTTCTGGCAAGCACCACGAGAGTGCCTATCAAGTTTTTTTTCGTGGGAAATAAGAAAGAAAAAGAATATGCCTGGTCAATGGCATCTCCGGCCAAAACAAGTGCAAGGCAATGGAAAAAAACGTGGAGAGAAAAACACTCAACATTTTACTGAGATAAAACAGTTTTTCTGTTCGTTCTGCAGTGTCGTGGATTTTCCTGCTGTTCCTTCAATCGTTTACGTTAATAGTAATATCCCGAAAACGATTTTTTCATCTCTTTTGTGCCTCAAACTGTGTAACTCAAAAAATTCCCTGAATTTCTAAAAAAAAAAAAAAAATATCGATTTGGATTTTTGGTAATTTTCGACGATATTGTATTTTTCAATGCAACAAAAAAGAAAATCTTTTTTTTTTCAAATTTCAATATAAAAATTGATTTCCTGGCAATTGGTTAGAGTTTCCATTTTTTTTGTTCGAGTTCAGTAACAACGACGTGCTTATCAAGATTTTTTGACTTTTGAAATTTTTTCTAAACAATCACGTGTCCCGTGCAGTTTTTTTGATAACAAGGACTGTAGAAACGCGATCGAGCATAATGTACGAGGTGAGGACGAGCGAGCATGAGTCGAATCTCCAGCAGAAATAATCGAGGAGTCGAAAACAAGTTCGTGACGCGTAGTACTACGATTTTTACTACTGCCCAATAGTTTGAGTTGACGTAGCGGAGCGTAGAGTAAAAAAAGGGGGCGAGGGAAAGATAAAAGTTAATAAATTTGGCTCTGTCGCGTATAATGCTTCCGGCTTGATCCCCTCGTCGTCCCATTACATTCAATGCTCTTACCTTCCCCGCCATTTTTCCCCCACCGAAGAAATCGAGTTTCGAAGCACTTCTCCGAGACCCGTTTCTTGGGTCCGACTGACCCCACAACATAAGCCACTCTTTCTTCCCTCTCTATCTCGTCGCCCACGTTGGAGGGCCTCACGTAGTAAAGATGGCCGACTCTCGTCGTACTACCACGACGCGCGCTTAACGTTCTCTTAGCAGCTACAGGACGAGACCTAACACAACCTACTCAAGCAAACTCCACTCTCTTCTTCACTCCTTTCTTCTTTTCCTCTATAGTTCGATCTCCCCAAACTGTAGACTTCTTCCTTCTTCCCTCTACAGTTTATGCCAAACCCAACCTATACTGAATCTTCATCTCGCTCTTTTCGCGGCTCTCTGCAAACCCAACTCCAAGCCAAACGTTCGCGTCTTTCCTTCGGGCACTTCAATAAGCTCTCTGCGTTCTCTGTGCACGTTTCTTCACCACCGGCAGTTATCTGCACGGTTGTTGTAAGGGAGATCGCGGGCAATGGTGGTCAATGCAAAAATCCATTCAAAGTGAAGATTTCTTTGGAGCAAAAAAGCGCAAAATTTGGTATTAAGGGCCGCAAGTTCATGCAACTCTGATTTTTTCTTCAGTGAGCGTATTTGCACGGTTTTCGTAAGGGAAGTCGCGGGCAATGGTGGTCAATGCAAAAATTCATTAAAAATCATTCAAATTCATTATGAAGATTTCTTTAAAATAAAAAAGCTCAAACTTTTCTTCACTATGCGTATTTGCACCGTTGTCGTCAGAGAAATCGCGGCCAATGATGGTCGATATGGAAACCCATGAAAAACGATGATTTTTTGAGAAAGAAAAACCCAAAAATCGGAATCAAGGGCCACAGATCCATCCAATGTTGATTATTTTTTTAACCACACGAAGAAATCGAAAATTGAAGGAACGATAAAGAAAATTTCATTTCATCAGTTTCTTTCTTTTGAGACATTTTTGCTTTTGCAAACTCTTGATTATTATGGAAATTTTTCATTAACAACGCCTCAGTCGCTTTTATTGATTTTTTGAGCCGATTGTACCGCGTACGTTTTCGCAGAAAATCTTTAACGAATTTCTCTCGTACGTGACCACCATTGCCCCCTTGCACAGTTTGTACCACGAGGAGAGACCTCGCTTTACGTTTTCATGCCAAAGCATAAAGAGGAGGGACGCGAGAGAGAGAGAGAGAGAGATGAGCGTGTAGGTCTCGAGGAGTACGTTCACAATCTCTTGGAGAATACAGCCAAGTGTGTTGTGAGCCTGAAGCAGCAGTACACGAAGGCCCAGTCGATTCCCCTTCTGTTTGCGCCGCCGTTCTCGAAAGAGTTTTCTTACCTGTCCGCGGAGGCCCATGGGGGCGCTGCGGTCGTTTCGTAGCCGGTCGGGCCCTACCCAGGCATTGTTGCATCGACGCCCGCGTCAGCCAGAACCCTCGGAGACGCATCGCACACAATTTTCCATTCGCAAGTGCTCGTACAAGCGAAAAAACCTGACAGTTTTCTTCAGTGCCTTTGTGAACTAAATAAATAGCAAAACAAAACAAAAGAACCAACAATCTTTACAATGGACAAACCTGTGCGTGTTTATCGTTCCTTTGACGCGTCAGTGACTCTGGTCGACGGTTCATCATAGTAACAACAATCGATTATACTGCCAATTTATAAATCGACGTGATTTATTACGAGTTTGTGCTGCGATCGAGCCAACTTTTCGTTGCGCTTGCTCCATCCATTCGTTTTCCACTCGGAGGCTGCGCAACGCAACGCTACCATGAAGCAGGAAAAACCAAGGAGACAGGCTCTCTTTCAGATTGCCAAGGTTCGTTTTCGTTTCATTTTCTTTCGACATTCCGTGCTGCGTCATTTAAAAATTCATCTCATCAGTCAATCTCCACATTTTCAATGATAACCCCAGCGTTTTTTATCGTCCAGAGACGAAACGGCGTCCGAAGGTGAACAATGGAGAAGAAACTTGAATCCAAGGCCTCGTACTCCGTTTCGCATTATTTTGGCAGTACAATCGATCCTGAAGCACTGCTCTCTCTTCATTGGCCAAAGAAAATGGCAGTCGTTGTTGTTGTTGTTGTTGTCATTGTTGTGAGTCGTTTTTTATGATCCGGTCGACCGGCCCCGCGACCGAAATGGCGGTCCGCGTTGCTGCCGGAGCGGGGTCCATTTTATACGCGCTCTTTTTTCCTCCGATCGAAGAATCACGTACTTTTCGATTTCTAAAACGAATCCAGCGCGCCTGGTTGATACATATTTATGTTTTTAAGAAATTCACCATTTTCTGAAACTTTTTTTTTACCCGTCTATTCTTCGGTGCATCTCGAAATATATTTACGAACGTAAACACTTTCAGCCAGTGTGCATCTCGGTTTCTGCTGAATCTCGCCATTCGTGACGCTTTCTTCGCGCGGAGATCTCTCGCTGCAGCACAAAAAGAAGCTGCTGTTGTTTTGTTTTTCTTCCTCTCGCTCTCCTCTTCTCTATCTTTTCGCTTATTCAGTTTCTCCAGCGCTTTTTCCTTCTCCGCTGCGCTTTGCAACATCCACCGCGATCCGTTAGACGCGATTGACCACAAAACTCACTGGACAGATCGCAAGAAACGGAACACGAGAAGCCAGGAAATCGTCCACTCGCGCATTCTGACTCGACGAATCATCCGCGAGCTCGATTCGTATACGCACGCGATTATTTCATCGTTCAAACGTCATATCCATGACGTTTCTCTAGTTTCCTCCAGAGGTTGACGCTCCTCGTGTTTACAGCTTTTCAATATTTATTTATCAACGTTCGCGCACCGCAGTACGCATTCGGAAAACTGGTTTTCAGCTCGTGCGCATCGATATATTTTTCCTCAGGCTCCGGGCTCTACAATATTAACCACACTGGAAATTAAATTTTGTTAAAAATCGTCGACATTTTGTTGAATACGGTAAACTAAATATTTTTCGATAATTTCAAAAAAATTTGTTATTTTGGCAGGATATTTGATGACTAACGGAATTGTCAGCGAAATTCACGAGTGAAACGACAAAAATTTGCTTCCGAAGAGACTTTTTCTAAAATATTTTTTGCTGCAATGACACAATTTTTGGGATTATTCGAAAAAAAGTTTTTTCGAACGTATCGAACAAAATTTCCATCTTTTTCAACAAAATTTTGTTTTCAGTGAAGCATAAGATTCCACGTCACTCTGCAAACCTTTGCGCATGAAGGATTCGTTTATGGATGAACTATTCCTTATGGATACGTTGCCATTCATAACCCTGTACACAGCAAATGCGATTTTTATTAGAAACTTACGAGCAACTGTCATTGTCAACATTCCATCACCATTTTTTTTTTTTATTCATTCGAAAACAAAGAAATCGACAGGTGGTTCAAATTTCCAACAAAAATGAATAAAAAGGCGATCAGGGCTCCAGCTCGGAAGTGATCCAAATTTTTTGGTGGAATTTGATGAAAATTTCATAAAAAAAAAATTCTTTCAAATTTTATGAAAAATGATGGGACATTTTTTTTTCCCCATAGAACTCTTGATTGTTTGATAACGAAATGATATTCTATCGGAGGAGTCCAACATTTTTCATGAATTCCCATAAATTATGGGGTTTCATGGCGCCCCCACCATAAGATTACATGGGCTACCGTCTGTTGATGAGTAAAAAAAACATTTGAAAAAAATTTGAACGATTTTTGATCTGCAGCTTGATTCGGAATATTTAACAAAACAAAATTTCCAGTTTTTTTAAATAATTCAATGAAAAATCAATTTACGAGGAAATCTTGAGTTATAATCCTCAGTCCACGTGACGTCACGAGGACGACAAGTTTTTTTGCGATCAAATTTGTATTTCGAGTTTTTAAATCGTGGCATTTTCGGTTTGCTCGAAAAATAATGCAATTTTGGGTTTTTTTTTCTAAGTTTCACACGAAAATTTGGAGCTCGTGCGATATTTTATTTTGATAAAACTTTTGTGAATGAAAATTGAGTTTCGTTAATGAGACGCACCTCGCGATTGACACGTTTTAATTGACGATTCACGGAGCAGAGCAAAACCGCAATCCAATTAACGGAGGACGATACGTTACTTTAATATCTATTCGAAGTCAACGCTACTGAGTAAACTCATATTTGCTTTGGAACAGCGCGCGATATGGAGCTATATAACGGTCGAGTTCCGAAGCTTATTACGTTAATTACGTTGACTTTGGTCTCGGTACGTCGATCTACGATGTACCGGGTTTTGTTTAACTTGTGGGGGAGGCAAGAAAGGCAAAGATGGGATGTTCCCCTTCCTCTTGATCGTCAAACCGCTCGTACCGCATAGTCGCGTTTCGAAGATGAAACTCAAGTTTGCATCATTAGAATACAACGAAAATATATTTTTCGTTAATTATTTCAATAATTAATGCACTTGTTCCAATTTTTTCAGTAAATTCAGTTTTTGATTCGCAAAGAAAATTCTGCATCCACAATGAAAACAAAATTTTGTAAAAAAACAAAAGATGGAAATTCTGTTCGATACGTTGGACTGAACGTTTTTTTGAATAATCCCAAAAATAGTGTCGTTGCAGCAAAAAATATTTTAGAAAGTCTCTTCGGAAGCAAATTTTTGTCGTTCCACTCGTAAATTTCGCTGACAATTGCGTTAGAAACGAAATTTATTGCGGAAATAACAAAAAATTTTAAATCATGAAAAAATATTTAGTTTATCGTGTTCAACAAAATATCGAAGATTTTTAAAAAAATTTCATTCCCAAGAATCGTTGACAAATACTGCATCCAAATTTTGTACTTTGTTATAAAAAAAAAAAATCATTTTTCCATTCCAACGACGCGAACTTCACGATTGTGTGTCAAAGTTTTTCCATCTTTAATTTTTCTCGATCGCGCTGGTTGCATTAATATACAAAACTATAGAAGACTCGTTAGTTATTCAAAATACAAAGCACGCGGAGGCGTCTGCGTACTCGAACCTTTTTACATCGAGAAGTTCTCAAAGTTTATCCACAAGTTCTGCGTCATGTATATTTCGTTTTCAAGTACTTCGTAGCACGATCGGCATTGTTTGTCGAATGCGTTGGCGTTTGCAACGACCAATCATCGTTGCTCTCCTCTGGCTGTTGGTTCTCGGCAATGATGCGAAAAATAGAATGGCGTCAACGATCAACGACCTCTCGCTTGAGAAACCATCAACATTAGAATTCCAATTATTCATTATTTATTCATATTCATACGTTTCAGTACATCGTATAATTCACACGATCCTCTCGCTAGGAGATATCAAAATTATTAATTCAATAGCTCGGATGTGATTGGATTTCGTTGATTCCCCAAGATGCTCGCCCTGAATAAAGAAAAACTCGATCACTCGTTTTCCTCGATAAATTTCCATTTTTTTTCAATCTCACGATCAACCCAACTTACTGCCCAACAAAATTCATTTTTCCATGACTTTTTTCTCGATTGTCGTTAGTGATGATTGTCATTTTTTACACTTTATTTATTTTCCTGTTTTGGATTTTTGTTCCTGGTGCTAAATTCCACTTCGCAATCAACGAGATCAATTGTTTCGAGTATCGCAATCGCTTTGCATACTTTCATAGCTCCTCCACATTGCTGCACACGATGCTCAAGTTCTCATCGTTTAAATGCAACGAAAACTGATTATTTTTTATGGCAGAGCCCAAAATTTTCTTGCAGTATTTGTCAACGATATTGGGACAGTCTTCTTTGCCATTTGAAAACTGTATTTACCAGAAAAATTGCAACGAGTGCATTCATTTTTAATATAATCAATGAAAATTATATTTTGCGTTGTTTTCCAATGATGCAAGCTTCAGTATCATTGCTGCACGTTCGATTTTTTTTTTCCGTTCCTTTGAAAACTGTATTTACCCGAAAAATTGCATCGAGTGCATTAATTTTGAATATAATTAATTAAAAATATATTTTTCGTTGTTTTCCAACGATGCAAACGTCAGTATTATTGCTTGTTTGTTTTTTTTTTTTTTAGTTCAGTAGATTCCTCGCTTTGTTTCGCACCGTAAACGTTTTGCTGCTCCTCTCGGTGTATTCACATTTCTCCCATGCCGAAAGAGGGAGCGTGTGAATTTTCCAAAAAACCCATTTTCGTCACGAATCGTTTCACACCGGTTAACTTTATTCACCCTCTCGTTGCCATTGCCCGACTAATATGTTTATATCGGAACTGGACATGCCTGTTAAAGCCTCCACATGCACTGCTTGCCTCCATTTCTAGCCGCTGTGGCGCTAATACTCTTTCCCCAGAGCGACTACATCGCCGTATCACGGGCTTCAAAGTTGTCGATTAGAATTTCAAAGCGTCTCGTTTCCACGCGTTTTCACCCCTCCGTGACGAATGCCAAAGTCATCGAGATTCCGCACGCCAGTTACTTCGGACATCGAAACAGACCCTTTATGCACTTTGTCTGCATCGACTCTGTGCGCGTTCACAGGCTCCACGACCTTGTCTAAACGGGGTGTGTGCGGTCGGGACCATCGCAGTTTTACGAAAAACATTATTTTTGCTGCTTCGTTTCGCTTGACCTCTCGACTAATTTTCCACGACGCTCTTACATGCTCGTCCGCGGAGATACTTTTTCCGCTTTATACTCTATTCCCCCTTCACATATTTTTCTTCGTGCAGGCGTGAAGGTGTTGCTACTACATTCACAGGTGTTCTGTTTATTCCCCTCTGTCGACTTTGTTCCCGTCGGGATTTCGCCAAAAAAAAAGTAAAGAATATGCCGATGAAGTTCATTAAATTGACGATCGCGTTGGGTTAATGAAGGTTGACATTTGGTGGAGAAAATGAAGAAGTTTCTTCGTGTGCGTGTGTGTTTTTTTTTAGCTTTCCATAAAGGAAGCTATGTGACGGTGAACTTTTTTTTTCCAGTTTTTAATGCCGATGTGCTCAAACATTCCCAAAAGATCGAAAAATCATACTTAGAAAAAATATCCAGATGTGTGTTTTGGCACTTTAGAATTCAAACGTTCGTAACTCGAGAATGGTTTGAGCTACAGGGCTCCCGTTTTGCACAAATGTTAATCAATACAAACTCTTCATTCTCTGAGATTTTTGTCGCAGTTGCTAGGAAAATACGAATTCTATGGAATTTTGAAATTTTCAAAAAATCGGTGTCGACGCTGTAACTTCCCCAAATTTTAAGATTTATTACTAATTTTTTTTTTATAAATAGAGTATCATAATAGGAAGGTTGGTATTAAATTTGGGAAATATCGGTTGAACGGTTTAAATTTGATGATTTTTCGAATTTTACGAAAATCTGAATTTTTTGAAAAATCGTCCAACCGCTCCAATTTCTGCAAATTTTGTAAGATATTTTGTACAAGTCCGTACTTTTTCTTTATTTTCTAGAAAAGTTGTCGGAATTATATAATTTAAAGGCAAATACAAACAACGACGCAAATTGCTTACTCAAGACGCTCAAGATGTTTTTTTACTCCATGAAAAAAAAAAATCACACGAATTTGGTGTTTTTTTGAATGACGCTCAGCCTATTTTTGTATTCCGTTTGCATTTTTTATTCGGTACGAGAAAAAAGATTGAGTTGGTTGATTTGTATTTCGAACAAATTCGCGTGAGTTGTTCAACTCCATTTTTTATTAGATCGTTACGAGGGCATCGAGATTGATGGGAATCGTTGGAAACTTTTACGTGAATCATGCGAAACGATAAAAATTGTTCTTTGTGCCCAAGAATTCTTGAATCAAAATTTCAGTGGATCAGATTATTCGCTGCTTCCTCTCAATAATGTACCCAGTCGATAGAAGATCGTGAATCAGTTTCTCTTCATCGGTTACAATCCTAAGATGCGTAAGAATTCCGAACAGAATTATTTCCATCAAAATCGGAAACACGTGTCCTAAAATATTCACATCGTTACTTCGTGATTGAGGTCAAAAAGTTCAGTGGGTGGGCCGTGTGGCTCGGAAGATTCGTTGGTTTTGAGAAACCCCAATTTTTCTTTTACATCCCGAAACTATTGACGCGCCATAATTTAAAAAAAAAAAGTATAATTGCTTGAAAATCCATTTAAAATTTCCTTTTCATCGGTTCGAAGAATAAAATTTTATAAATTAAACAAATCATTGCTCGCGTCAATTTTTTTACCAAAAACCTGTGACCAAAACCGAAAATCGGGTCGATTGTTCGAAGAGAAACTCAACCAAGTTTATTCACGAAATTTTTCAATATTTTTTCTAATATTTAAAATTATCTCGGAATTAATTCATGAGAATTTTGAAAAATGTTGAAAACATGTTAATTAATTACGCGTTGGTTGAGGCACGTGCTGTCCTATTAATCGAACATTAAATTTATGTATTTACACGATTTCGACAACGCTCGACACTCGAAAAATCACAAATTTCTTCCATTCCAACAAAAACCTTTTTTTTTTATTTCTTCAAATCGAATATTGTTGAAATATAAAGTTCCTCATAAGTTTTGATTGCAAGAAATAAATAAATAAATTTCAAACACGCTTTTTCAAAAAAACGTTTAAAAAAATAATTCTTGAAACTCCAGCGACTGGGCGAGGTTAAAGTTCGACAATAATGAAGCAAATTGACTCGATCGAAAAGCGTAATATTTTTGCTAATAATTTACCATCAACAATTTATCAACCTCGCTCGTTTCTATGGAACTAAACTGACCTCGTCCATTCCCTGGTCAGAGTTTCCTCCATAATCCCGAAAAATATCGTTAAGCAATGAAACAAATGGCTGGGGATCGCAAAAAAAAAAAAAAATCCAGTTTCGTATATCCGGGAAAAGGAAAGTTCCGCACGTACAGCGAGGGATTCGAATCGAATCGGTAGTTGTGTACCTATGCAGTGCAGGTAGATCCTATGCAAAGGGACGCTGATTTTCTTGTCCAAATATCATGCCCCATGGGGTTCTATGGCGTGGCGCTCTGCGACACTTGTTGATGCGGCCAAGTGGAGAACCCAGAAGGGCCAAGCGAGCGAGAGAAAGAACGAGGGGGAGAGAGAAAAAAGGACGGCGGAGAATCGTGGTTTGGTGCGTTGTGCTGCTCGTCCAGACCAAAGACTCAAGGGCCTTATTCTTGGCTGGTTTGTACAGCCCTCGATTTCGTCTCTTTTGTCTCGGATTGTACTTTTCCTTCATCGGTTTCGTCGTCTTCTCGCTCTTTCCTCCATTTTTTTTCTCTCCATCTCTTTTTATATTTCGTCTCTCACCTGGACTCCATCCCACGCGATTCTGCCACTCGATTCGGAAACGGGTGCAGCACACACTCGTCCTCGAACGAAAACGAGCTTTTCTTTCGAATTACTTCTCGCCTACGCGAGTGGGTCCCTTTTTCCATACCTCTACGATTTTTCCAGTGGTTTTCAACCTGTCGATTCTAAAGTTTCCTCGAAAACTGCTCCACCACGTCCAAAAATTCGAAAATTCCAAAAAAACGTTTTTTCACGTATCAAAACAGTTTTCAATATTTATTTCCCAATTATTTCCAAGTTTTTTTCATCAATAAATTCGATCGGCAATTTCATTGGCCATTTGACAAATTTTTTATGAAAAAACTAACATTTCGTTTCTCTTGATCAAGGAAATTCTATAAAACGATAGAAAATGGTGGAGAAAAATAATAAAGAGAAGAATCAACAATTTTAAACAATTGCTATAATTATTTCTAAGTTTTTCTCATTGACAAATTCGATCGGCAGTTTCATTCGCCATTCGATTAAATTTTTATGCAAAAACGATCATTTTCTTTGCTTGATATTCTCAAGGAAATCCTATTGAATGATAGAAAACGGTGGAAAAATAAAAAGAAGGAAAAAAAATTCTCAAGAGCCCCGTGGACACCGGAAAGGGGAGAATAACGTTCGGTGCACGAGTGTGTAGCGAGTCTGACGGGTCTTTGGGCACGGAAATTGTGATTTACTTTCCCTCCGCATAATACGCAGGATACGCTGGGCTATCTCGTATGGTTAAGCGACTGGCTTCACAACGCGTATATAGTAAAGCCAGAGAACAAAAAAAGTGCCTCCACTTGCACCTCGTAGTAGCTCCATAAACACACATGAAAATGCCCTGCACGCGTGTGTGTGTGTGTGCGTTAGAGTCGTATTGTCACACGTGACCACCGAGGCAGCGTAAGCTCTCGGAGTAAGGGCCTGAATAATAAAATCTCCGCCGGTGCAGCGCGAGCAACAATGAATTCACATTCTCATGGAACAAAAATTGCCAATCGAACTCTAACAAAACGAAAGCATGTTTACGATTCTTATCGCAATGCCCGCGTAATATTCCGAGTGTTGCGAAACTTTGTCCCGCATTAATATCATTTCGTTGACGTTATCGAATCGATTGATTTAGTTGAAAAAAAAATAAGACAATAAATAACGTTGGAACTTGTGACATTTTTCTAGAAATTTCAACAACGATTGTCACGATAATTGTAACGAAAATAACGATCATTATCAGAATCATAATTACATTTAATTATAATTATTATTCAATAATTAATTTGACAACAAATTTGATAATAAAAATTGTTGTTATTTTTCCCACTTTTTTTATCCTGATTTATTTATTAATTGTTATTATTGAATACAATTATTATTAAACAATAACAATAATCAGTTTATATTTGTTATTCCTTCGTATACCCTTGCGGGTTTTTACGATCCCTTCCCAGACACTTTTTTTCCGATTATTTCCAAGTAGCTGAATTCCTTTTTTCCATATTTCCAAATTCCTGAATTCACGCTACACTTCCCCACTACACTCCCCACTTCCCCCCCTAGAGTGTTGCCCACAGCCACTCTAACCTACACCTGTATCGCATTCGCACGAGGGCCCGGGGAAACTGTGGAAAACCTTGGCCGATACAGGGCGGTCCCGGGCTCGCCCCCCGGTGCCGGAACAAGTCTTGTCTTGTCAAGGGAACAGAAACATGGACTACAGTCGCACACGTGCTGCCGGCCGCACGCGTACGCCGGACAAGTCGCGCCCATATCTCTTATTTCCCCCGACAAGACTTACAGCACCGGGAATCGAACCCGGGTCCTCCCGGTACTCTGGCTAAGAAGCTAGCACGCTAGCCACCAGACCAGAGCACCGGTTTTAATAATCAGTTTATAATAATTTATATTAATTCATAATAATTATTATTATTATGCAATAATAATTTTTTTTAATTATAATTTCGAAATAATAATTCAAAAAATGGAGAATAATGATTGTCATTGAAAATAATAATTTTTTAAAATGATAACGATTATTATGACAACAATCGCTGCATGAAAAAATTAGTTGGTCAAGTTAAAAATCGATTGTTTAGTTTTAGCCGAATTTTTTTCAAAGAGTAAAAAAATAATTCCGGCTAAATAAAATGGAAATTGGAGAAAGATCGTGACGTCAATAAATCGCGTCAAACCGTGTGCTATATCAATATGGGGGACGATGTTGAAAAAAGATTTTTCAGGATTTTGTGATTATTGTATTTTACTTCGTGGAAAAAAAAAAAAAAAACACTGTGAGTCCAATTAACGAAATGTTGTGGTTTTTTATGGTTGCAGGTGTTGTGGCATCTCGATATATTTCGTCGGAGCTTCAGAGAGCTGTCCGGCCATGCCTGCATGCGAGAATCCTGCATCTTCTGTGCACTCAAGGTAAGCAAGACACACTCACACGATGACACGTCGATTCATCCGAATGAACAAATGTCGGATAGTCATTGAGCGGAATGGATAGCGATAAAAAAGACTGAATACTTGAAAAATAAACAAGCGATAAATTCAGGCACGCTCATTCGCTCGTGAAGAATGAAAAGAGACGGAAAACGCAGCGCGATCCCGCGCGCTCCTAATAATGAGCAATGCTGCATGCCTTTGCACACGCAACAGACCCCGAGCGATGCATAATCGTCGCGTATATCGTAATCGCCTATTCGGAGCAAGGCCCTCGCTTTAAACGTTCTCCTATATTTCCAGCCACGTTGTTATTTATGTAGAAAATATATCGCGAGAAAACCGACGCCATAATTATCGACATTAAAGATTTTTTTTGTTTTCGTGAAAATTCCGAACTATTTTTCACTCGAAAAGGATTTCCACGCGACAGACTGGCCCCTCATTTTTTAAAGACTCCATAAAAGTGCACAATAATATTTGACGACAAACCAACCGCGTGATTCCTTTTTTTTGATCGATTATTTCGAGCGTCGATTAATATTCTGCATTTTTACAACGACGCGTATATACATCGCTGCTCGCCGCGACGGTTACTTTGGATTAAAATCATTTTTATCTCGCCCCTGTTCCACGGGGCAATAAAACACTTTTATCACCATAGCGGCAAAGACGTTTATTCCGAACGAAAGAAAGTTTCAAAATCAAGCAGGTTTTTGACCATGATGGCACCGGAAAAACGAGTTTTTCATTCGAAAACCTCATTTCGAAACGAACTTTTGTCAAGGCGACCCTTCTTTTTCGGTAGATTCAAATTCATCGTTACAACTTTTTTATGAATGACTGAAATTTGTCGAAAATTGCGTAATTATTGAAAAAAAAAAAAAAAATAGTTGAACATTTTCGATTTTACCATTAATCGAATTCGAAATTATAACGATCGACATTTTTGGGCACTTGACAATTTCTTCCAACTCGTAGCCTTCATCTATCAAATAAATTAAAAAAAAAAAAAAAAAAAAAAAAAAANAACTGCTCCATTTCAGGAGACAGTGTGCAGGATCTGGAAATGAGAAAAATCAAAGTTACGAGCTTGAGAAAGTCCACGTTTGGATATTGTACCAAATACGATTAGAAAGTGGAATAATTTGAAGGCTCCAACGTGGAGAGACTCTTTAGAGACACGAATACGATAAACACAATATTGTTGGGTCAGATCGTAAGAACAGAAGAGTCTAGTTTTTGTATTTATAGGATCCACAGGGATGCCAAGATCCTTTTTTTTTTATTCTTTGATTGTTGGGGACAATGGACACATTACGAAAGAATCGTCGATCGTTTTGTCGTTTCGAACAGTGACTCTCGAGAACCTTAGGAGGATGAATCCTCGAACGTAAAACTCGGGTCGATCACAAACTGATAGGCCACGCATGGACTTTACGTCGTGTAACGGGGATCTCTCTTGCTCTCTCGTCCCATGAACCTCATTGGAGAACCTTTCTCCATCGTCGAGGCAAAATGCACACTGTGGTTCCTCGCGAGATTATTGGTTCGTCCGTGCCCTCTCCTCCTAGTCATTTTTCCGATTACCAGTCCAAAGGTTGCCTCATTTTTAACGTCGTCAATTCGTATTTAAACAAAAACCTCGTTTCCGCGAGCCATTTCAATAATTCATCACTCGCCTTAATCCGGTTCTGTTTACATTTCAAAGATCACAGCTTCCCTCTACTTTTTATTTGAGTGCTGAGAAGCTTTAGGAAAGACCCTGAACAGGTTTCGCGACAAAAACAACGCTGGAAACAAATTTACGAGGAACGAGTCTTTCGTCAGAGTTTGACGACGTCGAATTTGGAATAATTAATTTTTTCAACCTCATGGTCTTTCCATTTTCATTTTTTTTTCTGTACACACCACATTTTTCAGAGTTTTTTGCTTCCCCATAGAGGAAGCTATGTGACGGTGAAATTTTTTTTCCCGGTTTTCAATCTCAATGTCCCAAAACATCGAAAAATCATAATTAGAAAAAATGTCCGGATGTGTGTGTGTGTGTGTGTGTATGTTTTGACACTTTAAAATTCAAACGTTAATAACTCGAGAACGGTTTGAGCTACAGGGCTCCCGTTTTGCACAGATGTTAATCGATACAAACTCTTCATTCTCTGAGAATTTTGGCACATTTGCTAGAAAAATACGAATTCTATGGAATTTTGAAATTTTCAAAAAATTGGTGTCGACGCTCTAACTTCCGAAAATTTTAAGATTTATTACTAATTTTTTTTTTTTTATAAATAGAGCATCATAATGGGAAGGTTGGTATTGAATTCGGAAAATATCGGTTGAACGGTTTAAATTTGATGATTTTCCGAAATTTACGAAAATTTGAGTTTTTTGAAAAATCGTCAAACAGCTCTAATTTCTGCAAATTTTGTAAGATATTGTGTGTGAGTCTCTACGATGCACAGAAGCCAAAAGTAAAAATATCGTTCCTCATAGAGGAAGATTTTCAGCATCGTGCATCTTGAGCATCTTGTTTTATATTTTTTCAGTCCAACCACCTCAAGACAAAATCGACCTTCTTCCATTATGGGGTTTATGGCAAACGTATGCATGTAGATTTAGCCATAATTTTATAATCGTCGGTTAGAAGTTTAAATATCCATATTTTCAAGTGCATAAAACTCGTATTTAAATGCTCAAGTGGGCATTTGCTTCCATATCAATCCATGGAACCTGGGAAATAGGCGGGGACTCCCCCGCAAAGGATTCACATTGAAAAGTCATATAACACAGTTGATGTGTTTATTGTACACGTACTGCATGCACTTGTATTCATTTTGTTGAATAGCGAAGCGCGGGGGAGACTTTACACCAACGTTCTCACGGATTTAATTAGCAATCCGGTGAGCGCCGACTTAATTGCCGGGGAATTAAGGATGCGGTCGCTCGAATTACGTTAGCAGAGCACCGGAGTGTTTCATTCGGAAGTTTATAATGCCTCAAGATAGTACACACGCATGACGACTCACACTTTTATGTATGGAAATAATCCACACATATAAAAAAGAATGAATCGTATGTGCTGGTCTCTGGAGAGGTGCGGCAATTGTCTTGCTCCTTTTAAACGTACAAAAGTCGACCTGGTTTATGAGTTTTAAATCGTTCCTTCGCCAGAGACCAAATAATCGCTAGTTTCTGCTACAAATTGTCCTCGCCAAGCATCACGACTACGAGAGACCCACGAATTATTCAATTTCGTTGCTTCCAGCCAAAATTCTGAGTGTAACGATTATGTAAGTCAAACTTTCGTTTAAAATTCCATCAAAAATAGTCACTCAAGTGCTGATGGAATCATTAACGAATTTATCAATTATTCCTCTTCACATTTCCTCGAATTTTCATCAAATTCTCAAAAATCATTGAATCCCAAAAAAATTGCTTCTTTGCCATTTTCATTTCAACGATTCGACAATCAGTTTCCTCCGAATTTTCAACTCTGCCAAAAAAGCGACAAAAATTCATTTCAATGTTTTCGTAATATATTTTTAAAAAATCTCCATTATTTGTTTAATTTGATTTTTTTTTCATCATTTTTTTACTCGATCGATGTTTCATGAAAAAAAACGTTGCGTTAATTGTGCTGAGTTCAAGGGACAATGAGCGCCATTACAGAATGACGAAAGATTAAGATTGAGAGACACTGAACAGGCCGGAGGGCTGGGATGACTTCTCACGGCAGAAGATCGTGCTCAGTCAGGGCCATGAGAGACTTTACAACCTGTAGTATATATTAGACATGTATATAAGCGGATAGGCAGTCGTATATATATACTCGGCTCTATGGACCTATCACCCTCGTACCTATCATATACCAAATTAAGGGTCAACACGGACTCGCTCGCTCTCTCTCTCTCTGTCTCTCTTTCTCTAGAAAACCGCAGTGGAAAAGCCGTTCTTCTCCGATGCTGCTATATTGCTCAAGCTCTTTTATATCCTTGTAGGGATTTCTCCAACTCCATGAACAATAATACCTGTTGCTTCTCCGGCACAAAATCAACCAAACGTTGAAATTTTATCTTTCCTATCTTTTCATTTGAATTCATGATTTTCATTCCGTTATCAACTTTTTTTAAATTCTGCGCCTCATTAGACTTGACAAAAAATTGATAAAAAATTGAAACTCGCACTTTAGTATCTGACAAACGAGCCGTGTTTTTTTTTTTTTATCAGGAAACTCAAAGAGGAAAAAAAGTTTGTCGTGACGAAAAAAAGGAAAGAAATGAGGAAAAAATTGGAGGAAATTGATTGTTTGGTGGGAAGAAGTGATAAATATTCGAACTTTGCGTCCACTGAAAAGAAAATTTTGTTGGATTCGTTCGACTAAATGTTTTTTTAAAAAATTCCAAAAATTTTGTCATTCCAGCGAAAAATATTGTAAAAAGTCTCTTCGGAAAACAAATTTTTGTCACTCCAATCGTAAATTTCGCTGACAGTTCCGATAAAAACGAAAAATACTGTTGAAATTACAAAATTTTGACAAAAATCTATTTTCAGTGTCAAATTTATTTTTTCCTGAGACTGAGAAAAATGAACCCTTAAAAATTCTGCCGCCATGATTCACTTCGGAATGTGTTGGGAAGTCCCATACTTCTCTCGATGGTTGTCGTGGTCTCTCGTTCACTAAGTATCCTCTCGAGCTACCCAGCGCAATTGGCATTTCAAATGGTTTTTGGAACACTTCGATATGTTAATTCACGTGTATCACCCGCAGCTAAATGCTCGAGCGATTTAATAAGCTCCATATCCATAAGAGTGCGAGTCTTTTCACAGAGGAGAAGTTGAAAAAGAATTTTGAGCGAGTCATGAATTTTAGAGGCTCGTATAAGCCGGCAATTCGCTTCGGAGAGTTTCCTCATCAATATAACGCGTAGGCTGTCGTTTCCAATGCTTCCAAAGACTCTCTAGACGAAAGGCTTCAATCTCAATTCATTTCGTTCAAGAACAAACGTTCGAACGTCCAAAAAACTCCTCCGAACCAAGAGCCAGCCAATGACGAACTTGAACAATGGAAATTCACGACAAAAATAACATTCAAAGTGAAAGGGACATTGTGTCTGCAGAGACAATTAAGACATTTCTCGGTAAATACTAATTTTCACTGTTATCGAGGACACACTGAGTTAACAGCGTACTCAGTTCATTAGTGAGCCTCCCCCCCTAATGGGAATAATCTGAGATGTCGCTCACACCACCGCGCATTTTCTTCTGAGCTTTGAATATTCTAAAACATATTAAGCGCTCGACGAACCGTCGTAATTACTGGAACATCATTAAGCGAAAATCTATGGATATCGCGTACGAAAATTTTCAACGCGTTTCAAACTTTACAACGAACTGTAAGTCGTTCATCCCTTAGGCGCCAGGCTCAGACTTCCGAGACGCAGGCTCTGAGTTCGTTGAGAAAATTAGAATATACTTTATGAAGAAAATGATAAATTTGGTGTGAATCCCAGAAAACTCGCAATTCGAATTTATTTCGATCGGAAAAAAATTCTATCGAAATATTTCGATTGCCAAGAGTGTAGCTCAACGTTCATTTTTTTTGGCTATAATTTGTTCCATTTGACAATTTTTTTGGTCGAATTATTCATCCAAATTTTTGCAATATTTTTCTCATCAATTTCGCTTGATTAATTTTTATCCCCAGAGCTCTGGACACTTTTCTTTTCCAACTATCGTACGAGGATGTAATTTGTCGATTTTTTTTTCTGCGTTCCGTAACGATAGACCGAGAGATTCTCCGTTACTTGCGCAGAAATTAACATGTAACCACCTTGAGCTGTGTATACGTTCCAGCATTATTTGCCAACGGATCAGCGCAGTTTTTGTCGGTAATTCTAATCTCGGGAGTATCGCGAGCTCAGAATCTTTAGAACGTTTCTTGCAACGTAATTATTTTCGCGGTCTCTTGCCGGGCGTCCAAATCGCTGCCCTGCATCTCTCTTCTCACCTCCTCATCTCATTTTTGTTTTTTCTAGGAATTTTTTATTCCATAAAAAAAAAAAATCTCCAAGCTTGGCCATAGAGAATGAAACTGCTAATGGGAAACTGTACCGAACGTTATTCGACGATTGCTTTTCTTGAGACTTTCCTCTTTTTGCATGAATTCACTTGCCACCAGAGTTCGTCGTCTGGAAAATCTTGCCTCCAGTTTTTTTTTTGATCATCTTTTTTCTACACCGTCGAATATTGAAGAATCCAGGCTGGACGCTTTGGCAGAAGTTGGAAATATCTTGGAGGAACTGAAAGTTGGAAAGCCTCGAACGATTTTTTTTTTTTTTTTTTTTTTTTTTCAAATAAT
>JBAJMU010000003.1:9704467-9773460 GCA_037952995.1 Hyposoter didymator | reverse complement strand
TTTTTTTTTTGTCGCGTTCCGTTCAGCCTCTCGCAATCCGTTCGACGGTGTCCCCGGAGTCTCCACGAAATATGGTGGGCAATGGGGGTCAGTAAAAAGGCAAAGAGAATGGATGAAATTTAAATTTTTTATTTTTACTCAATTGTGCAATTTTTAACGATCTTAACGTTCGCATCATTGGAATATTTGGGGGCAGTATTTGTCTACGATTATGGAAGAGTCTTCTTTGCCATTCGGGAACTGAATTTCCTTGAAAAATTTAAACAAGAGCATCAATTATTTAAATAATAAATGGAAAATATATTTTTTGTCGTATCTCCAGATGCAAACACTTCACAAGCATTATTTTGCATATTTTTCAACTATTTTTTTGGAATATCCATTTTCCCCATGATTCACATGTGCCTGTAAGCAGATTACGTTGCTAAAAGTTTTCGAACGCTTATTAACCCATTAGCGATACGTTAATTGAGCCATAAAATTAATGGCATGCGACCTTATAGATTTTGTCACTCGCATCGCATCGACCTCTCTCTCTCTCTCTCTCTCNAAGCATTATTTTGCATATTTTTCAACTATTTTTTTGGAATATCCATTTTCCCCATGATTCACATGTGCCTGTAAGCAGACTACGTTGCTAAAAGTTTTCGAACGCTTATTAACCCATTAGCGATAAGTTAATTGAGCCATAAAATTAATGGCAAGCGACCTTATAGATTTTGTCACTCGCATCGCATCGACCTCTCTCTCTCTCTTTTCGCTACTCCCTCGAACGACATTAATGTATCGCTCGTTCTTAAGTCGTTCTTAAGTAGAAAGTCGTTTAATCTTGATTGAATCTCTCGCCCAACGCGTTGCCACGATGGCGTTTGAAAAACAATTTCAATGCTCTTCGAATTCGTGCCCGATTCGCTTTGCTCGACTCTCAACATTTTTTTTCTTCTCCCTCACAACAAACAAATTATCAATTCGACATTCAATTTTCAGTCCCAAAAAAAAAAACATTCTCCAGGCATCGCACTGCCTATTGATTGAGAACTCGAGAAAAATTCGAGCCATTGCACAACGAGAACGCAAATTTTAATCTCATCCAAAAATTTCTTCGTACTGAGAAACCAAATTCGCAGGTACCATCGAATCTTAGTTTTGCATCAACAGAAAGATTTTGTTGATGCAACAAATTTGTTTATTTTGTTAATTGAGAAGAATATTTTGTTGGATACGTTCGACCAAAAACGTTTTTTGAAAAATCACAAAAATTTTGTCATTTTGCAGAGAGAAAAAAAAATTTAGACAGTCCTTCTGAAAAGCAAATTTTTGTGTCATTCCAATCGTAAATTTTGCTCACAGTTCCATGAGGAATAAAAAATATCGTTAAAGTTACGAAAATTTTGAAATTATCCAAAAATATTTAGTTTTTTGACAAAATTTAATTTTCATTCTCCACAAATATTCAAATTTTTTTCTGCAGTTTCTAAAAGTTCACCGAACATTCATGAGGAAATGAAAAAACACTTGGAATACGTTTGAATTGATATTGAGTGAGGGAATGTCTCGAGTCTCGGTAATCGGACTTTCCCGTTGGCTCAGCGAGTCCGCGTCCTGTGGAATTTTGATTGAGTCGGAAAAGAGTGTTTTTGTTTTTTTTTTCTAAGCGGAAATTTATGAAATGAATGAAAACATGAACGAGAGCTATTAAATCGATCTCCCGTAAAGTCCGGACGTTGGTTAACTTTGAGTAAATGAAACAGTGTCTCAAGACGATAAACCGGTCCGAACCAACGCTTTGCTAACTTTTTCCGAGTTGTCGAGTTTCCTTAGTTTTCCGCGTACGCTTACGGACTCCGCGAGAGAGTCGATATAAATTTGTACATGTGGACGTAAACGAGTGTTGTGCGATGCCTATACGACGTCGAGATCAAACGTTGAAACTAAAACGAGGGGAGAGTGCGTGCTGCCCTCATTAAATCGCGCTCGTGCGTAGAAGCCGTTCTCCGCCAGAGATCGTCGCATCGAGGAATCGTTTTCATTCAAGAAAATCATTCACTCCAATCGACAACTATCCTGACGATCGTGTTGCAAAAAAAAGGCCAGCGCGTCAGCAAAAACGATGATGAGCTGCTCCAGAAACTCATCGCCGGTTTATTCATTCGTGAAATTTTATTCGGAGCTCCCTGTCCCATCGATTTATCGTATCAGTAACGAACGCGATCTCTTCGGATATATTCGGAGCCATACAGCGCCGAATCAACCCTGACAATTCCGTCGTACCCTGGAGCGGTGTTCCTACCTACTTTCTATGAACGTAGTATACGATATTTTATATACACTCGGAATATGCATATGTATATGTATAGAAATGTATGAACACGTATAGTATCTCCACGAGCCCGTTCACGTGACCGTTATTCGCGCCGCCGAGCTACCAAAACCTCGCTCTGCTCGCTCTGCTCTTACGAAACTTGCCGAGCCTGCAGACTTCGTGAGGAAATACACACTCTTGCGTTCCATACGCGTGTAAGAATAAAATCGTGGCTTTGTAGGCCGATTCAGAAAATGTGATCGAGACATTTTGTTAAATATTCTCCATTTGTTTCTTCAAATTATTTAATCGAAAAATATTTAAAAATGGTTGGCAATTTTTCAAGTTTTTCGTCACAAATTGTTTAAAAAGCGGGATTTTTTAAAAATTTGCCTTTTGTTCTGTATTTTTGCTCAGCAATTATCCAGTTTTTGTGAAGAAATACAGACTCTCGCGTTCCATACGCGTGTAAGAATAAAATCGTGGCTTTGTAGGCCGATTCAGAAAATGTGATCGAGACAATTCGTTAAATATTCTCCATTTTTTTCTTCAAATTATTTAATCGAAAAATATTTCAAAACCGTTGGCAAATTTTTAAGTTTTTCGTAAAAAATTGATTAAAAATCGGTATTTTTGAAAAACTGGCTTTTTTTCTATATTTTTGCTCAGCAATTATGCAGTTTTTAGAAAAACTTTCTAGAGAGAAAAAATATATATATATTTGATGGAAAAACCTGATGCAGAAACTTTCAAGGCGAACAAACTTTCCTACAGGAATTATTCAAACATCGAGTATATAGTTGCGACCTCGAGATCGCGTTTCTGTCTGTTAGTTTGTTCGAACAATATCTGCCAGGATTTGGCCTCACTCGAACAATAATAAACGTCGTATACCTGGAATCTCTCATTAGTAGGCTTCATGCGATGTGTGCATTCGATGAAAATGCATCGATCGAAGCAACGACTATTATTTCTATCAACCTCCAACAAATCGTGATTCAGTACTTATCGTTGCAAATTTCTCATTCCACAAGAAATTGCTGCGCTTTTTTCTCTCGTTTCCGAGACTGCATCGTGTAATATCCGCAATAGTGATTGCTGCCAATTTATTTTATTTGTATACAATGAATTAGACAGCGTCGTAGAAACGAGCAGAAAATTTCAAAAGATATTGCCAAAATTTTTTTTTCTCTCGTCAAGAATTTTTTCCTTTGTCTTTTTACTCAACCTCTAATTGTATTTTTTATGGCTAATCGTCGATGAAAGAAAAAAACGTGATTATCCTGCAAGAAAATTGGTGAAGCTGCAGCGTTGGAAATAAAATTTAGAAAAATTGGAAAATGGTCGATATTTTTTTTCACCACGAGATCGACCCTCGGATTGTCACGAATTATCGCCTAGAAAATCGCAATTTTATTATAGAAAACACGTTTTCTCGGAGAGAATGGCGTTTGTCGGTCCGAATGGCGGCTTCGGTTTTTTTTTTTTTTTTTTTTTTTAAGGACCCTTTTTCAAATTTTGAACTCCCCCGATCCCATACATCTCCATTCAATGAGCTCCCTTGTATTCATTATTGGGTATTGCCCATTGTATGTTTTAGGACCTGTTTTCGCAGCTGCAGTTTTCGCAGGAGAGTGCTTTACCTCCGGACGCTCTGCGTCGAGCACTCGCCGAGAGCTTCCTCGATCAGCAAAGATTTCAACTCGGTTTTATGGACGATGCAGCCGAATGTTTCGTGAGTATTTTTTTTTCCCAGTTCCATCGTTGACGAATCTGAAAAAATTGTTTTTTTGTCGAATTTTAAAAAATTGCGATGCGTCGACGTTAAAAATGATCGAATCTCCAAAAATGAGAGAAAAAAAAGAATATTTTTATTTTTTAACGATCGTTGTGAATGAATTCGGGAATATTTGCCAAGCTTCTCGTTTCACTACAATTTTAATTGATCTACTGAATTAATTTCGATGCTTGCCATAAAAAATGGAATTTTTTTTTAACGTTATCGCAAATTAACCATTTGAATGTTGCGAGACGATTCTATGCAAACTCTTAAGGGCTTAATTCTATTTTACGTGGCGATAAACTGCAGTAGCATCGATCGTTGGATACCAGTTCGCAAAGATACTTTCGCGTTTATATTACGATCACGTTAACGCTATGTTCACGCATAACTAACTTGGCGTACACGTGTAAAGTCATTGGTACACACATGGACAATCCGCAGTAAATGTACATAAAGTTTAGCTAGCGACGTGCGTGGGATAAGAGTGCAAGGACAGGTTTTGGATTTTTGTATTCGTCAGGATTGTGGCTTGTAGCGTTAGATTCTTTCCTGCTGATCTTGGCTCGTGTGCGAACAACATAAAAATCATAAAATCGCTGTGCAACATTTCATTGTCGTTAAACACCGAGTCTAATAATTACGAGTTGTGTTCACGTCGTTTTGAAAATATTGTTCTCACGCCCGACGTAAAAACGTTCGATTTTTTTACAAAAAATTTTCGTAGTGTCATTTTTTTTTTTTCGAATTATTTTCGAAATAAACGAAATTTTCGTTTCTTCGAATTTTCAAAATCAAATCTCGTTCAGTCTACAAAATATTTCAATTTTGACTAATTCTCGAATCTGCTTTTTGGAATTTCAACATTTGGTCAAAAGAAAATTGTTTATTTTTTTTTTCAAGGATTTTTTGAAAAATATTCATTCCGACGTAGAAAAATCATTTTGCAGAATTTTTTGTTCCTCTGATTGGCACGAAAGTGTTATTCGTAATTTCGTAATTAAAAGATAAAATTTATCATGCTCCAGGAAAACATATTGCTGAGAATCCATCTGCACATAGCGAGTGGCGAGGCGGAGGATATGTGCAGTGCGAGGCACTGTGTTCCTCATCAAAAGTTCGCCATGACCCTCGTCGAGCAAAGTGTCTGCGGAGCATGCGGTGCGACTTCTGAGCCGTTGCCATTTACACAGGTTTGTATTTGTGAATAAAAAAGATTGAAAAATCCTCGTCCCATCACGAGGATTTTGGTAGGAAACGAGAAAAAGCTTCTCGTCGACGAACAATTTTTTTTTTTATCAACAAAAAACATTTCCTGTTCCTCATCAATTCCCATGCAAAGATTTCCAATACCAATCGGTCAATTAGCTCCCCAGAGATCGAACCAAATTACCAGAATGGAAAAGGAAGTTTGTTCTATTTTTCTGCACCTGAGAGAGTTGGACCTTTCGACAGTTGGTGAAGATGATTCTTTCCCACGATCAGTATCCACACAGGTATACGAAGAGAGAAAGGGACTTTTTCAAACTTTATTTCAAAGTACCTGGAAAGCCAGAGTTCGTCGGTTGCCCTAGGCTCCGTGCTCTTGTTGACCGACCTTTTTCGATGCGAACAAAAAAAAAAGAGAAAACGTCTGCCTTGGGAAATTTCGGCACGTTCGCGTGGGAGTGCCTGTGAGCAAAAGTCTCGAGACTACAATTTGTCGTGGATGAATTTCGGGGGTGGTTTTTACCAGTCGTGGGAATTCTCATGTGACTTGGTCTCCTGACTCTCGCCATTTGTATCAACGCGTCCACGGATTCATAAACATATAGAAATTTTCAAATAAAATCGATCAGCGCACGCGAGAAAGGAAATCTTATGGAACTTGAGCCGGAAGCCGCGTGCCGGATAATCACTTTCCTTTAGATTCCCAAGACGCCGTCCTATAAAAAGATTAGCGTTAATCGGGATTTACCGGTTCGTTGAAAGCGATTAAGAAGGGTCGACTTTGAGGGTGGGGCCTCGGCTCAAATTGCGCAAAAATAAACAAACTTTCTATTCACTCAGCATCGACATCCATGAAAAATTCAAGCAATCCCTTAAAATTAAATTTTCCTTCATTTTTCGCAGAAAATTTTCAATAAAAATGTTCAATTTTTTTTCAATCGATTTGTCGATTGAATGAGAATTACTCAGCTTCAAAATTCATGTTCCAGATGGTTCATTACGTCTCAGCGTCTGCATTGACCTCACAAGCACGACAAAGTCCACCAGCCTCCAGAACGAGTCCCGATCTATTCGGACAATTGTTACGTCGAGCAGGTGGAATGGGAGACATTCGTGACTGCCCTGTAAGTATTATTGTTGACCTTGAAAGAAAAAAAAACCGATATTTTCATTAGAAAGTTCGAATTTTCGTAAAAAAATGCATCGTCGAGTGTTTCCGATGGAATTATTCTCCAGAAAAAAATGTGCAGTTGCGTTTGAGTCACGAAAATAAAAAAAAAACAATTAGCGTGGTTGGAAGATTTAAAAAAAAACTCCGATTTTCGTTAAATTCGAAAAATCATAAAATTTAAACGGAAATTTGCCGAGTTTAAATTCAAAATTTGCGGAAGTTAGAGCGTCGACACCCTTTTTTTTTGAAAATTTCAAAATGTCGTAGAATTCGCATTTTTCTACGATGCGAATTAGGCGATTAACGGGAATTAAAAAAAAAAAAGGTAAATGAGTCGTTCGCAAGACTGCAGTCGCCCATGTTGCGTGACAATTCCGCGAAGACATTCGGAAAGTGAGATTCCGTTGTCTCGTAACGAGAATTTATATTTTCTCATAAAATGTGAAAAGAATGACGTGCGAAGAGTCACTTTCACCGTTAAGAACAAACACTTCGATGCTGCGATCAAAAGAATAATCACAATTGAAAGAAACTCTTGGCTTTTCAATCGCGACACGCGACAATTTTAACAATATGTTTTTTTTTCCCCGACCTCCTGCTCTCGGTAGAAGAAACAAATGCTCACGAACCTTTCTCCCAATTTTCAGAGCGCTTGCGGAGCAAAGATACAAATATGCAGAACTCTCATGAATCGACCGGAGATCGTTTCGGTCGGTGTCGTCTGGGACAGCGAGCGACCTTCCTTAGAACACATAATGGACGTTTTTGCAACAGTTGGAACTTCCCTTCGGTTGAGTGACGTTTTCCACAGCGTCGTTGACTCGCGATGGGGCGCTTCGACCGTCCACAATCTCGTTGGGGTCGTAACTTACTATGGAAAACATTATTCAACTTTTTTCTTCCACACGAAACTCAAGGTAAGACTCTCGTTCGAAAAAACTCGAAATTCAGCAAGTCGCAGGACGTTCCTCCGTCGAATTCCATTTTTTCTTGAGCAGATTTGAAGATTCTTACAAAATATTTCGTCTGCCCAATGAAACGATATTTTTTCGGAATCGGGACCCAAAATCGGTAGGAAAATGGTCGTGGATCTTGAAATTGAAAAAAAAATGAGTAGAAAAAATATTTTTCGTTGGATCTCAACGTTGCGAGCGTCATTGTCATCAAGTAACTTTAACCGAAAATTTGTTCCCTAAAAATTGAAGCTTTTCAGCTCCTGCGACTGAGAAACTGTCGATCGCACGATTTTTGACAAAACTTTGTTTTTTTTTTTAATTTCTTCAGGTTTGGATATACTTCGACGATGCGACTGTGAAGGAAATTGGTCCTCGTTGGGAGCAAGTCGTGGAGAAGTGTCGTCGAGGCCGTTACCAGCCGTTGCTGTTGCTGTACGCGACACCGTGTGGAACTCCGGTCAACACAGAAAACGCACCGAAGGCAGTGACGCCATTTCCAAATGGAAACGGTTTGAAAACTCCGCCAAAAAATAATGCCCGGAGGTCAGTAACCCCGAGTCCGGAAAAGCCGCCGATCAACAGCACAGCCAGAAGAGCGATTACGCCGAATCCCGACAGCCCAACCCACATTTACACGCAGAGAAGAATTTACAGCGATTACCAGAATCTCGTTGACATCCAGAACAACATTTTCGGGAATCAGACAAATGCCCCGAGCCGAGACGTCGTCGACGGCGACATCGACTCGAAATACATCAACCGGCGAACCGTCGAAAACGTTATGCAACAACAAAAAAAACAACAGATGCAACTCACACGAAGTTTGAGCGCAGGCTCCACGCCACAAGATGGAATTAGCATTCCCGATCATCTTAACGTTCCCCGTCGTCGCGATTCTGGCAACTGGTCCGGTGATCGCAACAGCGCTTCCTCCAGCTCATCGACTACAATGGACAATCCTTATCTTTATATCGTCAACAAAATGCAGAGGAATTCAGGCGTTCCCAAAAGCCCCACGAGCAAGTCCGGCGAACTCTCCAGCAGCAGCAGCGGCCACTACGACGCTGGATACGATTCCTACTCCTTGTCATCCACCGACAGCTTGCAATTGCAACAAGGACTCAAGCACAATTTACAGGTACGTCGCGAACCTTTTACAAACCTCGAGAAAAAATAAAAACGATTCAACGACGCGGACAGAGAGAAATATCAAAAGCTACTATCGCATCATGGTCTGATAATTATTTTTCGTTCACGTTTTTTTCGAAAATAGCGGAAACTTTAAAATCGCTAAATTTTCACATTTATCGTTAGTCATCATGAAACGACTTTATTGAGGATTCTTTCCAAATTTTGTATAAACGTTGTTGGCACCAAAACTAAAAGTTTTCTCCCGTGAAGAAAAATTGTCTGACGTTTAGGATTCGAGATATTTAATTTTTTATTTTTCCCTTCTTAAGTCGCGTTTCTTTTGTTGTTTTTTCTTGCAACTAGTTAACGAAAAAGTGACTTCAATTTACACGCGTTTAGATGAAAAAAAAATTGGAAATTAAATATCTCTAAAGAAAAAATTTCCGGCTTTTAGAATTAGAGAAGAAAACTGTTAGTTTTGGTGCCAAGAACGTTTAAAATAAATTTTGTTAAAAAGTTTGGTCAAATCGTTGCAAGAAAAAAATAGAAGAAACGCGATTCCAATTAAAATGCGAAAAACAAAAAATGGGAAATTAAATATCTCAAATTCTAAACGTCTGAAAATTTTTCTTCAAAGGAGAAAACTGTCGGTTTTGGTGCCGAGAACGTTGATACAAAATTTTGAAAGAATCCTAAAAAAAAATATTTCGTAATAGTAATTCGTTGAATTTTGACATTTTCCAGCGCCAGGAAACTATGATTTTGTTTCCTCTTTCCTCCCCCCGAACGAGTTCGCAGTAGCTCGAATTTTTTTTTTTTTTTTTAATTAAAAAATTTTCACATTTTTCTTGTCGATTCGTTGGATAATAATTTATTTCTTTTGCGTTTTTCCAGCTTGCCCAAATTCCCGAAGTTTATCAGCCCTCACCGGGCGACGACTGCGAGCGTCTTTGCAAGGAGTGCGACGACCTCATGGACAAGTCTCGGGCAGCCGAAGTGGCTGGGGACCTCGGAACTGCAGTTGCTCTTTGCAACGCGTCGACCAGTAAAGCCAGAGCAGCGATGGACGCGCCGTACAACAATCCTCACACGATAACGACGGCGAGGATGAAGCACAACACGTGCGTGATGAGAGCGCGAGGTTTGCACAAGAGAATATCGCAAGAGCAAGCGATTGCGAATCGTGACAAGGAAGAGAGTCCTCCGGAGGGTAGACACTCTCGAGAGAACAGTAAATCCGGTCAGCACTCGCGGCAAGGATCTCGAGACAAGGGAAACCATTCGCGACAAAACAGCCGCGAACTTTTGGTCAACCAGCCAGTGACGTTGATCGAAACGAAACCAGTTACCAAGAGTATCGAGATTTACGCGACGTTACCCAAGAAAAAGACGCTGAGGAACAAAGCGACGACCGTCAACGTAATCGAGGACGAGGAGTACATGTTTTACGATCGACCAACACAGAGAACTGGATTATTCGGGCGAGCAAAGCGCTGTGACGAGGACAAGAAGGACAAGAAGCGAGCGAGGAGCGAGGAGAGAAACAAGAACGTAGCCAAGGACTTTTCCATAGCTCCGTCAAGACTATTGACATCACCGAAGCCTGGCAAGTCCGAGAAAACGACAAACAACAAAGATGCGACAGTGGACTCGAGCGTAGCGAACAAAAACGCTCAGAACAGCTCAACGAGCTCAGTCTCCGTCGATCAGAAGCAGCAGGGCAAGAAGCAGCACAAAATCCGAAGGAAACTCCTGATGGGAGGCTTGATTAAGCGAAAGAATCGGAGCATGCCCGACCTGAGAGAAGGTCAAGATGGTAATCAAGTTCCCGAGCAAACCGGCACGAACAACAACAACCTGCCAAAACAGTCGGTGGACGATTCGAACGTTGGATTGAAAGGCAACGAGACGAGCCAATCGCTCAGCGGTTACTTGTCCGAGGGCCACCTCGAATTCGCCGGCAATACGAACAGCGTTAATCCCGCTAATCCGAACCTCGAACGCAGTCGCTTGATGAGAAAAAGTTTCCATGGAAGCGCTGGCAAAGCTTTGCACGTTGCTAAAGTCCCACCACCCCCACCGTTACGAACCACTTCCCAGCTTAGCAAGTCTAAGTTGTCGACGGTCGAAGTGTGCAACGGCGAGTTACAATCGGACAAAGCTCTCTACGGGATCAACCCCGAGGGCCCCTGCGTCGGTCCAATGTCTCCGGAACAAACGAGCTCCTACTGGAGCCACACCGGAACCGGTAACTTCGCCAACAACGTAACCACGATCGCTAGGAATGGCAATTACTCCGACTACTCATCGGAGCCTCAGTCACTGCCATTCCTACCCTCGTACAACGTCGACCAAAGCAGTCAACAGACTTACGGCCAGAAGCCACGTATCCAGGACGACGTCGTCCAATACGCCAATGGGATACTCTACGAGCCAACGTTTGTGGTGACACGTGCCGATGTTCACAGCGAACAGAGTCCTGGAAAAGCTCAGCAGCAGCAGCAGCAGCAATTTCCACAGCAAGATTCTTTGCCTCCTTACCCAGAAAACTGCAACGTCTCGCACTCCAGACAACCCAGCGAAGAGTTTCCTCCTCCACCGTATCCCGCAGTTCCTTCGGTCACTCACTCGCGACAACCGAGTGAAGATTTTCCTCCTCCACCGCCTGAGGTCGTCACTGATGTTCCTCCAGCTCAATCCAATCCTCAACAGTATCAGCAGCTGCTCAATCAACAAACCGCAACTTATAGACAGCAACAGGCTGGCCAACGCCAACAACAGCAACTCGAAGCTCAACAAATCGGCAGTCTCCTCGCCCAACTCCAGCTCAAACGCGAACAAATCCTCAAACAAGATCTCACCAGCGAGAAGCGACAGAGCCAGGACATGGACGAGGAAGAGAAAAAATCGAGCGAAACGTGGCTCCGAGAACTTCAGGCCAAACAGGCCGAGAGACGGATGAAGAAACAAGCACCGCTGGACGGTCAAGATGTGCCCAAGCTGAGATCTTCTCCAGCGATACCCACGGGGACTACGGTCGCCAGAAGAACGAGCGATCTCATGATCAACAGTCTCGGTCAAGTCGTCGAACAATCGGCAAGTCGTGACGTCCCCGATTGTGCCCGGAGCGTTATTTCCTCCGTAAAAGACATGGCCGCACGTTTTGAACAAATTAAAATGCCGCCTTCGCCAAAAACCGAAGTTGACAACAAAATCGTGACGAAAACGTTGTCAGGCCATCGCGGCAGTTCGTCGCCCGCGACCGTAGACCCGCAAGAATCGATGCAGGAACATTCCGAAGATCTGACGAGACAGGTCGCTCCGTCCAACGACCTTCGCCCGAAGTTGGACACGCAATCGCCAAGCACTACGATCCCCGAGTCAAATCTCAATGAAAATAATTTCGTCGTGCATAATCCGGTTGTGATGAACGCACCAGCTCCTTCTTGTCCTCCGTCCCAAAACAGTGGATTGAACGCAGCAATTCTTTCGATGTCTCTGACTCTGCCGCACGAAAATGGCCTCCCTGTCGATTACCCGGAGGACGACATAAGCGAAGTCGCGATGCAAAACACCATCCAGAACACCTCGATCCTGCCGAACGAGGAGGACATTGCACCGAAGAAAACGAAACGACGAATCGGAAAGAAAAAGAGCGTTTCATTCTGCGACCAAGTCGTTCTAGTCGCGACAGCTGAAGACGACGAGGACGACTCGTACATACCGAATCCCATCCTGGAGCGAGTGCTGCGCTCAGCCATGAACAAGCCCGAGACCGTTCAAGTTCTCCGCGAAATCCGAAGCCTGCAGGAAGCTGAAAGCAATCGTGACGCGACAACGAAATTCCAGCAGCACACTCTGCCCCTGAAATCCGAGGCCGACAGCATCCCAGCGACTCCTTTCCAAGACCAATTGAGAAGCGTCAATCCCGTTGGCGCAGCTGTTCCCTTGGCAACGGACAACCCACGAGGACCTTACGTTCGACAAAATTCTAACGAGTCCCCGATCGCTCTCCAAGACCCAAAGAAAATGTACGCGCCGTACAGCGGCTGCGAAAACAGAACTGCCAGCAAAGAGACTTACTCGTCATCCCCGACGAATCAACAATCCAAATCCCCGGTTCCTTATGCGCCTCAACTTCATCAGCAACAGCTCAGGTACACGCAAAACGGTTATGCACCTTATCATCAGCCTCCAACCTCGTACCCACAGACCCAGACCTCTCATCCACGCAATCAAACGATCCCCATGTCTCAAGCTCAAAAACCAGCGAGTCCTTATCCGACTCAGCCAATTCACAATCAACAATATCCCCAGGCAACGAGCCAACAGCCTAAACAGATTAATAACTGCCTGAAAAACGGTTACGGCAATTATTATCATCTCGAGCAACAGCACAATCAAATGAACAAGCAAATCACATCCCAGCAGCAGAGCCAACAGCAAAATGGACTCAATCAGAGACTCAACAGTCACAGTGCGAGCCCGCTGACCGTTCAGCATTCCCAACAGTACAATTATCCCTCGAACCAATCACCAAATCCTTATCAACAATACACCACCCAAAACCAATATCCCCAAAGTTCCTATCAGCCTTATCCACAACAGAATGGTCATCACCAGTCGCAGCAACAACAACAACAACAGCAACAACAACAACAGCAGCAGCCACAGATCAACAGATCGAATCAACTGTTGCCTCAGTATCAACCTCCACCCAATCCCACAGCTTCCTATCAACACGTCCAACATCACCAGCCAAAGCATCAACCGACTCAACAGCAAATAACTTCGCAACAAGTTCCCCAAACTTATCAACAACAGCATCAGAGGATTGACAATTATCAGAGATCGACACAAAAGATTGACCAACAAAATATCCTCGCGCCGAATCAAACTTATCCAAATCCTTTGCAAAACTGTCAGATACAGTCCAACATGAAGTATCCGAGTTACCAGCATCAACCAATTGCCAAGCAAACTAAACCAGCGGCTTTCCAAACTTCCTCAAAATCTGTCAATCCATCTGCCAATCAAGCTCCTGTCTTTGTCCAAAAATCTGGACCTACAACGCCCATGCCACGGACTGCTCCATGCCATTTGTGTCGAAACGTCGAAGTTATGGAACCGGCAATCTACTGCACCAATTGCGAATGTTACATGTCTCGTTTCCCTCCCAAAAATTAGGCTGGGCACTTTTCATTATTTTTCTTTATATTCCTCTGGCTCTTGCCAGGCTTCACGCCAATGCGACCAAGTGCCATTCGACCTATTCGTAACGCCCTACGTGGCTTGCGAACAGAGGCCGAAGAGTCGACTGGTTTTTTACGTGGATATATTATTACTCAAAACGCTATGTACAAATCTGCGTAAAAGCTTCGCGTCCTGATTCACCATAGCAAAGAAAATAATCGTGTCGAAAATCTCAGATTCTCGAAAATGTTTCCAACCATAAAAATCCAATAATACGAAATGAAAAATATTCGTAAACGACGATAAACATTTTCGGCAATCAATCCCGAGAGATCGCGTCGTCACGATTTTTTTCTTCAGTGTAATCAATCGAAAGATTTCTCAGCAACTCTTTTGCGGGAAGCTTTTAATCGTCCAGGATCTAATTAAATTCTAGAAAAACGTCGGACAGCCCTTCGTTGTTGAATAAACAAAAAGATAGTTTATAAAATTATTATAAAATAGAAAAATCAACAAATTGTAAAGATCGACGAGTTCGGATCGTTAAACAAATTTCATAGTATTATTGTTGCAATAATTAATTCGCGATATTCATTATTACGTGACATAGAGTATATTTCCTTGACAATTATTCTGTACGTTGTTAATTGTTCATACTCGAAACAGTAGTGTCATTTTTTTTATCATGTAAATATGCAAACGAGAGATTTAAGTTTAATTCAGCTCTTAGGACTTGCCGCGATCAACTGTACACCGTATTGTTTTTAATCCTTACGAAAATTATACTTTTTATAGTGTTTGACGTTTATTTCGAATTAGAATAAACGCTGACGTATGAATTGTGATACTAGCAACGCTACTTAAGGCTCTTTTCATTCGTTAAATAGCATACAAATATTTTATACTCGTAAATTATCCCCAGGATGTTTGGGCGAATAATATAGACGTTAGAACATTATTTAGCAGTTACGAACTCTCGAGTGTAAGAAAAATGATCTCTGAGCATGCGCGAATTTTTATCATATGTTGATTTACGGTTAATGTTACGATTGAAGATATTGTATTATTTTATCTAATTATTATTATTCATGTGCTACTCCTGTGTACAAATTATGTATGATTATCATTAATGCCCGAGTATTTTGTTTTAAAAATACTACATTCTCATCACTCCTTTATGAATGTGTCGATAATAAAGTTTTGTATAAAATAAAAGAGTTCGTTGATTTTCTTACGTAATTGTCACCTCCACTGAGGTTTTTCCCATCACCCAGAACCGCCAGATTTACGAAAACGCCACAGGAGGCCCCAGCGTCCCCTTTTTTGCATGAAAATCGCGAATAAAAATTCATCCAGAAACGCCATCGATGAGAGCGTTCCACGAGGACACGCAGCAAGACTTTCTCCATCACCTCGCATCGCTAGATCTACGAAAACGCGTCATGGAAACTCGGCATCACGGAGTTGAAATTTTTTATTCATTTCCCATTCAAAAAATCTGGAAGAGCGCATGCGCCAGCTTTAGTTGCATATCCATGCGAGGGCGACAGTGGTAAGAATAGTTGACTATGGTCACCGCTAGTGTCGCTGCTTTTTTTATTTACGTCGATCAGTGTGCTCCGAAAAGAAAGAGCGAGGGTATCGTTTTCGTTGTCATACACGACGACAACAATCGTTTTTCGGTGCTGCTGTCGCTCGTAGCATATATTTTCGTTTGTTTTTTTAATCGAGTCCCGCCAAGGCCGTAAGATGAAGGGTCAACGAAAATACAACAACGATGATCGTAAAACGCGACCTGTCGTCGCGATTTAAACGCTGACCAACAACCATTTTATCAAAAGTTTAAAAATTCTGACAAATCCGAGGAAAACAATGGATCCCCTTCGGCTGCTCAAGGTGAGACGAAACGAATTTTCATCCGTCAATATTTTTCCCTCGATCTCTTTAATAGAGGCAAAAAAAAATGGACTCAACGTCACCCAATTTCCGATTCTCGGCACGAAAAATCTCGCGTGTCCCGTTGCAATAACCGTTTCACAAACGATCGATAAAAACTACGTGGAAATTATTCCACCAACCAATCTCGAAATATTTCGTTTCGATCTTGTTTTTTTTTCCTCGCAATGACATAACGTTTCTCCGCAGTTTCAAATTCCTCTGCTACAGCACAACGCTTGAAAACTCAGACCGCAAACGATTGGAGGCTCCGATTGTCCGGTCGCCCGGGTCATGGCTACCGCGGTGCAGAGTATCTCTTGCGGTAACTGTCTTTTCTACGACCAATTCGATTCTGCCAATTTGGCCAAAGTGGAACAAGTCAAAGTGAACGAAACGCCGGACAATGGTAAAAATTTCAATTTTCCACATTTCGATGAAATTCTTCAAAAAAATTCGTTTCCAGGCCAATATTTTTCGTTTTTTTTATTAAAATTTTTGAAAAATCGCGAATTTTTTTATTTTTGCGTAAAAATTCTTATTTTTGCCTAGAAAATCGAGACGCTGACGTCAAGTTTCTGGGGAACGGCCTGGAGGAGAAACCCGACTACGAATTTAATGTCTGGACAAAACACGACTGCCACGGTACGGAGTTTCAGAATAACAACAGAACCTGGTTCTACTTTGGGATCAAGCCCAACAATCCTGGAGTATGCATCAAGTTTAACGTTGTTAATCTGAACCGCCAGTCCAAAATGTTCAGCCAGGGAATGTGTCCGGTATTTAAAACAGTACCGGGCCATCCCAATTGGGAGAGGATCCGGGACAAGCCGACGTACTCGGTAAAGAAGTTACAAGACATTTGTATTTTCAATTTTTATTCATTTATTTTTATTGCGTAAGAAAAAACACGATTTTTAGTCAAAAACGAAAAAATTGAGTCAATTTTTTGAAGCGATGAAAAACTTTCGCAATTTTCGAGCATTTTTTTGAGCAAATTTAGTCCAAGAAATTTTTTCGTATCTTCAGGACCCAGAATTCTAATAAATGAGAAAAAAAAATTGCAGATGGATCAAAAAGGCAGCGAGTTCACGCTCTCGTTCGTTTACCGAACGCCAGAAAACCCCAAGGCCATAAGTTACCTCGCCTTTACGTATCCGTTTACGTACCAAGATCTGCAGAACAATCTCAACAAAATTGACAACCGAATGGCCAAGAGAATTCTCTTGCATCCCGACGACATTTATTATCATCGCGAATGCGCGATAAGATCTCTGGAAGGACGGAGACTGGATGTTTTGACCATCAGCTCCTTCCACAACATTTTGACCGAGAGAGAGGAGCGATTGGTCGGCCTCTTTCCTGACACCGAAGACGAGAGATCCTTCAAATTCCGTGGCAAAAAAGTCGTCTTCATGAGCGCTCGCGTTCATCCTGGCGAAACACCCTCCAGCTTCGTATTCAACGGTTTCCTCAATTTCTTGCTCAATCGAGATGATCCGACCGCCGTTATTCTCCGAAGAATTTATGTGTTCAAATTAATTCCGATGCTCAATCCAGACGGAGTGGCACGTGGCCACTACCGCATGGACACCAGAGGCGTCAATCTCAACAGAGTTTATCTGGAGCCCTCGATCAATGATCATCCGACAATATTTGCTGCGCGTTCATTGATAAGGTACTTTTTTCGGAGCACAACTTGCCACCTTGGGGTACAAACTGCACCAGACCTATAAACATATTATGATCAGAAAACCACGTGATTTTGAGTTTTTTTCAAAATTTTGTAATTTTACAAAATTTTGAAAAAACTCTAAATCAAGACGTTTTCTGATAACAATATGCGCCAATTATGGCACCAAAACGAACAGTTTTCTACAATGTAGACTAATTTTCCGACGTTGAGAAATTTGACATTTTCAAATTTCCAATTTTTTTTAATTAGAAAATTAAATTGCCTTTTTTTCTCATCTAAATGCATGTAAATCGAATTTACCGTTTCGACGTCCCGTACTTGCAATTCGCAGTTAAAAAACAAAAAACAGATCTTCCTTATTTTTTTGTCGTTTTTTTTATTATTTTTTTTTCAATTATTTTGTTTTTTTTTTTTTTTCAAGAAGAAAAAACATTGAAACAACTCTTTCTAATAATTGCTCAGGTATTACCACAACCATTACGAAATCGTGGATGAGGTCGCGCCCCGCAAAGTCTCGGACGTTTCGGATAATCTCGAACTTGGCGAAGATTCTAATTTGGCACATCCGAGCCCACTGGCCAGTGTCGTGAGAGACACGACCAACAAATTACTCCAACAGGTACATTGAACAAAGTTCGGTCCAACAATTTCTGGCCGATCGCACGAGCCAACGAAAAAACAAACAAAGATTTAGGACGCGATGCTCGAATCTTGCTCTGAGGCGAAAACATTTTCTGGATGCAATGGCAAAAAAAAAACATGGATGGCTCGTGCGAATCGGAATTCCTTTTTTTTCTCATTTATTTTTTTCTTTGACCGTTCGTTTACCTTCGGAAAGGCATTTCCTTTCTCATTGTGCTTTAGGTGACTCTGATGACGTTGGACGAGACGAATAAGCGAGAGCAAGAGTCGCACCGTGTTGTTAGCAATTCGGAGGTAAAATTGAACAAGGAAATAATTGAGATTGGAGAAAAATTGAGCGACAGCGACGATGACACGTGCAACAGAAAATCTCGTGGAAATTCTGGCATTTCCACGTTTTCTCGCAACTCCGAAGACTCGGGATTATTCCTCTACATCGACATGCACGGCCATGCATCCAAAAAAGGGGTTTTCATGTACGGAAACTATTTCGACGACCCTGAGGACACGATAATGTGCATGCTCTTGCCGAAACTCATGTCCATGAACAATCCCAATTTTCACTTCACCTCGTGCAGCTTCGCTGAGAGAAACATGTACCTCATGTGAGTCAAACATTAATTTTCTATCGACAAAAAAATATCTCTCTAAAATAACCAAAACAAAATCGTCCAAAATTGAAAAAAAAAATTCTTCATTTTTCAAATAATTTAATTTTTTCAATTGAATTTTGTCAAAAATTTAATTTTTTTAATTGAATTTTTTGAAAATTTGATTTTTCCAATTGAATTTTCTATAAAATTTAATTTTTTAAATTTAATTGTTCATTTAATGGAAATAATTGCCGTTTTGTCTTTGTCCAATTTTTTTTTTAATTAAAAAAAAAAAAATCCTAATTTTTCAGTCTGTTCGTTCCGTTGATTTTTTTTTATTCATTTCTTCGCTATTCTCATGATTCCTAGATTATTTGCGTGCGGAATAAATGTTGGTACCATTTTTCGGAGCTTTCGTAAATATTTATAGAATTTTTGTTGTTCCTTTTTGAAAAAATTTCAGCGACAAGCGCGACGGCATGTCTCGAGAGGGATCCGGTCGTGTCGCCGTTTACAAATTGACGGGACTCGTTCGCAGCTACACCCTGGAATGCAATTACAATTCGGGACGTTTGGTCAACACTTTGCCAGCGAGGCTGCGCGATGGCAACAATAAAACACCGAGCCACATGTTCGTGCCACCGAAATACACACCCACAGTTTTCGAAGAGGTAAAACTTTGTTCTTCCACCGTTTTTTTAACCAAAAATATTGTCAATATATAAAAATTTCATTTTTTAATTGAATTTTTCGATGATAATTGCTTTGGAGATTTAACCCTCCGCGGATCATTCAATTTTTTTATTAAAAGAATTTATGTCGTTTTATTTTTTTTCTTTAAAATAATTTATTTTTAGAATTCGATTTTGCATTTTTTTAAATTTGCTTTCTTATGTTTTTATTTTTATTCCTTTCATTTTATTTTTTTCAAATAATTCATTTCCAAAAAAAAAATTTGTTTTTGTTTTATTTTTATCTATTTTTACTTTGTTTTTTGAAAATAATTCATTTTTGAAAAAAATCACGATTTTAAACCCCCGCGGATCGTCCGAATTTCAATGAAATTTTTATTTTTATTATTTTCCATCTTTTATTTTTTTTATTTTTTTAAATAGTTTTTTTTTAAGAAAACGAATGAAAAACACGATTTTCGAGAAAAAAAAACGTTGTCGGTCGGGTCAAAAAGACCCATATGATCCACGGAGGGTTAACGATTCGTAAAAAATGGACAAGCATCACGTAAGAATGATGAAAAATGTTAACGCAGGTCGGAGCAGCATTAGGTCCATCGATTCTCGACCTGACCAACAGCAATCCGAACAGTCGCTTGCCAAACAGTCAATACCGATCGCTGCGAGGCGTTAAATCGTTCTTAAAACTAACGTGCGTGAACAATCATAGCGCGAGCGTCAACAAACAACGCAACAAGGTAAATGAGAGCACGGAAAATGTTATAAATATCGAGATAAAGCAATGTTCGCTGTCTTGAAAAAAAAGGAAACGTAACGAGAGGGAAATAACGATGCGAAAGTGTCGCGGATCACGGTCCGCAGGAAAAATCGTTAACTGGGTCTGTCGAGCCTTCCAAATTTCTCTTGTTTTTTCCGGTTCGTTTGACCATTGAAAATCATGAATTTGTGACAATAATTTCCGAAATCCATCGTTTGCGCGAGTCGAACATTGCGACTGTTTTTTTTTTTTACGAGGCCAAATGGAAATCAATGTTTCCGGTTTTTTAATCCTCGTTCAGAGAAAGAGAGAGAAAAAGGTCATGAAAAAATCTTGTCGCTGTACATCATTGTGACGATATTGCGAATTCGCGCTCCGAAGATCGCCTGACAGTTTGCCGTGAGCTCAAGTGCGCTTAACACAAAGATTTCAAATATCCGTCAAAGTTTTATCAAAAACACTAAAGTTATTGATTCCTGGTTGTGATTCATAGAATATATAAACAGAGATTTACGTATTTGACGTTTAGGATGATTCGAATATTATTTTATTTTTATTTTTCCTGAAGGCCGAAAAAAAGTTGAATTTTTAATTAAAAAAAAAACAAATAAAAATTAAAAAACACTGTCCCAGGATGTGGGATCAAGAAATTGCTGCAAATTATTGAAACGAATCGTTTACAAAGATCGCAATAGTCGAATAATTGAAAAAAAAATTCAACTTTTCCGACTTTTTTGGTTTTTTTTTTCTGAAAACTACGGCTCAGCCATTTTTCTCGCTGATCAGAAAGTCCCAAATTAGGAGGAAGCAATTTTTGTTGGTAAATATGCGGTTCGGCTTTCGGAAAAAAAAATGAAAATTAATTTTATTCGAATCAGCTTGATAAATATGTTGGTATATATGAAAAGATTATGAAAATAATGGAAAGTTGTTGGGTCGGTGAGAGACGAGGAGCAGCGACGATATCGATCCAATCGATTTTTTCATCGCATTAATCTTCCGAACCGTCATGAAAAAAATGTTAAAACAAAAAAAAACGATTATTCCGGATCCTTGAATGTCGTAACTTTCGATTTAGAATAATTTAATTATTTCCCAATGGACGTGACTCTGTGGATTAATGAAAAAATAAGATTTTTATGAATTTTCATTCAACTCCGAGGTGCAGCACGGATCACTCAGATAATAGCATTTCTTGCCATTCAAATCGCACACCAAAATAATTCGCGTGTCTCCCATTGCACATTGACCATGGGAATCAAAGATTTCATCATATTTTGTTGATCAAACTTTCTCATATTGTTATTTAATCCTTATAAACTTGGAAACTTCCGACGCTCATTTAATCAACTTAAATGTCAGAGTACAATTAATCATTTATTTCAATGTAGCGAAATGTTGCAAATTGTACAATATTACGAAATGGAATTAACTCTTATATTTATATATACTAATTCCTGTATATATAAATATATATTTAAATCTATAACTGTGTTAATAAATTCAAAGTCTTTTAGCACACGATTTATTTTTTTTTTATTTCCCGCTTATCCTCTTGGCCGATCCTTCAGAATAAATAAAAAAAAAAAAAAAATTGTGGAGTGTCGGTAATGATTAATCGATTTGCAAGGGTAAGTTGCTTGTCAGCTACGACTTGTTATTCGTGTGGAGAATATTTATCGCTGGATTTATAATTACGAAGATCGAAACGATTTTCGATCGATGAAATTTTTTTTTCGTTTATGAATTTTCTATCCAATTCGATGATTTTGCACGATGATGGAAATTGTGAAAAAAAGGCTTTGAAAGTATTTGGCTCGGTGATTTATAAAAAAAAAAAAAACAGGTGCAAATTGACATTTGCAAGTGGCTTCCTCCACATGATCGCACGATGCTCGAATCTTCCTCTGTGAGGAACTATATTTTTTGTTTTGGCTTCCTCATAGAGGAAGCTTCGAGCATCGTGCTGAATCTTCAGGAAGCAATTTGGAAATTTCAATTTGCAGCGTTTTTTCTATTTCCATTTAAATTATATAATTTCGACAAGTTTGCTAGAAAGTGAAGAGGAAGTACAAACGTATACACAATATCTTAGAAAATTTGCAGGAATTAGAGCGGTTGAACAATTTTTCAAAAAACTCAAATTTTCGAAAAATCGTGAAATTTAAACGGTGAAACCGATATTTTCCAAATTCAACATCAACCTTCCTATTACGATTCTCTATTTATAAAAAAAAAACATTAGTAATAAATCTTGAAATTTGCGGAAGCTAGAGCGTCGACACTATTTTTTTGAAAATTTCAAAATACCGTAGAATTCCCATTTTTCAAGCAATTGCAACAAAATTCTCATAGAATGAAGAGTTTGTTTAGATTAACGTCTGTGCAAAACGGGAGCCCTGTAGCTCGAACCGTTCTCGAGTTATGAACGTTTGAATTTTACAGTTCCCGAACATACGCACACGCAGACATGCGGACATTTTTTCTAGATATGATTTTTCGATGTTTTGGGACATTTTAAGCAAATTGATATTGAAAAGTGGAAAAAAAAATAATTTCACCGTTACATAGCTTGCTCCATGGAGAAGCAATAAAGAGAGAAAAAGGTCGGAATTTTGGGAACCGGTTGATGCGAAGGGATTGAAATGCAATGTTTATAAAAATGAGCGTTTTCTCCCGCAGGACAATAGTGGAACGATGGTAAAAGAAAGCTTGCCTCTGGATGAGATAGAGGCCTCGATGAATAACGTGGTAACGAAAGTCAGCGAAGTGGCGGACAATTGCGGAGCGAGTAGCGAGACGAATGTAGGAATAAAGAATCCGAGAATGGTCAGACGTACGACGTCGTTGTACGCCGCGATCAAGAGAATGAAGAGCACGAAAAAATCGAGGCAAGTTGCGAACCGGAAGTGCCTGAAGAATCAGCGAAAAATGAACGTGGAGAATGGGCCGATGGTTAAAACTTTGAGAACCTCGTCGACGAACCATGGGATCAACAAGGCGGGTCTTTTGAAGCCGATCGCGAGTGGATACCGCATGGGGCTTCGGACGAATTTGCAAAATATCGGTAGCGCGCAATTGGCCTCGTCGTCGCGAGCTAAAAAGCAAGAAAAAAAAACGACGAAATTTTCGTCGATCGATCAAAACGTGAGCAACGAGCAAACGAGCGCGGTTAAGCAAGGATCGAAAAGGCTGAAAATCGTTTCGCCTAGAATAGTTAAGACGCGACCGGAAATCGGCGAATCCTCGAAAGTTTCCGGCGAAACCCAAAGCCCGGGGACTCCGACGACGAGCAGTGAAAAAGAAACGGCTGCGATCGTCAAATTTCGCAATAACAAACAAACTGTCAAGGGCTTTGTACGAGCTCGAAAACCTGGTGCGAAAAACGAGGCCAAAACAAAAACGCGGAAAAACGTTAAACTTAAGAGTAAAATATAAAGAAAATGGCCGCTTCGTCCACCGAACATGTTCGCTGCAATAATTTCGCTTTTTTTTCTCGTAGTCGCTTTCCTTTATTCTTAGTCTCGATAAATATCGATCCTCGATTTTTAATTTGCTTGGTACGATGTGCAGGGGAGTGTGACAACTGTGATACGTGTCCTGGACGGACAGGCACGCTCGGAAAAGCGTTACAGGTAATCGAATTAATTTTGTTTGTGTTTATAATGATTCGCGTATTTTCAAATTAATTTTCGAATTCGGAAGATTCGAAGAAATCGTTATCGAAATTTCGGTGCTTGTATTTATTGGAATAAAAAAATATGCTTCGTGTGCGCCATCTTGAATCGGCTCATCCGGTCCTCGAACGCCAACGATCGGTTATTTGTGTTTTGTGCATGAAATTGTTACAAAATTATTATTTTTTTGAAGGGAAAAATTATTATCGTTTAGATGAGGCTCCGAAGAAGGCCCATGAATTTTTTCCGATTTTTTCAAACGTTTTAAAACTGTGAAAAAGCGAAAGAAACGAAGGGCGCCATGGTGCCCGAAAAAGTCGCTAGATGGCGCGCGAGGGCCGGCAAAAGCTTTTTTTGGATTTACGAATTAGCTTACGATTTTCGTACGAAATCGACGGAGACTTCGATGCGATGGAATTGAAATCTTTCTCCCTCTGTCGTATACAAATATTTCTATGTCTATACAAAACGAAGAATCGAGCTGTATATATGGCGATCGACGACTCGATCGATGTAATCCTAACCTCTACGACGCTTTTTTAGCGAACCATCAGAAATGGACGTTTTCTGCGCAATAAAATGGTCGATACCAGTGAATTTGTTAGTGTTTTCATTAAATCCTCAAAATCCACCGGCGATCGAGCAAAAATTGAAAATTCTCTGACCATAAACCACGCGCCGAACGATGATTCTTTCGATACACGAAAATTTCATTGCGGAAGTGAAAAAATTCGTTGGGTTTTGAGTTTTGTCGGATTTCCAGCAAATTTGGCACAAAAAACTCGTCACAATGATTACTTTTGATTTTTCTCCGAAAACGATCTCAACAAAGATGGCCGCCAGGAAAAAATGTAGCGTAGGGCACACGTAGGACGCGACACCTTTATTTTTAGTTGTCAAACGTGAATTCTGCTCGGGCGGCTCTGAGTATAGAACGTAACGTCATTAGCTGAAGATGAACAGCGGCGTTACGAAAAGTTTGCTATAGTCAGAGATCGGCCCCACTCTTGTCGACGTCACTGCGGCTACGAATCGGCGGTCTCCCTACTCATCGGACTCTCCGGGAGCGCACTGTACAGTAGATTCCGTTCAAACGGCATCGAGACGTCGACGCCACAGGAGTCCAGTGTACAGCGACTCACGCGCCCGCATATCTCTGTCCGAACAGGTGTGTCGCGTGTTTGTGGCGGTTTAACGACCGCGTGTTGTCACTGGATTTTATCATCGCTCGGACAAGAGTGGACGCCATTTTGTTTTATTAGAAAAACGTAAACAAAGTTGTACAATTAGTTATTACAAATTTTCTCGAAATGGCATCTTCAAGAATCGTTCTCGAGGCTTTCGCTCTCATTCTCGTATCTACAGTTTTCGTTGTACCAGGTAAGACGCCTTTCCCAATCCATTAATATGCATTTTTTCTACGTCGCCCGGAAATCGCTCGCGAAGCGTCCGAACGATAAATTGTGCGAAAACCTCGCTGAATCGTGTTCATAGCTACACGCGAAAACCTGTTTCTCGTGAATCATTGATGATTAGTGAACGTTCCCAAAAATTACTTTGCGTCTCGTCAAGTCTCTATAGAACTTTGAAAACGCGTCTTTTTCCCATTTACTACGAGGAAATCTCTTGGTGCATTTGTTTGGGCGGGGCGCGCGAGTCCAGTAAAAACTTTTCACTTCTCGCCGCGTGTATTGTTGATTGGATGACTCGTATTGTGAAATGTCAATTAATTCCTCGTTCCGACTGTAGACGGAGCTAGGGACATGTTTATCGATCGCGATCGTTTTTCGGGCGATCGTCACTTTTTTCGGAACAACTTTTTGGGTGAACGAGCTCTAACGGAGGCTTTCGAAACGGATTTCAAAAAGTTTACTATTCTGAGGATTTTCGTCTCAAAATCCATTTTTTTTATCAAGTGCCGAAAAAATTGGTTTTCACCAATTTTTCCATTTTTTTTCAACAATATTCCATTTTCTAATGATGTTGAAGTTTGCATCGTTGCAATGCAACGAAATTATATTTTTCCTTCAGCAGAACTCACAGTTATTATTTAATATTTGGTCGAGATAATAAAACGATCTTCTCTTGCGACCCAAAAACTCAATCGTCACGAAAAATAGTCAGGATTTTTAAAATTCAATAAATAATAAATATTCAAAATGTTTTTCGTTGAATCTCAACGTTGCAAACTTCAGAGTCATATTTTCTACTCGTTCAAGGTCACCCTATGCTTCGAAAATCGGGGCGTAAGGAGATTGAGTACCTTTGAAACTCGTTAATGTCTAAAAACTTGTTAAAGAATTTTTTCATCATTAAGCTTACCACCTTAAGCGTTGAAATAAAAAATGATGAAAAAATTCTAAAAATTTCGAATGTTTTTGTATGGAGCACTTAAGAGGTCGTGTAAAAATTTCACGACGATTAGGAAGCTCGTAATTAAAAAAAAAAACATTTTGCTAACAACAATTTTTTAAACAAGTACAAAAAACTTGTATCAATGAATTTTGTTTTTATTTTGTTGCTTTTCAGTATATTGTAGATGTTGAAAAGTTATGAGATAAAAAAAAAACTTATCGCAAAGTTGTACCAGTTTTCATAAAACCAAATTTGATTGCATTTAATTTATTAACGTCAATTGTCCAATAACGAGCTTCTCAATCGTCGTGAAGTCTTGACACGATCTCTTGAATACCTCGTACAAAAACATACCAAATTTTCTTATCATTTGCGATTTGGGACTCAACATCCTTAATATCTTCACGCTATATAGACGAGTCTCGACCTCTGAACCGATGGATTTATGATTAACCCAACCCTCGTATTGCCTTTTTCTCATCTTCACTATAGCAGCACGTTCTCTTGCCGGAATTTCCGTAATTACATTCCAGTCGCGGAAATTAGCTTCGATCGAGAGGGCAGTCTCATCGAAAGTCGACGAGTGCCTTGCTAAAGCTTTCGCCGCGCAGCCTTCGACTTTCAAAGATTATTATTATATCGGAATAATTTTTTTTGCCTCAAATTTGCAAAAAAAAAAAACAATTGAAAATTATTCAATGGAAATAATTCCCGACTTTTTTTTTCAAGTTTCGCGTAATTAATGGATTTTTGTTCTTTCTTTTTAATACAAAAACAGAAACTTACGTTGGAATGAAATTTTTTTCAAAATTGACGCGCGGAATAAAATTAAGTGGAAAATGAATTTTTCGTGATTTCAACCATGCGGAATGAGAACTTGTTTTTTTTTATAACACTCTGTAAACGAGGTGTGAATTTTTAGCAGGATTTCGAAATTTAGGAAAATAACGAACTATCACGAAAATTCGGGTTTTCGAAGCCATTTTCGAACGAAATAGACAAATGTAAAAATCTGTTGAGCATATTTTTTGGATTTCGAATAATCTATCGAGACTTTTGCAAGTAAAAATCGTTATTGAGATTTTTTTGAATATTTAGAATTTGGTTTTTTTTTCGAAATTTTGATTTGAGCGCTTATCAATCGGAATTCCGTCGAACGAGCACCCTCGAAATCATCGGAGTTGACGATCCGAAATTATCTGCTTTGCGGTTGACTTGGTCGGGTCAAATTTCATGTGACGATCGAGAGCTTAATGCTGCTCAACGAAGTCCATAAGATTAGCAGAAGCATCGCTCAAATTTAATTAAATTTGATCGTTGTTTTATTTTAATTTTTAATTTTTTGTGATTTCGTTTTTATTTACTTTGTTTATTTTTTTCGTTTTTATCAGCCGCTGGCATAAAATGTTATCAATGCGTCAGCACCAACAACGTTCATCCCTTTCAGTGCAACGAATATTTGTCGAGCGATATCGACATGGAGCCGGAATCTTGTGACGCGGTTTTCGGAGCCCAGTACTGCGTCAAACACGTTGGAAGATTCGAGGGTAAAATTGGGGAAAATCATGGAACAGTCCGAAATTTATTCGCTCTAGAATTTTTCGCATTTCCGTCATTCTCGCTCACTCATTCAACTGGGGAATGACTTTTAATCAATTTTCATTTATATCTTACGCTTTTTTGCAGCTTTAACCAACCACCGAAAACCATAAATCGCCACGAACTAACTTTGATTATTTCTTATCCATTTCTTCGTAATTCGTTCGTAATATTGACTCTGGACCGTTGAAATAGTCCCGGAGAGTTGGTTACACGAGTAGAGGGTACAGAGCAAAAAAATGGTGGCCAAAAAACTGTTTGCCATTAATTTAAAAAGAATTTTCGCAATAATTCAATTTCTGAACGTTTCTGAAATATTCTTTGTTCGCAAATTGATTTTACGCCATTTTGTTTCTCTGTGCAAAAAAACTATCGTGATCCGAATGCACGATGAATTTAACAAATCTTTGTAAATATGGTCGCGACGATGTCTTTACTAATCACTCTCTATCATTCGGACGCTTTCCAAGTGCTGGGGATTGATTGCTACCAATGCACGTCAGCCAACGAATGGAAATGCATGGACAGCGAGTTGGTGCTCAATTCGTTGGAATTAAAAAGTTGCGATCACGTTTTCGAGGCGCGATACTGCGTCAAGACGACCGGGAGATACGGAGGTTTTTGGAAACTTCGAAAATGAAAATTGTGTGCTGTCCATACCAAATGCATGCTGATCAATCACTATTGCCGCAAGCACATTTCATGCCTTTCAGTCATTTTATTCCAATTTGGATTTTACGTCGAAAAACACTTGAAAAATGTGTATTAGACTTCAATGCCAATCAAAATCGAATTGCGCGACTGAAAGGGCTTAATTGCACGAAATTCATTCGGGATTTAGAAAATCTTGGTTTTGGCTTCTTAATGCATGCATCTCAATTTTTAATAATTATTCACTTTGCTTTTCCTCTATTTCTTCATCGCTGTGATAAGATGATAGCATTTTGATGCATCAAAATAGTACCTGCTTCGATTAATTAAATTTACAGACTATTTCACGGAAAATAAAATTTTGTTAAAAATCGTCGATATTTTGTTGAGCACGGTGAACTCAATATATTTTGATAATTCCAAAATTTTCGTTATTTTGGCAGAATATTTGGTTTCTAATGGGATTGTCAGTAAAATTTACGATTGGAACGACTAAAATTTGCTTCCGAAGAGATTTTCTAGAATATTTCTTGCTGCGATGACACAATTTTTGGGATTATTCAAACAGAACGTTTAGTTGAACGTATGGAACAAAATATCCATCTTTTCCAGCAAAATTTTGTTAACAGCGTTTTTTTGTGGCTGTGGGGTGACTTGGAAAATAATTGAGAAAGAAAAGGGAATAAAATTTCAAATTAACGTGAGAATTAAATATTTTTGTAGACGGAGTGGGAACCAAGAGATTCTGCTCGTCGGCGGATATGGGAAATTATTGCGAGCACGTGCAGCAGGTAGGAGACACGTTGGAGTACCGAACATGCGTTTACACGTGCAGCAGCGATGGTTGCAATCCAGGCTCAAAGTCGAAACCAAATTTGATGACGACGTTGGTGAGCTTGATGGGATTGTTCTTCGTGCTGGGCTGGTGCAGATGAAAGAGCTGTGGACCTTCGAAGAAGAAGAACTCAGTATCCATTACCAAAACATTATTCCGTCCCATATTAATTTTAGCATGGCTCTCTAACAGAGAGAGTCGAAGATTGTAAAAACGAGATTTTTCATCGTGCGTCGTAAAATCCAACTGTACGTCTAGTTACCTGATATTATTCCGTCCCAATGTAACTCATACGTCTGAATCTCATATGATAGCAAACTGTTTTTTTTTTTATCCTTTGTATATTTTGTATTTTAGAAAAATAAATAAAAATGTGCTCGAGTAAAAAAAACCTCTTTTTTTTAAACTAAATTTGAATTAATTAGTTTTTAAGTCTTAAATTTAAGTAGATATATTGAACCCTTTTCTTTTAAACCCTCCGCGGATCATATGGGTCTTTTTGACCCGAGCAGCAACGTTTTTTCAGAAATCTAAGTTTCTAAAACGTTTTATTCGAAAAAGAAACGAATAAACGAAAATTCCAGAATTTTTCACATTTTTTTTTTCTCCAAATACGAGAGGCATCGGTGGCAGGACGAAAAGGACCCACATGATCCGGGATGCCCCAAAAATCATGATCCGCGGAGTGTATAGAATAAGAGGACCAATCACGAGAGTATAGACACGCGGCACAACTTGCCTTGTCGGTTCGAACTTTTCTTTTCAATACTTGGCGTGACGACGCTGCCGCGTCTCTGGAGGTGCACGCGAAAGAAAAAAGACAACGCCCCATCGTCAGGTCATACTTTAGCGTTTTATTTAAACAAGCTACAGTAAGATAAAAAAAAAAAGGTTGTCGGCGTATCTCGATGCTACGACGAATATTTACCACTACGATTACACATAACGTTACAAATAATTTTTCAATATAATTCGAGTTACGATCGAAAATGTACTTCGGTAGTTTCCTCCTTGGGTAGTCTCTTTCATTGAGTTTGTTAAATTTTAAATAATACGTGCCAGGATGTGCAGCAACAGGCACAAAATTTCGATTGGCCAGAAAACAAAAATAACATTCGAATTACATTATTCTCTCGTAATTCTGCGTAGCACGTATCTTTGGCATTACATACATTGCATATGTATTGAAGGCAATCTTAAGGTATATCGACCAACGATTTTGTTCATTAAATATCGCATATAAAGATTTATACATATGTAAATGTATATATATATATATATAAATTGTTTCACTTGCCTGTTCAAAAACAATGTTATTGACATTGTAACATTGGTAGCGCCAACTATTATTAATTTGCGTGGAATGACATTGATCTAGCCAAAAGTTTACACGATTCATTTCCGCCTTGCTAACGAAGGGTTCTACAAAAAAAAATGGAGGAATTTGCGGATAAGCACGCTAAGGGTTCGCATGACATTTGTAAAAAAAAAAAAAAAATGAAAAACGACGAAAAAAAAAACACTATTCGCTTTTTGTTAATAAAAATACGCCATGTAAATATTTTCTCTCGTGTTATTGGCAACTGAGTGCGACAACCTTTACCAAGTTCCTCTGGCACACACACTTTTAGGGTCCCTCTTATTAGTTCGTGGAAAAATGGGGGAAGGCAGTTTTTAGATCATTTTTTTTAATCTTTTTTTTTGTTTTTTACTGCAAAGGCACGCTAAACACGTTTCAAGAGTGGCGAGTGCTGTACGAGTGCGACACTAAGAAAATAGCAAAAGGTCTCTCCATCGCTCCCGAACAATATCACCCTTCGCTTATTGTTCCAACTGGTTCGTTTATAGATTTTTATTATCTTTTCCTTTCCCGACGCTCATCCAAGATTCTTTCATTGAAAACGTCTAGTTTTTTTTTTTTTTTCATTTTTTTAATCCGGGATGGTTGAGGTATGAAAATACATATAAATATCGTACAAATAATTTCATAAATATTTCCCAGTCCAGGAGGATCATCCTCGATGCTTCAACGGATATCTGTTGAATTTTTTTTCACTATTCTCGATTCCACGGAATTTTTCAGCTTTTTTTCTTATTTTTACGAATACGCGATTTTTTTTCTTTTTTTTTTTACATTAATATCTTAAGTTACGTACAATCTTCGGGCTTGAGGAGAATATTGAATATTTTTCGAATTCGAGTAAAAATCGCTACTCGACGCAGAGAACGATTTTTTTTTCTCTCCGAATGTGCAGCCGTGTGCTAATTATTTTGCCCATGATTTTTGTGCGTTTGTACAACAGAATAATGTCTTAGGTTTACATGATTGAGTGCCATCGCGAATTTACTGTTTTTTCGACGATCGTAGGGAATTAGATGAATGAAAAAAAAATTCAGGACTTGGTTTTTTTTTTTTTTTAAATAAAATTGCGCAATAACGAAGGCAGGAAAAATGTCGAGAGGCACAAGGAGATGGGGAACAAGAATATAGGAATGAAATCACAGAATTCTTCTTAATTAAGGTTCATAAAAAATTGATCGATTGTTTCAAGCGAGAAAAATTGATTTTGCTCGAAAAAAAAAATGATAATTGGTGCTCGTATCAATTGCATTACGAAGCATGATAAACAAATATGTTTTTGTTCTTTCGCCAAGAAGCCGTGGCAGAAAATTTGCGTTAAATGAAAAAAACGCGATAATACTTTTTTCAAGCCAATGAAACGACAGAAACTTGTCGTTTATTTTTCGTAGATTCGTGGCTTGGGATTCCCGGTTGGACGACTCGAAAAAATCGCATTTTTCAATCGCACCAAAACCGGTAAATACTTTCTCACCAAATTAATTAATGACTCTGAGCTTTTCGAAGTTGTTCTTCGAGCTCTTTGACACGCTGTTGACTGTTGGTCAGTTGACGACGAACCAGCCTCAGCTCGTCCGTTTGACGAGCGTACGCGAGCCTCAACTCTGCTTCGTTGTTCGGGATCTCGACCGATTCCAACACTTTATTGTCGTTAATGCTCGTAGCGACGATATTGTTCTGCGTCAAAAATACAATCGGCGTTACCAGCGATAGGGACATTTTTTTCCTAACGTACGATCATCATGAATTTGCATTTTTCGTGTGTAAGCGATGAGTAGAAAAATCGTGCCGATTTTTTGGCCAAACTCGAATCTTTCGTTCGGTGCTCAAGCTACGGAATGGTTTTTGGGGTTCAAAGGCAAACGATGGGTCATTCGTGTCCGGGTCAAGTCCAGAAAACTGCACGTCTCCATGTTTATCGTTTTTTTTCGATGAAAAAAATTATCATTATTTGGTCAAGAGTTAAAAAAAGCTGACGATTTTTTTTCACATTTTTTCAAAAGTTGAAAAATCGGCAATAAATTGAAAGAGACGAACGACCAATCGACCGTCGAGGTTTCTTTTTTTTTCATGAGGATTTTGTGGCTGGTACGAAAAAATTGGGCGAACTAAAAAATGTTCACCAATTAAAAAAAAAAAAAAATCGATTTTCTCACAAATTTTTTTCGTTTCCCCAAAATAAGCAAAAGCAACGAATCGAAACTCATGCATTCAGGCACAAAGCAGTCTTCTACGGTAATACGGAGATACAGTCTTTGCACAGCTTGGGAGCTCGTTCCCGAGAGTCGGAAAAATCGAACGAGCGAAAAATCCATCGAACCGACAATTATTATTTTTTAAATCCCACAAGAAAACATTAGAAAATGACAAAAAGACGAACCAATATTTCGGACTCTACCTACCTTGTTGGAATAATGGGAATACGTTCCAAACTTGCAAACGAGCTCATAGAATTGGGTGCTACATCTTGATGGCTTGAGATGGACCATGCAAAGCGTTAGTGTGTGTTAAAGACAAACTATTCCAATCTTTCAAAGGAAAAAAAAAATAAAATCTATGCTTTGATTGAAAATTCAAAAAATGCAAAGCGTCAAAAATCGTATTAGCTAATTCGGCACGCTCGTCCATTTTTATTATCGGCCTGTTAATCGAGCAAACACAAGACAATGAAAAAAAACACGAATGCGAAAATACAACGACACTGTGGTCAACGAATTTGTATTATTTTTCGTTTGAAAAAAATAAAAATAAAAATCTATAAATAATAATAAAACGAGCTTTTTTTTGGAAATTGAATAATTTCTCACCTGAATGCTGACGTGGCCGAATCGCTGTTGCAGCTGATGAATTTTGGTGCTTTGGTTGCTCGAAGTTTTTTGGCTCTTTTCCGAAATATCGAGCAGATCGACGGATCGATAATCAGGCACGGTCTCGGTCGATAAAAATGCGAATTTCTTTTTCGTGTTTACGTCGCAGCCGTTTTGATTTTTCGTCGATCCCGTTAGCTGACCGGTTTTGTACACGCGCGGCTTGTGCGTCGTTATTCCACCTCCTGCTCGTTTTCAACGGAAACGATATTTGAGAAAAATTTTCGAAAAACTTATTTTTTCGAAAATACAAAAAAAAAGCTTTTTTTTTCGTGATAATTCAAAAAATTTGCAGTTATTTATCAATTAATTAGGGAAATTGTAAATTTGAGGAGAAAAAAAAATGATCAAGTTTGTAAAAAATGAAAGAACTTGAAAAAAAAATTTGAAAAACTTTTTTCTTCACGTTTAAAAAAAAATATCAATTAAAAATATTGTCAATTATTGAATAATTTCATTTCGCGCAGATTATTGAAAAAAATTGATGGAAACCTTTTTCAAAAAATGAATTTCCGTTTTTTATTTTTTTCAATCGTTTCCAAAAAAATAATTGAAAAAATTGGCAATTATTCGGTAATTAATTACGAAAATAATAAATTGAAACGGAATATAATGAAAAAAATATCTACACGATTTAAAAAAAAACGCTTTTTTTTTAAATAATTGAACAAATTGACAATTGAGAAAATTGGCAATTGTTTGATAATTCGTTATGATGATTATGATCTCGAGACGAAAAATTGTTGGTAATTTTTATAAAAAAAAAAAGAATTACCAGTTTTGAGAGAAATTAGGATCGGCGGACTGTTCATTCCGCTGATCCAATCTTTGGCCGAGAGTCCTGGCGTCGTTCCCACCGTGTCAGGGTACAAATCCTCTTGGAACTGATCGCTCTGACGATACAAATAATTATACAGTGAGATTTTTTTTTATTTCTTTTTTTTAAAGAAAAAAAAGCAAAAAAAATGTTAACGAAACTGTCTGGAGATAGCAAGCCTGGGAACTTACTTTTCTCGGCACTATCATCGAGATCGGTTCGCACATTCCTCGAGTCGCGTGGAGCTTATAAAACCTGAAAACCTCGCAAGAGGATGTGTTGATTCCACGTTTTGGCATGACCCCCAATCCCCTCTGAGGGTTTCCAGAAATAAATTGACTGAGGTAGTGCAACCATGGGGCTTCGTTGACAACCTCGTAATAGCGAATATTTCCATCGCCCTGAAAACATTTTCTTAATAAATAAAAAAACCACAAAAAAAATTTTTCTTTTTTTTTTCCTCGCAATTTTTTCCTGCCGAATTTGTGGGAAAATGTCTGGACGTGCATGAAACTTTTTCACAATCGAAAGCAGCCAATTTTAATAAAATGTTCCGGAGAAAAAAAACGTGCTCGTCTGTTTACCTTTCCGGCCAAGTAAACCATGTTCGTGTCGTTGTCGCAATAGGGAAAGACGATACCGCTGGAAGAATCGATCGTTTCGCAAGTAAGAGGAGCGGACAAGTCGAGCTGACTCCAAACGGCGTATTGACGGTCCGAGTGCCTGCTGAATCCCGTAGTCAACAAACGCCCCGAACCACCGAGAAATACCACTTTGCTCGCTTTCGTTCCAGCGTGACACGTGCCTTCCTAAAGAACGAGTGTCAAAAAAAATACAAATTTCAATATAAAATCCAAATTATTTGAAATAATTAATTAAAATAATAATAATAATTAATAATTATAATGATAATTAATAATAATAATTAATTGAAAATCGTTCATTAATTATGTTAATAAATATTTTAATCATTAAAATTTATTAATTGCATTAATTAATTTGGTTAACTAAGAACTTTTTCTCGGTTTCTCATTTTTTCATCGTTTGGTGTCACAAAATTTGTCCGCTTTCCAAATTTTAATTACGTGACGTAAATTTTCAGTAAAAAATATGAATTATATAAAAAATTCATCGATTATAATTATAAATATTGTAATAATTAAAATCAATTAATTGCGTTAATTAAATTAGTTAATTAATGCAATGAATTTATTTTTGATTGATTTTTCGTTCAGTTTCTTCTCATTTTGTTTATTTTTTTGTTAGTTTTTAGTTGTTTAATGAATTAATTATAATGACTGATATTTCAATCATCAAAATGAATTAATTGCATTAATTAAATAAGTTAATAAACGTAATTAATTTATTTTTACTAATTAATTTATTTTTCCCTCATTTTTCAATTATCATGGTCGCAAAAATTTGTCTGCTTTCGAAATGCAAATTATTTGGGGTTTTTTGAGCGAAAAGAGAAAAGTTTTGGCCGAAAAGAATTTGAGGGCAATTTCTTCAGGTCGAATGATTCTCTCCGAAATGATTGAGATTGGGGGAGAAGGTTTAAGAGAAAAGAACTGTTAAAAGTGATGAATATGGATGAGACGAACCTCCACAACGAGGCCGGAGCGAGGCTCGAAGATCCTCAATTTCTTGTCCTTGCAAGTAGTCGCTAATAGACTTCCGTCACGATTCAATGACATACTATAAATAACGTCAGGATGACGATCGATAACGCTTATTGCTTCGCCTCGATTGATATCCCAGACGATAACGAGATGGTCGAAACCAGCGCTGAACAAAACGTTTTCGGCCACCGGATGCCATTCTATGTAGGCCACTCGTCTCTTGTGGCCCTGCAGTTCCACCAGCCAGTCTGTCAAGTTTCTGCAAAGTCCACCATCCGGTATGTGCCATAATTTCACCTACAACAATTATGCATTTAATCATCTACATTGTCGCGTAATAAAATAAAAATAAATAAAAATAAACAAAAACGCATAAAAATGAATAAAACTCAATAAAAATAAATAAAAATGAATAAAAATAAATAAAAAGGAATAAAAATAAATAAAAATAAATAAAAATAAATAAAAATAAATAAAAATGAATAAAAATAAATAAAAATAAATAAAAATAAATAAAAAATAAAAATAAACAAAAACGAATAAAAATGAATCACAAATAAATAACAAATAATGAATAACAATGAATATCAATAAATAATAATTAATATTAATCGATGATTTGATGTAGAGTGAATCTTGAGATGCAAACATTACCGATTCGGCAAAAAAAATCGCAGACGCTGTTAAATTTTTAAACCGACATTTTTTTTTTTTTCAAATTCAGTGAATTTTATTTTTTCTTTCGTTTGTGCGGAGATTTGTGTTTTGCGGATTCGAAATATGTCGGAACTGTAGATGATTCTGTAGATATTTTCAAAATTTCGATATTTCTGGAGTATTCTTTAAAATCAAAGCGTCGAGAATTGTGGGGAAGAAGTAGAAATTGGAGAAGGTGAATTTGGCACGGAATCTCCGCTCCGATGAGTTTGCTCGAGAAATAGAGAAATAGTGAAAAAAATCAATGAAGCGAGAAACTTACGGTGCAATCGTCGGAGCAGGAGGCGATTACGTTGTCGTTGAACGGGTTCCACTTGATATCGAGAACGGGTCCCGTGTGCCCGGTGACCCTATTCGCGTTAAAGTCCAATCTGCCAGTCTGAGAAAAAAAAAAAAATGTAAGAAATCAAAACGAAAAAGCGTCGATGAATATTTCGAGATTCGAGCGAATCCAGTTTATTTATTTTGTTTTTTTAATCAAAAGGCGAAAAAGAATTTCGTGGCTCAGCATAATTGAATTTCGAATTTTTTATCGTGCCATTTTTTTTACTTTCCATTAAAAAAAGAAAAAAAAAAACTTTCTTCGCGCTGCCACAGTTTCCACGTTTTTCTACTGCAATTTTTCATATTCGCATAATTATTTTCTGCAGCATTGTTGCAGCTTTTTTTGTAACGGATTTCATGGGTTCTTGGAGCCGTTAGTTCGCTGCAACGAAAGTGGCAAATTGAGTGTAAATGAATCCGCGCGGAGAGATTGGACAATCGGAATGATAGAGCGCGGTTTCTGTTGAATTTACGAGATGCAATTAACATCGAGAAATAGCAGTGAAAGTATGGCAGTCGCTGAGTGCATCGCTCGTCTTCATTTTCTCTCTTCGAAAAGAGACACGCTGACTTGTCTACGCCTCTGAACCGCATTTGCTCTCGTACATTAGTTAAAATCTGGACATTCGCGTTCCTCGTGACGAACCCTCGCGCGATTAAAATTCTACGAGCGCGACTGCGGAGTGAATTTCGAGTTTGCGTCAAATTGTTTGAAAGAAAAACCCCAATTTGTCGAAATCATTGTTTTTTTTTTCTATATTGAAAAACACCATAGAAAACCATTTTTTGAAAAAAAAAACAAAAAACGTGAATGGTCGAAATTTTTGTTTTTCATGGCTGCATTGAAAAACATCGTAGAAAACCATTTTCTTAAGTAAAAAGTAAATTTTCGAAACTTTTGTATTTTCATGGTTTCATTGAAAAACACCATAGAAAAAAAAACCCCCATAGAAAACAATTGTGAGAAAAAAAAAAAACAAGGAAACGTAAATTCTCGAACTTTTTGCTTTTTATGGCTGTATTGAAAAACACCATAGGAAAAAAACCCCATAAAAAACCAATTTTTTGAAGTAAAAAATGAATTATCCAAGTTTTTGTATTTTCATGGTTTTATTGAAAAACACCATAGAAAAAAAACCCCCATAGAAAACAATTTTGAGGAAAAAGAAAAACAAGGAAACGTAAATTGCCGAACTTTTTAACATGTTTATGGCTGCATTGAAAAACACCATAGAAAAAAACGCCATAGAATAGAATTTAATGAAAAATGATTTCCAAACTGCTCCAAACTTTTGAGTCCCTTTTTCTTATTGTTCAGCAATTGCGTTAAATAATCTTACGGGGCCCCATGAAAAAAATGAATTAACGCTGCAATTTTTATTTTTCGAGTGTTGCAGCAGAAAGAAAAAAAAATTCGAAAAATTCAGAGAATTAAAATATTTGATTCCGATTTTTTGACTCACGTGATCCAATGGTAAGACTATGAAAGCGCCGCCTCCCGCAACCTCTGTCACGATCGCCAGGAACTTGGGGTTCACCGCACAAAATTGTGAATCGTGGGCGTTTTTTGTGATTTTTATGTTGTCGTAGCATTTGTCGCGTTTCGCTGGCACACCGTACACGTGACGGAACTTACTGCTACGCACGCCACGGAACCATGACTGAAAAACAAATAAATTCACACATTTTTAACTCTGGACGTAAATATTTAAAAAAAAGCCTTTAAGGACGTTGTATCGCGACGGTCAAATCTTAATTTTTCTTTTCAGTTATTTTTGCATGCAAAAAATGGTTTGCGAGCCTAAGTTCATTCCAAAAATTTGTTACAAATTGTCTAAAGAACAACATACTCAAAATCCAAGGTTTTCTGAGGTAATCTGTATTTTTTCAATAATAAACAAAATTTGGAAAAAATTCAACAACTGATTTTTTTGAAAAACTGAATAAAGCTTCTTCGGTGTTACATAAAAGTGTATGCAAAGTTTTAAGAGCCTTCACCATTTAGAAATGGAAATATTTAATGTTGAAAATTGTAACTTTTAACACACGCTCTTGTGAGAAACTACAGAAAATTGTGATTTTTATAAATAAAAATCGCGCGAGCTGTCAGATCACTGTTTTCTTATTTCATATATATATCGCAGCGAGTGCTCCTAACCTAGAAAAATATCGTGAAGATTTCGTGGAGTTTTCACGGAATGAAATAACGATTTGTGCTTAAAAATCAAGGCAAACATCGTGCAGTTATTATTCAAGTCTCGATTGAGTAATTAGCATTGTTTTTAGTGCCGGAAGTATCAATCGGACTTCCGCGACCGCCTACAACGGTACAAAGTCTCGCCACCAGCAACGCTCCAGTCGCGATCCTCGCTTTATAAACGCGATGCATAAAACATCGAGCCTATGAACGGGGCTGGAAAGGTCGTTGAGAATAACGCGACGAGTCACAACATTGAGTCTTGCACGTTGTTACAACGTGGTAAAGAGTATCGATCGGGAAAAACAATTCTCAATTGCACAATAATTTCTCGCACGTAGAGGCTTTTCGATGCGCAATTAAAATTTTGTTTTCCCGGAAAAAAATGATAACCAGCTGACCCAAAATGTAATTCGTTACTTTCCGAGGTTTCGTGGCGCTTTCTCCACATTCGGTAACTGTTATGATACACTGGGTCAATTTGACCCGGAGAGTATTTCGATGAAAACGAACAAAAAATGTACTCGAAAAATTTGTCAATATGCGCACGTCATAAAAATTAAAAAAAAATCGATTTTTTTTTGAAAAATTGACTTTTGGAAAATTCACTATTTTATAAAAAAAAAAACAAATCGGAACTTGATTATTTTCCACTATTTTCCGAACTAACAATGCCAACAATAAAAAATATCGAAAAAAATGTCCGGGTCAAATTGACCCAGTGTGTACTCGACGGCTAAATGATTCCCTCTGCGGAGAAATCGAATTTCTTGAAACGCCCTTAGGCCTGATTTGTAAAAATCGAAAAATCGGGCTGAAACTTCCATGAACGCCATTTTGCTGGGCAGTGACGAATTTTGAGAATTAAATTAATGAATGGGAGAAAAATCCAATAATAAAAAGCGCGTCATTTTTTTTCTTGTGTTCCATGAACTCATCCGAAATATTACGTCAGTCGCGAGTAATACACACGACAACGAATTCCTAATGGAGAAGCTATAGACAAGAAACACGCACAATGTGTACGCGCGAAGTCGATCGCGAATCGCTATAAAATTTATTCACCGCCAATTTGTCCTCCTCGCGTGGAAGAAGGTCAACGATTAAAATTTCATACCACTAACATTCAGCATCTCCATTATCGATCTCTCGGGAATCGATAACGTGCCGGACATTTCATTTTTATTCTATTAGCAAAACCGCGAATCGCCCTCGTTGAAGTGAAAAATCTAGAGGAAAAAAAGGTATAGCGATCGAAAAAATGGGAGCGACTTGGATTTCGGCTACAAAAATCCATCTTGCTCCCTCATAGTCCCTCATAATTTTTTTCCCAGTTTTCAATGTTAATGTCAAAATTTCCCAAAACATCGAAAAATCATAATTAGAAAAAATGTCCGGATGTGTGTGTGTGTGTGTATGTTCCGGAACTGTAAAATTCAAACGTTCATAACTCGAGAACGGTTTGAGCTACAGGGCTCCCGTTTCGCACAGATGTTAATCTATACAAACTCTTCATTCTCTGAGAATTTTGTTGGATTTGCTAGAAAAATATCAATTCTACGGCATTTTGAAATTTCCAAAAAAAAAGTGTCGACGCTCTAACTTCCGCAAATTTCAAGATTTATTAGTAATGTTTTTTTTTATAAATAGAGAATCGTAATAGGAAGGTTGATATTGAATTTGGAAAATATCGGTTTCACCGTTTAAATTTCACGATTTTTCGAATTTTACGAAAATTTTTCGAATTTTGTTGGAATTGCTAGAAAAACACGAATTCTATGAAATTTTGAAATGTTCAAAAAAATATTGTCGACGCTCAGACTTCCGTAAATTTTAAGATTTATTACTAATGTTTTTTTTTATAAATAGAGAATGATGAAAGGAAGGTTGGTATTGAATTTGGAAAATATCGATTTACCGGTTTAAATTTATACGATTTTTCAAATTTTTCGAAAAGCTGAGTTTTTTGGAAAAATCGTCTAACCGCTTGAATTTTTGCAAATTTTGTAAGATGTTGTGTACAAGTCCGTACTTTTTCTCCACTTTATAGCAAAGTTGTGAAAATCATTTGGAAAAAGGTAAAGAATCGATACATGAGTGAAAATTTTATTAAAATCGCTGCCAATCGGTTCCTCAAGATTTTTTCGTGTGCATTTGAATCTTTATACTGAACTCTCTAGGAAAATCGACAATTTGCTGGGTAAAGTCTGCCCAAAGCTCAAGGTCGCGCTTCTCGATTCCGTTGCCTAACGGTAAATTTTCGTTAATTCCTAGACCCGAGCTCGGCCCATAAATGCGGAAGTCGTAGCTGTAAATATGGAAAGTGAAAATTTTTCTGTCCGCGATCGGAATAAAGAGGATCCGGCCGATTTCCACAATTTTCCTCGCGAGGCCCGAATCGTTTTCGAAAATTTGACCCGCACAACGGAAAACTTTGGTCGATAAAAAAAATCGTAAAAAAAAAAAAATGACGATGACGATCGTCAGGAGAAAAAAAAATCTCAAAAGTGACGAAAAAGATAGTCGAGCTTTCGGAGTGAAGAGAGTGTTTTGCTTTTTTGTAGTACCGCGCGGTGGAGCGTTGGAGGCGTTGGCGTTGTCTGCTCGCGGCGGCCCGAGATGCAAAAAGCCACGGTTTTCGCGTCTGGAAACCGAAGGCGCGCAGATCGTGCAATTACGTTCAACTGGTACGAAGCGTCGAGACCTCCCGCGCGCGGGCTCGTAGAGGGACGCAGCGGCATGAAGAAATGCCCAGAAAGTGTGTATATCTATATATTGCGTTCCGGAGATCGAGTTGGCGTAAAAAAAAATGTATCTAAACTTTTACGGCAGGCCATGCGTGTCTAATTGCAATTTCTTCGTGTGGACTTGGCATTTCCATCGAAATTTCTTCCAAACATTGGCCAAAAAAAAAACATTTAAAAAAATCGATTTTTTCTTCGAAAACGACGAGTTTTCGTTGAAAAAATATTTGCGCGTCTTCCCGAACGGCGAAATTCTTCAGCGACGTAAACAAAGGAAGAAAAATAATAAAACAAGACTTACCTGCTTGTCGTTGGTCATGATCGACTGTCTGACGATCGTCGTCGTCGGTCTCGGAAGTCGAGAAGGTGCAGGCCAGAGGAGGCGGGAGGGGGGTCATGTGCGACGACAATGACCGACGTAATTGACAAGCGGCAAGTCCATGCAAAGAGGCAAAACAAAAAACAGAGCGGGAGAGAAAAAAAAACACTCGATCCCCGCGAATTATCTTCGTTTTATCTGCAAAAAGATGAAAAAAGAAACCAAAAAACTAAAAACTAAGACTCGAATATGATGACGAAAAAAAAAAACAATTCGTTTGTTTATTTCGTAATTTTTACAAATTTTTCAAGTATTTTTCGGAAATCCCGCATAAAAAAGTGAAATTTTCGAGGAAAACGCTCCGGGCAGCCAAACTGTACACAAAGGATCGATTGTGACGGTAAAATCGTAATAATCGAAATTATTTACGATTTTGTAGAATATGGAAATGGAAAAGGAACCGGAATGTGAAATTTTCGAAAAAAAAATAATTGATAACAAATTTAGGGATTTAAAAAAAATTTAATTCAAATTAAAATCAAATTTAATTTAATTTTGATTTTAAACTTGAGGATTTTAAATGGAAATATAATTACGTCGATGGCTGAGCGAAACGAAAAAAAATGAGATAATTGTTGATACAAAGAGATAATTTGTGTGTGTGTGTTTGCTGTACAATTACGATGCGGCGTGACGCGTATAGATCATAGGATCGATAACAAATCCGAGCCTGAATAGTATATCGTGGCGTGTTATGGCAAAAGCGATAAAACCGGAAGTGAAACGGAATTTCATTGAAATATTGAAAGCGCGCAGCGATGTTTCGTCGAAAGAAAAGAATTTTTCGTCGCGGAGGATACACAGCGAACGAAAATGAGGTTTTTAGTTGGAAAATGAATAAATTCGACAAGAATGCTCCAAGTATTTATTTGGGTGTATGGGGCGCACAGATTCCGCGAAAGACGAACGCGCCCGCTTGGACGAGCTGTCGAGCTCTTACTGAAAGGCCCTAAGCCCGCCGTAAAGACTTGCCGCGGCTCTCCCTCGCTCCGCGCGCCAGAGATATACGAGAAACACGTGACTATAGCAAGAAGCAGAACGCGCTACAACATGTACTGTAGACGCGTAGTGTAAACACGAGGCAGAAAACCTCCGAGCGAGAGCGGATCGTCCACGCAGGGAACAGAAGAACAAGTTTTTTCTTCCTTTTTCTTTTCTTCTCTCTTCTTCCTCTTCTTTTCCTTCCTCCTCGCGCACAACTCCGTTAAAACGCACGTTACGTTACGTGTGTTACAGGAAAATTCCTTTTCGCAGTACCCACGCGACGCTTCGACTAAATAAAACGCTTTTCCTCGCGATTTCAAACGATTTCGCTGTCGTTTTTATTTTCATTCTCGTAATTCTATGTTTTTATTGTGTCGGATGAATACCATTTTTTTTTACCAATTCGAAACATAATATTTATGTCCGTGCGACTCATTCAAGCAAAAGCTAATGCGTTTACATATTTATTCCGAGACTCGTCGTCTTTCCTTTCTACCATTGTTTCGTACAGCTGAAGCGCTGTCCAGTCGTATCAGTTTCGGAAGATAATAAAAACGTTGGAAAAAAAAATCCGCCATTTTTTACTGCATTCTCGAAATTCATAAATTCGATTTAATTTTTACGCGACACTCGCGATATTGAGAAAAGTTAAAACTTATTTGTCGGTTACAAAAACGTTCCATTTCTTCAATTTTTCAATCAAATATTTCGAGCAGCAATTTTTAAAAAACGCGAACATCGTTTTGCGCGGGAAAAACTTGGAGACTGCAATAAATTATCGATAAATCGAGTGCAGACAAAGTTTATAAATCAAAATTTGATTAGAAGTTGAAAAAAAAATGGTGTTTGCGTTATTCGAACCGGAATCTCGTAAATACTCGGATTTTCCATGCATTTGCGATAATCGATATAATGCTGTGCAGCATGTATATATGTCATATGATAAAGAAGCGGTTTTTAGTACCGGTCGAACCGCAAATGATCGAGGCACGCGTTTAGTCACGCAGATCGTGTTATTTTCACAAAACTCGGTTAACTATGTTGACATTCTACCGGGTGTGCGGCGAGAGAAATTTCTCCGCGCGCGCAGAGAAAATGGCGGAAATGAGAAAAAACGTTTTCAGATTCGCTGGTTAAGGAATTCGCGGCTTTGCGACAAGCTCGAGAATTCCAGTATTGAAAAGAAACTCGAGGAGAGAAATTGTGTTTCTCTCCTCGTGTGGAAATGCGAGTTTCGATAGAAAAAAGTGGGGTTATGTTGACAAAAGTTGAAAGTTTCTCGCGTGTGACGAGAATTTTTGTTATTTTGTCGATACGATTGCGCGAATAAATGAAAACTATGCAATTTTCCATGAAATGGAATTGTTGTTGATTATTCAATTGTTGGAACAGAAAAAAAAATGGTCGACAGTCACGTGGTCGATATGACGCCATGCCTATTGTTGGCGCACGCAGGATGGCGCTTCTAAGAATTGCAAACTCTTTTGTAGGCTTGTCCCGTACCCCGGCAATTGCCTCGAGTCCCAAAAACGCGTTTTAATTATATACCGCATGTGCATGTGTTTGTCAAGGTATTTTGTCGTTACGCAGTCGGAACAAGCCGCGTAAATAAATGGTTCACGAAGCCCGCCGCGCCGTGCAACGATAGAAACCTACGCCAACGAGGGCGAAGGTGTTATATATATTTATAGAAATTCAGCCCCTTTCCGCGCGGCGTCTCTCGATCGCGAATCGATCGAGCTTGCACGTTTCAAGCCTTATTATGAAAGTAGATCGAAACCTGAGGAAGCACAACCGTCCCTCCCTTTGATCTAGCTTGCTAGACCCCGCGAGCCGATAGTGGCTCGTTATTGGATCAAAGAAAATGAATGCATAAACTTGGAAAACCGTGAACTCGATCGAAAAACAAAATGGCGGATTTCCATTTTGTTTTTTTTTCAGTTTCCCTGCGCCCTTGAGGGACCCGCGGTTTTGGGCAGTTGCCTCGTGCCTTGTAAGAAATGTAGAAAAATGTAAAGAAAAATCATTTTCGATTTTTCACACGCGTAAAAAAATAAAAATGGCTTTTTCGATTGCCGGTCAAGGAAAATAAATGACAGACACAAATAAATCGGAAATTCGATATTATGAATTTCCAATAAATAGTCGATATCGTAAAGAAATCGAATTTCTCAAAACTTGTTGCCTTATCGCGCGCTGCACTCGAACGAGCCTCACTCATTGACTGATTAAAAGTCCACAACGTTAATTCGTCCTAATTACTATATTCCGGTGCGCGCGTTCCCGATCGTTCGCCCGGTCCGTCGCCGGAGGTTATTAAGGGAAATGGACAGCACGCGGGGCGGGGAAGGGGGAAAAAAATTCCATTCGACTACAAAAGATTGAACAATCAGCATCGAAAACGCGGGCGCATTTCCCAGCGTGTCTGGGGACGCAGTTTATCGAGACAAAAACACGCATCGACCGCGCGTCACCGAAACGCGCTACGAGGGTGGAATATGAAGAATTCACGTTCAACAAAAAAATGGGGTCCCCGAGCTGCCAAACCATATCGTCCTAAGCTCGCGCAAGAAAAAAGGAGTTCGGACAAAAAAATTCTGTCAATTAGAGCGCGTCATATTTCTCAAAAGACGCAGAGGTCACTCGACCATTTTGTATACATGGACGACGTGATATTTACGCTTTGTTTCTTCGGGAAAGGGAATGAGGAAGGGGAGATAAAAAAAAAGATCGAAAGGTCACACGAGCATTTTTGCGAATATTCAAACAAATATGCAGATAAAAAAAAATCGTGTATTCAATAATTTACATAAATAATAATAATAACAATAATAATAATTATAATGGAATTCGTGCTGAAATGAAAATCGAACTAGAAAATATGCAAATGCAGCGTGAAGCACACGCTGAATATTTACCGACATTCATTAATAATTCGGTCTTACGTACTAATCACATTTTCTACGCAATATAAAAAAGTACAGAAAAAATGGAAATAATAATCGAGCCAACGACCATACCACGCTGAAAGCACCAGTTCTCGTCCGTATAATAAGCATCATCGATAATAAATAGGACGACAAATATTTGGAACTATAAATTAGCGGTTTTTATCGAAGTTTCGAGACTCAAAGTGCATGTCTAGATAAACAACATCCATTAAATATCACACGACATAAAAAATATAATAAAAATGGTGTCGAAAGCATGTCTTACTCTCTCGCTGGGCTTATAGCACGCTCTAGCGTCCACCATATTGTTCAACAAGTTGTGAGGATCATCCTTGACCTCTAGCCCAAACTTAGACTCGAATTGTTCCTTTATCCGGATCATTGCACAATCAGAAATGCTGTAGCCCATAAAAAAAATATTTATCTCTATATGGAATGTATAAAATTTAGTATAAAATGGTGTCGCGGCTTCTGTCGGCGTTTTTCACGGTTGTGCTTCTATACTTTACGCGCTGCCATTTGCGGACGTGCGTGTGCGTGCGGCTTCTTGTGCCGTTGTGCCGCCCTCTGGCGAACGCTTTCTCAGGCGCTGCGATTTATTCGATCGGATTGGCTTTTCCACGTTTTTTCGACTTTCCGGGAGTTTATTTTTGCCGGAGATCGGGCATTTTTACTGGAAAGAGTTTTCCGTTGTTTTCATCGAAGAAAATTCAGTTTAAACGATGGAAAATGCTTTTTCAACGCGCAAATGCCAATTCTGTAATTTGCCACTCACGCCATCTGTCAAGTTGAGAATCAATCGAATCGGCACCCCTTCCAGCGTCCCCGACCAATCAGAAACGCCCACAGCTAGAAATATTCCGTTGGAACACGATCGCGTGCGTTTTTTTCAACCTTCAGCGCCATCTCTCGTCTCGCCGCGGTAAAAATAGAGGAAAATTGTCTTTTACAAGAAAATTTGACACATGCATCTTTTCGAGCTGCAATTCATGCCTTACGGAGCCAGGAGTTGGTCGTGTGCAGTACCGATTTGCGAACTCGTTTGGGTTTTTCAAATTTCAAGCCAGAAATCATGGCTTCGAGTGAGTATTGCAATGTTTACGGTATTTTCTTAGTGACGCTGATTATTTATCAATCAATTCGGCCCGCTGAGCCTCTTATTGACAACGATTTTCACGCTTCTATTTCCGCATAACCAAACACCCATGGCATTGGGACTGGTCATGCTTTTTCACTATTGCTACTTTTTCCGCGTACCAATAATATAACCCCCATTCCTTTGCACATACGATTTACCATCCAAATTGACAATTTTCTGTCATGTTTTATTTGCAGAAGGCAAAAAGGGGAAAAAAAGCAAGTGGGAAAAAGTCCCGCTGACAGATTTTATACCGGAGACTCCTGGTGGCATGCCCGCTATGCCCATCAAAGTTACAAGCTGGGCCGATGAAGTTGATGATGACAATGGTGAGTTGTTTTTTTTTTACGGTCCAAACTTTTGCTCCATTTTTTCTTTTTCCTTGACGACCGAGGGAAAATTTCAAGTTTCCGCCAATTCAACAATTTTTAGCTCCACTCCTCGTCATGGATTTGGTGAAATTTCATTCCGGCAACCGCCAAAAATGTTTGACGGCTCATTTTTTTAGATTTTTCTCTAAAACTGTAAAAAAAATTCCATCTAGCCGTCAAGTGACGATGGAACTTGCTCCGTCAATCTTCGCTGTCAACTGCGTCAAAATTCACTTGCATTTTTTTTGGGCACTAGACATTTATACTTCGAGGAAACCTCAAGAACCTGTCGTTCTGCCAACCGCACCACGAGCCGCTCGCGGCCCCGGCGTCGACGAAGAAAATATTCCAACCAATCCACCGTTCGTCGCTTACGTTTCCAATCTGCCGTACGACGTCGTCGAAGAGGATCTCGCTGAATTCTTCGCCGACATGCAGGTCATTATCTACAGAAATTTGTTGAGATATTGGTTCGAACAAAGCGTTTTGCTTGCCTTGATTTTTGGAGTATTTTGTGTGGAGAAAAACGATTCTTTTTCGATTTTTTTGAAAATTCATCCATTTTGAATTTTTTTTACTCGAACAAATTGTTTTTTTCGATCCTTTCAATTTTCAAATTTTTCATTCGGAATGTTTGAATTTTTTCGTCTTGAAAATCGATTCATTTCAAAGATTTATTAATTTTGAATTTTTTTCACATTGCTTATCGATTAATTTCGAAAATTTATTATTTTTCTTGTTTTTTTTCATCTGTAAAAATTCATTCACTTTGAATTTTGAATTTAAAATGATTTTTGGCTTGAATTTATTAGTCTTGAATTTTACCATTTCGAAAATTATTAATCAAAAAAATTTTCGACTCGACCCTTTCAATTTTCAAATTTTTCATTCGGAATGTTTCAATTTTTTCGTCTTGAAAATCGATTAATTTCGAAAATTTATTATTTTCCATTTTTTTAATCGTAAAAATTCATTCGCTTTGAATTATTTCATTTTAAAAATATATCCATTTTGAAAATCGATTACTTTCGAATTCCTGGCAACTGGTAATTTCCATTTTTCGTTTATCACAATTTTTTCATTATCTGCAAGTTAATGAGCTTTCCGGGCAGAGATTTATAAAAATTGGTCCAGTGGTTCTCATCCAAAAAGCGGCAAATCATCTTTTAGCAGGAAAATAAAAAATTTGTAGAGTTTTTAAAAAAAGTGAACGTTCGGATTTCCGTTAGGAAGAAATTCATCATTTTCGTCGCGATGCTCATTGCAGGTGACAAATATGCGTCTTCCTAAGGATACCAACAGACCGAAAGGTTACGGATACGTCGATTTTGAGGATCGCCAAAGTCTGATCGACGCCTTGGCCCTGACAAACACGGTATTTATTTTGAAACTTGTGAAAATATGAAAAAAACGTGAAAACTGAGACAATGTGACTGAGGAATTTATAAAAAGGAGTAAAAACTGATGAGATTTTTATTCCCAAGTCTATAAAAGGTCGACGAGTGAGAATCGAGGTCTCGAACAGTAACAGCGAAGATCGACGGGGTGGTCGTATGGGAATGAATCGCGATTATGGACGTCGCGACAATTACGACGACGCGGATCGCAACTCGGACTGGAGAAGTGGGCCGCGTGACGAGCCCTCGGGCGACAACGATCGTTTCCGCAGCCGTGGCGGTGGCTTCGATAAAGATCGACGCGAAGAACGCGACAGTGAGTTGAAAATTTTCACGTTTCTTAATATTTTTCTTTCAAAATGTTAATTACGCAGCAATTGGCGATAAAAATGCTTCATTTTCTGTTTGACGATTTTTCAAAGTTAGGAATCGGTCCGTAGTAGTTTTGTCGATGCATTTGGAAAACTCCAAAATGCATCAGCTTTTTTTTTACTTGCCAAGGCTCGAGGAAGCCGTAAAAAAATTCATGTCCTGGTTTTTTTCCAGGAAACGTGAAAATGGTTTTTATTTCGAAGTGGGAAATTAGAATTTTTGTGGATAATTGATTTCAGTTTTTGTGGAAAATTCAGTGGGATTTTTATGGAAAATAAACTGTAATTTTTGGCGAAAATTAATTGTAATTTTGGCCGAAAATTAATTGTAATTTTGGCCGAAAATTAAGTGTAATTTTAGCCGAAAATCAATTGTAATTTTTGGCGAAAATTAATTGCAATTTTTGTCGAAAATTAATTGCAATTTTTGTCGAAAATTAATTGCAATTTTTATCGAAAATTAATTGCGATTTTTGGGGCAAATTAATTGCAATTTTTACGGAAAAATAATCACAATTTTTGTCGAAAATCATCGGTAATCGTTTTGGAAAATTAATTGCCATTTTTACGGAAAAATAATTGCAATGTTTTTGGAAAATTGATTGTCAATTTTGGGGAAAAGTAATTGCGTTTTTTATGGAAAATTGATTGCAATTTTTGTGTAAAATAAATTGTAATTTGTGTGGAAAATTAAATGCAATTATAAGGGAAAATGAATGATATTTTTCGTGAACACAGGCTCCGCGAGCGACAACAGACCGGGAGCTTGGCGAGAGGGTCGCGCGCCGCTTCCAGATCTTCCGGATCGCGGTGGTTCTTCGTTCAGCGATCGTCGTGGTTTCCGTAGCGACGACAGAGGAGGCGACCGTGAATTTTCTCGTTTCGGTGATCGCGGCAGCAGAGATCGCGAGGGTTCTGATCGAGGTGATCGGGGTGATCGAGGCGGCGGCAGCAGCTTCGGGCCTCGTCGCAATTACGGTGGCGATCGTGAGCGCGACCGAGATCGCAACTTCGGCGGTGATCGCGGTGATCGTGGTGATCGCGGCGACAACGATTGGGGCAGCAGACTTTCCTCGCGCCCACCGACAGCGGAGCCCGCTGCTCGTAAGTTATTTGCCCTTCAATTTGAAAAAAACCAAAAAAATTTGCGTCCAAAACAGAAAATTGAAAGAAAAAAAATCTCAATGTTTCTCAAGGTCGTGAGAAATTAAGAAAAGCAAAAAAAACATCGAATTTTGCCAAAAATAATTATCAAAAAAATCGTTTAAAAAAAAAAGCAAAAAAAAAATTTCCGCAAGTTCGACGATTTCTTTAATTTTCGCAATTTTTTAAAATGAGTTCAATTTATTTTTGTTGCTGAAAAACAGCCGCTGAAGCACGTACACGCGTCAAGTTGAATTTGCAACCAAGATCAAAACCGATCGATCCGGTGGTGGTAAAGGACGATGAGGTGGACGAGAAACCAGCGTCCGAAGGTGATACGCCAGCTGCAGCTCCGCCATCGGCGCCTGCACCGACGCCGGTACCAGCCGCTAATATCTTTGGTGCTGCTAAACCCGTCGATACTACGGCCCGCGAGCGCGAGATCGAGGAACGTCTCGCCAAGAAACAGCTCAAAGCTGAGGAAGGGTACGATTTTAATAACTTTTACAAATTTATTTCATTCATACGAAAAACCCCAATTTTGGTGCAAAATTTTCACTGAAAATAAATTAATTAAAAAATAATTAATCAATTATTCAATTATTAATTAATAAATTATTTAACAATTAATGAATTAATTAACAATTAATGAATTAATTAAAAAATAGTAATTGATCAATAACTGATAAATTAATTAAAAATTAGCAATTAATCAATAATTGATGAATTAATTAAAAATTAGTAATTAATAAATTAATCGATAATTAATAAATAAATAAATTAATTAATTAATAATTCATTAATTAATTAGTAAGGAATGGATTAATTAATAATTGCTGATAAATTGATTAATTAATAAATTATTCTTTTGATAATTAATAAAATTAATGAATCTTTGTTTTTGAATATTTCCAGAGAACGGAAAATTCCACCAAGAGAAGGTGGCGACAGAGGAGAGCGAGGAGAAAGAGGAGAGCGAGGAGGTTGGGTGAAACGCAATGGGGTGAGTTGATTTATTCGAATTTTCCAAAGACTCTTCTTTTTATCGGGATGATAGAAATTGATAAAGGAAAGTGGAATATTGATTTGAGTGAAAAAAATTGGGATTTTGCTTGCAGGAGGGACGCAGCGAGAACGAGAAAGAACGGCCTCGTCCTGCATGGCGTTCAGAGGAGGACAGAGGAGAACGGCAGGCTGAAAGACCTTCCGTTCGTCATCCTCCGGCTGTTGGACGTTCCGGTGAGAATTCCGTCACATTTTTATCGATGAAATAAATAAAAAATGGACTTTTTTCGAAAATCCATAAATTGTAGACGATTTTTTGGGAAAATTGATTTTTTGGGAAAATTCGCTTAATAATTTTATCGTTTTATTTTTTTTTCGTTGTTTCAATTTTGTCAAGATGGGCGCAATGACACGCGCGGGCCGCCATCTGCGCGAATCGGAACGTCGGCGCCACGCGGTGGTGGACCGAGACCGAGCGAGTCTCGTGGCGCGGAAAGGTAAGGACAAAAAAATTATCAAAATTCTTGAGTCCAAAGAAATATTTTCATCCTCGAAATAAATGTTTTTCATTGCTTTTCGCTTTGTAACAATTCAACAGAGAACGCAAAGAGCGAGACCGGCCAGACGGTGTGCCTCCAATGCCAAAGGCCACCGATGACCCTGCTCCGGTAAGAAAATCCGAAAAAAAAAATTTTTAATGTAAAAAAAAAGGAAAAAAAAAATTCGCATCGTAATTTCGACATTTTTTCGTTCCACAGAATTTTGTAGCTTCCAACAAGTATTCCATGCTACACGAGGACGCGGACGCGGACATAAACTACGACTAGTTCCGCTCATTATAATTTATATCTGCAATTAAATTGTGCCACATGCATCATGATTGGTAAACATAAACATACACACATATGATTAACGATTCGTTTTTCCCGCGTAAGCAGCAAATTTGGTGATTTATTTACCTCGAAAAAAAAAAGAAAAAAACAAAAAATACGTCAACATCGATTTCAAAACAAGAGAAACAACAAAAACAAGAAAACTTTATGCCCGGCGCCATTTTCTAATGAACAAGAAGAAGAAGAAGAAGAAGAAGAAAAAGAAACATTGCTGATTTGTATTTAATCAATTTTATGATTCCTAATATAATTAATAACCTGCGACTGGATCCTTCTCCGTATCTCGAGCACTCGATCATACCGAAGGCTCCAAATAGCAGGATCTATAAATCGGGGATTTGAAATATTATAAAAACGAGATGAAAAAAAATAAATAAATAAAACAATTAAAAAAAAAAAAACAGTGATTGAAAAAAAAAACGTAACGCGACACACTCGAGTCCAGAAGTTGTGTGGCGGCCACACTCGTTTGGGGAACTTTATACTTTAACCAATAATAAAATGAAAGAAACAAGAAAATACGGAAATTATTCATTTTCTCTGCAAATATTGTACAATATGCAAGTCATATGGATGTAATATAATGATGCCGACGAAAACGAACGATTAAAATGATCAATGTACCAGGAACTTACGGAAAACACTAATTATTTGTTTTTTTGTCCCTTTTCGGTTTTTTATTCAAATAAATATTCATTTTCTTTGTCTCTTTTATGGACTTTGTGAGTTTTTTTATGATTTTTCGGTCGTCTAGGTGGCTCTCTTTGCGAGACTTATCACTTGCTTCTTTGCGAAATATTTTACAGCTATTTACACGTGTTTAATGACGAAATGAGGATTTCTGCTCGAGGACCTTTCGTCCGAAGATTTTTACTGGAAAGTTTGATTTTTATCCATTTTTCCAAACCTCGTTCAGGCTCGAAATACCGGAAGTTGACGGAAGTTTTTTTAACCGGAAATGGAGAAATTTGATCGTTTTTTTTTGGGTTTTTTCACTTGTCGAGCTTTTCCAAAATCGTAGGGACATTTTTGCTGGAAAGTTTGATTTTCATCAATTTTTCCAAACCTCGTTCAGGCTCGAAATACCGGAAGTTGAAGGAACGCCGTTTATTAACCGGAAATAGAGAAATTTGATCTTTTTTTTTTGGGTTTCTCCTTCTGACGAGCTTTTCCAGAATCGTATGGAGATTTTTGCTGGAAAGTTGGATTTTCATCAAATTTTTTAAGCTCCAAAATTGCGCAAAACACCGGAAGTTGAAGGAACGTCGTTTTTTTTTACCGGAAATGAAGAAATTTGATCTTCTTTTTGGTTTTTTTCCTTTTGACGAGCTTTTCCAGAATTGTATAGAGAATTTTGCTGGACAGTTGAATTTTTATCAAATTTTTCAAACTCCAAAATTGCGCAAAACACCGGAAGTTGAAGGAACGTCGTTTTTTTTACCGGAAATGGAGCAAATTAATTTTTTTTTTTTAGTTTTTCTGTTTATCAAGCGTTTGTATAACGGAGTTTGGAAATCCTGAATCGATTTTTCTCTCTGCAGTAATTTACCGACGAAAGGTCCTTAAGAGTGTTGCTAAAAATATCGCTAAGACTACAAAATTGAATAAATCGTTGCTCGGAATTGATTGAACTCGAATTTTCACATTAGAGTTTCGTTCACTGCTGCGTCGTCTGTGCCAGTTGGCGTAATTGCTTGAGCACCGTTTCGAGCAATTTCTTTTTGTCCCTTTCGCTCTTCTTCAGCACAGAGAAGACTGTTTTCTTGTCAGACTCGCGAAGTCTAAAGGACAAAAAAAAGAAGAAAATTCATTTTTTGACTGAAAATTATTTCGAGTCGGGAGAAAAAAAACGCAAATTTTTTTCTCGAATTAAAAGTCGATCGAGTAAAAATAAAAAGTACGTCGAACATTTTTTTTCTTAGTTCTCCCGAGACGTGAAATATTTTTTTTTTACTTTTGAATTTTTTGGTGTTTTTATCGATTTTACGAGCTACGAAGAAATTTTTAAAAATTAATTTTTCCAGGACGATGAATTATTCAGTCGTTTAAGAAATTACTCACTTTTCAAGCAAAAGGACAGCCATGTTCGGCGTGACCAAGTTGTACTTGCTGGACTCGTGGCCATAATCGTGAAAATAAGTAGGCCAGTCCCAGCTCATAAATAGATCGAGCAATTGGCGCAATTGTGCGAAATACTGCAATAAAGCACCTTCGGGCAGACCGACGACAGGTTCCGAGGCAGCGAATTCTAAAATTAAATGCTTCCCAATTCAACTGCATCGATCATACAACAACAAAAACCGCAATAATCTTCATTTTTTTCGCCGCAACTTACGTTCGCACTGTATCGTATCCAAATTAACTTGTTGAAGGGCGCCCATAGAAATTTGTTTTAAATCTTCGCTAACCAATATACTTAAAATAGATTTCGCGATATGTGAGCACGCCGATCTGCATGCGACTTGTGCAACCTCGGCCTGCGAATAGAAAATGCATTGCAAAAATTCAAACAGAAAAAAAACCTTTAAAAGCTTTTTTGGTAAATATTTCGAACCGGGGCTGAAGCTCAAAACTGGTTCAAATTTGTTTGTAGCATTTTTCGTCACGAACAAATGATATCCCATGTTATTACGGTGGAACACCATAAAAAACCCATAAACCCCATAAAAACCCCATGAACCCCATAAAAACCCCATAAAAAATAGAAAAAATTCTAGAAAACGTAGGAATTCCATTGGGAAATGAATGGGAAAAAAATACAAGCATTTCGAGCTGCAGACTTGGTTCGGCATAATTAACGAATTTTCGTTTTACCATTCGAAAATTATGATGGAAATGGAATTTATAATTTTAGGGTCGTCGGCTGGTGGACTTACAGGCAAATTGGTGAAACAGGTGAATGTGCTTTGGAGAAAAGCTATTAAATCTGTGATGAAGCCGGAAGCGTGGCCTTGCGGTTCGGCCAAATTCCAATCGTAATTTTCTAGCTCCAAAAATTCGTCCAATTTTTGTTTGAGTTTATCACAAATTTGTTTTTCAGCGTCGTCCCTCGCTACTCTGAACATTGCGGATTTCACTCCTCCGCAACTCAATTGACCCTCGTGAGGAGTTCTATGGGAAAAAATGTGGTTGAGCATTTTTGACGATTTTGTTTGAAATTTTTGTTAATGGGTTTTTCAATTTTTGAAGAATTTCGGTGGGAAATGTCGGTTTTTCTTCTTGGGATTTTTTTTTTATGGGGGCTTCTTACCCCGTTATGTTCGAGACGAATTCCTCGAGATACTTTGTTGAATTTTCGAGATAACCCGTGTTGATAATTATTTGTACAACTTGGAGAAGCGCCAGAGAGGGTTTGCGGAACAAAGAAGAGAGACAACCGCTGAAGGTTCTGGTGAGCAGCAAATTCGTTGACTTGACAATCATTTCGTCGATTTCCGTTTGGGTGAGATTAAGATCCTCGGAAAATTTGAGGCAAGCGTAAATAAATTCTTTGACTTGTTGATAAACTTTGGGGACCATAACGGAGAATGGAAATTTTTTTGGGAAGTCTGCTTTTTGTAGTTCCTCGTCGTGGCAAGGAAACGACTGGCGAATTTGGTCATAGTCGGCCTGGGTCGTGACCTGCATGGGGATTATTCAATTTTCGCGACTAAAGATCATGAAATTCCTTTTTTTATACTAAAAATTGTGCAAAAATGAAAAAATTACTTGGATGGGCAAAAAATTATCCTCGTCCAAAATGTCCCGGAAAACTTGGACCCAATGCTGCATGAGCACTTCGTTGTAATGGACGCGAATCTCTTGGAGCAATTCCCAGAGTTGGCCGACGGGGTAGCCATAATTCTGATTTTCAAAAATCGTGAAAAAAGTTTCATTAAAACTGATAATTTCGTGGCAAGAAAAAAAAAACGAAAAATACTCACTCGGAGCGTGGTATTGAAGAGCATTATGAGGTTTTTGATCTTCAGAATCAACATGGCGTCCGTGCAATATGCCTAAAAAAAAAGGAAATCGTAAAAAACTAGAAATCGTTAATTTTCGAAAAATTGCGACCATTTACCGACCGAGTGGGTTCTCAAGGCATTGACAATTTTCGATAATGCCATTGCCCAAAGTTCCTCGAGATAGGAACGAGTCGCTAACCCATTTCCCGTGTTTAGAATGTGATCCTCGACGACAAAAAAGCCGAGAATTCCATGAACGTAAGTTTGGTATCCGGCGATACTTTCGTGCTGAAAATTTGAAAGCATAAATTTCGATTAACTCATTTTTTTCGACAAGCACAAAAGAAATGAAAAAAAAAAACTGAATTTTTCATTTTTTTCTCATTTTCGAGAACTCGTGGTCGCGTAAAAAATATTTAGCATTCCAATTTCCTTCCAAAAAGCAGAAAATTCCCATTTTCATGTTTTTGCTTGAATTTTTTTTTGCAATTAAACAAAAAGCTCACCATGTTTATCGGTGGCTGGAGAACCAATCGCGCTTGTTGTTTCCGTTGCTGTTGATAATAAGCTTTGAAAGTATCGCCTTCGCGAAGCACGGTGTAAATATGCATGCAGCGATATACGGGACTAAAATCCATGAGATCTTGAGCGCTCAATTCCTCTTCTTCGTTAGTCGACGAGCTTGATTGAAGTTTTTTTTTCTTACGCCCAATAATTTCTGCTTCGCTCACAAGCTGCTCGGCCGTCTGGAAATTCATCATAAAAATTGCCGCAAAAAGTTATCCAACAAGTTGCAAACCAATTGATGCAAAAATTATTTTATCTCAAAATTTACAGATTTTTTCAAATGAATCTATAGAAAAACGATTTTTTCTTAAAAATGATGATTTTTTCCAGTATTTTCGATTTTCGAAAAATTCATTGAATTATACATTTTTGTAGAATAATTTCAAGAACAAGTTTTTCTAGAAATTCATGAAGAATTAAGTTTCTCTGAAAATATACAAAAAAAATAAGATTTTTCAAAATAAATTTGTAGGAAAATGAGTTTTTCTTAAAAATGATGATTTTTTCCAGTATTTTCGATTTTCTAAAAATTCATTGAATAACACAGTTTTCTAGAAATTAAAAAAACAAGTTTTTCTAGAAATTCATGAAGAATTAGGTTTCTCTAAAAATATACAAAAAAATAAGATTTTTCAGGATGAATTTATAGGAAAAAAAAAGTTTTTCTAAAAATTCAACATTTTTTACGATTTTTTTTTTTCAACTCACGTGGCGCATAGCGACTTCGCCGATTTTGGGAGAATACTTTCGTATGTTTTCTAAGAAATCTCTCAAATCAGACATCGATGCTTCCTTGATATTTTCACGCAATCTGCAAGAGAAAAATGGAAATCGGAATCGACGGTGAAATTTGATGAATTTTTTTGTTTTATAGAAAAAAATAAACTTGCAGTGGAATTTGTTCGGTGATTTGCGAGGAAAATCTGTAATTTGTGACTTTGGGCAAATCGTGGTTTTCCAACTGTTCCAGGGTTTTGAGGGCAGGATAGTAACGTTTGTCTTTTAGTTGGCGCTGGAGCTTGGCGTAAGCTGCGAGGACTGGCAAACACATTGTCAAACTATCGACCGCAGCTGCCATGTTGCTCTCGACTTTTCGAGCTTTCACAAGCTCTTCCCCTTGCGTTATGACTTTTGTAGTCGAGGCGCTTATGCGCTTGTCCAGCTCCAGGATCTCCCCCTGCATAACGAGAAAGCCAAAGATTTGAAAAAAAATGTTCTTCCTCAATTTTTGGAGAGATAAATATTTAAAATTGATGGGGATGACGGGCTTTTGGCAAACTGACATTCAACTCTTGCGCCTGAGAGCGCACTTGCAAGAGTTCTCTGATGGAATCGATGAATCCTTGATAATGATGATTGCACATTCGCTCAATGTCTTTGTCGTGCGTTTTGACGCGCTCGTCAAGTTTTTCCATGAACTTTTGGTGCTCGTGTCCATCGTAAATGGCTCTGGCAAAAAAATCAGTCGCTCGTTATTTTTCAACATCGTCAACGGTTCTGGAGAAAAAAGCAAAGCGCGGCTCGTCAAATTTTGAGACCGCGAACAGCTCCGGGGAAAAAACATGAAAGAGCATTGTTTTCAAGGGCGTAAAGAATTCTTTGAAATAGAATTTTCAAACGGCGGACGCTGTCATTTCGACGGAGACGAAAAATCGTTTGCCAGTACCTGACGACGAGGCCTAAGCTACTAATGTCAGAAGATTCGATTTCCAGGAGCAAATGTTCGTGTTTGGGTGCAGCGGCAGGTAAAACGTTGTGGATTTGAGCAAGTGTCAATTTCGACATGTTTTCGTTTTTCAAGTGACACGATGTTTACGAGGGCGCGTCAAAAAATGATAAAAAAGGAAAAAATGTTGTGTCTGTTGTTTTTTCGTTGCCGGGAACGCGGAAAACTACCCTCGAGTCGCGAGCAACCCTCGTAATGCGCACACGCGGCTGTTGCATCTGCGTAAAACGTTTTTTTAGCCACCCCCGCGGATTTTGACAGGGGAAAATCGCGATTTATAACCTAAATAATTTCATTGAGTGAAAACTTGTTTTTCAAACTCACCGGAACGTCGGACCCAGATAATCATCGATCGCCTCGATCTCTTGAATCAGAATGTCGTAATTCTGCATTTTTCTCTCTCTCGCTTTTCAAGCGACAAGTGATTCGCTATTTTTCATCAACTTTTTGACATTTACTCGAAAAAAACGCCCCGCGGAAATATTCTTATACATGCAAAAAAAACAACATGTACGCGCGACTATTTTTGAGCGATTGGGAACAATGCCAAATGAGAACCACTGCCCATGCCAAGGAATCGTAATTCCTCGAGATGTGTGAGTGGAGCTGGCGCTCTATTCGACGTTCATTCATTCATTTTACGGGCGAGCGACGATTTTACGCGAACGAATTACGAAAAAACGCTTTGTTTCTTTTTCGCCAAACTTTCGTTTTCGATTTCGTCTGAAAATTTAATTTTTCATACAAATTTAGAGAAAAACAAGTTCTTCTAGTTTTCGCACTTGAACTTTTTGTCTCTGAATCTTCAAAATTTTGAAAATTAACTTAATTACACGTTTTTGTAAAATTGAAGTATTAAACAGACTTTGTTTATTTTATTAACGAGAAATCTGGATTTTCTGCTAATCGAACAAAATTAATGGATCGCAATAAAAAAAATGTTCAACCTCAAAATCTCCGTTTTTTTTATTCGATTTAGAAACTCCGAATGTTTTTTTTTCGATTTTGGCAATCCGAACAGTTTCGATTGTGATTTGAGTGAAAAAAAAAAAAAAAAATGCAGGAATGGGGAAAAGGATGAAAGAAATTTGCAGCGAAATATTGAACTGCTCGTTTACTTCTCTCGCATAGTAAATTCTTTCACAATATATCTCTATGTTTCTTCAAATTCAATCCAGTCATTGTTTCTCATTTTCTTCCTGTCTAATGAGACTAAAATAAGCTCCTCTTTTCTCGATTAGGTCGGCGTGAGTCCCCATCTGTAATATTAACGAACAACTCGTGAAACAGACGAATTTAAATCGATCGGAATTGAGGACGTTGTACGGCGACGATCAAATCTAAATTTGTCTTTTCACTTTTTCTTGCATACAAAAACTGGTTTGCGAGCCTAAGTTCATTCCAAAAATTTATTACAAATAGACTGAAGAACAACATACTCTGAATCCAAGATTTTCCGAGGTAATCTGTATTTTTTATGTAATAAACAAAATTTCGAAAAAATTTTACGACCGATTCAAAAAAAAAAACTGAATAAAGCTTCTTCGATGTTGCATAAAGTTTTGAGAGGCTTCACTATTTAGAAATCGAAATATTTAATGTTGAAAATTGCAACTTTTAACACACGCTCTTGTGAGAAACTACTGAAAATTGTGATTTTTATTTCGCGAGCCCAAGTTCATTGAAAAATGTTGTTACATATTCTCTAAAGAACAAGATACTCCAAATCCAAGATTTTCCGGAGTAATCTGTATTTTTTATGTAATAAACAAAATTTCGAAAAAATTTAACGACCCATTTTTTTGAAAAATTAAATAAAGCTTCTTCGATGTTGCATAAAATTGTGTGCAAAGTCCTAAGAGGCTTCACTATTTAGAAATCGGAATATTTAATGTTGAAAATTGCAACTTTTAACACACGCTCTTGTGAGAAACCACTGAAAATTGTGATTTTTATAAATAAATATTTCGACTTCAACATGGCGAAACCTCGCAAAATTGGAAGGAATTCTATCGATAGAAAATTCAGCATACAACGTCCTTAATGAATAAACATTTGATTGGAATTATTTACTTCTACTATGTTTCCGCGCTGCAGAACAACAATCATATCTGCTCCCATAACAGTGCTCAGTCTATGAGCAATAATCAAAACAGTTCGACCCTTTGTTGCGTTTTCCAGGGCTTTTTGAACGACTCGTTCACTTTCGTAATCCAAGGCACTGTTCAAATAAAAAAAAANAAAAAAAAAAAAAAAAAAAATTATGCATGAAATTCGATCATTTTTTTAGCGGTGAAAATTCGTCGTGGATGTGAGGGTGAACAAAATTTGGTAGACGGATTTTCGAGAGTGGTAGCTAGAGTTTAGAAAAAATGGAAAATCGTTACCTTGTAGCTTCATCGAGTATTAAAATCGTAGGTTTCTTAATTAACGCTCGCGCGATTGCTATCCGTTGTTTCTGACCCCCGGAAAGCTGCGCACCACGCTCACCCACCAGAGTCTCGTAGCCTTGTGGGAAATTAGTTATAAAATCGTGGGCATTCGCTTCTTTGGCGGCTTTGATGACCTGATCATGGGGTTAAAGGTAAAAAAATAATTCGTTGAATCAGTTCATCCAAATAAATTTAAAAAAAAATGAAATTAAATAATAAATTAGAAAATTAAATTAAAAAAATGATTTTTAAAAATGAATTAAATTTTTTCGTGTTCAAATAATGTAAATAAAAAATCAACAAAAATCGGAGGTTGCTCAACAATAGTCGATCAAGTCTCAAGATTTTCCAAGTGTTTCGTGTCAATTTTTTTCATACGAAAATTTCCGAAAACCCTCGCTGGAATCCTTTCAGATCACGTCTCATTAATAAAAAAGAGGAATTCGTAATTTTCGAGCGATTTTGATGCAGCACCGCTCGAATGATTTCGCGAGAAATTTTCGGCGACTTCTTTTTGTTTTTTATTATTTGACTACTTCGGAGCAGCTATTTCTGCTTTTTGTTGCGATAGAAATTGAAAAGAAACAAAAAATCGAGACCTCATCGTCGGTGGCTCCGTTTTGGCCGTATCTGATGTTTTCCATGATGCTCGTTGAGAAAAGGACAGGCTCTTGATCGATATAGCCCAAGACACGGCCCCGTAAATCAATGGAATTGAGGGAGCGAATATCCGTGCCATCGATCGTAACCGCGCCGGAATTGACGTCGTACATTCTGGAAAGCGAAACGATTTTCGTAAAAACCGATTCGATGCCAAATTCGATTTTTTTTTAAATTAATTTTGTTTTTTTTTCTATTGGCTGACCTTTCGAGCAAAGCGGCGACGGTGGATTTTCCGTTTCCGCTGGACCCAACGATCGCGACCGTTTTTCCTGCCGGGATCTTGAGATCGAAGCCGCTGAGGACGCTCACGTCCGGTCTGGTTGGATATTTAAAGGTCACGTCCTTGAACTCGATGTCACCGACGAATGAGGCGCCGTCGACGCTACGGCCGCCGACCATCATGGACGCCGGTGGCATGTCTAAATACTGTACGTTTTTCAACACTATAAAATAGGCCGGTCAAAATCTCAAATATTTGATTTCTCGGGAGTCGCTGAACGAATTTCCTTCGACCAGGGGCCGTTGGAAAAATAAAACCTCGTAAAAAATTATAATTTCGGATTTTTTCCTCGACTCGTTTTTCTTTGAGAACGATTCAAAGTCGCTGTGACGTCAGAAAACGAGCATTTTCGCGTTTATAAGAGTGCGACAAGGCTCGCGTTACGGTTTTCCTTTTTAATACTTCGCGTCGAGTCTCTAAATGGATTTTCTTCGGCCATGGATCATTGGAAAGATAAAAAATTGTAGAAAATTATAATTTGAGAATTTTTCCTCGATTCGTTTTTCTTTGAGAACGATTCAAAGTCGCTGTGACGTCAGAAAACGAGCATATTCGCATTTATAAGAGTGCGACAAGGCTCGCGTTACGGTTTTTCTTTTTAATACTTCGCGTCGAGTCGCTAAATGGATTTTCTTCGGCCATGGATCATTGGAAAGATGAAAAATTGTAGAAAATTATAATTTGAGAATTTTTCCTCGACTCGTTTTTCTTTGAGAACGATTCAAAGTCGCTGTGACGTCATAAAACGATTTTTAATAATTTTTTTTCCCCCTTCAATTTTGGAGTCTCCGAGCTGCGTGTTTTAGAGAATTTTAAAATAGGTAAAAAGAAAACATACTTCGAAAACCCTCGACGCTGCGCTCGATCCTCTGACGTACGTTCCAAACAATAAAGACAATTGCGTGAGCGACCTCTGAATCGTTTGGGTCGCCATCAAAAATGCCATCAAATCTCCTGCTGATAATTGTCCGCTCGACATCAAATGGCCACCGAAATAGAGGGTCGACAAAATAATGCCATTGAGAAAGAGATTCGTTCCTGCCTGGAAAAGGCCGATTCCCAGGCCCAGCCTCTCGTACAACGACGACGCTTTTTCAACCTCTGAGCTGAATGACTCTATTTCTCTTTCCTCACCCGCGAAAGCTCTGACCTGTTAATAAAACGAACATTTCGGCTTTCACGATGTTGCAGTTTGCAGCGGAAAATTCTTTGGACTTGAAAAAAAAAAATTGTTGTTCGAATTTTTGCCACAAAATTCTCAAAATCTTTTTAAAAAATTGAACGAACAATAAATAGAAAAAGTTGCCAACTTTAGTGTCATCGGTTTTTTCTCATTTTCCTCCAGAGACAAATTTTTTTTGCAATTTTTTTGCTGCTATCGAAAAAAATTGATTTTCTTTTTTTGGGAAAATTTGATAAAACACGATTTTCGGGGTTTTTGAACTTTTATCTTCGCCAGCAGCAAATTGGAGCCTCGTATCGTTCTCTCACCGTTCGCATGTTATGAATCGCTTCCTCACAAACCGCCGTCGATCTCGAAATCTGCTCCTGAGCCTCGTTCGACAATTTTCTCAAACTTCTGCCCAGCAATGTGCCAACGAATATTATGCTGGGCATACATAATACCATGACCCCGGTCAATTGAGGCGAAATGACGATGATCGAGACGACGCAACCGAGGATTTGTGTGACGCTTCTCAAGCCTTGAGAAATGAGCGTTTTGAAGGAACTTTTTAATTCTTGAATGTCGCTTGTCAATCGACTTACGATTTCTCCTGTACGATGTTTGTCGAAAAATTCAATGTCCTGCATTATTATGGACTTGAACAAGTCCTGGCGCAACTGCACCGCGACCCTCTCACCCACGCAGGAGAGAGTGTAAATGTATCCAAACGTGAAGAGAGCCTGTGGAAATTCGAATCGTTACTGAGGCTTCGAAAAAGATGGAAAATTTGTATCGATTTTTTATTTTTATTAAACTTTTCGCTAATTTATGCCTCGGATTCGGTGTGATTGGCGAATAATCGCGGTGGCTAGTAAAATAATTAACGAAGGTTCGGACTTTGGAAAGTTTAGAAAATTTTTTGGAATTTGAGGAAAAAATAAAAAATTATTAGCTGGGCGAGACACAGAGATTCGAAAATGGAATAAAAAAATTTTCCACTTCGTATATTGTAATTTTTTGGATTTTCCGTTAAAAAAATTCAATCGCCATTTCCTGCTCGAATTTTCGACACTAAATTCTGTAAATTAATTTAAAAAATTGTAGAGTGGAATAAAAAAAATGTCCACTTCGTAATTTGTGGTTCTTCGGATTTTTTCTTTTCGATTTTCCATTTAAAAAAAAACATTGGCATTTTCTCGATGAATTTTTGGCACAAAATTCTAAAAATCAATTTTCAAAAATATTTAGTAGAAATGAATATTCCGCTTCGTGATTAGTAATTCTTCAAATTTCTTCCTTTCGATTTTCCACTAAAACAAAAAAGTAGCATTCCCCGCTCAAATTTCCGACTCAAAATTCTAAAAATTGATTAAAAAACAAAAAAAAAACCAATAAACTGGAATAAAAAAAATGTTCCACTCCTTCGTATGAAATTTTTTGGATTTTTTATTTGAAATAAAAATTGGCCTGGTCGAATTTTTAGGACAAAACGCGGAAAACCGATTTAAACAAAAAAAATAAAATAAAAAAAAGATTCTTTTTGAAACGACAGAAAATTGGAGACTGATGGGATTCCGAGAATTACGTATCGAATTAATAATTTACATACTTGAGCTACGTACATGCGAGCCAACTTTAGAGCCGGATTGGCGAGTTGTTGGAAAACGCTGGTCAAGGAATAACTGTCTTCGTAGCCAGTTTTGACCTCTTGTCGTACTTTGGTTATGACGTTAATGACTTGACCGACGCATTGAGGGATCCAAATATTCAACATTGCGACGACCAGAGCGCTCTGCGTGAGAGAAAATATATTTATTTATTTGTTTGTCGAAATTTTGCGAGACGGCAAAGTTGTTTGGGAAAATATTGGAAAACTCACCGTCAGAGCGATGAGAAAAAAACATAAATGCGGCAAGAGATATTTGACGAGACGGCGGAGTAAAAAATGCTCCTCGGGCGCGGTGTTTTGGATTATTCCGAGAACCGCAGGTTCCGAGCTACACAGGACGTTTCGGGAAGAAAATGAGCGCATGGCGCACGTACTCGTGACGCTGATGGCGGCTAAACTTATTTTTCCCAAAATTGGCAATCGCGTCTTCCCTTTGGACGCTTTGGCAGTGTGATGGACGCATCTTGAGAGATTTATTCGAGGAGCAGCTCGTTGTATCGTGTCCAGCAGTTTACTCTTAGCCTCGACAACGTTTCTCCACGAATAATGCCTGCAAAACGTCGTATACGGTCGCGGCGTTAACCTCAAAATTGCGAGCGAAAAGATTTGCGATTTTCGCCATGTTTCGCGGGCTTATAAACATGCTGCATGGGTTATTTTGGTACCTTGTTATTTCACTGTTATGAAAGGAACATCGAGATGCTATGACAAAACGCAGGAGAGACATTTTATTATTTATTTTAATCGACTTTGCGTCTTTTCCTATGGTGAGTCGCGCATGGCTTCGTCGCGGTCGCGAAACTAAGGCGCTCGTAGCGGCCGAGTTTCCAACTTTTGGACTCTCGCATATATATAATTGTTGCGGGCGCTTTTTCGGGAGAATCGTTCGCATTTGAATTTCGAGCACATCAGATCGACTAACCTCTCTTTTGCAACGACGTTCAGTTTATTGTTCTTTCCCCAAAACTCCGAGAGAATCTATTTTCGCGAAAACAATTCTAACAGGTCATGACACCGAAGCGACAAACACGATGTGGAAAATTCGTCACACTTTTATCTTGTTGAGTTTTTTAATCGTAGTGAGAAATGTCACTTGCTCGTTGGGTGACAGATCACAGTTTTACCGAGACTGTATTTTCGAGTGTTATGCCTCCGTTTGTGAACACAGTAAGTTTTATTTTTTTTGTTCACCCTCAATACTCACGCCTCTGGATTGTGACGTAAGAGTCATTGGGGGTGTTATCAATCCCACTCGCTTTCGAAGCCGGTAAATAGTTGAAAAATCGTTGAAAAAAATCAAATAAAAATACCACAATGTATTTTCGACCCTCGATCGTAACGACCACGACGATTCTATTTAATTCGTGCAATTTTTAATACAAAAAAAATGTCGAAAAAAAAAAACAATTCTGCAAAAATGACTTTTTCTACGAAAAATGATTCAGAAATCGTAATTTTCAAAAAAAAACAAAAATAATCGTTTCCCAAGTCTGAAATAGCATGCTTTCGGGTGGGACTGGTCAAATTAGCGATCGTTTCAAAAAGTTTACTTTGGAAGGCGATAAATATTTGAAAAATCGTTAAAAAAAATAAAATAAAAATACCACAATGTATTTTCGACCCTCGATCGTAACGACCACGATGATCGTATTCAATTCGTGCAATTTTTAATACAAAAAAATGTCGAAAACAGACATTTCTGCAAAAACGAATTATTTCACAACAAAATGATGCAGAAATCGTAATTTTCTATGAAAAAAAAGAAATCGATTCATCGAAAAGTGCATTTTGTGAACAATCCACTTGCCGCACGATCGAGTAATCTTTTGTCGCACAGATGCAGAATTTGAAGTGCGGGGCTCGTCGATTGACAAGCCATTGACGGAATGGAGTTGCGAAGACGACTGTGCTTATAATTGCATGTGGGAGACGGTCGATCATTTTTTACAGCACGGCCTCCAAGTTCCACAATTCCATGGAAAGGTAATCCCTTCCAATTCCAAGATTTTCATGAGTTCATAAACTTTTTAAAAAATGCCATTATTTCTTGAATGGCTCACTGGATTTCTGAATTTTTTGTAAATGATGAAAAACAAATTCCAGTGGCCGTTTGCAAGAATTTATGGATTTCAAGAACCAGCTTCCGTCGTCTTTTCCATCTTCAATTTCTGGGCCCATGTAATAATGTACATACGCTTCCGAAAAGAAACCAGGCCCGGTTCACCAATGGCACTTTTATGGACGTATTTCACAGTGGTAAGTTTCACCATTTTTTTTCCCACATAGCCAAAAAATGTTCATATCAATGATAATTAATGAATTTTTGAAATTTAATTAATTAATACATTTTTGAAATTTAATTAATTAATTAAAAAACGATATTTAATTAATTAATTTAAAAAACGATATTTAATTTGTTTCATTAAAAAACGATATTCAATTAATTAATTAATAATTCTTTTTTTTTACCTACTCCGGTAACCTGGGGTCGTGACTGACTCCAATTTTTGAAAATTCATATTTTCAGTAAAATTAATGAAAAAAAGTGTAACTTGGGCTCGAGCTTTTCGTTTTTTAATGCAGGATCGCGTGTGCCTGGGGCAATTTTGCTTAAAATTGAAAAATTAGCGAAAAATGCGGTAAAACGGGAAAAGAAAAACGTTTTTGAGCCCAGGTTACCGTTTCACAGTTTAAATTTGTAAAGGATCCAAAAACTAGCGAGATAATTAAGCTCTGTGCAGTTTTTGACAACTATTTGAAAGTCTAGGAAAATAAAACAACATGTTACATCGCAGGTATGTTTGAACGCATGGTTCTGGTCGGCGATATTCCATGCACGAGACAGACCATTTACAGAAATGATGGATTACTCGTGCGCCTTTGCTATGGTCATTACTCTCTTCTACTGCATTCTAATGAGGTGAAATAATAAATAGCACATTTTTAATGAGCCGCTTGAATGGAAAATGGAAAATGAGTGAATTATTTGAAATAGGAATTGTATGAATATTCGTAGTCGTGGGAATAGCTCCATGAGATATTTGTCTTTTGGTCGTTCGCTCGAAGAACTAGCAGAAAAAAATTGAATACTCGCAAAATATTGTTTTTTTATTCTGCATATTGAGTTATTGGTTTTTAATGATTTTCAATGTTGTTGTTTGCAGAATTGCTTACAATAAGAAATTAGCGTATCTCGTGATAAGCTGCGCATACGTCAGTATTTTGTTCACACATTTGTCCCACTTGTGGTCGGGGAAAATAAACTATGGATACAACATGAAAATCAACATTTTGATCGGTAATTCGAATATTTATCGTTTTTCTTTCTTTTTTCTTTTGGGAAAATTCATTTTTCATTCTTTTTGACAAATCTTCTCGTTTCAGGTTTCCTCACCTTTTTGGTCACTATTATCTGGTGGTACCTCAACCACAGAAGATTAAGACACGCTTATCTTATCGGATGGTTTAATATCTTGACTGTCTTAGTGACTCTTTTTGAAGTGGCGGATTTCCCACCGTATCGTTGGATTTTCGATGCCCATGCTCTCTGGCACGCGTCCACTGCTCCGCTAACGTTTTTCTTATACAGGTGTGAATTATTTAAAACGAAAACGATGGGCGTTGCTCATTTTTTTTGTTATTATTTTTTCACATTTACGAATTTATAGCGGGTCGTGATTTTTCACGATTTTTTCAAATCTGTTATTTTTAATTTTTTGAATTATTGATCCGATAAAATCGAGTCAAGAAACGTCTCAATCATTTTGCTTCCGCACTGAGAAATATTCGAGCATCTTGATAAATGAATTGCAAATTTTTCTGTAATTGCCTGATAATTAATTAGATTTTAAATCACAGGTTCATAATTGCGGATTGTCAATACCTGAGGAAGCAGATTCATCAAGTGCCATTGGACAATCGTCACTTTTACGACTGAAACGTTGAGTTATCGACTTGAATCAGCTTTTGCAAATCTTCTGTCAATATTAACGAAATTCCAGAGAATCTGGTGAGCGTGCGAATTTGAGGATTTTTTTCATTCCATGACGTTGATTCAACGATTATAATTTATTGAAAAAAAAAAAAAAAAAAA
>JBAJMU010000003.1:9647928-9704435 GCA_037952995.1 Hyposoter didymator | reverse complement strand
AAAAAAAACTCAAGAAAGAAACGTGGCTCTGTAAATCTTATTATATTTTTCGAGATTACAGTTGGTATAATTTTTCGAACCTTTTCGTCGCAATTTTTGCGCATCTCGAGTAAACTTTGAACAAATAATCGCTTAGGGAATTAATTTACATAAAAGTAAAGCACTTAAGTATCGTTTCCGTTGCTTGTTGATTTAATTATTTACTAGGCGAATGTTGATTTTTTATTTTTTAAAAACGTTGGAGCGACGTGACGTCTATTTGGCGGAATGTTGATCGATAATTAAAAAAAATGTAACAAGAAACGAGGAATTTGAAATAGATGGTTGAAAATATTGTTCGCGTTACGTGGATCCACGTAAATTCGATATTAAGTACTCATTCGTGTTGCATATTTTCGTAAGGAAGAAGAAAGTCATGTACAATAATGAAGGCAACGAAATGAATGCATTTTGGCGTCAATAATTCTAGTCAATTTTTCTGTTTTGTAAATAAGCTCGTCTTCCTATGATTAAATGTTTTTTTTACACGTATCAATAACACTGGTTGCGTTTTTCCATACAAAAATATTTTTTGAGTTTGACGATGAATAATTGATGAAAAAATTGGGAAAATAATGAAAATGACGAAAATTTCGACGACTTTTTTCATCTGGAAACAATGAAAATGGAAGAAAATCGATTTTCAGAAAAGATCCAGCCCTCAACTCGCTCTTTTCACAATTTTCCACCCTTTCTTTATCCTCAAAGTCGAAACGTTTTTTGAAAATCCATTATAAATCGCGCGTATGATTTAATAAAAAAAATCCTAATAGGGGAATAATTATTTATATATAAAATATATTAAAAATAGCTCTCCGATAATCGCGTAAGATTAAATAGGCTTTTACACAAGTAGTTAAGTGAGTGTGCGTGTCTACGTGATATTTTTTTTTCTAATGCTACATTTAGAATTCCATAAATGACCTAAAAAATGATTCGAATCTTCAATATTTTTTTTTTTTCGTTCCAACAAAATGAACGTATGATGCAAAAAATAAATGCGATTAATCTTGGACATTCTACGATAAGCGGAAGGATTAAGTTCGTTCTAGGCAATTTAGAACAATTTCGAGTCTCCGTGAATAACGACGGAAAGTATTCGTTACACGGAAAATGTATTATAAACTAATTTCACAAAAATGCGAAAAATCGTACGTTGCAAAAGTTCGAAGGACTAAAAAAAAAGCAATTTTTCAAATAAGATTGTCTCAGCTTCTTCATTCGCTATCGCCTCGTTCGTTTCTTCAAAACTCTGGGCATTTTATAGAAAACGAAGAAAACCCCGAGCCCGATATGCAAAAAGGTAAAAAAAAATTACGTGTGCTTAAAAAAAAAAAAAAAATCACTTTTTTAAAAAAAATCTTTTCTGTCGTGCCAATTTTTTTGTCGATTATTTTTCTGCAAAAAAGTGGTCGATTCACGGAGAGAATTTTATGGACATAGTAATTTTTCATTCATACTCTATCGCCGAAATTTTGACATTTTTTTTTGTCAAATTTTAACATTTTTCGCGAAATTTCAGCAGAAAAAATTTGCTAAAATTTCTCAGAGCGAGGATATAGTACGAGGGAACTATGGGAACATGGTAATTTTTCATATAAAATTCTCTCCGTGTTTCTGTGTCAGAAACTTTCATTTTTAACGTGTTTTTTCCCGATTTTGTTTCGGACCTCCCAATCTGGAGATTATCTGCCCGCCGTGGGACTACGTTTTTTCGGGAGACCGTACTTTGGCGCCGTTTGTGAATCACGGACAAAATGACGAGCCAAGAATTCGGGTTTTTCTCCATTTTTCATAAAGTGCCTAGCGTAAGGAAAAAAAAAACATGGTGCAAGGTAATAGAGGAGCTGAGAAAATCTTGTTTGAAAATTTGGATGTTTTTGGTCTTCAAAAAGGCACCGAATGAAAAATAATTCTAAAAATTGTTGTAAATCCTACTCGTGCTTGGGGTTGAGGGGAAAAGAGATTGAAAAAATGATCTGCTGGCCTTAGTAGTAAAATATAGTACCGGTGCGTAAGTCAGTCTTGGGTTTGTNTCGGATTTTTTTTTTTTTTTTTTTTTTTTTCGTCGGAGACCAGATCTCGATTTTTCAAAATCTAAAGCTGCACTGGTTGGGCGATTAGATTTCCGGGGTATTTCATTTAATGGCAGTGATACTTAATCCGCAGCTGCTTTTTTTTCCTCTGTAAAGCTCGCTTCACCGATAAGGATTCTAAAGTTTAATCTCGACAAAACCTCTCAGTGTTTGAAAAGTGCCTCGTTCTCAGGATTGTCGGCCTCTCTGTGTTTTTCGAGATTACCAGACAGAGTTGGATCTGGTCTGCGTCTCTTGAAAAAGCCCAATTTCCATAGCACAAGGATCAAAAGAATGAGCAACAAAAGACCCGCGATTATTGCCACTATTATAATCCATATGGGCACTGGTTCGCCTTCTTGCTGGTCCAGAAGATCGGGATAAGCAATTGTTTCCGCCTGTTGAATATGAAAAAATTATTTATTTCATTTATTAATTTATTTTTTTATTATTTATTCATTTTTCATCATTTTATTTTATTAATTTTAATTAATTATTTTTAATTAATTGATTTTAATTAATTAATTTTAGTTAATTAATTTTAATTAATTAATTTTGATGAATTATTTTTAATTAATTAATTTTAGGTAATTAATTTAAATTTATCAATTTTTTTTCAAAAGCTCTAAATTTTTCGACACACGTCCACGTGTTTTTTCAAGGACTATTAAAAAAAAAAAATACTCACGATGGCTTGATCATCGCTCAAATTTTCCTGTTGAATTTCAACGTTCGAGGGAATAACGATTCTCGCATTTGAGCCAATCCTCACCATATCGACTCGCGGATAATCTTCCACGAGTGTCGAATTCCAAAGTCTGAAAAGCCCAACAGCAGCGATGACTCATTTATCGCTAGGAAAACATTCATTCATTTTTATGTCGAGACGTCAATATAAATGAGTCATTCTTACCTCGCCTTCACAGTGATCGTTGCTTCTTGTTTCCTTTGCAGATTGTATATCGTACATTTGATGTCGAAACATTTAGCGGTGCCAGCTTTGCAGTTCTATTCGAAAAAAGAAAAAAACAAACGAACGTTTTTTTAGCAATAATCACGCGGGGAGCCTTTTCTTCGAGAAATTTACAAAAATTTTGGGCACGTGGAAAACGACGTTGAAGATTCTGTAGTTAATTTGGTTTTCATACCATCGATACAACTTGGTGACGATGACCATCGTTGTCAATAATTGTTCTCGTGTTTACAACCTTTTCGGTGTCCCTCCTTTCTCTGATGTGATTATAAGTTCGATTACGATAATAATTAACCGGCGCGCTCGTTGTCGTCGTGAATAGTGGATCGAAATCATCCAGGCTCATGCTGCCTTGGAGCTTCAATGGGTTTACGACGTGCCCATTAGCAAGGCTGCATTCCCCAAGATCGCCAAGGGCTGAAAAAAGCGATAAAATTGTGTTGCTTGTACCTGAGCGAGACACGAACTGGTCGCGATTGTAAAATCAACAACAAAAAAATACATCGTTTGAGAAAAAAGGCTCTGGCTACTCGTCCGGACGAATAAGCGACCCTCGAGTCGTCCAACTACCCGGACGAGTAGCCGTTGAAAAAAAACTTGTTAGACATTTTTTTGCGAGTTTTACTTTCGAATGAAAAATGTTTGGATCGTGACCTTGGACCGTGGGTATTTCTTCGAGGTAGAGAAGCCACTTTCCATGGCTTTTGTCGTTGGCCACCTCGTATGGCCACGAGATATGAACATCGACGTTCCTTACTTTCCAAGGACCTTCGTTAAAAACTTGATAAATGTGTGAAACTTTCGGACCAATTTGGTTCAAATGTTTTATCGCTGATTCGCCGACAACCGGACCTCCGTAGTAAGCCCATTGCGTTTTAGCGCTTCTGCAAATGTTTTATTGATAGAGGTCAATGAAGGTCAAACGATCGTTTTTTGTGACAATTATAATTTTTGGCTTTCTTACCCCTTGATCGAGAGTTCAGCTCTCTTAAGCACGACAGCGTGTAACTTTGTCGCTTCTTTTTCGATTATTTCCTTGGACGTTGAATTAGCGAAAATGAGGAAACCGAGCTGTGGCTCGTTGTCCTCGACGCCTTTGGGATCGAATCGAACCTGGATATTCACAGCTTTGGAATTTCTGAACGGATTTCCAATCGAACAAACGACCGTCGTTGAATTATGCAAATTGCAAATCACCGACTCGTTGCTTTTGCTGGCAATGTAGTTCAGACTCGGAGAATGGACTATAAAAAGCTGTGCCTCGTACGCGGATTCTCCAATATTTGCGACGATCACGTCCACCACAACTTCTTCTACTTCACCGAGTAAAAGTTCGTAGAAATTGGGCTTGACCGCTGACGCTGATTGCACGAACGAGAACCAAGAATTTATTGAATTTTCATTCAATTTTTTAACCCAATTTTCAGAAATTTAACGAGAAAAAGCGGAAAAATAATTTTCTGGATAAACAAAAATGAATGGAAAGTTACCTGACAAATTCAATCGCGCTTCGACCTGCAAATCACTCTCGCAAATGTCATTTTCTCCGCAGTCTTTCTGAAAAACAGCTTCGAAAATTCTGGCAGCTTCCTGCTGATTCAAAATCGGATAATTTTTAATATCCGGGAGAGGTCGATCTTTCGGAGGCATTATCGGTTCTTCCTGAACGAGAGTATAATTCAGTCGGAACTTTATTGGCGATTGTATGTCTCTCGTGTTTTCTTTTAGATAAACTGTTTCTCGCTGGCAATGTACGAGCTTGGAAGGGTCGAGGCTGACTGTACGATTAACGTAATGATACTTGGTCCTTCCTGCCCCGAACCAAACCCTCGAGAATTTTTTAACTCCCGAATAAGTTTCGGCTTCGATAAAATAATTCAACTGCAGATATTGCATGTCTTCGTTTTTCGTCAGCGATTCCGTCTTGCAACAAGCTTCGAAAGTGAAGCTGAAAATTTGATAACTCGATTGATTCTCGTCGCTTTTTCCGTGACAACTATTTCGTGGGGATTTTTTTTGTTTTTCTTTTTCTTACCAAGTGTAATTCGAAGTTCGATCCTCCATGCAGCCGAATTTGTTCGGGTCGATAGCTTCGATCTTTTCCTGATATGTTCCATTCTTCGTTAAATAACGTATCGATGTCGTGATGTCGATGATTTTTCTCGCTCGGAGCAAAGCAACCGCGTCGTCGTCGTAAGCTCCTACGAGGAGATCCGGATAGCCATTTTTGTCCATGTCGATTCCACCGCTCAATGAATATCCAAACGTTGCTAGAGGTACTGGCGTATCCTCTGCGTGAATTACCTAAATTTACATCATCATTTTTACAATAATCTTTAGCATTTTTATTAATTTACGCTTAACTTTTTTCAGAAATCTTTAACGTTGAAATCTTTACGCACGAGTGAGAAAACTCAAAAGACGTCGGATTGGATGGGAAAATATAGCAAGTCGATTTAATAAACTTTCGGAAAAAAATACTAACCATAAAAAAATTGGAAAAATGTGAAAATTTTGGGAAAAATGAAACAAACCTGTGACGAAACAGTATTTAACGTAGAAATCTTTTCGTACGAGTGAGAAAACTAAAAAGACGTCGGATTGGACGGAAAAATATAGCCAGTCGATTCAAAAAACTTTCGGAAAAAAATATTGACGAAAAAAGTTGGAGAAATGTGAAAATTTTGGGAAAAATGAAACAAACCTGTGACGAAACAGTATTTAACGTAGAAATCTTTTCGTACGAGTGAGAAAACTAAAAAGACGTCGGATTGGACGGAAAATATAGCCAGTCGATTCAAAAAACTTTCGGAAAAAAAAATTGACGAAAAAAATTGGAAAAATGTGAAAATTTAGTGAAAAATGAAACAAACCTGTGACGGAACAGTAATGATTCCTTTTTTCGATCCTAAATAAATGTAAACGGTTCCTTTTCCCTCGTAAGGTGCACCGATCGCGATATCTTCGAAGCCATCTTTGTTGAGATCCCCCAAGTTGGCGAGAGCAAAACCAAATCTCGATTCCTCGCGGCCCACAAGTTTCGTCGGTTTACATTCGTTGCTTTCCTTTTTCGTTCTGCATAAGTTAGTGTAAACGTAAACTGCCCCACCCTCGGCTTTGTTGAAGTAAAACGGAGCGGATACGATGAGGTCGGTGATTCTGGAAAATGCACACGCAAAATTTGGTTCATTTTCGAAAATTAACTTTTTAACAATCGTGGAGAAAAAATGATTGATCGTCGGAATAAAAATTCTCTCAATTTATTACTTGTCACCGTTGACGTCAGCGGCCGCAATTTCATAACCAAAACTCGAGGCAAATTGTTCACCGTCCAGAGTCAGAGTTACGTCCATGTCGGGCCTGAGATGTTGACGAGTGAGAATAATCACTTGGCCCGTTCCGTTTGCCCGAGGTGCTCCGGCCGCGTACGCCAAATCGCTTCCGAAAAAGTTGCCAACAGTCACTGACATGCCTGAGAAATAATTGATTTATTGAAAAACACAATTTTCCCATTTTTTTCCAATATTTTCCGATCATCGTTATCGGCCATTCGCTTGTTTTTTTTTGCTTCCTCATAGAGCAAGTTTCCAATGTCAATTTACTTGTGTCCCAAAACATCGAAAAATCATGTCTAGAAAAAATATCCGGACGTGTGTGTGTAGATTCTGGGACTGTAAAATTCAAACGTTTATAACTCGAGAACGGTTCGAGCTCCAGGGCTCCCGTTTTGCACAGATGTTGATCTACCCGAACTTTTCATTCTGTCAGAATTTTGTTGCAATTGCTTGAAAAATACGAATTCTATGGCATTTTTAAATTTTCAAAAAAAGGTTTCGACGCTCCAACTTGCGCAAATTTCAAGATTTATTACTAATTTTTTTTTTCTGAATAGAGTATCATAATAGAAAGGTTGGTATTGAATTTGAAAAATATCGGTCGAACGGTTTCAGTTTAACGATTTTTCGAATTATACGAAAATCTGAGTTTCTTTAAAAATCGTCAAACCGCTCTAATTTCTCCAAATTTTGTAAGAGATTGCGTTGAAGTCTGTACTTCCTCTTTACTTTCTAGAAAAATTATCGAAATTATAAATATTAAATGGAAATACAAAAAACGCTCCAAATTTCTATTTGCAACGTTTTTTTCTTTTTTTTTCTTTCTTTAGTGCAATGATTATTCTCGCAGGGAATATTACCGAGATAACTGTATTTGCTAACGGGCGAAGCATCTTGCATCGGAGCGTGATAAGCGGTATTATCGCGAGTCAAAAATTCATCGGAAACACTGAAAATGTAAACGGTGCCTCGCCAAGTGTGAGGACCTGGTGTGCCAATGACAACTCGGTCTTCCGATGTCAATATCCCGCTCGTGCCAGCTTGACAATAACCGAATTGTTCGTGAGCTCTGGAAAAAAAAAAAAAAAAAACATTAAAAATAAAATAAACCCAAGGAAATTTTTTTTCCTGCAACTGGATGCAGAAAAATATTGTAATGTCTTGAGATATCTATGCGGAAAGATAAACTTGCTTGGCAGTCGGTTTTCCGGCACAAGGTCTTTTGAGATCCTGGTATTTCAGGTCGTGCGTTAAAATGTAACATTGTCCTTGTCCCCATCTGGAATCCGCGGTCTTGACGATGTGTCGATGCGCGCAAACCTAATAATTAATGAAAAGAGAAAAAAAAATTAGAAAAAAAATTCACAAAATTGAAAAAAATGATGAGCGCAGAGAAATGGATTATTGGAAAAAGTTTCGTACCATAACTTTGCCACCAACACCCTGACTTTTGACAGTCACACCGAGCCATTGATTGTCTTTGATCTCGTCGGGTTTGGGCGGATCCAAATCGTCGGAATCGAAGCCTATGAAGAAAAAAGTCAAAGTTTGTTAAATTTCAAAATCCTCCGACCACGGACTGATCGATCGCCTCAAATGGGGCAAAATGGCACAATTCGAGAAAGTTAGTAACCAGGCGGAAAAAGATTATTAATGAGATAAAAATAATAAAAATTCGTTGGAAAGACAATGCACAAATTTGTTAGTCAAAGCCAGTGGCACAAGTTTTTTGGCGATTTGTTTATCATCAGCCGCGCGGGAAAGAAATGCAAGTTGCTTCAGGCCCATGGTGTGTTGCTATAAGTTTATCATTGTTTTTGTAATGACGGTGCACTCAAGCAATGCTTCACATGCTCAAGGACTTTTTCGATTCATTATTCGCAAAAATCCTGCAAAAGAGTAGAAAATAAAAATCGTGGAAAAAAAAACAAAACGAGCAAAAACATCAACGTTTCACTTTGGGCGAAGCGTCCCTCGATTCACTTACTTGCATCGCTCGGACCATCTTCCGCTGTTGAGACAATCAAAATACATTTTTACAACATAAATTATCGTTTATTTATTAAGATATTTATGATGATGATGATGATGAGTCGTTACGTTATGAAATAATGCTAGTTAATTATGTCTGAGATTAATAAACTCTTCTACTCATTAACCCTAGAACGGTAACCTCATGTTTTTTTTCCATTTCCCATTTTTTGGGGTCATAAATGACCCCAATTTTGAAAAATTCATATCGTCGGTGAAATTTGACGAAAAGAGTTCACCCAGGGCTCATTCTTTTCGTTTTTCAATACAGGATCCTGTGAGCCTGGGGGCAATTTTGTTCCGAGTCAAAAAATGAGTCAAAAATGCGGTAAAACGATAAAAACGGGAGAACGAAGGGTGAAAGGACGCCTGGGGTCGTTTTTGACCCCAGGTTACCGCTCGAGGGTTAAAAATATAAAATGGAATAAGGAAAAATTAGGTTTAGTCGCGTCGAGGGTTAAAAGAAGAAAATTTGTCGTGGGCAATTTCGCAAAAAGTCGAAAAATGAGTAAAAAATTCCGTAAAACGATTTTAAAAAACGGGAGAACGCAGGAGAGTCGTTTTTGATCTTGGGTTACCGTTCTAGGGTTTATTTATTATTTATTGGCTTGGTGAATTCATTAAACATCGACTTTCTGTGATGACAACGATTAACTCGGAGCAGCGGTGGTTTAATTTCTCAACGTACGATTATGTCATTACAATTAGCCTCTGGTTTAATTTACTCCATTCATCAGTACAGTCGCAACGATCGCTTGAACCTTCACAGATTCATGTAAACACAATATTTCTCAACTTTACAGTTAGTACATTCTTACCAACATTTATCATCGTACAGTAAGCTGTTGAAAAGCTGGATCAAAAGGTAAGGATTCGAAAAATCTCTTTCGAGCTCGTTTGATTGAAATTTCGAAATATTTTCATCAGCTAAATGTCCCAACTTCCAATTACATTATTATTCTTGTGCCAAACTACTTTCCCTTCATTAAAAATCTTTCTACGGTATTTCTAAATACCCAATTAAGGTAAAAATTGAGTTTTGTCCAAAAAACAGTAAAAAAGTCAAATTTTTTACTCCGAGACACATATTTTCCAGTAAAAGTTTCGATTGTTTCAAAATTAATTTGCTCCATTCATCAGTACAGTCGCAACAATCGCTTGAACGTTTAAAAATTCATTTACCAACATTTATCATCGTACAGGAAGCTGTTGAAAAGCTGGATCAAAAGGTAAGGATTCGAAAAATCTCTTTCGAGCTCGTTTGATTGAAATTTCGAAATATTCTCATCAGCTGAATGTCACGAGTTCCAATTACATGATTATTCTTGTACCAAACAACTTTCCCTTCACTAAAAATCTTTCTACGGTATTTCTAAATACCCAAAGAACGTGAAAATTGCGTTCTGTCCAAAAAACGGTGGAAAAGTCAAATTTTTGACTCCGAGTGACATATTTTCCAGTAAAAGTTTCGATCCTTTCAAAATTTCCGAGTTTTTTCAACGTTTTTCAAAATTCTCTGATATCTGTAAGAAATATCGTTATCCGGACAAGCAGATTGCATCTTTTACTGTGCGACGTTTACAACATTGGAGAAACGAGGAAAAAGACTCACTGGATCTTCCGTCGGTAATAACTTGAGTGCAGTCTTCCTCTACGGTGCTTAAGGGACATTGCCAAAGGGCGCCGGACCTATTGGTGCGTGGTTGTCTATTCTGGCCGAGAGGAGCACCGACCAACATCCTGTAGAGAATCCAAAAAAAAATTCTTTATTTCAAAGCAATGAGGCGAAAATCAAAATTTCGGCAAAATAATCTGGTGTGTGCCATTTCGCGAGGCGCCAACTCTGCAAAGTTCTATTTATAATTTGCCAAAATAGATGAGCCGAGAAATCGGTCAACTTATAAAAAAGTAACAACTGGGTTGGTATTTCGATAAAAAACGATTGGCTGCAATTTTTTCGTGAGGAAAAAGTGTTTTTTATCAAAAGTGAATGTGAAATAGAGCGAATTTTAAAATTGCATAAACATTTGAAAAACGTAAATATTCCGAAAGATGGAAAAATAGAAAATTTCCGAGAAAAAGAAGAAAAACAACGGAGACATTTAATATTTGAGAGGAAATGAAAATTTCCATAATTAATAAAGTGTGTATAATTGTGTGAGTCATGCGAAGAGTGATGAAAAATAAAGATCGCGGTTTTTTACCAGCTTCTCGGTTTACCGCTTCCTTCATCCGGTAATTCTTGATGCTCCGCGACGGAATATCCAAAATATGAGCCTGCTGGTCCTCGTTTGATAACTGGTATTCGTGCGTCAAGGTTAAAAGCGTAGGTCGAAAGGGACATAAGTACGACGATGAGGCCGAATGCGATCGACGTGAAATTCCATCTCGCCATGTCGTGTTCCGTGGATGCGCGATTTTCTTTTTTTTATTTAGTATCTTAACGCTTTTGCTCAATAATGCGGAGGAGATTAATTAACGAAGGGGAATAATTCTTTTGCTCTCGGCAGCATCTCTCGAATTTGGCTAAATTCCGAAGCTCTCGAATATTAGAGAATTCCTTGGTAAAGAGACGCCGAACCCAGTTTATTGTTACAACAGACTCGCGCGACAAGTAAGAAAAACCGTGTATACACTTTTTTTCGATCGAGGATCCACCCACGCTTCGCTCGTGGATCGGCTACAGCAACGACGCGCGCGAGCAGCAGCAGCAGCAGCAGCAGCCTACACACGGGGATCGTTTTACGCCTAACCCCAGTGACGGTAGATGAACCCCGAGACAGTAACCACTAACCAGTAACCAGCGACATTCGCCTGCTGCGCTCTTTCGAGCCCTCACTGCCCCCTCTTTCTTATCTCCAGTCTCTTTATTCTCTCTATTTCTGTTTTTCTTGTATGACGCATTTCATGCCGGGTCGTACACACCGTGAGGAAAAGTTTTTCAAACGCCAATTCTTGCCCGAAACGCGCAAGCATTCTCATTATTCATCGAAATTTATCTATCGTCGATCACGATTTCATACGAAATCCGTCAGCTGATAGATCGCCATCTTGATAGATCGATCGATTGAGCATAATAAATGCATAATATTTAATATATAAATTTTATTAATTATATATTTGATCCATTTCTATTTATATATTTATATTTATATTCTCATTTAATATATATTTTACATATTTTATATATTTAAATATATAAATTACATAAATTATGTTTTTATATTTTTTAATTAATATTTTATGCATTCCACATACATATTGTAAGTATATTATATATATTTACACGCATACTCATTTAATATATATTTTACATATTTTATATATTGCAATATATAAATTATATAAATTATATTTTTTAATTAATATTTTATGCATTCTATATATTTTATGTATATTATATATTCATATATACATTTACTCATTTAGTATATATTTTACATAGTATATATATTTTAATATATAAATTATGTAAATTATGTTTAAATATTTTTTAATCAATATTTTATGCATTCTATATATTGTATTATATCATATATATACATATACTCATTTAATATACATTTTACGCATTTTATGTATTTTACATATTTCTATTTATTTATTTATATATTTATAAATAAATTATATTGATATAATACGTTATATATAAATTCTGAAGGCATAACGAAAAAAAAAACAATCTGTACGTGTTAGATTGAATGCAAGTTCGTCGATTATAATTTACATGATTGTTGTTTCGTTAGTCTTGTTGTGTACGCGTGCTTAAAAGCGAAAAACCGGAGCGTGGCGTCATCTGTAAGGGCGCACGGGCACCATGGACCAAGTGGCGAGCGTCATCTGTCGAGGATTTATAAAAATTCGGAATAAATGTTGTTTAGCTCCGCGGTGTGCTGCTCACTACGCAGTCGTAACGCTGAACGCAGTATATAGTGATGCAGCAACAGTACAGACTTGACATCGATGGCATCGATGCTGCATCGCTATCCGACTGAAAGAGCTGCACATTTGACTGCGTAAAGCCCATGTGTCGATCCCGGCTACAAAAGCAACCAAAAACCGAAAATACACGAACAAGAAAGTAAATTGCGAGTTGTACGCAAACGAAGGAGAATTATTAGCGCTAAATCGGAAAGATCTTGGTTCATCCGCGCGGAAGTGATAAATAATCCAATGGGCGTGTAACAAAAAGTAGAAAAATCGCAATAAATAAACAATCGTAAAGTCATCGTCGCGCGGTGTTGTTTATCGCTGATTCGAGAATCATTTTCCTTTTCCTTATCCTACCCCCACCTCCGCAGCGTTTCGTGAGGCTCTTGAGCTCGCGAAACACACACACACACGAAAATACATGAAAACTGAATTTTTTTTTCGTACGTACGTAATCTCTCGAGCGTAACATCGAGCAAAGTGAAAATCGTGAATGATCGCAAGAGAGAGACGCATCGCTGCCTTCTGATAGTCTCCATTTTGGGAAGGGGAGATTCTTATCATTGCGTTTTTTTTCTAGCGAGCGAGAAACAAGTGAGACGCAGAGTGCGAATGCGTCGTTCTCTGTTATGTGGGTCCATGGGTGCGTGCGCCAAGTGCGCTTGTGCAATTAAACAGATAATGCGCTCTATATATATATATAGTTGAATGCAAGTGTATATTTAACTAACCGTCTCCAGGGGGGGGAGGGGTTAGTAAAGAAGTGACGGTTCGGCGAGTGCGAGGGAGGCTCGCGTGAGGCTGTTCCATCCCGGCCACGCGAAAATCGTTGAAACATCGCGGCGCCTCCTCAAAAAACAAAAACAACCTGCCGCGTTGTTGTTTTTGAATAAAATTGGCGATCGCCAAGCGACATGAGTGTTTTCGGTGATTTTCAGCGTGTCTGGGTCGAAAGATTCCCGGACAGCGCTCTACCGGCTGCCTGGGAAGAAGACGTTCGTGCTAATCTCGTCAAACACAAGCAAAAGGTTTGTTTATTCTTTATTTAAACGTTTATTCGCCATTTTTTAAATCTTCATCGACTATCTTCCTGCCCTTTCGCCCTCTCGCTCCCCCGCACAGGCATTTTCGCTATACGACACGATACTCGTGACTCAGAGCTTTGGGCAATCGCGTATGTGTGTGGATACTCGAGTTTATCGCTCGACAACCTTCAATTACGACATTTTTCAAAACGTTATTGTTATTACTCATGACGTTCCTTTCATTTTGTTATTATGACCGATGTCGAGGCACATTCTTCATTTACTTTCGTCCGCGAACATGCAATTTCCTCGTTATTACGAAATAATAATAAATTAATTATCGAAATTAAAATTTCATCAATTTATTTCGAAATAATTCGTAACGTTATTTTGCCGGATCGAGATTTTTCGTATTTTTCTTTTCTTTCCGTATCGACGTTTTGAGTATCGGGAGAAAAAAATCGTGAAGGGATCGTTACTTTCGCAGTTTTTACGCTAAATTCCGTGCCCTTTTGCTCTCCCGTTTTTTGATTCGTTTTACCGCATTTTTCCCTCATTTTTCGACTTTGAGCAAAATCGCCCCCGGGCTCACGGGATCCGGTGTTAAAAAACGAAAAGAATGAGCCCTCGGTGAACTTTTTTCGTCAAATTTTAAAGGAGCTATGAATTTTTCAAAATTGCGGTCATTTATTAGGCTAAAAAAAAGTCACCATAATTCACCATGTTACTCGATTACGAAATAATTCGTAAAATTTTTTTGCCCACTCGAAATTTATTTTATTTTCGTTAGTTTTCTGCAGTGCTTGCTTTTCCCAACACAAATATGCATTCAACGCGCGCGACTCAAGTTTTTCGTTCTGAAAAATTAAACACGCGGTGCTACGGCGTTGATAATATTTTTTCTTCAATTAACAGGTCACCACGCTGAGAGAAGAATTGGAAAAAGAAGAATTTTACGTCGAGTATTTGGAGCGTTTACTGGCGGATGTCGAGAGACACAAACAGTTGGCAAACGACGCGGGGAACCTCCAGCAGAGCGAAGAAACAAAGAATGATTCTCGAACACGATCGTGTAACAAAAAAATAGTAAAAGAGTCAAAGACGGAGGATTGTCCGCAGACCGGCCCAAACTGGCGGACAAAAGATTCACCGAGCGAAGACGTTTCTCTGCCGGCTAGCAATACCATAAGCGACATTAGCAAATTGCAGGACAAATGCGTCTCCGAACTCAGCTGTGCTCTCACCTCCTCTCGCAGGCCCAAAAGCGAAATCCCTGGGAATCTGGAGAAGAGAGAAATTTTACGGAGAAACAGCAATCCCGATGTGCCCAGCAATTATGTCACTGTCATCGAAGTTACAGGCAGTAGTAAAAAAGACAAAGTCGAACGAGAGGACGACGAAGACGAGGACGAGAATGAAAACGAAAATGAAAAAGGTGGCGATTTCTAATAAAAAACGAAAAATTAATTTTAAAAAAACGTGGCAATTTGGCACGATGCTCAAATGCTCTTCTATGAAGTGGTACATTTTTTTATTCTGGATTCGGTACCGAGGGAGCTTTGAGCATCGTGCTATATCTTGAGAAAGCAATTTGCAGCTTTTAATTTGCGTTTTTATTCAAATTTTCACTTTTTTTTGCATAATTTAGACAATTTTTTTATGAAGCAGAGAATAAATACAGATTTGTATACAATATCTTACGAAATTTATAAAAATTGGAGCTGTCGGACGATTTTTCCAAAAACTCAGATTTTTGTAAATTTCGAAAAATCATAAAATCTAAACCGTTCGACCAATATTTTCCAAATTCAATACCAACCTTCCTATTATGATACTCTATTCACAAAAAAAAAATTAGTACTAAATATTAAAATTTGCGCAAGTGAGAGCGTCGAAACCTTTTTTTTGAAAATTTAAAAATGCCATAGAATTCGTATTTTTTAAGCAATTGCAAGAAAATTCTCACAGAATGAAAATTTCGTGTAGATCAACATCTGTGCAAAACGGGAGCCCTGTAGCTCGAACCGTTCTCGAGTTATGAACGTTTGAATTTTACAGTCCCAGAATCTACACACACACACGTCCGGATATTTTTTCTAGACATGATTTTTCGATGTTTTGGGACATATTAAGAAATTGACATTGAAAAATGTAAAAAAGAAAATTTCATCGCCACAGCTTCCTCTATGAGAAACGAAAATAAAAATAAATAGAAAATATTATCTTATTATGAAAAAACTGAATATTTTTTTTTACTCTGGATTTTGTAGAGGCAGAAAAAATAGCGAACGAGGACGGTGGAGAGGAGGGAGACGCGGAAGCCTCGGAAGAAGAACCGTATTACGATTCCGTGGCTCTGGATCAAACCGGCGAATACGTTTACATCGATGCTCGGATTCCGATCGTGACGAATAATAATGGCAACAACGCAATTGGTATCGGTGGCAATAGCCACGGTAAAATAATAGCCAACAATAGCAACAACGCCAGAGCACCGATTCGGAGGCCACCATCGCTTCCGGACTCGCCAGGAAATCGTAGCAATTACGTCAACATTGATTATTTCATACAGTGAGAAATTTTTCAACTAAAAAATCAAATTTTCAATTTATTCACGGGAAATAAGAATTTTTACGAGGTGACGAACTAACATGGAAAATGGAAATTAGACACAGGGCTGCGATCGACAGCGAAGACGAGGAAGGCGCGAGTCCAGCACCGACGATTCTCTTGAGGGCACTCAGTACCGACAATGAGACTGGGAGCAGCGACGCCGAGCCGCTTAGCCTCAGCGAGGGCAGTTTGGAATCTCCAACGCCTACGACTCCGCGTAGACAACAGGACAAGGACACGCGGGACGACGACAGGACGACAATGGGCAAATGCATCGTAAATTCGGTGGTGGAGAGCGAAACTGTTTACGTCGAATGTTTGACCGTAATGCTGCAGGTAAAAAAGACAAATTTCTCAAAAAGAAAAAAAAATCCCGTTCGATTATCGTTTTCCATAAAAAATTTAATTTTTTTCGCTTTTTCCGAAAAATTGACATTTTTTTAAACTAAATCTTGAAACTTTGACTTTACGAAAAACGATTTTTTCATTTATTTTCATTTCTCAGTCGCTTGCGAACTTTTAAAGTAGAAAATATGACGAAAAATTTCATTATTTTCGTTCCGGGTCCCAAAAAAAAAATTTATCGATTAAAAAGAAAAAGTTAAAGATTCGTCGCAATTGGTTCAGTAGTTTTTCCGTAAAAAAGGCAGAAATACTATTTTTTAGTAGAGTTTTACGTGCAATATCGAGATTTTTCCGATTTCAGTACATGAAGGCCATCCGAGCTACTTTGACAACTTCACAGCCCGTTATTTCGGAGGAAGAATTTGGCACGATGTTTTATAAAATCCCAGAACTTCACGCTTTGCATCAAAATTTTTTGGACGATTTGAGTGCGAAACTGGAGACGTGGGACGGTAAAACGACAATCGGTGAACAATTCAAGGTACGTTTTCCAATAATTACAGGATTACATTTTTTTTCGCATTTTTTATTCTTTCTTATGACTCGAAAAAACATTATTCGATGCTCTGAAAATCGTTAGTAAAAAACCCCAACCCGGGGCCTTTCTCCGTTCGTCCTCCCGGTTTTTATCGTTTTGCCGCATTTTTTACGAATTTTTTGACTCGGAGAAAAATTGTTCCCGGGCTCACGCGATCCTGCATTAAAAAACGAAAAGAATGAGCCCTGGTTGAAGTCTTTTCGTCAAATTTTACCGGAGATATGAATTTTTCAAAATTGGGGTCATTTATGACCCCAGGTTAGCGGAATAGACAAAAAAAAATAATAAAAAAAATCGATTAAACTAATTAATTCGATTATTTAATGAGGATTTATTTTTCTGAAGGTAATGGCCAGTAATATTGGACTCTACGGTGCCTTTTTGCATAACTATGCTCGCGCGACAGACACGGTACGGCGTTGCTCAGCTCATTCAACACAGTTTGGTGAAATAACGAGAGACATAAGACTCAGGGGATTTCCAAAGGGCCCTGGATTATCCCTGGAAGATTTGTTGCACAAACCTGTCGCGAGAGTTCAAAAAAACGCTCTCGTCTTACACGTGAGTCCCGAATGAATCGACCTTTTTTTGCAGCGTCAAAAACTTTGAGGTACAAAGTTTCAAAATTTAGTTGCGTCGTCAGTGACGGAAAAACGATTGACTTTATTTTCAGGATCTGCTGAAACACACACCTGTGAATCATGCGGATCATGCGCCACTTTCCGAGGCTCTTGCCATGACGAGAAACTTTTTGGACGAATTCAACATCATACAAACAAAATCGATGTTTCCGGTACAAAAAAACACGTTTTGCGTAACAGATTCGTTTACTTATCGCTCGTGCATGTTTAATGCTGATTTTCATTTTTTTCATCGTTCCAACAGAGTCACGACAGAGCACAGCGACGATTAGTGAAAAATTCATTCGTCGTCGAACTGTCAGACGGTCACCGTAAGTTGAGACACCTTTTTCTTTTCAATGACGTCATCGCCTGTGCCAAGTACAAAGCTTCCGGAAGAGACAAATTCACATTTGAACTAAAATGGTATGTCCCCGTTGCGGAGGCAAGTGTCTCCGACGGCATGGATGGCATCGAGCCTCGAGAAGCCAGTCCTGCAAATGTTGTATCGTTAAGGTAACTATTCACCAAAATTCTTCAATTTCATTCCATAAAACGGTAAGCAGAAAGTTCAAAATTTTCGAAAACTTGTTTTTTGCAATTTTTTCTTAAATAATAAATAAATAAACAAATAAAAAAACAAAAAAATATTAAAAAATGAAGAAAAAAAATGAATAAATAAATGAATAAATAAATAAATCAATAAATCGATAAATAAATAAATAAATAAATAAATGAATAAATAAATAAATAAATAAATAAATGAATAAATAAATAAATAAACCAATAAATCAATAAATAATAAAAAATAAAAATAAAAAGTTTTAAAAATCCTTGAAAGCCATTCATGGGACACACAAAATTTGGTGTAATTAAAAAACTTGAAATAAGTTGAAAACTAAAAATTCACTTTTTAAAAAACGAAAAAAACTCGAATTTTAAAATGTTGAAAAAAAATTAANAATCAATAAATCGATAAATAAATAAATAAATAAATGAATAAATAAATAAATAAATAAATAAATAAACAAATAAATAAATAAATGAACCAATAAATCAATAAATAATAAAAAATAAAAATAAAAAGTTTTAAAAATCCTTGAAAGCCATTCATGGGACACCCAAAATTTGGTGTAATTCAAAAACTTGAAATAAGTTGAAAACTAAAAATTCAGTTTTTAAAAAACCAAAAAAACTGGAATTTTAAAATTTTGAAAAAAACTTAACTAGTTATTCCGTGTTGGATCTGAATAAAAATGAATTTTGTTACAGATCTCAAGCTTGCACGGTACGAGATCAAATATTATGGGAGGAGCGAAACGACGAAAAGCGTACGAGACTCGGTGGTAGAGTGTCTGAGAAAAATCGTAAAAAATTGGCTGAGCTGGAGGCACAATTGGTGCTGGCATCGCCGAATTTGGTACTTCGAGTTTCTCACAAAAGTCAAAATCGGATTCATAATTCTTATACGTTTTTCTTGTCGAGCGAATTTGAAAGATGTCAGTGGGTCGAGGCCGTGGATGCTCTCCAGCAGGTAATTTCATGCCATCTTGGATTTTTTTGCATAAATTTATATTTTGAAATTTTATTGTTGTTTTTTTTAACGCTTAATTCCATTCTGTGTCGCTCTCAATGAGATTAGTTCAAGAGCAGTTAGTATTAAGGTGATGGAGCAGTCACCTCGAATTTTCGAAACGAAAATTCTCCCTTTTCGTTTGACTAATCAGAAAAAAGCTCTGTCCGAATATTTAAAGAAAAATATTAGTTACACGTTGTTCCCCTTTCACCAGAGAAGAAGATGTAACTTTTTTTTTTGTGAATCTGTCGAACCAGGGCTGCAGCCAAAAAGTGGTCCAAAATTTGTTCTAACATTTGTTATAACTTATAGATAGTAGCCCATGATATATTATGGTGAGGGACACCATAAAACCCCATAAAAAAATAAAAACCCCATAAAAAAAAATAAAAACCCCATAAAAAAAAAAACTCACCATGAAGAAAAATGTTGCTCACTCATTATCGGAGTCCATTTCGTCGAAAAAATTCTTAATTTGGGCTGCAGCCCTAGTTCGACGGATTTACCTTTTTTTTTTCCTCAAAATATGGAGAGTCTCTTAGAAAATCGTGTATCTGCTTTTTCGTCATTTCTCTCGCACTCGCGCGACTGCTAGATCACCTTAAGGGTCGTTTATTTATATTACGAATTAGTTGAAAATCGATATGCTGAATCGACAGGGAGGACAACCGCCAGGACCACTTCCTCTTTCCATGTACGAGCTCCAAGCGTGGGTTACGGCATGTCGAACTTATTTGCAAACCGATATGGGCAGCTACCTTTTGCGATCGGGACGCGATGAGAGCCTTTTGCTTGGCGATTTGCATCTGACTCTCGTTGGATTAACACCCCCGGGTCTCGATCGTCCCAGCGACCTCTACGTCATTGTCGAGGTTGACAGTTACGGTCATTACTTCAAAAGAGCCAAAAGTCGCATCGCCAGAGGTCAAGCACCCACGTGGGGTAAGTAAACGCAGTTTTGACACAAAAAATGGAAAAAATAAAAATTAAAATTAAAAAAAAAATAGTTTTCTCGTGAAATATTCATTTTGATGTTGTTCCGGGTGATTGAAAAAGGAGAAACTTTCGTTGTCGAGCTGGAGGGAAGCCAAAATGTCCGGATACTCCTGTACGAAGAGTGCAGTGGGACTCGTTCGGTTTTGCGAGGAAAATGCACCCAACGCTTGAGCAGATCGTGGCTACAATCTGAACAGGTTGAAAGGAGCTTGAACCTTGGTCCAGCCAGTCTCGATGTCGCTCTGAGATTCGTGCCTAGCGAAGTTACTCTCCGGCGAGTTCCTTCGGCGAAACCACAAGGATTATTCGGTGCGAAGATTCAGCAGGTTTGCAAGTAAGTCTGTGTTTCCGTTTCTAGAAAAACTCGATTCTTGCAAAATGCGAAATGATTTTCAGGATTACGACATTTTGTAGAAATACTGAAGCAATGAGTTTTTTTTTCTTTAGGAGAGAAAAACGCGACGTCCCGTTTATCGTAACAGCCTGCGTCCGCGAAGTCGAAAGGCGAGGAGTCGCCGAAGTTGGACTTTATCGCGTTTCGGGCTCAGCCTCCGATCTCGCAAAGTTACGAAAATCTTTTGAGAGCAATTCTTACGAAGCCGAGCAACTATTGAAAGAGGTAATGACGAGCAAGTACACTGAAAAGAAAATTTTGTTGGATACGTTCGCCCAAACGGTTTTTTTCGAAAAATCACAAAAATTTTGCCATTTCACTCAATTTTTGTCATTGCAATCATCAATTTTGTTGACGGTTCCCTTAGAAATAAAAAAATTTTGTCAATATTACGAAAAGTTTTGCAAATATCCAAAAAAATTTACGTGTTGAACAAAATATCTAGGTTTTTTTGAAAAAAATTCCAAAAACGTCATAAAACTTCGATTTCTATGGATTGTGAAAAAAAAAACGGTCTACTGAAAAGAAAATTTTGTTGGTTACGTTCGACTAAACGGTTATTTCGAAAAATCACAAAAATTTTGCCATTTCATTCAGTTTTTGTCATTGCAATCATAAATTTTGTTGACGGTTCCCTTAAAAATGAAAAAATGTTGTCAGAATTACGAAAGATTTTGCAAATATCCAAAAAAAATTACGCGTTGACCAAAATATCGAGGTTTTTTTGAAAAAAATTCCAAAAACGTCATAAAACTTCGATTTCTATGGATTGAGAAAAAAAACGGTCCACTGAAAAGAAAATTTTGTTGGATACGTTCGCCTAAACGGTTATTTCGAAAAATCACCAAAATTTTGTCATTCCAATGGTAAATTTTGTTGACGGTTGTCTTAGGAAACAAAAATGTTGTCAAAATAACGAAAATTTTGTAAATATCCAAAAATATTAAGGCGTTCAAAAAAATATCGAGGTTTCTTGTCAAAATTTCATTTTCAGTGTAACAGCACCGTTACTTTTAACAGATTTATCTTTCCGTGCAAAAATGGCACTCGAACGGTTTCGATAATCAATTTGTTTGTTTACGTTGAATGAAAAATAATAAATAATGATAAAATTTATTCAAGGTGGACGTGCATTCGGTGACAGGCGTATTAAAATTGTATTTGCGTGAAATGCCGGAAGCGCTATTCACGGACGCATTTTATCCGGCATTCGTGGAGGCTTTTCAGGGGAGCAGCGACTTGAATCGTGCGATAGCACTTCGTCGAGTGTACGAGTGTCTTCCGGCAGTGAACAAAGCGGTGATTGATTTTCTGCTGTCGCATTTGATACGGGTGAACAAGCACGAGGCGCAGAACAAAATGTCGTTGCACAATCTTGCCACGGTGTTCGGGCCGACGTTACTGAGGCCGGGTACGTCAAATTCTTCGCGTTCAAATTCCGATCCAAAGAGTCGGGATCCATTGGCAGCTGGTACGGTCGACGTGATGGCCCAGGCCGGCATTTTGTACTGTTTTTTACAAATGAATATTCAACAGAACAACCGATCACTCTAATCTAGTCGCAGATGGCCACGGGAAAGTTGAACAATAAAAAATAAAAATAAAAAAAAAAACAGAAACGACGCAAAAACGTTTTAAATAAAAAAAACGAACAAAAAAAAAAAAAAACGGCACAAAATGGCAAAAAGTAACTAAAACTGAAGACTGCAAATATTTCGAAAAGAAAGAATGGGTGGTCCGGAATTCTTGACAATATCGAATCAGCCCAAACTTTTTAGCGGGCTTAAAAAAAAACAAAAAACAAAAAAAATTCGAAATTAAATTTTTTAAAGTTTAACGAAAAAGAAAGATAAGTGACCGGGAATAATTTTTATGTTTTCTTCCCGGTGGTCCATAGTTTTTTAATCATAATATAAATAACAAAGATATAAATATGAGAAAGCGAGGAGACCAAGAGTCTCGTGTATTCTGCCACAATTAGCCAATTGCAATCGCTGAAAATTAATCCAATTCTCGCTGTATTTCTTCTTGCTGTCTTCGTTGCTATTATTTTATAAATACTCTTTACCATTTTCATGTATTTTTCCGCAAATTTACAACATCTCAACATTTTCAACAATTACTACATTATTCTATCGTTAATATTCGAACAACGTCCGGATTTCAAACCGCTTTACATTTCCGATTAAAATAAAAAGATTAAACAAGCGTTAAAAAAACTCAGAGGAACGAGATTATTGCATAACGTAATAAAGGTATTACGCTCACGAAACTACTTTGTTTCGGATTCTTTCAAAATTTTGTACAAACCCTCTTGGCCCCAAAACCAAAAATTTTCTGCTACGAAGAAAAATTCTCTGACGTTCAAAATTCGAGAAATTCAATTTTCCATTTTTTATTTTTCCACCTAAACGCGTGGAAACTGATGTCACGTTCCGTTGAAAAGTTACAAGCGAGAAAAACAAAAGGAACGCGACTTCAATTTACTAAATGGCAAAAAATAAAAAAATTGACGAAAAAAATTTCTTCGCAGGAGAAAATTGTTGGTTTTGTCGCCAAGAACGTTTACACGAAATTTCGAAAGAATTATAAATAACGTCCTTCCGTGACGTTGATCCGGTAAATCGGCGATTAAAACTCCTGCTTCCTATAAAATCGACGAAGCTTCATAAAAAATATAATCTCGCGCTTAAAAAAAAGACGAAAAATAAAGAAAAATACGTAAATAACAGAAAAAAAAAACAAACAGACAAACAAACAAACCAGTGTGTTCCTATGACGAAAGCACGAAATCTAGAATTTCGTTTTTTGTATTTTTTATTATTATTCCTGTTCGCAGGGAAGAGAGAAAAAAAATTGCGGTACGATTGATGCTCAGCTTTTTTACATTTTTATATATATATAGACACACATATATATATGTATACTCTACATTAATATAATTCGATAATTATACACCCATACATAACGTTTAGGACAATTNTTTTTTTTTTTTTTTTTTTTATAACGACGTTGGTAATCGTCAGCACTGACTTTTGCAACTTTTGTACATTCATACGCGACATGTAAAGACGATTAACGAAAGATAAAGGAATCAAGTACGAATATTGTAAATTTTGAGAGTGTTTTTTTTTCCCTATTCATTTTTCTTTTGCTCAGTTTTCTTCCATCGTCCTCCCTCGTTCGTTCTCTATTCTGCGTTTTCGAGATTCGGACAATCCCTGGCTGGCGGAGCGAGTGGCAAACGTATCGGAGTCGCTGCGATGTTGTCCCACAGTCCTGGCAAACGAGAACCGTCCGAACCGTTGCATTGCATACCTGGACACGAATCAGGGTTTTTAATTAATTTTTTTTTTTTTTTTGAACGATAATTGGGAAAATTTTTTTGTCGGACTTGAATTTATTAGTTTGGGGAATTTTTATTATTTGTTCGCGTTGTTCCGAATTAGCAAAATGGTCGCTAATCTTTTTGGCTCGGGACGACGCATCCGACTGAAATCGGAATAAAAGAATTTTTTTTNTTTTTTTTTTTTTTTTTCGCTTTTTTTTACCCAGGGGCGCGGCGACGTAGAGATCGTGGAGGGCCGCACTCCGGACTCTGTTCCATTCTATGCTCTTGTAATTGGCCTGTATGCCTTGATCACTCCGTGTTTTTTGATTTTCCCATTCTCTCATGTATCGAAAATACGTACGGAGCGCGTCGTCGCTTATCGCGCTTTTACAGACCTTTGAAAAAGAACGTTGCGAAAAAATTGAACGGAAAATTGAATTGCAGCGTTTTTTAAATTCAAATTATTAATTTTTTTTTTCACTCAAATGGGAAGCGAGTTCGGAAAATGTTCACTCACCTCCAGACGTGATTTTGGATAGTAATGGATATAGTTTACACACATTTCGTCGGCTATTGCAAAACCACCGAATGTTATATTTTTTCGATCCATCGTTTTGTAGGTGCAGGTCGTCACGAGAGAATCACCCTGTGGCAAGGAAACTTCTATTTTTCTTTTGTCGCAGATTATAACACAATTTCGATAGAAAAAATTATACGCAACAGTTCGTTTCGTTATTTTAATGAATTTTGAGAAAAATTGAAATTCCTTAAATATTTTACCGGAAGAATCGTGACTGGCTTCGGTAACAATCGTATTTCTTGAAAATGCGTCGAGTAATGATTGTCGTAATTGAGAGGTTGAATTTCTTCGCCGTCTCTGATGTGACGCGTCGTTACTTTTGTTCCCGTTAAATGCGTGTGCAATTGCGACGCGAAGACATGGATTCCCGCCTGCGGCAAACCGACTCCCGTGCATTCGGCTATGCAGTGTCCAGAGATTTCGAAAGATTCCTAAATTCATTGAATGACCGAATAATCGCATTATGAGAAATTGCAGCAATTTTTTTGAAAAAGAAAAATTGAAAATGAAAAAGAAAAATTGAAAATGAGAAAGAAAAATTGAAAATGAAAAAGAAAAATTGAAAATGAAAAAGAAAAATTGAAAATGAAAAAGAAAAATTGAAAATGAAAAAGGAAAATTGAAAATGAAAAAGAAAAATTGAAAATGAAAAAGAAAAATTGACAGAAAATTTTGTTTTCTCTTCACCTGAAGGGGCGGTATGGCCATTTTGTCTGTATATTCCAAGCCGAGTTCGATGATTCCTGCGTCAAATTCCCGAAGGGTTTTAGTCATGTAGAAACTAATTCCCGAGGAATCGATTTTTCCACTTAGAGATTCCGGATTATTGTAGTGAACCTCGAGAACGACGTAAGGGTTGAAATTTTCACCGCCAAACGGAAGTCCGACTTGTTGGGGATACACGAACGGATCGGCTCCCATGGCCCACGCAGCTAATACTCTTTGGCAAATCTAAAAAAAACACATTCAAATTATCTGATCAAGGTCCATTTTCTCACAACACGTTTTTTTTCTCCTCACGAAAAAACGAGATTGTTTTTTGAAAAAAATGGACTTTCGATTTTTTTTTCTCAACCCTTAATAGTCACGCCTCCAGATTGTGACGTAACAGTCATTGGGGAAGTTATCAACCCCACTCGCTTTGGAAGCCGATGAATAGTTGAAAAATGTTGAAAAAAAAAAACAATTCTGCAAAAATGAATTTTCCTACGAAAAATGATGCAGAAATTGTAATTTTCAAAAAATAACAAAAAAAATCGTTTCATAAGTCTGAAATAGCATGCTTCCGGGTGGGACTGGTGAAATTAGCAACCATTTCAAAAAGTTGACTTTAGAAGCCGATGAATAGTTGAAAAATCGTTAAAAAAATAAAATAAAAATCCCACAATGTATTTTCAATTCTTGAGTAACGACCATGATGATTTTATTTAATTCCAGCAATTTTTCAAATTAAAAAATGTCGAAAAAAAATATTTGGGGTGAAATTAATACTCTGCGACCATTAAGGGTTGAAATTAATGAGCTGGTGAAAAAAATGATTGAAAAAAAATCACGTTAAATGACCTTGGTCGTCTCTGGACGATTCGGAGATTGGCATGGTCCGTTGTAAAATGGAATTTCGAGGTCAGCTGGTCCAGCACAATGGAAAACTTCCATATGATGCACTAGATGCTCGTTGCCCTTTTCGATATCTGGCCCGAATTGTAACACGTGGTGTCTGCGATGAAAAAGACAAATTTTCCTCAAGCCGATTTTTTTCGCTGCAGAATTGACGGATTTTTTTTTTTTTACTCCCAAACTGCTGTACAATTTTTTTTTATCAGGCACGAAATTTATTCGTTTTTTGCAATGCGATATCCACGTATCAGCTGCGATTGCGTTCGAAGATTTTTGGATACGGAACAAAAAAAGCTGCGAATTATAAATTGCTCACTTGTTTCTCAAAGCATCCGGCAATTTGACGACTCGGCACCAGTATGTCGTTTCAACATTCGGAACGCTGACGCGGTCGTTTAGAACTTGGAATTTCCACGTGTCTGCTGGGAATTTAGATTTTTCTTTCGTCTGCCTGAGAAGTTCCATTCTCGTCATACCGGAAGTTGCTGCATCGTCGGCAACCAGACCCGCTAATGAGTACAGAGGTCCACGTCCTTTCAGCCAAACCACGTGCGTCGTTCCTCTCTACATAATTATTTTGGAGAAAAAAAATTAAAAAAAAAAAAAAAATTAAAAAAATTTCGATCGTGCTCATGAGAAGAGAAAATTTCCGAAAAATTACCTCAATAATGTAATCCGATTTGTCGCAAGTATCGAACTTTCGTGTGAATGTAAATTTCGTTAAATTTCCAACTCGTTTGAAGGCGAAGTTTTGGCAATCTTGTTGATGATCCACCACCAACTTTCCATCCGCGGTCGCCGAGGCATCCTTTAGGTCACAATTTATCGATGTATTCGGTGCGATCGACACGATCCAGCTTTATTATGTTTTTCTCTAAATTTTCATACCTGGAAGTGAATATTTCGATGCCAATCGATCCAAAGAACGCAATAATCTGCGGGTTTTGTTTCGCCGTAATCGGAAAAGCCGAGCGCGAACCAAGCATTGTCTTCGGCGTTGTAATGGACTTCAATTTCAACAAGTTCCTTCGTTAAATCGATTCTACGGAACCGTCAAATAATTAGATACTTTAGAAAGTTGTAGATTGACGATTAATCAGTTTTTTTATTTATTTGTGACGATTCGAAAAATTCAAAATGCAATAAATTTCCTGTAGACAAGAATTGTCGAATTTTTTAAAATTCCTCATAGCTATTTGACGGGGACATTTTTTTTTTTTAGTGCTCAATGTCAATTTGCTTTAAATGTCCCAAAACATCGAAAAATCATCTCTAGAAAAAATGTCCGGACGTGTGTGTGTAGATTCTGGGACTGCAAAATTCAAACGTTTATAACTCGAGAACGGTTCGAGCTACAGGGCTCCCGTTTTGCACAGATGTTGATCTACACGAACTCTTCATTCTGTGAGAATTTTGTTACAATTGCTTGAAAAATACGAATTCTATGGCATTTTTAAATTTTCAAAAAATCGGTGTCGACGCTCCAACTTCCGCAAATTAAAACATTTATTACTAATTTTTTTTTTATGAATAGAGTATCTTAATAAGAAGGTTGGTATTCAATTAGGAAAATATCGATTGAACGGTTTAAATTTTATGATTTTTCGAATTTAACGAAAATCTGAGTTTTTTGAAAAATCGTCCAACCGCTCTATTTTCTGCAAATTTTATAAATTATTGTGTACTAGTCTGTACTTCCACTTTAATTTTTAGAAAAATTGTCAGAATTATATCATTTAAAGGGAAATACAAAAAACGCTGCAAATTGAAATTTGTAAATTGCTTCCTCAAGTTGCTCAAGATGCACGATGCTCAAAGCTTCCTCTATGAAGAAGCCAAAATTAAAAATCTAGTGCCTCATAGAGTAAAGTTCGGAAATCATTTTTTTTTTATTTTTTTTTTTTTAATTTCGAACCAGGTGGCGAACCTCCAGTGGAAGTTGCCCTCGGACCCGAGGGGTATGGAATGCACGGGTTTATATTCATTTCGTGCTTCGACGCTAAAAATATTGATCGACCCGAGAACAAGTAGAATTTTCAAAATCTCATAATTCATTTCGATTCTTGTTATTTTTTTTCGAAATGATTAACGAATAATTAAAATGCAATTTTCAATCAACAAGATTGAAAAATTGGAGTGACAATTGATCCGAAGCAAAAAGTTCAATCGATCATTGCGAATAAATAAATTCAATGAATTTTCTCAAGTTTTGCGCGAATATTTCCGGACAAAATGAACGGGAGCTCTGGGAGTTGTTAACCGGAAGCCCAAGCAAGTAGAACTGAGGGTTTTCCCGATCTCATCTATCCGAGGAAGGAAAATCGCGCCCGCGCAACTTGGCCCGAGGGTGAAATATCTTAATATCGAGCAGGAATATCGAATTCCACGAGAGGGTTGAAAACTCGATTACGATGAAATTCCATTGGTAAGGAAAATATTTCGGCATTATCATAAATGCTTCTGAGCAATCAAGAAATTCCAGAATTCCAACACGTGGGTCTTCACATTGTGCAGCGTACGTGTCCGAGATCCCGTACGACTTGCGCGCCATTCAATATTCGTGAGAAGAAGGCTCTAATTTTTTTTCATTAACAGTCCCCATTTAATTTTCTCCTGAGGTCACACATTTCAGAATATCATCTGCCAACATTGAAATGGCTTTTTTCTAGCAGCATAAAAATCTTGACGGTTTACTTCGTAGTCTAATAAATTTTTTAAGCTTTCACTATCGCAAAATTGGTTGATTTAGGATTTTGTTAAAATTTTGTGTATATAAATGTGTTTGAGATAAAAAGCAACAACTTTTCTACGAGACGAAACATTTTCTGACGTCTAGAATTTGAGATATTTAATTTCCAATTTTTTTTTTTTTTTTTCATTTAAACGCGTGTAAATTGAAGACGCTTGGTTTTTTTTCTTGCAACTTTTTAACAAAATACATGCGTTTAGATGGAAACAATAACAAATAGAAAATTGAATTTCCCAAATTCGAAAAATTAGAAAAAATTTTCTTCATAGGAAAAAAAAAACTGTTGGTTTTGGTGCCAAGAACGTTTATACAAAATTATGAAACAACTCTAAATAAAGTCGTTGAGTGATGGTAATACCTTAAATTGTTAATTTTTCTCACGATCGATTTCTTCCTCATCGAGTTGTCGTAACAAAATGACAAATTATCGGAAAATAATTAAGAATCTCCGTTCCGAAATAACGTCCAATGACCTCGCGAAAAATGAAGAAATAAATTTTTATTGAAGTAACAATTTAAATCGAAAAATATGAAATAATTAATTTTTCTCGATGAAAAAGAAAACGAAAAACAAGCATGGAAAAATACATGTATCTTTGTCGTCTCTGTAAATGTTTGCGAGAGTTGGTTGCGGATTCCATTGTTGATATAACGTCGCACCCGTTGAAATTCTTCTTTAAGTGAAGAACGAGTAAATCTTTCCCATTGAAAGATAGACTGCAAATTACGGCAATGAAGCTCGATTGGTCCCGATTAAGAATCTACTTGCGAGTTAATATGGCGCCAGCTGCTCGCTCGACCACAAACTTGCACACGCAAACATTCGGATAAATGGTTCAACTATGTTCTTTGATAAATATATAGTAAGTATGAAAAGTTTATTTCCGAGTAAAAGGACTTTTCATCGAGTTTGTCGCTTTATTAAGATTCCACTTTTTATAGAAATCTTTTTGAGACTGACGTTGAATTTTTTTTATTTTTATGAAAATTATTTCATTTAATTTTATTTTAATTAAAATTCAAACGTTAATAACTCGGGAACGGTTTGAGCTACAGGGCTCCCATTTTGCACAGATGTTGATCCACACGAACTCTTCATTCTGTAAGAATTTTGTTACAATTGCTTGAAAAATACGAATTCTATGGCATTTTTTAATTTTCAAAAAATCGGTGTCGACGCTCTAACTTCCGCAAATTAAAAAATTTATTACTAATTTTTTTTTTACGAATAGAGTATCTTAATAAGAAGGTTGGTATTGGATTTGGAAAATATTGATTGAACGGTTTAAATTTTATGATTTTTCGAATTTAACGAAAATCTGAGTTTTTTGAAAAATCGTCCAACCGTTCTATTTTCTGCAAATTTTGTAAATTATTGTGTACAAGTCTGTACTTCTACTTCGGTTTTTAGAAAAATTGTCAGAATTATATAATTTAATTGAAAATACAAAAAACGCTGAAAATTTAAATTTGTAAATTGCTTTCTCATGATGCTCAAGCGGTGCACGACGCTCAAAGGAAAAAATCTAGTTCCTCATGGCGGAAGATTTGAGCATCGTGCATCTTGAGCATCTTGAGCAAGCAATTTGCAAATTTCAATTTGCAGCGCGCGTCATTTTTGCCATACGTTTGTGGGAGTAGAACAGAGAAAAAAAAATGTAAACAGTGTACAATTTGTGAAAAGCGCCCAACCAGCTTTTCCAAATCCTTTAAATGCTTTTCGTTCGAAATCCGTGGGAATAATTAGCTGAGTCGTGGTGGATTTATGGTTTTATGGAATCAGCCAGAATTTTGGAGCCGCGCAATAGTCGCCAGGGGCAATTTCGTCCCACTTTGGTCGACATCATCGTGTCGGGAATCTCATATAACCCTCGCCGAGCGTTGGGGGCGTTTATTGCCCTTGGAACTTGATCGAACGGTCAGCAGGTCAATTTTTTGGGGAAATTCATTTTCCCCTACCGTTACGTTTTTAATGAGACATTTCATTGGTCGTTAGTGACAATTGTCCTACGAAACTTGTACATTCTTGTAAACCCCTAACTACCCCCGTAGAGCTCATCTCCGCACCCTTCCATCCAAAAAGTAAATATCGCCAGTTTGCATTTTGGCACGAACCTGTGAACACGTGCGACACTTTTAACGTTCCTTCGTTTGACATTTCTTCCTGGTTTCCGCTTTTCAACAAAATTCCAACACCAGAATCCGGTAAGAAAATAAATTTTTATCTCATTATTTTTAAGCCGGAAAAACTCCCTCCAAACAATTTTCAATTTGTGGCTTCATTCGGTACAAAATAATGATCTGTTTGTCAGGAAATCTCGCTTCCTTAAAAAAAAAACTCAATTGCTGCTGGAAAATGAGAAAAAAAAAGTTTTTCCACGTGTCTAATAAATTCCACGCGTTTCTATGACTTGAATCACGATTTTTCCGTGTCCGTTGCACGCGGAGGAATAGAAACTTTACTCCAGAACTATAAAGCACGATTTTCAACGCGCGATTGGTCGGAAAAATGTGTGGGAAATAAAAAGACGCTGGATCAAAAAGAAAAAATAAAAAATTCGAAATTAATTATTTCAAATTCAAATTCTAGTTTTCCCATCCAAACGCGCGTGTAAATTGAAGCCGCGTTCCTTTTGTTTTTCTTTCTTGTAACTTTTTAACGGACGTGACTTCAGTTCACACGCGTTTAGATGGAAAAATAAAAAAATGGAAAATTGAATATCTCGAATTTTGAACGTCAGAGAATTTTTCTTCGTAGCAAAAAATTTTTGGTTTTTGGGGCCAAGAGGGTTTACCCAAAATTTTGAAAGAATCCGAAACAAAGTCGTTTCGTGATGGTAATACTTTTATTACGTTATGCAATAATCTCGTTCCTCTGAGTTTCTTTTACGCTTGTTTAATCTTTTTCTTTTCATCGGAAATGTAAAGCGGTTTAAAATCCGGACGTTGTTCGAATATTAACGCCAGAATATTGTAGTAATTGTTGAAAATGTTGAGATGGTGGAAATTTGAGGAAACGAAATATCTCGAATTCTAAACGACAGAAAATTTGTTTCCATTGGAAAAAACTGTTAGTTTTGGTGCCACAAACGTTGATACAAAATTTCGAAAAAGCCCTGAACAACGTCGTGTTTCGTCATAGTAATACGTTTAAAATAATCATTTTTAGAGGAACTTAAAAGAATTGAAGAATTAGGGTAAAAATGATAGTTTGTGAAACGGAGGAGTGGGGGGAATCGGAGTAAAAATTGAGCAAACACAAATGGAGATTAAACTGTAGGGAGTCGCTTTATAGTTGTCGGAGCAGAGCAACTGCTGCGTGCGTGAAAATGAGGCAGGAGGCGAATGTTCCGAAACGTGCTTCGGCATATATGAGAAAATGGTAGAGCGAGCAAGAGAGAAACGAAAGGAAGTCTGGTAGGGAGCGACGGAATGAAAAAAAAAAGAAAAAAAAAGGAACGAGACGAATACGAGGAAAGAGTGAGTAGGGGAGAAACGAAGGCTCGAAAATGCTTCGTGCGCGATCGGGATGAAGTGGATTTCGTTCAGTCTACCGCGATCGACTCGAGTGTGCGGTGGGTCGAGCTTTTCTAACGTGAACAAATTCCAAACGCTTGGACTTCAGTGTCGGAGCAACTGGGTCCACAGCCGGTAAACCGTTTCGAATTATTAAGAAAGGAATGTAACCTATAGTGGCGGCTTATGAACACCATAAGTCCCTCAATTGTCGCGCTTCAGCCGAGTCTTCATTCGTCAAGAGGTAAAATTTCATCCAACATTTCTAGTTCGAAATAAATTTCATGAAATAACTGCCAAATGTGAATTGAATGTGAAGAAATATTGAGTAACCCGAAGCGAAAAGTTTCTGGGAATGCCAAAATTTTGAAATCTCAATCGCGATATTATTTAAAAAAAAAAAAAGAAAAAACTTGTGCAAAAATTTTATCAAACAAAAAAAATTATTATTTTTTTTTTCAATCGGAGAAAAAGCAGCGCGAAGGTTAAAAACTAAAAATTTTGTATTTCTCAACACGCGGTCACGATCGCATGACATGATTCATTCCGTCTGCGAGCGTATAGCCATCACATTGACACCGATCGAGACACAATTTTCTCGGCTAACGTTGCACGCCGCGTTATCAAACAAAAGTACATATTAAATGAAAACAAAAGAAACCCACTTTTTAGGAAAAAATGTGACAGATTTATTTCCCCGGAATATGTGTGACACATTTTTTGTCTTATCAGTGTGTGTTTGTTAGACGCGATGGAATTCCCGGGTCAAGCGTTCTCATTTCTTTTATTATGACAATCAAAATGCAGAATATTAATCACACAATTTTTGTATAAACGTTTTCGGCACCAAAACTAAAAGATTTCTTTTATGAAGAAAAATTTTCTGACGTTTAGAATTTTAGATATTCAATTTCCAATTTTTCCCCATCTAATCGCATGTAAATTAAAGTCGCGTTTTTCGTTAAAAAGTTGCAGGAAAAAACGAAAGGAACGCGACTCCAATTTACACGCGTTTGGATAGAAAAAATGATAAAAAATTGGAAATGAAAAATTTCAAATTCTAAACGTCGAAAAATGTTTTTTTATAAAAGGAAACTTAGTTTTGGTGCGAAGAACGTTTCTAAAAAATTTTGAAAGGAAATAAAAATCGGAAAAAATCATTTAAGAGCGCGAACAAACTTTAAACCCGTTGGATCCGGCGAGTGGGAACAATTGTTTTTTTAATTTCCTGTCGATACTCGTTGATCGATGAATCACAGTGCGGGAGGTCTTGGTTCAAATAGAAACTCGAGATTGTTTAGCCTACTCGTTTTGTCTGTCTCGTCGTTTATTTACTCAAGACGAAGAGGTCAAGTTCGTTGGTCTCTCTTTTTTCTTTTTTTTTAAACTGAAACACGATCCCGCACCTTCGGGGACACCCAGTAGATTCTTCTGCAGCGCGAAACGTCACGATTTATCTTATCCGTAACAGAAAACTCGTGCTCATCACTACTTAGTGTTTTTTAATAACTTCTCTTCGCACTGATAACGATTAAAATATTCTTGGAACACGTGCTCTACTTAAAAAATTACTCATCATTATCGCGACAAGAAAAAAATCAAACAAGTTCGCAAAACGAATGATATGCAGTCTTGCTTTCCTGCGAATCGAGTTGTTTGTCCTTTGGATCCGGTTAATTGACCCTAGAACGGTAACCTGGGGTCAAAAACGACCCCAGGCTCTATTTTCCCATTTTTCAAAATCGTTTTACCGCATTTTTGACCAATTTTTTGTCTCGGAGCAGAATTGCCCCAGGCTCTCGAGATCCTGCATTAAAAAACGAAAAGAATGGGCCCAAGCTGAACTCTTTTCGTCAAATTTTAACGGAGATAGAAATTTTTCAAAATTGGGGTCGTTTTGACCCCGGTTAGCGGAATAGAAAAAAAAGGTCCAATCTCCTTCTGAAATATTTGCTCCTGATGACTCATCTTATTCCTGAAGCGATGACAAATCGTCGAGAAGCTTTTTTTTCGAAAATTTGTACAACCTCTAGTTCTCCTTAAATAATAATCCGACGCGTTCTATTTTAATACTTTCCTCTCACATGTGGGGGTGACCCTGAATAACTTGGCGAAACTATTTTTTTTCTTTCGTATATACGGACGAATGAATTTGCATTAAAAATATACTCCGTTGCAGCTCGAGCTTTGGTCACATTGTCAATTGACTCTTCTTGGTTATTGAGTCAATTGGATTTCATCTCGAATCACTTTCCATCGATTTTTCTTGTTCGTTGCTCGTGCCATTGATTTTTATTAAAATTTGTCATTTTTTATTGCCACTTCGCTCTCAGTAAGAATATGTAACGTTGTCTCGATTTAAAATGTTTGTTACTGGTCGAAACTTGGTAAAGAATCAACAGCGAATTGCTGGAAAATATTTTAAAGAAATAAATTGTTTTGGAAACGATAAAAACTGAATGTGAGTATTTTTTGAATTAAAATTCTTGTCATTTCGAGCAGCAAATCCACTGACAACTTTCAAGTTCTTTCAACGTTTGATACTTCATTTTTATCTCCTCGGCAACGCTATTTTTCTGGCGCGAACACAGTGCGGGGCTTGCCAATGACGTATCACTTTTCAATCAGTTTCGTATCGAGCTGATTCGCTTTTTTATGTTAATTGAATCACTCATCTGGATCAATAATAGTCATGACGATGATAATAATGAAAATTATCGTTTGCTATGCTTATGAATGAAAGAATAACGCGATTCTTGAGCTTTTCTTGCGCAACTTTTTAACGAAACATGCGAACTTCAGTTTACATGCGTTTGGGAAAAAGTAAAAAATTGGAAATTAATTATCTCGATTCCTAAACGTCAGAAAATTTTTCTTCATTGGAGAAAACTTTTAGTTTTGGTGCCAAGAACGTTTATACGCAATTTTGAAAGAAACCTGTCGTTTTTTTAAATTTGACGAATTTTTAATACAGGATCGCGTGAGCCTGGGGCAATTTTGCTCCAAATCGAAAAATTAGTCAAAAATTCGGTAACTCTTGCGAAATTTGATAGAAATCATTCGCAATTATTTTTCTTTGAGCAGTTTTAAATTGACTTGAAAGAAAAATGTCACTCGTACGAAAAGTTGGTCGTAAAAATCATGTGAATGTTTTGTTCCATAAAATAATTAATAATATTAATAATTAATATTATTTTTATTAATAATTGATGTTTTTTTTCGTGATTTTGTCTGATTTCAGAAAGCCCCATCTCAGACCTGGTGCATAGAATTGGCCCAACGATAAAACACTAACAAGGGGCGGCAAGGTTTTCGATTATCGATGGGTTGAGAACGCCAAGTAATTTCCTCCTTTCTATCTTTCTCCCTTTTTCTATTTATCCGGCTCTGTCTTTTCAATTGCACTTTACACTTTTCTCTCTCTCTCTCTCTTTCTCTATTTTTCTCACTCTTTCGACATCACATATAAATATCTATCTCTTCCTTCCCGTTTCGTAATTACAATTACCAAAGTGATTAGCTCACCGATGAGCCATGCTGAAGGTCGTGGGGGCCTCCTGGCTTCAAACCAGGATTTCCACCTATATTCTCGTCGCCGTTGGCCTTCTGGGTATCGGCGCAATTCTCATCGGCGAGTTCGGCAGGTCGGTTCACCTAATTTTACAATTTTTTTCTCCCAGATGCGAAAAAAATTTTTTTATTCAAAATTTAATCTCGTTTCTTTATTTTCCTTTGTATTTTCTTTTTTCTTAATAGCGATGAGAAAGATGGAACATACTCGGCAACCGTTTTTTGGAATCACAAGGGCGGATATTATCGGATCGACTTTTGGGGCCAGGGAAACGATCTCGTTTCTTTGCCCAAAGGAGCTGCGAGGGCTTACTACAGAACCAGAATCCATGAAACAGGGTAAGAATAAAAAAATCGATTTCTAGACATTTTTTTTTTTAACTTGAAAATTTTATTTTCCATCTCTTTAGAATTTTTGATTATTTTCAATATTTCAACCAATCATTTGCTCACTTCGCAGCAACAGAAAGTTACTAATTTTCACAAGAGAATCAAAAAGACTAAATTTTTCATCTCTTGCGCAAAACTTTCAACTTTTCGATTCACGATCATTTATGCGGATTTTCACATAGAATTTCGATTGGAAGGTCAAATTCTGACAGTAGATGATCAACAGTAGAAGACGATATTGCACCCCGCGCCTTTTTTCTCTTCGTTCTTTCCTTTTTATCCTTTTACCGCATTTTGACTAATTTTTTGACTTTAAGCAAAATTGCCCCAGGCTCACGCGGTTCTGCATTAAAAAACGAAAAGAATGAGCCCAAGTTGAACTCTTTTCGTTAAATTTTACCGGAGATATGAATTTTTCAAAATTGGGGTCATTTTGACCCCAGTTTAGCAGAATAGGTAAAAAAAAATAAGGTCACCATTGTACGCTTAATACGGAGCTGTTTTTTTTTCACCAGATGGTCGATTGTAGAAATCGAAACATCGTCTTCCTATCCGGATGCTGTTCAAGCCTATGCGGCAGGTCTTCTGGAAGGAAGTTTGACTTGGCAATTGATACACCATCATTGGTACAATACCATCGGCGCTATTTGTTCTCTCGAGGAAAACGAGCATCAATGTTCCGTTACGAGAAAACAACTGAAAGAAAATGCAGCCATTGTACGAGAGAGAGCCAAGTTGTTAGCTCCAGAGGATCCGTTCTGGCACATGGTGAGAAAAACTTGAAATAAAAAAAAACGTTTATTGTAAAATTACGTGCAAGTGTATTATTCCGAATTTTTATTTTTTTAAATATTTGTTTCCCTCGAAATTGTCCGTGGAAACATTTTTTATGCTTTAGCCCGTTGTTGCGATTGGAATGCTTCTAATTGCAGATCTGTTACGAATTTATAGGTCCACTTGTTTTACGCCCAACTGGAAGGAATGGAGGCCGGTTGGCGTTTTGCAGTTCGTCGCAGCCGTCGTTCCGTCGATATTTTATCCGAAGATTTTCTCTGGCTCGCAATGGCATCCGAAATTCCAAATGAAATGTTCAAGTCGCCGTTCGAGGCTGAGTCATCGGGATCAACGAACAACGAAAACGTAACGTCTTCGAGCGCGAGCAGCAATGGCGTCATATTTGTCAAGTCTTTGGACCGATCGATCGAGGGTCTTGCGGCGCCATTGATCGCGTTTGCACAAAACACCGTGGCCCCGTAAGTTTTTACAAAAAGTTTCTTTTCAGTTTCTCCTGTTCAGTTGTTGTGATTTTAATAACGACGACGATTGAAAAATGACAATGTCTTTGTTTGCGCTGCTTCGCGAAACCGGAAGTTGCGTAGGTATCAAGAAAAAACTCTGGGTATTGAATAAAATTTCGCAGACGAAAACACGATTTTTAGTTCAAATTTTCATTTTTCGAGTAAACTCAATTTTCCTTTGTTTCCACTTACAGGTACTCGAAAATGCTTCGCTTGCTCAAGCGATACACGTTCGGTTTCCATCTTTCCGGAAACAGACACGCACCTCGTGCCCCAACACGTTCGATCTTCATGTCATCGTATCCTGGAGCAATGTCATCGCACGACGAGTATTACGTTGTCCGGGGCGGCGACGACAATGACGATGTTTTCATTCTTGCCTCAGTACCACTCAAAAATTCTTCAGAAACAATACTTTCGACACCTTTGTCATCAACGGACTCGGAACAACAGGAAAAGAACAAAGACAATGAAGAGGAGGAAGAAGAAGAAAAGGTAACGATGCCATTTCTTTAGTGGCGCCCCCTGCAGCCAAATCTGTTGAAAGGATGGCCGCTCGATTCCTATTTGTTTTTTCGAACCGATTATGTTATTTGTCAATCATAAATGATTTTTTTTTATTAATTAATGCTAATCCTGGACATACATCCTTGCGGATCAGCCAGAGGGCGTCAGATGACGAAGTGTGAGTTTCTTCAAAACGCCTCAAAACTAATCGATGTACATTCACTCTCAACAGATTTCAAGAATTCGAGGAGTTATGTCTCCAGTTCGAATTATGTCGGCAAATAGATTGGCGACAGAGACGCGGGCGTGGTCACGGTTTATGGCGCGTGGAAATCCATCCAACAACGCTCAAAGCAGTAGCTTCAATTCGCAATGGGTTACTCTAACACCGAAGGATTCTTCAGTCTGGTTGATCGAGCAACAATCCTCGACTATCCGAGCGTTCGATCTGACGCAAAATTTTCTCAAAAATGGCTACATTTTTTGCAATGGCGAGTCAGTTTTAAAAACATCATTTCCATTGGAGCTCAACAACGACGACGAGAAGAATAACAGCAGGAGCAGTTTTATAATCGATTTGCGTTCGTACCAACCGGAAGATGATTTCCATCTTTTTCTCTCGGAAAACATCACGAACGTCGAAGCCATTAGGAATCTCATGAGCGGCGGCACTGCGCAGCAATATTTAGATAATGAGTTTGGCGAAGATGTTAAAAATATTTCTTCAGTCATTATGAATTTTAATGAAACGATCGAATCTCTCTCTCAAAGTATTCTGCTCGAGCCTTCAACTAAATTTATCTTTCGAGGCGATCTCGAAAACCCCCCGAAACCGATCGGGACTATTGACAACAAAATGGCTCTCGTCACAGCAAATGGCGTCGAGAGCTTCGAAGCCACTTGTGGTCCACCCTACGGCCAAGAGATGGCGGGATTCCCCGCCGTTGCACCTTTCGATTGGTCCGAATCTTTCGAAAATCTAAAACGAATTGGCCAGCCTGATAAATTCCAATTTCAAAGCGTTATTCCCCAATGGATCTGGTTTTAGAACAAAATTACGAATCATCGTTCAACAAAAAGAAACGCATATTCACGCTCTAATGTTTTTTGGTACAACTTTTTCTTATCGTTTCGATAATCGTGATTCTTTAGACAATTTCTGCGCCCCTGCGCCTCTGCATGCATGACTCTCTGACAAATTATCTATGGCGGTAATTATAGTTATTGAAATTTTGTATACTGTCTTATGGAAATAAACAATCATCAGATCGGCTATTTAGTCTTTTATTTCGCGAGTGTGCGTTCCACCGGACTCATTACAGCAAAATATCAATCGAATAGTACAATAGTGTTAGATGTAAAATTTCACTGAGAAAATTCTTAAAACTTTCGACATTTCTCGTATTTTGCTGTCAGATTATACTTTTTCGCAAAAATAATTTGAATTTTTTTTCGCGCCATTTCTTGGAGGCTCTCAACTGCTGCTGATACTGTACGTAACTTTTTCGATTTATTGGGAAAAAAATAATCCAGGGTAATACATTCTTTGCTTCAAAATAATGGAGCACGACCAAATTCTTCTTTTTTTGTAATTTTTTTTTTTTTCAATCTTCAATCGCGTTTTCGTGGATCTAGCGATTCTGGCGGTCGATAAAGAAGATCCCTCTGTGCAAATATCGACGGCCGGTAGATCAACCCTCGTGATGATCGAATAAGTGCGAGCCTTATTTGAATGCATGTTTTCGAATTCGCAGACTCAGCAGAGCTTATCGTGATTCCATACTTTCCGCGATTCGCCTACTCCAAAAAATCGCCACGTCCAAAAATATGCCCAATTCGGTTTTTTTCTGCGCTGAAAATTTACACCGTTTTCTCGCGACGAGAACTAAAAAGTAATTCCCGATCGCTATATAATTAAAAAACTTCAATTCAACTTTTCTATTAACAATTTTGATCGAAGTTTATGCTTCAAATTGCACGATTAATGGCGCGCGAAGTTGCTCTGCAACTTCCGGTTGTCGGTATAGTCAAAGTCAACACTGCCATGCTCACGAATGCGACAGCTGATCGCGGCGCTGCATCGCAACACGTGGTCGCGAACAAGATTGATATTTCAACGTATTTTGTTTCGAATTAGAACGTTGTTATCATGTTGTACGTGATTGGGCTCGGTCTCGGAGACGCAACGGATGTCACAGTCAAAGGCCTCGAAATAATCAAGAAATGTCAACGTGTTTATTTGGAATCGTATACATCGATTTTGACAGTTGGACCGCAAGTTTTGGTAGGTGAATACTCGTCACCATTATAGCCCCCTCGAAAAACAGACAGTTTTTTTTTCCTATCTATTTTTATCACTTTTATGAAGCAAACTATTTATCTCAAATAAATTATAATCAAAATTACATAACAAACCATTTAACCCTTAATAGTCACACCTCCAGATTGTGACGTCATAGTCATCGGAGGTGTTATCAACCCCACTCGCTTTGGAAGCCGATAAATAGTTGAAAAATCGTTAAAAAAAATAAAACAAAAATACTACGATGTATTTTCAACCCTTGAGTAACGACCATGACGATTATTTCTAATTCGTGCAATTTTTAATATTTGAAAAATGTCAAAAAGAGAAATTCTGCAAAAGTGACTTTTTTTTTACAAAAAATGAGGCAGAAATTGTAATTTTCAATAGAAAAAAAAAAAAAAATTTGGAAACTGATAAATAGTTGAAAAATCGTTAAAAAAAATCAAATAAAAATACTACGATGTATTTTCAACCCTTGAGTAACGACTATGACGATTTTATTGAATTCGTGCAATTCTTAATATTTAAAAAATGTCGAAAAAAAAAAATTCTGCAAAAGTGACTTTTTTTACAAAAAATGAGGCAGAAATTGTAATTTTTTATTTAAAAAAAAAAAATCGTTCTCCCGTTGATATAAATTGACCCCCTGTGACCACGTTGAATTTTTCGTAAATTCCATGTTTTTATTATTATTTCTATTATCGATTGGGACAGGAAAAGTTTTATGGAAGATCGGTCATAGTCGCAGACCGCGAGCTCGTCGAGAGCGGGGCTGAAGAAATTTTGTCCGGAGCGGAGAACGAAGACATAGGATTTCTAGTGATCGGCGATCCCTTCGGAGCTACGACTCATACAGATTTGGTACTGAGAGCTCGCGAGCGGGGAATCAAAGTTCAAGTCGTCCACAATGCATCCATTCTGAACGCGGTCGGTTGCTGCGGCCTGCAGCTGTATTCGTACGGAGAAATAATTTCCATACCGTACTGGACAGAGTCTTGGCGACCGGACAGTTTCTATGAAAAAATAAGTGGCAACAGAGAGCGCGGGCTTCACACTCTTTGTCTCCTTGACATAAAGGTCAAGGAGCCTACGCTAGAGAGCCTTTGCAAAAAGAAGAAAGAATACATGCCCCCGAAGTTTATGAGCGTGGCGGAAGCTGCGGAGCAATTGATTCGCATCGTTGAACAGAAAAGAGAGAAGAAAGAGATTGTCGGTGGGTTTTTTTAGATTTTTTGGAAAATCGAATTCTTTTTGACACCCGGTGGTGACCAGGGGTCGAAATGACCCGAGGCGTAACTTTGAGCTAGAATTACTACAAGTTCCTGCGTTATTTCCCGAATTTTTCTTTTTTTTTTACACTTTGTCTCGTTGCTGATTTTTTTTCGCGGTTTTGAAAATTTTTCAAAAAATTTTTGGCACGAAATTCTCATTCCGAAAGGTTTGAACTTGCATCCTGAATTTTTATGTCTCGGTCGGAACGATACTGTCGACGCGGCAAGCGTTTTAACATTTTTGCGACAAAAAACCGTTATTTTTTTGTCGCTAAAAATATTGTCGGAGATTTTGTTGAATTTTTCGACAACGCTAACGAGAGACATTTTTCAATTTTCGTTTTTTTTTCAACACACAATTCGTTCAATATTGAGCAGAACTAAAATTGAATTTTTACGTTTCATTACGAGGGACGAAATTTTTGGAGACTTCAACATTTTTCGAGCAACCCTCCATTTATTTTCCTGATTTTCTGTATTTTTTGTAGCGTTTACGGAACAAAGTCTCGTCGTGGGATTGGCTCGCGTTGGATCGGACGATCAACGAATAGTCGCGTGCAGTCTGGAAGAAATGCGCAACGTTGACCTAGGCCCTCCTCTCCATTGTCTCGTCATACCAGCAGAAACTTTGCATCCCTTAGAATATGAGTATTTGATTCAGTACGCTAAAAATTCCGAAAAGTTTGCCGAATCAGTAAAACGCTCGTGACCTGCTCGCAGTGTAAAAATCCAAAGACTTTTTTTTTTCTCATAAATTTTATGAATAATAAAAAAGAAAGAACACGAATCTCTGGAGCACGCAAGTTCATTGGAAAATTTTCCGTCACGTCCTTTTCCAAAACTATGTTGCGAAATTACAAAAACACAAAAAATTTATTTTCATAATTTTGAATGAAAATTTATTAATTTTTTTAATTTTCTTCATTAATTAGAATTATAATTAATTATAATTAAAAATGATGATTAATTCATTGTTAAAATTTAATTAATTAATCAAAATTTATAATTACTTATTATTAATATTCAAATTATAAAAATATAATAAAATATATTTTAAAAATTAAAAACGATAATTGATTGATTGTTCAAATTCGATTAATCAATTAAAAATTATAATTAATTATAATTAATATTAAAATTATAAAAATATAATAAAATATATTTAAAAAATTAAAAATGACAATTGATTGATTGTTAAAATTTTATTAAACAATTAAAAATCATAATTAATTGTAATTGATATTAAATTTATAAAAATACAGTAAAATATATTTTTATAATGAAATTCTTCTCTAGCCTCGACTTTGCAAGAATGGTCTGAATTCATGAATCTTTCCACCGATTTATTTCGACTGATGAGTACGATTCTCTGCCTCATCAAATAGTTTACATATTTTTCGAAAAAATCAACATTCCACAGATTTTTTTGAAATGATGGAAAAATTGACTGAAAATTTCAATTTAATCCTCACCCAGGAGAATGGAAATATTTATGCACGAAAAAATTGTTGTCAACAAATAAAAATCCAAGGGTTTTTGGAACGGTCTGTTTTTTGGATTAATGCTCGGAATGAGAAATTGCTCTCGCGCACGATAATACCTTTCGTTTTTCAGTGTTCCGAGGATCGTTGTGAATCTCGTGTGCGTGACCGAACAGTCGGTTACATGTGAACCACGTAATTCAAGACAGTCGTATGGACGAGCGAGGAGGGTCGCTCGTTGCTGTTTTTTTTTTCTTTCCTACACGGTACGATGTACAGTGAGATGGCCATGGAGGCCGGGAATAATCAATGGAAAAGCATCGATCGGCGGTGTTCTCAGGGAAGGTGAAATCCACCGGCATGCTTCAGTCGAGCTCGGGCACTTTGAACCTCCACGACGTACCTGCCAGCGACGTCACTCTTGAAAAAATCGTCGTACACACGACGAAATCCTCCCTCATATTTGGCATCCGCAAAACTTGCAGGTATTTACCGAAATTATCGTTTTTTTTGCCTGTCAATTATATGCTCAATATTTTCTGCCATCATTTTTTCAGCATTTTGAAAACACGTTGATTTACTGATTGTTGGAATATTTTCTTGGAAGCAACTTTTCCATTTGCCGGTCATTTTGTAAGGGAAATTAATGCGCGGTCGTTGCGCTATTTCCCATTTTGAAAATTGGATGAAATTTTTTTGGCTTGAAAATGTCATTCCGAAGGTCGAGAACTAATATCCACAAGCTTTTCATTCTGTGAGAATTTTGTTGGAATTGCTAGAAAAATACGAATTCTATGGCATTTTTTAATTTTCAAAAAATCGGTGTCGACGCTCTTACTTCCGAAAATAAAAAAATTTATTACTAATTATTTTTTTATGGATAGAGTATCATAATGGGAAGGTTGGTATCGAATTTGGAAAATATCGGTTGTACGGTTTAAATTTTATGATTTTTCCAATTTTACGAAAAATCTGAGTTTTTTGAAAAATCGTCCAACCGCTCTAATTTCTGCAAATTTTGTAAATTATCGCGTACAAGTCTGCCATTCCTCTTTACTTTCTAGAAAAATTCTCGAAATAAAATAAATGAAATAGAAAAACACAAAAAACGGTGAAAATTGAAATTTTCAAATTGCTTCCTTTTTTCCTACGGTAAGCAGCCCCCAATGGAACATTTTTTTTACAGAGAAACTGCTCCCGAAAATGGCTTCGTCGAGGATCGAGGAGGCAAAGTTACCAGGTGGTTATTTAGTGACACCTCGAGTGCCTCAGGGTCTGGCAGCAGCAGTGGAAGGTCTAACGAGGGAAGTGATTCGTAATTCTCCGGAGGACATATACGTGTTCGCGGCTCATCACTTTGAGAAGCTATTGGAGCTTCGCGAAGAGTGTGGGCTCGCAGGCGGAGAAAGCTCATCGAATATGGAAGGCAAACGAAACAACACGTTGATGGAAATGAGTCGAGCATTGAGAATGCGAGAAATCGATCGCGAGCATGCAAGAGGAACGAGAAAGGCGGTCGATCAGGTTGGCTGGTCGTTGAATCAAACGGCGAAGGTATTGAAACGTCACCGGAGTATATTCGGTGACGAGAGCCGGCGAATAACAACCGAGCAAGTTTTTATAATGGGAAACGAAAAAAACGAAGATTCTCAGTCGAAATCGTCGAAGAAAAAAACGAGTTCAAAAAAAAGTGGAGACTTGTGGAAAGGGTCGACGAGCAGGACGGAGGATTCTCGGTCGAACGAGGATTCGACGGAGAACGCAAGTTCTAAAAAGTCTGAGAGAGTTCGAGCGAGCCCGAAAATCATAACGCAAATGTCGAGTCTGTCGAGCAGCGGCGGCAACGTTCTTTTGGCGAAGGACATAAAAAGCGAGTTGAGAAAAAATCGGATAAGCAGCAGAGACCGAAGGAGCTTGAGAGCGAGAGACGAGGAGAAAAACGTGGCGGAAGAAAAATCGGAAAACAAAGCTGCAAAGTCAAGCAGCAAAAAAGCAGAAAAGCAGAAAAAAATAGAAGTGGAAAGTGGAGAAAAGCGATCGCGTAAGAATGTCGATTCAACGAGATCGTCGCGAGCTCGACAGCACGAAAAATCTCGCGGTGAATATTCCCCGAAGAAGAGAAATGAAGAAAAGTTGAAAAAGAGCTGTGCGCCTGGTATGGATCGCGTCAAGGATTACGTGGTTGAAAAATTCGCCACGACGCGAACTATCGAGGAGCTTCAAAGTGCGAATTACGTGGAGAAGGTCCAGGAAATAATCGACGAGACGGGGCCGATAATAAGCGAGAAAATAGAGAAATTGAAGAGCGGAGTGATGGCCAGATCGGAGAGAAGTTGCCGGTTGGCTCGAGGAGTTCCGGTGAGAGGATCGAAAGAAGCTGCGGCGGAGATTTCAGGATCGGAAAATTCCTCGAGCGACGTTCTTCGGTCTCGATTAACAGAAACGGAAAAATTGATGGAGAAGGTTTCCTCGAGTTTGGGAAGGTCATTGCGTCGTTCAAGGTCAGCCCGGAGCTCGCGGCGAGCGATCGAGGGTTCGGAGCTTCCGGAGGAATCGAGGAATTCGTTGATGGAGACTTCGGACGAGAATCTCGCGAAAGGACGAGACTCGATGGAGGGAACATCGTGCTCGTCGTTATCGAGACAGATGCGACGTTCGCGTTCGGCCAAGAGTTTACGAAAATGTGGAGAAAGGTCGGAAGACGGAGGAGCAGGAAGCAAGGACGCGTTGAGGGATCGTTTGAACGAAACGCGAAACTTGCTGCGCGGCATTTCAGCGAGTTTTGGAAACTCGCTTGAAAAATCCTCGAAAAAGCCGGAATCTCAAGATTCAACTTTTTCGGAAGATCAACCGAGCTCGAAATCGAGTTTGCCGGCTGTACGATCGATGACCTTGAGAAATGCATCGGGAAGCGTATCGAGAAGCGACTCCGATAATCTCGTGCTTCCGGCCATTTCTCCGGAAGCGCCAAAATCTTCCAAGACGAAAGAAAACTTGATTTTGCCGGTGCTGTCGCCGCCGGGAACAGCCTCGACGAACGATGCCAACGACGACGCGCCTCGTCCTGAAGATTTCGACATTTCGGAAATGCCGCTCGAAGATTACGTGCCGGAAATTCCGCTCGAGAATCTTTCTCGCGACAGTTTAAACGTCACGCCAGATTTCGAGAGTATTCCGCAGAGACCCGATTCCCTGGAGCCCTCGAATGACCTTGAAGCTGACCCTTCGGGAGAAGAACACGTTGAAGAAACGTCGCAACTTTCGAGACAACTTGAAAATGACGCTTTACAAGTTGCTGACCTTGAAACGACCTTGAGCGTTACGAATGACCTTGAAGCTGACCCTTCGGAAGGAGAACACGTTGAAGAAACGTCGCAACTGGGGAACCAACTCGGAAATGACGCTTTACAAGCTGCTGACCTTGAAACGACCTTGAGCCCTACGAATGACCCTGAAGCTGCTCCTTCGGAAGAGGAAAACGTTGAAGAAACGTCGCACCTGGGGAACCAACTCGGAAATGACGCTTTACAAGCTGCTGACCCCGAAACGACCTTGAGCGTTACGACTGACCTTGCGAAAGACTTTGCGGACGACAAAGACGTTGAAGAAGAAATTCAAACTCAAGTTCGGAACGAGTTTTCAGAAGCTGGTGACCTTGAACCTCCCGAAGTCGTCGACCTGCCGACGAAGATCTCAGGAAAGCCTGCTGACTCCGAGCAGCACGAAACAACCCCCGATGACCTTGAATCGAAGCTCCAGGAGATCCAACGAGTCGAGAAAAACATCGAGCAAGCTCTAGAATCAAAAACAACGACGATCAGCTCTCCGAGCGCCGGAGCATCCAACATGCTCGAGAAACTCCGAGAACTCGAAAACGCTGAGAAAAAAATCGACGAAATATTCGACTTGGAAAATCGTAAAATCGGCGGATCCTCACCTGAAAACATCGACGAGGTTGGAACCGAAGAAGAATTAAAACTCCAAGTTGCAGGTTCTGAGAACTCATCCAACCAGTTCAGAAACATTTCGCCGGAAGCTTTGAATTACACGTACGTCCTGACCGAAGGTTCGCCTTACGAAATTCCCGACACAGTCACGACCGTTATCATTCCCGAGAAACGCTCCGAATCGCCATCGGCGTCGATCGAACCAGAGGCTGAAGAAGAAAAATATTCCATTGACACTGAAGCAACGAATGAGCCAGTTGGACAAGAAACAGTGGATTCCGAGGATGAGAAATTGTCCCCGGAAACGAACGGTCTGACGGATCCTTTCGGCGAGTTGGTCAAACCGGAAGCTACGATAGCGGAGAACTCGCCGGAGATAGAATTCATTCAAGAGATGCAAGTCCTGCAAATTCCTCATCAGGACCTCGGGCCAATAAACGAGGAAGTGTCCGAGGAACTCGAAGACCTCACGGACAAACCGGAAGCGATGTTGGAGACGCTGAGAAACATCGAGAAACTTGAAAAAGACGAAATTGCGTTGGAAGTTGAAGAAATTGGCAAAGAGGAGGAGGAAGAGGTGAAACAAACTTTGATAACGGTGGACGAATCCAAGCTCGTTGAATCGGACTTGTCACCGGAAGCCACGAGACCGAACATCGACTCGGAATCCTCGAACGAGACCAAAGAAAGTGGCGCCGCCATTGACGAGCCCTTGGAATCTGCTAAATGTGATAATTCAATGGACGAGGTTAGCAGCGCCACGAGAACACCAGAGTCTTCCAACGAAATAAAAGAAACGACGCTCACCGACGCTCTGAGCTTGTCCCTCGACCCCACCAGGCCTTTCGTGCCCGAGCTCAATCTCGACTCCTTGCAGGACATTTCCGTATCGTCCTTCAAAATTACCGAGGACGACTTTGAGCTCCAGGAACGTCAGACCGAAAATACAAACTCCATCACCGACACTCTCACTTCCGATGAAAACAACCGCAACAACGGTGAGTTGGTCGAGGAGCTTGTTGCACTGGAAAACCTCAGCCCTTCGCCTTCCAAATCCAACGAAGTTTCGTCCCGGGAGAGCGATCAAATTCTAGAAGAACCGATCGTCAAGAGTCGGGTCGAAATTAAGGAAGAAATTTGCGAAAAAGCAACGGCTTACGTCACTGGACCGAACGAGGAAGAAAAAAATGGCGAAGAAGCTGAAATCGAGCGCCTGGAAACGAAGATAAAAAGAGAAGAAGCAAAAGAGGAAGGGAAAGGGTTGGAAGATTCCAACGAACCGGAAAAAGAAGAAACGGAAGAGAAAGAAAAAGAAGCTCAAGCGGAAGAAGCAGAAAAAAGCCCGCGAGAAGTTTCCCAACATCAGGAAATTGAGGAAACGGAAAGGGAAAGCGCGTCGGAAGGATCGAAAGCCTCACCACGCACGACCCCAACCGACTTGGCAATCTTGGAAGCAAAACAAGAAGAAAAATCTCCGGAAAATACGGAAACTCCAAACTCCGAAAAAGAAGAAGGAAGCGAATCACAGAAGAAAATTTCAACAGAGCCGGACGGTTCGTTGCGCACAGAAAATTCTACGTCCGAAGTTTCAAAAGTTGAGGAGAACGACGATCATCTGTCGAGGGAAAAAGAAATGAGTATTGAGACACACGAAGTCGTCCAAAAAGACGAAAGCAATGAAAAGGAAGAAGTTGTTGCGCAGGCATCGGAAGAAATGGATTCCGAGAAAGACGAAAAACCGGAAAGCCCAAGAACTGAAGAAAAGGACACCGGAAATGAGGAAAAGATTGTTGACGCAATTGAGAATTCGTCAAAGGAAAAAGAAATATCAAAAAATTTGGATGGAGAAGAAAAGCAAGATCCGAGGCAAGTGGTGAGTTCGGAAAATCTGATTGACGGAATGGATGGAGAAGAGTCGGAGGACGTACTGGAGGAAAGTCTTGTCGAGGAAGAGACACCGTTGGCGGTTTCGAGGTCAGCGAGTCAATGCACAACGAGAAGAGTGAGTTCGGGAAATCTAGCGAAACTTCGTGAAGATCATACGCTCAGTTGGACCGAAGAGATTGAACAAGAGGATGAGGACAAGATTGAGAATGATGCGAGTTGCTCGAAGGTCACATTTTCGGGAGTTACCGACGAGACGACAAACGAAAAAGCCTCCAAAGAAAATGATGTTACAAAAATGACGGTCGTTAGTCCGAGTGACGTCAATAACGAAATGACCGGAAGCCAAACGACTAAGGACAAGGAGTATCATATTTACGTACCGGAAGTGGACGCCAGTGAAGATTGTTCGACGACCGAGAGCAGCACTTTTGATTCGGCTGTAACAAAAATCCAAGCCGGTGAGTTTTTGTTGTTCTATTAATCAAGATTTTATTTTATCGTGAGGCTCTTCACTGAGAACTTCATTTTATTTCACTTTATATGCTTCTTAGAAAATCCAACGAATTTTTAATCGAGCGAAACTTTGTCAAGTGTCAAAAATCTTTCCTCATTTTTGCTTCCTCATAGAGGAAGCTTGGTGTCGGTGAAATTTTTGTTTTCTTGTCACTTTTCAATGTCAATGTGTTTCAAATGTCCCAAAAAATCGAAAAATCATATCTAAAAAAAATTTCCGGATGTGTGTGGGTTTGTATGTTCTGGCACTCTGTAAAATTCAAACTTTTATAACTCGAGAACGGTTTGAGCTACAGGGCTCCCGTTTTGCACAGATGTTGATCTACACAAGCTATTCATTCTCTGAGAATTTTGTTGGAATTGTTTGAAATTACGAATTTTATGGAATTTTAAAATTTTCAAAAAAAAAGTATCGAAGCTTCAAGTTCCGTAAATTCAAAGATTTATTGCTAATTGTTTTTTTTATGAATAGAGTATCATAATAGGAAGGTTGGTATTGAATTTGGAAAATATCAGTTGCACGTTTTGAATTTTATGATTTTTCGGATTTTATGAAAATCTGAGTTTTTAGAAAAATCGTCCAACGGCTTTAATTTTTGCAAATTTTGTAAGACATTGTGTATGAGTCTGTACTTTTTATTTTATTTTCAATTACATCCAAAATTACATAGTTTGATCAATAAAAACAAAAATTTACACGACGCAGGAGTCCGAGGTTTTCTTACGCGAAGACGACTTCTGCGAGGGCTACAAAACCGCAGTTCTACGCTGAGTGGTATACCGTCGATTCAGGATAGCATGGCAGTGAGTATCACGTATACTGCGTTTACAAATACCCACGTGTTTCACGAGTACACGAGAGTCTCGTATTTCTTCGTCTCGGCTTACGCCGCGACTTGAGAATTGAGACTTATTTCGCACACGAGGCCCTCGTCTGCAAAATATCTATTTACACGCTGTTCCAAAAGTCGTATCGAAGCTCTGGAAGAAAGTGCTTCATAAAACCGTGAATCAAAATCAAGATTTTCAATCATACGACTAGTATTGCTCCAGAAGTGAACTTTCGGGTCTGGGAGACCCGGTAGTGTGCAAAAGCCTTTTTTTCGCTGACAACGTTTGTTAACCCTCAATAGTCACATCTCCAGATTGTGACGTAATAGTCATTGGGGTTGTTATCAACGCCACTCGCTTTGGAAGCCGATAAATAGTTGAAAAATCGTTAAAAAAAATAAAATAAAAATACAACGATGTATTTCCAACCCTTGAGCAATGACCGTGACGATTGTATTGAATTCGTGCAATTTTTAATATTTAAAAAATGGCAAAAAGAAAAATTCTGCAAAAGTGACTTTTTTTTCGAAAAATTAGGCAGAAATTGTAATTTTCAATAAAAAAAACTTCGGAAACTGATAAATAGTTGAAAAATAGTTTTAAAAAATAAAATAAAAATACCACCATGTAACTTTGAACCCTTGAGCAACGACCATGACGATTGTATTCAATTCGTGCAATTTTTAATATTTAAAAAATGTCAAACAGAAAGATTCTGCAAAAGTGAGTTTTTTTTACGAAAAATGAGGCAGAAATTGTAATTTTCAATAAAAAAAAACTTTGGAAACTGATAAATAGTTGAAAAATAGTTTAAAAAAATAAAATAAAAATACCACCATGTATCTTCGAACCCTTGAGCAACGACCATGACGATTGTATTCAATTCGTGCAATTTTTAATATTTAAAAAATGTCAAAAAGAAAAATTCTGCAAAAGTGAGTTTTTTTTACGAAAAATGAGGCAGAAATTGTAATTTTCAATAAAAAAAAACTTTGGAAACTGATAAATAGTTGAAAAATCGTTAAAAAAAATAAAATAAAAATACAACGACGTATTTCCAACCCTTGAGCAACGACCACGACGATTGTATTCAATTCGTGCAATTTTTAATATGGAAAAAAAAAATAGATTTTTAGTTCGACTTGAGGAACAGCCTGTAGACATGTTTTCAAATTTCTAGATATATTCTCCGTTGAAATGTCGTATACTGAGCTGTCTGTCTGTCTGTGTGTCCGTCTGCACCTTAGTCTAGACCGAGTTTGCACGAATCTCTGAAAATTCTACAGCACTCGTAACAAATTCGACACTTTAAAGTGAAACGACGTTGGACGTATGTGCACAGTACAGACGGATGACAATGAAGCATGCGAATTTAATTTGCAGCTTTTCCGCCAATATCACTCTCGCTTTCGATGCCTTTTGTTATTTTTTGTTATTTTTTTTTTTCAAGAACTTTCGATTACGTGCGAAAAAGCCGAAATAATGAGTTTCTGTCTGCTCAGTATTCCTTGCCAACTTCTCGAGGCGAAAGATTGCAGTTTTTTTAGCGTGCCCATAGAGTTTGACAAGAAATATCGAATCGAAGAGAATTTTTTATTTGAAAGAAAAATTCGGTCAATTAATTAATTTTACGAGTTGATTTTCGATGATTGGCTCTCGAAATGTCTCGTACGCATGGCTGGACTTTATGTCTTTCCCAAACGTTGAAATCGGGGTCAAAGAATCTAGCCTTTGCAATGTTCGAGGCACACACGTGTGGCCAATTTGATATATACGATCGCGGGAAGAGAAAAAAAGGAACGATAGGCATTCTGCTTGTGTGGCTTGGTGAGCTTTATTTAAAGAGCTTGCCAAGAGAGCAGGGGAGAAGCGGAGAAAGAGAAAGAAAAAGAGTCGTTGTCCGAAGGCAATGAATTCAGCGTCGTATCGGTTGGTGCGGACGTTTTATTATAATCACCATATTGGTTGGTAGCGCGATCGACCTAAACCATAAGCCAGAACCATCAGTGGACGTACTACTGGACGCGACCTAAATTTCGAGAGGGAAAAGTCTCACTCCATAATTCACAACGTTTTATTAGTTTTTTTTTTGTACTTCGTGACTTGCCAATGAAACTGCTCGCCCTTATGTTTCATAAAGGAAATTAGAATAGTCGAGAAAGCTATTTTTGCTTGTGATTGCCTCGATAAAAGAATTATGACTCCCGTTCTCTTTTTCTCGATCAATACGCACTAATTTTTCGTTCCTTCCAATGAAAAATACGGAACTTTCGATTCAACAGGAAATAAAAAGGATTTACTTTTTTTTAACCCTCGAACGGTACCCTGGGGTCGAAAGGACCCCAGGCGCCTTTCCTCCCTTCGTTCTCCCGTTTTTTATCGTTTTACTGCATTTTTGACTCATTTTTTTACTTGAAGCGAATTTTTTTTTTTTTACCGAATAAAATGGGAAAATATGAAAGTTTTCAAATTACCTCATTTTTTTTATACCGGCTGATCCGTTCAGCTGAAAGAGAATTTTTCCTTTAGATTCGACAGTGAAGTGGGAATGGAGTGACGTTTTTTTTTTTTTTTATTGAATTAAGAAACAAAATAGACAAAAATTAGCCCAGAAATTCGTCAATTTCGAGCTTCGCTGGTTTTTCCATAGTTCGTGTGGATTGCACACGAATTCACTTGGAGATATGAATTCCCACGTTATTCAGGTTTCGTCAATCGAGGATTCACTATATTTGTGTGACTTGGGCGACCGATCGACTTTCTCTAACCGCGCCTTATCGGCAATAGATCGACTCACGCGCGGAATGAGTTGTAGGAAAAAACCGCCTCCTGTGTATTTACGATTTTCGCACGAATGAGGAATTTTAAAAAATTATGCGACTATCGATCTACAAGCTGACCTCAATATCGATATTGACAATGCACCAAAACGTTTTGCCTCCTCATAGCGAAGGCTATGTGATGGTGAAGAATTTTTTTCCAGTTCTTAATGTCAATCGAAAAATCTTGAAAAAATATTCTGGCACTGTAAAATTCAAACGTTCGTAACTCAAGAACGTTTTGAGCTACAGGGCTCCCGTTTTCCACAGATATTAATTCATACAAACAATTCATTCCCTGAGTATTTTGTTGCAGTTGCTAGAAAAATACGAATTCTATGGGATTTTGAAATTTTCAAACAAACGGTGTCGACGCTCCAACTTCCGCAAATTAAGAAATTTATAACTAATTTTTTTTCTATGAATAGAGTATCATAATAGGAAGGTTGGTATTGAATTTGGAAAATATCGGACAAACGATTTGAATTTTACGATTTTTCGAATTTTACGAAAATCTGAGTTTTTTGAAAAATCGTCCAACCGCTCTATTTTCTGCAAATTTCGTAAGATATTGTGCACAAGTCTGTACTTCCACTTCACTTTCTAGAAAAATTGTTGAAATTGTATAATTTACATGGAAATTAAAAAAATGCTGCAAATTGTTCGTTTATAATGCAGCAAATTAAATTTTTTTCGTCTTTTGCATTTTTTGACCATCTTCCAAAATCCGTCAACCTCTGCACACGACAATCAAAGCTACAGAAATATCTTACGAAAATTCAAACTCCTAATACACACATACGAATAAATGGTCGACTAAAAAAAAGTCGTGACGTATGAAAAAAATGAAAATACAGGATGTCCGCGGTCATCATTGTCCCATTCACTTACTCTGCCCGACTCGAGGTGGGCAGACACGATGATTACGAAATGCCGAGAGGAAGTTGTAAGATAGAACGTATTTCGCCGCGCTGTCATGAAGTCGAATTGATGGTCAAACCTTGGCAAAGAGATCACCGCGCCGACGTTCAGCGCCTCTGCATCTCGAAATAATTACTTCACGAATCTCAAGGTCCACAGACAATGTTATTTGTCAACGACATTCACTTTTTCCATAGAAAAATTCATTTCCCCAAAAACCTACTACGTTCCAATTTTTTACCATCAAATTTATTCTCGTTATGGAAAAAATTGACACTTTTCGATATTCTGAGAGAAAAAACTTGTAATTTTTGTAGAAAATTGTGGAAAAAATTAGCGTGCTTTCTAATAAACGTGACGTGAACTGCTAGCACGACAAAATTTACGATGCTCATGAAAAAAATTTATTTCCACATTTTGGGCTGCAAAATGAATTTTTTTACAAAAACCGATAATTTTTCTGACTTGGATTGTTAAATACCGCATTGCGTGTCTTTTACATCACGATCAAGTTAATTTTCAAAAGATTCTTTTTTCTCTGCATAAAGAAAATTACTGAATAGTCTGGATCATTTTTGCTGGCAGAGACACGGAGTGAACATGTAAATTTAAAAAATAAAAATAAAAAATCATTTCCATAAATTGAAAAAGATACTCCGAGCTGAACAAAAAAATCTAGACTTTCGCGTGTCTATGTCCGCGATGATCGAAAGAAAGAAAAAAAATTGGCCTGAATCCGGAGAGTGGGAAGGAAAACATATGGCCACTAGAATACACGTGATATATTTTTAGCTTTTCGAGAAAAATGTCGAAAAGGAGCAAAAATTTAGTTTGCCTTCATCAAAGTTTCGAAAGTTTGACGATCCAAATTCTATGTTTATAAAAATTCGTACAAGACTGTGTAGCTCAATGACGTTCCCTTCCAAATGCTAGTTTTTAAAAAAATTACTTTTTNTTTTTTTTTTTTAATCGTGACGATTGAAAAAAATGGAAAAGATGAGTTATGAAAAAAAAATTGGGCACTGACGCAAGTATCGGCGCCTGTGTATTACGCGGGAATTTCGTTCTATTCCTAGCGCGATCGTTAAATCGCAACGATAACGTCGCGATTCCGATATATGTCGCAGGTTTTATCTCGCATCTCGTGTCGAAATGATTCCAAAGACGCTTTTGCGAACATGTGGCCATGTCTTTTTGGACAGCACACCATATATCGGAACTTATGATTCCCGGAGCCTGTCCACCCGATGGTAGCGTTTTCTTTGAAGATTTCTCTTGATGCCAAGGACGAAGGAATGTCAGTCGCGCGAGAAACGCGCCGCGCGTTAAAACATGGAGATCGCTCAGCCTCTCTTCAATCCCGCAATTGTAAATCTTGCAATCGTTTTACGATTATTCACTGTCGGACAGCTTGATTCTATTTTTGGCGATAAACCTCCGAGGACCCTTAGCTCGCGGAACATTATTCGAGAGCCAATAGCAACCGCGCGCTCGCGTATATATAGCGCGCGTCAATGTTGTTCTGCTGCTTCGCGAGTCATCTCTTCGAAATGATTTTCCACTAAATTTCCGCTGTTTCTCCCATTAACGATCGAAACACTATTGGAAGTGAGATATTTTCAGATTCAAACGTCACGTTTGAAGCTTTTCGTGCGGAAATAATAATCGACGGATCAAATAAATAGAAGATATGCATTGTGAAGCTCGTGTGATTTGAAACGGTTTGAAACGCGAGTATATACGAGGCTTTGAATTTTTGGCAAAAATACATTTTCGCACGAGCTGAAATTTAAGGTATTTCGTACAGAAACTTGAATTTTCGCGAATCGTTATTTATCTCAATCAGTTTTTCATTTTGCTTCCTCATAGAAGAAGCTATGTCACGGTGAATTTTTTTTCCTCGTTTTCAATGGCAATGTGCTTAAAATGTCCCAAAACATCGATAAATCGTATCTAGAAAAAATGTCCGGATGTGTGCGTGTGTATGTTCTGACACGGTAAAAATTCAAACGTTCCCGTTATGCACAGATGTTGATCTATACAAACTCTTAATTCTTTGAGAATTTTTGTTGGAATTGCATTGGGAAATTAAAAAAAAGGGTCGTCGCTCCAAATTGCGTAAATTTCAAGATTTATTACTAATTTTTTTTTATAAATAGAGTATGATGATAGGAAGGTTGGTATTGAATTTGAAGAATATCGATGGAACGGTTTAAATTGTATGATTTTTTGAATTTTACAAAAACCTGAATTTTTTGAAAAATCGTCCAACTGCTCCAATTACTGCAAATTTTGTAAAATATTGTACGTAAGTCTGTACTTCATCTTCACTTTCTAGGAAAGTTGTCGAAATTATATAATTTAAATGAGAATATGAAAAAACAACAAATTCGAAATTTGCAGCGTTTTTTTTTTTTTTTTTTT
>JBAJMU010000003.1:9612641-9647916 GCA_037952995.1 Hyposoter didymator | reverse complement strand
TTTTTTTTTTTTTTTTTGGCAACCAGCCTAATTTATTAACGATCATGGTGGATGCTGCTCGTGGCGAAATCAGGATCTCAAAAATATCGAAGGCAACATAAATCATCGAGTTGTTTCTTTTTTCTTAGCGAAGCTTATTGGTAGTAAAAAAATGTTGGCTTTCCACTCAAGCAGCTTGCGTGCACCGTTGATAAATTTATATTTCGCTATGAAGCACGTCTCGCATAAAATCCCTCGTCGTTGCCACAAAGCTTGTTCTCTTCACCAAACAACTCGTCGCGATATTCACTTAGCACATCGATTCGTTTCTCGCTGAGTGTTATTTTCTTGAATTGGTTGCGCAGATCGAGCCGGATTGGGTGGACGATCGAGTTCTCGAAGCCTCGGAGGAAGAAATTCCGAGGCCCGAAGAAACTCGGATATCCTCGGAAAAATCCCTGGACGATAACCTCGTCGATGCTGCGACTAGAATTCAGAGTAATTATCGCGGGTACAAGGCGAGGAAACGCCTTAGACGAGGAGATGCCGTTCAGCGAACAACATTTTCTTTGGAAAAATCTTTCGCTGAGAGTGGACTTCAACATACGGGAGAATTTCACGATTGCATACCGTTGCCCATTCACGATATTACGACCGATAAAAAACCATCCGATTCAGCCAAAGCGACGAGCCCTCAAGAAATTGAGCCCTCGATCCCTCTCGAGCCTCCAAAAATGTTTTTCGGCAATTCAGCAAACGCCCCGTTGATACAATTCAACGTGAGACCAAATGCAAGTCATCTGATCGATCTGGTTGTTGTTGCAAAAGAAGATGCCGCCCTGCAATCCGGATATTTAAATTTTATAACGAGCGTCGAAGACGCGGAACCGATAATTGCTCATGCGGAAGCAAGTCCGCAAAATTTGACCGTAGAACAAGCAAATTCCAGCGACAGTTTGAGAGAACCATTGGCCCTTTCGGACCCACCGATCGGCCTCGTCCTCGAAGAAGTAACGAGCAGTTCGATTGGCGAGAGTTTGCCAAAAATTGAGGAAGAAAATGACCTGAAAACGCAATCCCCAAATTCGGCTGCAACAGCGCCAGAAATGGTAGCAGAATCTTCAATGGATGGTGATCCAACTCCCAGGGACACTTGGAATAAATCAGAAATTGAGCAACAGCAAACTGAAGTCTTGGAAGTAACGAACCACCAACCTGAGTCTGAAGAGAAAAAATTAGATAAAGCGATCGCGAACGAGAGTGAATCCTCCTCGATGATGAATTTTCCATCATCCGCAATGGGACAGTCTTCCATCAAAGCAGAGAATGAATTTTTGGGTCCTGAAAGCTCCGTGGACTCGATGGAGTGTCCGGACGTGCAAACTCAAAATAAAATTACTTCCTGTTCCCCACGAACGTCCACGAACCAAGAGAGAGAAGATCCAGAAGCAAGCATTCCTTATTCCCCCCAAAGAGACTTTTCGGATCGTTCCCAAAAGTCAGAAAGAAAAGATAAAGAAGACTCGATGGATTCCAACATGGACGATAGCCTTCCTTCAAAATTGTCCTTCTCCCTAAAAGTCGAAGACTTGATGGATGATTTGGGATCAGAAGGTGGTATTGATGTACAAGGTAAAAAGCCCTTTCTAGAGGTCACATTGAAACCCACTGATCTAATGAAATCAATGAGCCTGTCACAAGAGAGCCAATTAGCGGGTGAACGAATGGAATCACCGGTCACGATGATCCAAATAGCTCCTGGACGTTCGGAGTCATTGAAACAAGAAGAAGAAGAAGAACTTTCGGAAAAGGTTGACGACCAAGTTAAAGAAAAGCAGGAAAAAATGAGTCCGTTATCGAATTCCCCAAAATTGGATGAAAAGTAATGAACGCGTTTGACCGAGACAATCGTAGTTTTGTGAGAATAAAAAAATTTGTAGAAAGCGATTAATTAAAAGATAATTGGTGATTCAATTCGCCAGCAATTGTTGCCGCAGTCGTCTCTCAATAAAAACATAACCAATTCACATCCGATTCCCAACATATCCTCATAGTTCGATAAAGTTGAAAAAGAGATGAAAAATGGTCCATGCAAATGCCAGTTCGGTCATCGGCATACGTGTGTGTTTAGGAAAATATTGTCCGTCGCAAAAATATGTGCATGCGAGTTTTCTCGGAGAGGAAAATGAGGAGGAGCGAGAAGGAATCGAGAAAGAAATGACATTGACGTAACGCATGTTCGACTAATGAGATAATCTTGCCAAAGATTGAAGCACGTCGGTATGGATTAGTATCAGCTAAACTAGGGTACAACTTGTTCGAAGCATATCTTTACGTGATGTTTGGCAGCTTAGGATTGGATGAAATAGACCAGTGGTTTTGCTCATGACGTTCTACACAGCCATTCAAATATTAAGTCCCACTATTTACAGGTCAAATAAATGAGAGAGTTCTGAAAATAAATAAATGCATTAAAAGGATGTTGAGTACATATGAAACTTGTTAATGTGAATTGTTCAATAAGTAGCTTCTTAATGGTCCTGAAATTTGTACATGACCTGTTGAATACTTCATGTAAACACTGAAAACGAAATTTCGTTGGAAAAGATGGATATTTTGTTCGATACGTTCGACTAAACGTTTTGATTGAATAATCCCAAAAATGGTGTCATCGCAGCAAGGAATATTGTAGAAAGTCTCTTCGGAAGCTAATTTTTGTCGTTCCAATAGCAAATTTTGCTGAAAATTCCATAAGAAACCAAATTTACTGCCAAAATACCGAAAAATTTGAAATTATCTAAAAATATTTAGTTTACCGTGTTCAACAAAATATCGACGATTTTTAACAAAATTTTATTTCCAGTGAAAACATACTAAATTTTAAGAATTTCATCATCAGAACTTTACCCACCTTGAGAGTTGTGAGATGATGAGAAAATTGGTAAAATTCAGCATTTTTTTGCACAAAGTAGAGACGTAACCCTCGCAAAGTTGCGATGAAGGAAAGTGAAAAGGGTGCATTACAGGTAATTGAAAATGTTAAGTAGTATGGTGTACGGTCTGTGCTCGCCTTTTAACGACGTGTACAAAGTATAAATGTGCGAATAGGTCATCGGTATAGAGTTGTTATTTTTGGTATCTGAGGATTTGAGAGACGAGAGAGGCAAAACCCAGAAGCAGAGAGTGAGCTATTTCTCATTGCTCGTCTTCGGAGTCACGGCTCGCTTCCTACCACTCTCTCCTCTCCGCTCGGCTTACTGACGACTCTTTTCGGTTTTGTATGCGAAATACTCGTGCATGTGTTTCTCAGTCTACGTGTGTATGTGTGTTGGTTCAGTCGTCAGCTGAGGGGCCAATTGAGGCGACGAATCTTGATGATCGAACGTAGAAGAAGCGAAGAATACTGCATGAGAACGAGTCGACGAAGAAGGGTGGCTTAGATACACGAACATGGCATTCCGATCGGTCGAAGAATGCGTCCGACACATCTCGGCAACGGACCTTGGTACGTATTTTCGTACCTAGTCTTTTTATCCTTGTCGTATCGCATCTTTTATCTTCTTTGCGTCTTCTCTCTTTTTCTTCCTCTTCCCTCTGTGTCTCTTTTTGTCTCTCGCGCTGCGTATGAATGACACGAGATATGCACGATTTGCGAATGTATCTCGGTCCACACTCTCGCACGCTTGCCAGTAACCTTGGCTCCACGTCATACTGAACGATCCGAGCCAGAAGCTATTCACTCTAGCAGCGTGGGTTCACTATTCTATATAACAATAACTGCCTATGTGTAAACATATGATTATATGTTCATATATCGCGGCCTAAGTGGATCGAAGTCAATGGGCCAAAGAGCATTGGACGCTACAGAATTACGAGGAGGAATAATCCGTAGAAGGAATATTCCAAGTACCGATTATGACGATTCGCTTCTTTTTTAATGCTGAATTGATCGAGAGTGTCATGAATGAAGGCAAACAAATAAATATGCCGGGATTTCCCGCAACATTGAGGAATCGTCTCGATTTTTCATCGAGCTTCTTTTCGACTCCGTCAAATTTTCGCTCCGACTCGTTACGACCGATAAATGTGTTCAAAATTCATAAAAAATTTAGATTCGCAGTGAAAAACAGTCTCGAAAACCACAACGAACTAGACCTTGCCCACCGCATATTAAAATAATCGTATTACATAAGAAATTTTGAGTTACGTGAATTTTTTTCAATTTTAACTGTTTCGCATTGAAAAAGTGAATTCCACCTACATCTTTCCAAATATATTGCTGACTCGCCTTGGCGCATTCAGCACCCTGCAAACATATTCATTTTTCATTCGTCCGTCAACGTTCGTTATTTCTCATGAATCCCATTGTTGAAATAATTGAAATGCGATAAAAACGTAATGATTTTTTTTTTTGCAATAAATTGAAAACGGTTTCCGCTGTGAAAACGTCATTCCAGCACGTCTATCGAATTTCGAGAGATAACCGTATCGTCAACGACATAGACGATCATTGTCGTGGTCACGTACGTCATTATTTGCTATACTCGTCATGCCGTCAACGCGTCAAACGCGAGCCTGATAATCGATGAGAACATCGTAACGAGTTTTTTTTTTTTCACTTGATTCAATTTCTTGTTTTCTTTTTTCTCTTACGCGACGAGGTGTCTCGTGCTAAATCATCGCGACACATCGATTTTCAAAGTGACACCGTACATGGAAAAATAATAAACGTAAAAAAAGTAACTGGAGGCCGATAATTGTGTAAATTCATCTCAGACGCGAAATAAACGATGTGCTGATGATCAAGTGTTAGGTTTACATACCTGATCCATGAAATCACGAGGTATACGTGTTGCGTTAAGTATACGTGTCCATCGAAGCACGTGCAACGAGTAAAACGTCAATGCATGACGTCACAGCTTGAACGACGTTGCGTCATGACCAGTGTGTACTTGGATATGTGTCGCAAATAACCGCAGCTATTTGCACTTATTCGTCGAATACTATTTATAAAAATACGTGGCTGAAAGTTTGTCTCTCGCTTTTTTTTTTTTAATACTACGCGGAGAGGATGATGAGAAAAAAATTGCAGATCCCGAATCCATCGTCGGTTGATTATTAATAATAATTCGGAAATAATTGTGACTCCGGGTGAAAAACAACCTCAGGCGCCCTGTCTCACTTCGTCCTCCCGTTTTTTATCGTTTTGCCCCATTTTTCACTCATTTTTTGACTCTAAGCAAAATCGTCCCAGGCTCACGTGATCCTGGATTAAAAAACGAAAAGAATGAGCCCAAGTCGAAGTTTTTTCGTTAAATTTTACCAAAGATATGAATTTTTCAAAATTGGGGTCATTTATGACCCCAGGTCAGCGGAACAGGTGAAAAAAAATGAGTACAAAATTGCCTGCGAGCAAAACAATTTCCTAGAATTATCAGAAAATTCTTCGATATGTAAATATTGGAGGGAATCCAGCAAGAAATACTGGAAATTGCTAAATATTACCGATAGTAATAATTATGAGTAGGAAGATTTTTTTGGATGTGGTAATTGCGGATGTTGATTGTGACTCTCTGGCTCGGGACTGAATTAAACTGTCAATTAAGATCTCTGGCATAACTATTTAATTGAGGAGTTGTACGATGGAGATAAAATTAGAATGAAGCTCTCACCAGCAGGCCATGCGAAAGCCTGAATTAAACGTTACACGTTAATAACGTATGACGCGAAGGTAAATATGTATATTTTGTATTCGCTCGTAAGAGAATAACTGTGAATTAACTCTCGAATCATCGGCTTTTTCCATTTCCATTTTAATTGACCGATCGTCTGCGGACGCACAACGAATCGAGCTAATTATTATCTTTCTTCTTAATTAGTTGACATTCCGAGTCATTTATATATCCGTGTGTTGTCAGGCCAATCGATCAATCGAGCGAGCACAGTATCGTCTCAAAAAGTTTATTTGGCCCGATGGATCTTCGTGAATGAATATTTCAATCATTTTTATACATCGATGAAAATTGACATTCATTTTCACCCGAACTTGGTGCCCTGTTTACGAAACATTTTATAGAATCATGATTTTTTTTTCTATACGCGAAAAAACATTATTGTTTAGAACACGACGATGTCGGGTTCTCTTTTTTAATCGAGACTGACGAGCACATCATAAATGTTGGAAAGGATATTCACACGAGGGCTTGATTGTCAAGTGCCATTTGTGCCTGTGCGACGATCGGTTTAACAACGACGATGACGATAAAGTGGCCTGTTTTATTATTAGCCGCTTAATAATGTAACGAGGATGCTGGGAAAGAGAGGAGAAGTGTGCAGCAGGCACGCGCGTCTATACCATCGCGCGAACGATATTCGTTAAGGGTATCGTCGTAATATACTCGAAAATGATGGGTGCACGCAGTACATTTTATTTCAAAAATTCTTCCTGATGTAATCGCCTGTTGCGAAAATTACCTTCCCATCGAATTGAATTTCCCATTTTTTTAATTGAGTCGAAAAATTCATAAAACGAATATATTTGTCCGAGCTTTTTCCCTGTGAAAGGGATTCGCCATGATATCACTTTTTGTGATCCAATCAATATCTTCGTTATGAAGAAAAAAAAATTCTCATCATTTTTCGGAAAAGTAAGCAAACTGCATAATTACCGTAATTTTTGAGGTTTTACTTTTATGGAGGTCAAAAAAATAAGGTCACCGTTCCAGGGTTAATCGTGAGATTAGCAATGTTGCACATTCCTGATTAATTAATCGAGCCGAATGTTTGTCGTGCCTGGTCAATTGTTCCAACCCCCATAATGAAAAAGAATGGACAGAACACTATTATTCTTCAATAAGCAGAATGGGGGGAGCGTGAGAAAGAATTGGTGAATCAAAATGACCACCAACTGACGCAGCGATCAAGTGTAATGTGTATTTGTCGCGGCACGCGATCATCGAGCCAAACAACAAAATCTTGTTTTGCAGTGAAGAGAAAAATAAACTTATATCCCTCAATCTACGCCTATTGAGCTGATGAATTTATTACGATCATCATTGATACCACGAATCAATCGATGCACAGGAACTGCTGTCGCATCATATTCTTGTATCTCTCACAAACGCCATTGTGATGCCGAAGATAAAAAAATTATCCAGCGATGATCTCGTTCTTGATACGAAGCTTTACAAATTTATAATGATAAGAAAAAACATTGAAAACAAATAATGATCGTTGGATCGATTTGTTTAATGACGCAGGCATGAGATCAGTTTTTCGAATTGAATCATTTTACACCAATGATTCAGTCGATTCGTCGACAAGGAATTTCCCAAATTGATCTTGGGAATAGTTCGAGCAACAGGATTTGATTGAATTTAAAAAAATTTCGTCTCATTACAAAAATCTCTAAAAAAAAAAATTAAAAAAAATTTAAAAAATTAAATGATTAACAAAGCTACACATACTTTGCGACATGTGAGTTAATTCACTATCGACGTATAAGCAATGAATGGTATGAAGGTAAATAGATGGATAAATGGACAGGAAATTGAACTTTGATGGCGCGTGTCCCACTGAATAAATGAGGGAATCTTTTGTCAAGCATTTTTCTATTGACACGCCTTTGCCTAGTCAACGTAATGACAAGATCTGTATCACGAAGGTGCGGGAATGAAAGTGGTACTTAAAACGTGTTGGAAATTGGCTTTATTGTCGAGGGACAAGAATTTTCATTCCAACTTTATTTTTTGAGTCTTTGAGAAGGCTCGCAGATTCTCAAAATTGAATTTTTAACTGGCTGCCATTTTTTTTTCGGGCTTTATTCATAACGTAGACGATCCGTCGGTTCGTTCACCTGAAACTGCTATTTCAGACTTATGAAACGATTTTTAATAAAAATTTCAATTGCAAATTAAAATTCGTGCATCATTTTTTGTAAAAAAAAGGCATTTTTGGAATTTTTTTTTTTTCGACATTTTTTTGATATTAAAAATTGCAGGAATTAAATATAATTGTCCTGGTCGTTACTCAAGGGTTGAAAATACATTTTAGTATTTTTATATTATTTTTTTTACAAATTTTCAACTATTTATCGGCTTCCGAAGTGAGTGGGATTGATAACACGCCTTCAATGGCTATGACGTCACAATCTGGAGGGGTAACCATTAAGGGTTAAAAAATGGCTTTGTTTTTTTTTTTCTTAGTCATGATGAGATTGTTAACACGGAAATGAGGACAATCTGTGTACACTATTGGCCAACGACTACGACTGAAAGTTTAGCGACTGTGATAATATATAAAATTGCGCGGTAGAGATCTCTGACACTGAGGAGTGAAGAAAAGGCGCAGGCGCCGAAGAGACCCGCGATTTGGTCGTGAGCAGCTCAGATAGAAAAGCAGAGAGTACCCTGCTGTTTAAACCAGTCTCGTTTCAAACACGACACGATAAAAGTGAGAGTCTGAATGACAGCGATCTGTGCGAATAAATAAAAGAAAAAGGAAAATCCCGAGGAATTTAAACGCGTCGAGGACAAATAAACTTTTTTTTTACCTGAAAAAACTAAACAAAATTTAATAAAACCAACAACAACAAAATAACTCCCGTGTTCACGATAATTTGTTAATTGATTAAAAAAATCAATTAATTAATCACGACGATCCGAAGCGAATCAGTAAAAATTGATTTTTTTTCAAATCCGAGAAATGCTTCTTGTTGCGAGCGTTTTGGTGTGAAAAATATCAATAAATCCGTTCGGGATAAGTCAGAGTGACAAAAAATAAATTAGCACGTGCCGAGGTACAAAAGAAAAATTACCGAGTGAGAAAAGCCCCAAAACGAGGATAGAGAATTTCCTATGTCGGAAAATCTCATCGAAGAGGACGAGATGAAGGCAAATTCAGCAGCAACTAAAATCCAAGCGGGTTTCCGGGGTTATAGAGTTCGCAAACAGCTCAAGGATACAAAACCCCTTCGTGATATCACGTCGACGGATATCACGAACGAATCGAATTATTTGGAGGGTCAAGAGACTCGAAGGACCTCTTTGGAGGAAAAATCTGCTACCAAGATCCAAGCAGGCATACGTGGCTTCCTGGTTCGTAAAAGACAACAAGTTGCTCAAGCCGCTGCGACAAGGATTCAGGCTGGCTTCCGGGGCTTCCGGACGAGGAAAGCCCTTAAACAAAAGGGCCAGTGAGACTGAATTAAAATGTCTCCAATTTTCCATTACCACACATTTTCACGTATCACGATAATTATGCTCATTCAATAAAAGAACTTGAGAGACTTTGGAAAAGACTTTAGAAAAACTCCATTTTATTAAAATTAAAAAAGAAATGAAAACTGCTCGGAAAAATCGTGATATAAAAGTGTAGGAAAGTGTTTCGCAATCACCGAGTCGGCAGAACTTCCGCAAATATGCGATGTCAATTTTTATCATCTTGATATGATTTTTTTTCGAATTATTTACTAAATTGACCAAAATAGAGACAGTGGTCCAGTGGTAACGCGTCCGCCTCACGCCCAGGGAGCCCGGGTTCGATTCCCGACGACAGCAATGGATTTTTTTTCCAAGTGTTTTGAACTGTACTCTCCGTGGTTCGGAACCCACGTAAAAATGTAGGCCCAATCGAGTAAATGTGGAATAAAAAATTGTGGAATGAAAAAAAAAATCAAACACGAGAAAAGTACAAAAACACGTAAAAACGCAGGAAGGGTATGCATGGAAAACATCACACTACATTGATGGATATTTACTGATAAATGAGAAGATCGCTACAGATCAAGGGAATCTCGATCTGCGATCGATCACACGCGCTTCGAAGAGTTTAATGAAATGCGCGCGGGCGAGAGCAAGATTCGAATCGAAAGAAATCGCGATGATGCTTCGTTGCTGATTAATTTTTAATAATCATTGCTACGCGTGAAAAGACTAAAAAAAAACAAATGCTCAATAGAATTGGACTTGGCAAAAGTGTGGATGTTTGCGATTCCGGAAAAGTGACGGAAAAAGTTGGATCCTTTTCTGTAATATGAAGAATTATCGATCGTTACCGCGATAATGAGTCCACGATTATGCGAGCGATCACTTCGAATTACCTCGCTCGACGTATCGTATTACGCACCTTGTTCTTCCTACAAAACACGTAAGAAACAAGGATTGTTTACATGCATATGATATTTCAAAAGAGCTCGTAGGACTTTTTACTGCGTTTGAAAAATGATATCGTTGCCTTGCTTTGTTTACTCCCGCAGCACATATTTGCCACTAAGCAATGTAAACATTCATTTCCATTTAAATAAAAACGAATTTCGTGAGTTTGCTGTGGCCAACAAATTGAGGTGTGAAAAGTCTGAAAATTATTAGAATGAAATTTGGAAATTGAAAATAAAAATTGTCAAGCCAAGATTACCGGATTAAAACATCGCTTATATGTTTGAAAAAGATTCGAGACTGGAAATAGCGCTTTTTGCTTCCTCATAGAAGAAACTATGTGACGGGGAATTTTTTTTTTTTCAGTTTTCAATGTCAATGTGCGAAAAAAGTCCCAAATCATCCGGAAAATGTCCGGACCGTAAATTTCAAACGTTCATAACTCGAGAACGGATTGGGCTACAGGGCTCCCGTTTTGCACAGATGTTAATCCATACAAACTCTTCATTCTCTGAGAATTTTGTTGCAATTGCTAGAAAAATACGAATTCTACGGCATTTTGAAATTTTCAAAAAAAACGGTGTCGACGCTCCAACTCCCGCAAATTTTAAGATTTATTACTAATTTTTTTTTGTTTATTAATAGATTATCATAATAGGAAGGTTGGTATTGAATTTGGAAAATGTCAGTTGAACGGTTTGAAACTAATGATTTATTGAATTTTTTGAAAAATCGTCTAACCGCTTTAATTATTGCAATTTCTCTTAAATATTGTGTACAAGTCCGTCCTTGCTCTTGACTGTATAGAAAAGTTGTCGAAATTGTATAATTTTAATGTAAATACAAAAAAGGTTGTAAATTGAAATTTGCAAATTGCTTCCTCAAGATGTTCAAGATGCACGATGCTCAAAAGGCTCTTTCTCTATGAGGAGGCCAAAATTGAAAATACAGTTCCTCGTAGAGGAAGATTTGGGGATCGTGGATGTTGAGCATCTTGTTTGGTAAAATAACTGTGAAAATTAACGACGTACAATTGCGTTTATTTGCAGTCTCGTCTTGGATGAGCTAGCACGTCGGAAATTTCGTAGAGAACGTCGTCGGAAGTTTCAATGCCGATGGCATTGATCCAGATTGGAGGTGCTCGTTGAGCAATACCATTTTCCTGGCATCCGTCTTTGCCAGCGGACGGTCCATCGAGTATTTCGATCAACATAAATCATCGATGTATTTGCAAAAACAAACAAACAAAAAATGCCTCGTTCTTGAAAAACTTGCCGACAACGACGACGACGACGACGTGGTTCGAGTCAAGGATTTGCAAAATCATATTTATAAGTTTATAATAAACGAATTTGCACTTTGAACGTGTCACGCGCGATTGTTCGTGCACACATAATTTTCTTTTATTTTTAATACGAAAATAATTTTAGTTGTCTCGATTGATTTTCCTTTTTATTTCGATTTTAATAAATACCACCTCGCTCCGGCATTTATTTCCATAGAAAATGTCAAACGAAAATTCCGTTCACGTCCAACCGTTTTTTTTTGTATATAATTATGTATAAAAGAAAATTCAATAAAAAATAAGTTTTGCTTTGTTTTATTTTATAAACCCGAGCATATCTTCGCATATATTCGTAATGGGAAATTTACTCCACCCTTACGACCTTATCCCAACCATGGCGCTCGACATCTTTTTATTACTGACCTTACGATTTTGTAAAAGGTTGTGTCATCCGAGTAACGAACTTTTACAATTAGCAGGTTAAATTCAATGGCAAAGGGCAGCAAAAAATAAATGAAACAGGTGAGTAACTATAATATGAAAATAACACTCGAGCCTTGACATATATTTGCGAAGCCACAGGTATCTCGTCACGATATTTCACGGGCCTTCGATCGATAATTTTCCGACTCTTTGAGGTAAAGTAGATATTAGAGTGCTCGTGCTATCCTCGTCAGATAATCTAGGGAGCTTTAAATTTTCTCATCAATAATAAATATTTGTCGATATCCGCAAAGACATTGGACGCGGGACAATTTTTTTCTTTTGGCAAATTTCCACTGCTGCGAGCACATTTGGTACTGATTGGAGTTGAAGCTCGAAATAGAAAATTTAAACCATTTCATTCAATAAGACGTACTACAGAAATGTCCAAATGAGACAAACTTTTTTTTCACATTCATTTTTCAAACCAAGTGTCACCACATTTTCCGAAAAATTCACAACGTTTTGTGAATTTAAAGTTTTCGAATTAAAAGTTCAAAGAATTGTGATAAAAATTTTCATCAACGAAAATTTCGGGCGAAAATGCAACTGACGTCCATAGAATTTGGCTAAAGTCAACCCGTAACGGTCACACCTCCAGATTTGTGACGTAATAGTCATCGGGGCGTGTTATCGACCCCACTCACTTTGGAAGTCGATAAATAGTTGAAAAATCGTTTAAAAAAATAAAATAAAAATACCACAATGCATTTTCAGCTGTTGAGTAACGAGCATAATGATTCTCCTTAATTCGTGCGATTTTTAATATTAAAAAATTGGCAAAAAACGAATTTTGCAAAAATGACTCTTTTTACGAGAAAAGATGCAAAAAAAGATGTTTCGTTCGTCCAAGTAGTCGCGACGTCCGTCAAAACTTTTTTCATTCCGATGGAAAAAAACTTATTGGAAAAAAACTTGACTTACGGAATAGAACCGAAGTCACTCTCAGCCTCAAAGAAATTCCAGAATATCGTGAATGACTGATCACTCGCCCACTGATTATTCATGACCCCAAATTTCCTACGATGAAAAATCTTTTTTCGTCATTTTTTCAGCTCGAACTTGAAGTCTTTCTCCAAGATACGACTTTCACAAAAAAATCGTATCCAAAAAGTATATCACGCGGCGTTGGGAACGCAGCAGGTTCAACGAACAAGACAGAAATTTGTGTTTTACTGGAGTACCATTATTTATTGTTAAAAATCCTCGATAGAAAGCGAAAACAATGAAAATTGGTACAAAATAAAAAATAAAAAAAAGTGTGTAAATAGGACACTCGTCACCCGAACAATCATCACTCGTTCATTGCATCCTCTCGTTCACATTCGTTTTTCTTACAAATTCCCACATCCGGACAATCGAATGTATGTCAAAGTAAAATGTATGAGTTCTTAAAAAATATCGATGTAACAATAACAAAGTAATTGTATTAAAAAAAAAAATAACAAAATTGTCAAAAAGAAATGGGAAAAAAATGGAATTCCCAAATTTTCGACTAACTGGTACGATCACGATTGCATTTGTGAAATTTCCGCTCAAACGGCGTGACTAGTATGACGACACAGACGACCGGAATACTGAAGTTTTTGTTTTTCATTCTCTGCAACTATCAGAGTGGAATGTGATGATTATTTCAATATTTATTCATTCGTGACTATTCAAATAAATAATGATGCACTAAATAATTGTAAAATTTGTCTAAATTCGTTCACAGAGAGAAAAAACTTGTCATTTTTGTGGAAATTTCTGAAAAAAATTAGCGTGCTCCATCGAAAAAATTCATTGTCACATATTTAATTTTATACTGCGAAAGATATATTTTTTTTTAAGCAAAATAGTAATTTAAAAAAAAAACCCATAATTTTCCTAACATGCATCTGTGAATACTGTGATCAAGTCACAGCTCGGTAATGTTCAACAGATTTTTCTCTCCGTGTTTGTTTTTCGGGAATGATAACGTGAAAATTATTGACGAGTCTTGAAATCGAAACTGTAATGAAAATGCAAGAAAAAAATTGGGCGATCACTCTCGAGGCTTGGCTTTGATGGAGAATATTTTTTTTCTTCTCGTTTTATATTTTTATAGGAAATGTTCGTTACGGAGAATTAAGAGTTTAGTATGCTGGGTATAAATTGCCTTGATTTTGCTTGTGTGGTCAGATGCGTTATTTTCTTCGTTGTAGCTGAATGTTTTGCTTAATCGTCGGGATGTTTACTTGACGAGGGTGAACCAATTGTTGCGGAGGGGATCCCAGTAGCCGTTCATGTTGGTGTCACTCGGACGGCAAGGCTCGTCGAGCGATTGGTCAGAGCACTGCAATGTGTCTATGCTGCAACCGGTGCATTTTTCGCACTGACACAGCATCCCTTCACCACAGACGCCCTTTACGTTGTTATGACCCCCGCAACGCTCATTTGGTCCCTTGAATATTAATTTCATTAATGAAGCTAGATTCTTCATCAAATCATCGGCAAAAAAAGCTGCGACTATCAATTTTTTTATTTTCACTAATTTGTCGATTTTTTTTTTTTTTTTTTAATTATTTCGACAAATTTTTCTAGAAAGAATAGAAAAAGTACAGACTCGCACAGAATGCTTTAGAGAATTTGCAAAAATTAACGCGGTTAGACGATTTTTCAAAAAATTCAGATTTTTGTGAAATTCGAAAAATCATTTAATTTAAACCGTTCAACCGATATTTTCCAAATTCAATAATAACCTTCCTATTATGATACTCTATTCATAAAAAAAAAAAATTAGTAATAAATCTTAAAATTTGCGCAAATTAGAGCGTCGACACTTTTGATTTGAAAATTTAAAAATCCCATAGAATTCGTATTTTTCTAGCAATTCCGATAAAATTCTCAGAGAATCAAGAGTTCGTGTAGATCAACGTCTGTCCAAAACGGGAGCCCTGTAGCTCAAACCGTTCTCGAGTTATGAACGTTTGAATTTTACTGTTTCAGAAAATCCACACGCACATATTCGGAAATTTTTTTTCCATATTTTGAGACATTTTAAGCAAATTGACATTTAAAACTGGAAAAAAAATTTCACAATCGCATAGCTTCCTCTATGAGGAAGCAATAAACGACAATTACAAACCTTGCGACATTCCAGAACTCCGCAAAGTGGCGATATAGCAACTCCATAGACACACTTGTTGCATTCGTTGCCACACCCATGACAATCGCGTCTTTGTGATTCCCGAATGCGTATTGACGGATGGGACAAGCATCTGAACAAAGTCATATCGTCGTTACGTCATTGAAGTTCGTAATGAAAAAGTGAAAAACGGGAATGGCCGCATGAATAACGAGAATCAACTTACATGGGTAAAATGGCGACGAGCAAAACGACCAAGGTGACAGTTTGGAAGGCCAGCATCTCGACTTGGGAGTCTGCAAAAAAACGAAATAAAAAAACTTAATCTCACTTCATAATGAAATAACAAACTCCATACATTTCGATAGATTGCTCTTTAGGCTCAACCCTAGAACGGTAACCGGAGCTCAAAAAAGTCCCCAGGCGACTTTAAATCCCGCGCCCTTCCTCCCATCGTTTCCCCATTTTTATCGTTTCACCGCATTTTTGACTAATTTGTCGACCCGACGCAAAACTGCCTCAAGCTCACGTAACCCTGCATCAAAAAATGAAAAGAATGAGCCCAAGTTGAACCCTTTTCGTTAAATTTCACCAGAGATCTGAATTTTTCAAAATTGGGCTCATTCATGACCCCAAGGCATCGGAACAAGTCAAAAAAATAAGGTCACCGTTCCAGGGTCAATCTTCTGGAGATTTCAACCCATTCAATTAACAACTATCTAGCCATAAACATAAAATAATGTCCCCGCGATTATCCAGCAGGGTGCAACGATCAACGAAAGGGTGATTGAGTATTTTTCTTGCTAATGATTCAATAAGTTGACACTAATTGATAAATCGAGTCTCTCTCATTACTCGGCATGGAAACGAACTGTAATATCGAGTAACAATGACCTCGATTTCAACGAAATTGTCATCAATGAAAAGCTTCGTACACGCGTCATTGATGAAATAATTTTTTCACTTCCTGAAGTCGGAGAGGCTTGGGGGATAGTTGGAGGAATCTTTGGTAAGTAATCAAATTTACGAAATGACAAAAGTGACGAAGCATGATACATCGATCATTATTTTTATGAGATTTCTCTACCCAAGTGACTTGTAAATTTTTATCGTTGATCCATTTTCAGTTTCATGAAAAAAACGGGTGCGATATATCGATTATAGAATGTTGTATAGGAAAACGTTAGATCGAACGTTAGATAGAAGGTTTGACGAGGTTGATATCAGGAGTCAGAGACTTCAATGCACGCTCCGCGCTATCACATCCCGAGTGATTTCAATTAGATAAATATTTTTAATCGAATACGCCGACTAATTCACGTTCGTAACGTGATGAATGTTTCTGGGATATAATGAACCCAATGCACTCACTTTAAAAGGAAATCAATAGTTGAGAAATGGTAAAAAAAAAAAAAANAAAAAAAAAAAAATACGATGTATTTTCAACCCTTGAGTAACGACCACGATGATTGCATTGAATTCGTGCAACTTGTAATTTTATAAAAATGGTCGAAATAAAAATTTTGCGAAAATGACTTTTTTTACAAAAAATAATGCAGAAATTGTAATTTTCGATTGAAAAAAAAAACAAAAAATCTTTCCATAAATCTGAAATAACAAGCTTTCAGGTGCAACTGGTTAAATTTAGCAACCGTTCCAAAAAGTATACTTCGGAAGCCGAAAAATAGTTGAAAAATCGTTAAATAAAATAAAATACAAATACCGCAACGTATTTTCAGCCCTTGAGTAACGACCATGATGATTGTATGCATTTTGTACAATTTTCAATATTAAAAAATGGTGGAAAAAAAAATTCTGCAAAAATGACTCTTTTTACAAAAAATGATGCAGAAATTGTAGTTTTCAATTTTATTTTATTTTTTGAAAAAAAAAATCGTTTCATAAGTCCGAGTAAATTATTCCGTGATTGTCTAGTTATAAATAAAATGAACCCGTTTGAGATCTGGGACGGACTTCACTTTTGTCACAAGAATCATGTCACAGTCACAATGGATATTGACTAATTATTCTACAAACGATGAATTTCCGTCACTTCAAACATCGCAATCACATTTGTTTCCATTGGATTATTCGAGAATGATTTTTTTTCCAGTTCTGACTTTTAAAAATTCCAAAATTTATTTAAATGCAAATGTCAGTTATTAAAAATGTTGGTAAATAAACGGAAAATGACTCGCGGGGTCGTGGTTCAGGACTGTGAGATAATATCTGTGTCCGAGCCAACCCGCGAGCCAAACGAAAGTGTCGTGTCACAACGCGGATCTTTCCGTGGAACATAAAATCTCCCACTCTTGGCTGCTGTCACGAACGCGATCTATCTTAAAAATGTCTCGATCAGCATGCGGTCATTATCGAGACGAAAAACTTCCAAGTTACAACATTTGTCGAGGGAAATATTGTGTAGAAAATACAGACTCGTGTGAATTCACAAAAGATTACGAATTATTAGAAAACAAGCATTTTTGATCGATATTTAGCTCGTGATACGAGGAACAAGGTCCACTCGATATGAAGATCAAAAGCACACGTCAAATCCGTCTAGACGTTTGCAACAAGTGCTCCAAAATATTACAAACAATAAACATTAATGTTTCGAGAAAAAACGTTGCAAAATGTAATAAAAGCAAAGGGAAAGTACAGACTGATACACAATATCTTAAAAAATTTGCAGAAATTAGAGCGGTTGGACGATTTTTTGAAAAAATTAGATTTTCGTAAATTTTGAAAAATCATTAAATTCAAACCGTTCAAACGATATTTCTCCAATTCAATACCAACCTTCCTATTATGATACTCTATTGATTGAAAAAAAATTAGTATCAAATCTTAAAATTTGCGCAAGTTAGAGGGTCAAAAGCCTTTTTTTGAAAATTTTAAAATGCCGTAGAATTCGTATTTTTCTAGCAATTGCAACAAAATTCTCAGAGACTAAAAAGCTTGTGTAGATCAACATCTGTGCAAAACGGGAGCCCTGGAGCCCAAACCGTTCTCGAACTATGAAGGTTTGAATTTTACAGTCCCAGAACGTACACAAATCCGGACATTTTTTCTAAATATGATTTTTCGATATTTTGCGACATTTTGAGCAGATTGACATTGAAAACTGGAAAAAAAATGTTCACGTAGCTTCCTCTATGGGGAAGCAAAATGTATGAATCATTGTAGTTTGATTGATCGAGTGAAACTCGTATCAAGAAAAAATTAAATTGGCTGCTGCGAGCTGCAACTGCATGGAAAATATTCCCAGCACTTTCTGTACTTTCTCAACGCACAAGATAAATGCAAAAGTAATGGAAAAAAAGTGAGACATTTTCCATAGGATAATAAATCACTTTTATCGTATAAACCGTCAAAATTGTTTTACATTCGGATCCGCCGTCTTTATAGTAACGTTGCAATTGTTTGGAACGCATTGGGTGACACTGTCTAACTAACAGTGACCTCTGACCCAATCTCCGAGATATTGCTCGAGACAAATGATATTTAGAGGAAAAATTGATGACTCGTGACATTGTCACGCCTATTTGTTTTTTCTTTTTTAACGAAAAAAACAATTTGAAAGACTCGGGAGTGAGATAAAAATTCAAATTGAAACTGGAGCAAAAAAAAAATTAAAAAAAATTGAAAAACAAGGAAAACGAAGAGGAAATAAAATTTCGTGAAATCCGATCGGAAAAATAGACGAAAATATCTCGCATGAAATGGAGACTAAGTTTTGTCGCTTTTCGTGCGGAGGAGTATCGCGAATGAACGAACCCACGGATGAATGAAAAAGCGAAGCTTGCGTAAAAAGACAAAAAGTGTGTGGGAGCGAATGATACGTTGCGACCACGAGATCGGTCTCGAACCCACACACTCTAGGAACGCGTCTACGTGACACATACCTCGTGGCCCGAAAAGCTCATGCAAAAATCGAGCACGAGGAATATTTTGGCGCCAGCTGAGACGAAAACAAGAGTTTTAAAGGTGCAGTCATTGGCAGTATTTGCCATGCACAATCTACAAATTGTTCGCATTGATTCTAATGGGCACGATGGACCAAAAATTCGTGAGTAATTCGGAAAAAAATAAAACACTTGAGGGAAAAAATTTATAATTTTTTTTAGGGATTTCTGCAAAAAAATTACCGTGCGTCTAATGAACGTGATGAGAACTGCCAGCACTCTAAAATTCACGATGTACTGCATCAAAAAAATTTATTGTCAAATTTTTTATTTTGTCCTGCGAAATTCATTTTTCTCTAAGCAAGATTTTATGTTTTTTCATAGAAACCCATAATTTTTGTGACATGCATCTAGGAAATACTGCATTGCGTGTTTTTTACATCACGATCGAGTAACAGCACGTTAGTTTTTAACAAATTTTTCTCTCTGTGTAGTTGCCTCAAAGTTCCCAAATACATCGCGAAAGGCAAAAAATTCGATTGAATAAAATGAAGATTTTGAAAAATTCACATCTCCGGTAAAATTTAACGAAAAGAGCTCAACTTGGGCTCATTCTTTTCGTTTTTTAATGCAGAATCGCGTGAGCTTGGGGCAATTTCGCTCAAAGTCGAAAAATTAGTCAAAAATACGGTAAAACGAGAAAAAAACGGGAAAACGAAGGGAGCAAGGGCGCCTGATTACAAAATAAACAATAATATGGCAATGGGATGCTTTAATGCGTCTCTGATGAAAAGTGCCAGTAACAGTGCTGCGTACTCGTCCAATCGTATGCATTGAGTTTGTATTTTGAGTCGGTGGCTCCTGAAGTTCTAAAAATAGTGAGAGGCTGTGTTTTGCTCTTGTGGGGAGCACGTAGAATCGGCGCTGCCGCGACGACGACGTCGACGTCGCGGGCGTTATTCGTCGAGAGAAGAAGGCAAATCTGGCGTTGACTTGATTTTCGTCGAATCGCGAAGAAGCAGACTCTTCAGCATCGTCGCTATGTATATGAAATTTTAGCTTCAGCTATGCCCTCTGACGATACATCCAAAAACACAACGACCAAACGATTCAAAAGCTCCACGTCAGTCAGTTTCTTGGCAGCGATCGAACCTTCCGGATCGACTATTATTTTCGCACCCTAGAAAAGTAACGCGCTTTCAAACACTCCGAAAACGCAATCAGAGCATTCACACGAGAAGAAAAAAGTTTCACTGAGAGAAAAATCAATCGAACTGCAGAAATATCAACCTCTTGCTAAATAAGATCAAGATTTGAGCATCTTCGATTATTGTGGCTGCAGGAAAGAACAAGTTGCACCATTTTCGAAGCAGTGAGTTGTTTTTTTATCGAAACATTACCCGGAGATCTCAATATTTAGCGAATTCCCATGCTTTTTCGATTAACCCTAGAACGGTAACCCGGGCCTCAAAAACTACCCCAGGCGACTTTAAATCCCGCACCCTTTCGCCCTTCGTTCCCCCGTTTTTTATCATTTTACCGCATTTTCGACTCATTTTTCGACTCGAAGCAAAATTGCCTCAGGCTCACGTGATCCTGCTACAAAATTTTTTCAAAATTGGGTTCATCTATGACCCCAAGCCACCTGAATAGGTAAAAAAAAAAAGGTTACCGTTCTAGGGTTTATTTGTTATAAACAATAAGAATCAACGAGAAAATTGTGATTTTTAGAACGAACGATGAATTCTCAATTTTTCATAGTCTGCCAATGTAAATGTACTCCTCGATCAACTCATGAATTGCGCGGATTTGAGAAACCTTTTGTTATTCATTAAAACGTGCGAATAAGATTATTGCGCGCTACGATTAATCAGAGTAAATTGGATAAAACGTGTTTTTTCTAAATATATTGAAATTACAACTACGCGATCGAGACACTGTACGCAGTTCTGGATGAACATGAATATTTCGAAAGAAAGCTTCGTGCACAACAAGGTAGAAAAATGAGTCAGAACTTGGCACCGAAACTATTGCATCGCTCCGGAGAAAGCTGCACGACTTTAGCCAAAATGGTACAAAGCCGGGGGCACGGAATTTCGATCCGGTATTTCTGAAATTATTGAATCGCAACGGAAATGATGAGATGTTTCCGTTTCGTATATGAATCAACACTTTTCATCATTTCCGTCACAAGACTCTTGAACCCTATACGCGATTGGCCGCGGCGTTTTGTGACGCGCTCCAAAAAGATATAAAACGGGGTCTCCGCGGCATCCGATGTTTCATTCTGAGAAACAATTTTTTGGCATCAATCAGAAAACAATATGACGAATCTTTTATTTACCGGCTCATCTCACGCTCATCTCGAGTTCACGAAAAAGCGAACACTTTAACCCTCGCCTGTTTAATTGTTATAAAAAATGAACTACTGAATATTTTGACTTGAAAATTTTCGTAGAAAATATTGAAAGCTTTATTTTACAAATTGTTTACTTTGTATAGCCAAAAATTAAATTCAAGTACACAAAAAAAAAAGGTAAATCCAAGAAAAAGGGAAAAATGAGTATTTTCCTTAACCCTGACTCGCCACACACTTCTGTAGAATTGCGTACTTGCCACCATGCGGTAGATTTGTAGCCCAGTGACAAAAATTGTTAAAAAAAATAAACTGCTGGATATTTTGACTTGAAAATTGTCGTAGATCAATTTGAAAGCATTATTTTACAAATTGTTTACTTTGTATAGCCAAGAATCAAATTCAAGTACACTAAAAAAAAGGTAAATCCAAGAAAAATGGAAAAATTAGTATTTTCCTTAACCCTGACTCGCCACAGACTTCCGTAGAATTGCATACTTGCCACCATGCGGTAGATTTGTAGCCCAGTGACGAAAAATGAACTACTCAATATTTCGACTTGAAAATTGTCGTAGAACAATTTGAAAGCTTTATTTTACAAATTGTTTACTTTTTATAGCCGAAAATCAAATTCAAGTACACTAAAAAAAAGGTAAATCCAAGAAAAATGGAAAAATCACAATTTTCCTTAATAGGCCTGGGGTCGTTGGTACGCCAAGGTGGCAAGTAAGGGTTAAGAAACTAGATTAAAATAAGAACGCGTTTGTAAAGAATACCACGAGATTGGATAAAAATATGTCGATGAAAAATCGAGATTCCGGACGATCAACAAACTTTACCGTCATCAAAACATATTCGCCCCAGAATCTTTTGGCACTCCCGCCGCTTCACTTGTTTACGCAGCTTCCGAGCAACATATATACATTTATAAGCGCGATATTGCTTCCGAGTTTTGGAAAACCCAAATTCTCAGAGAACAAAGAGAGTTTTTGGATCATTGTTTGGATTAATCAATCTGCGAAACGATTTGTTTGATTATTTTTTAATCTTGAACTTGAAAGCTCGTTCATCAGAGTAACTGCCACCATACGCTACAGCTGAAGAGCAACCGCACGCTTTTCAAAGTCACTTTCGAAACGTAATCAATCCCGAAGACAACTATAAACGAACGGCGTTATAAAATTAGTAAAATCTAGTTTTTTACGAAAAATTTCGAGACAATGGTCCAGTGGTAACGTGCTCGGCTCACAACCAGGAGGCCCGGGTTCGATCCCCGCCGATGCACCACTGGATTTTTTTTTCCAAGTCTTTTGAACTGTACTCTCTGTGGTTCGGAACCCACGTTAAAATATAGGTCGAGCTAGTAATTTTGTGGAATAAAAAACAAAAATCGTGAAAAAAAAAATAAAAATTGTGGAATTAAAAAATTGAGGCAAACATGGAGACAAACTCGAGAAAGGCAACATGGATAATAGCGCGCTACTAATTTGGGTGTTTTTGGAATCGTTACAGGAATAAGGTACACGAAATGGGGATGATCACAAGAGTGAGGAGCCGAATCAGGGCAAATTCATTGACGATCGACAAAGAACGTACCGCCCAAAGTGTTTGCCTCTTGAGCGCTGTACTTTTATTACCCTATTGTCCACGAGGACCTTTACCTCTGTTGCCACCCCCAGCACCGGCTCTCTACTCAGTCCTCGTTCTACCTGTTGTACTCAGTGCCAACTACAGATATCCTGTGTCTGCTCTCAAAACTCTCTCCGAAGCAATCAAAGGTATTCTTCATTTTTTTGTCTGAATTACTTTCGAATTTGAATTCCATGCAATTTTCCTCCAAGCTGCCCTCAAATAGGGATCCATTTTTCGTCTTTTTGTCAACCCTTAATGGTCACATGCGATTAACTTGGACCCAGTCGCTTTCGACCGACGTTACGTAATAAAAATTTCGATAAAATCAATTTTTGCAGAATTTTTGTTTTCGAAATTTTGTTGATATTGAAAATTGCACGAATTAGATAAAATCATCGTGGTCGTTACTGAAGGGTTGAAAATACGTTGTGGTATTTATATTTTATTTTATTTAACGACTTTTCAACTATTTTTCGGCTTCCAAAGTATACTTTTTGAAACGGTCGCTAATTTAATCAGTCCCACCTGAAAGCATGCTATTTCAGATTTATGAAAAGATTTTTTTTTTTTTTTCAATCGAAAATTACAATTTCTCCATTATTTTTTGTAAAAAGAGTCATTTTTGCAGAATTTTTATTCCGACCATTTTTATAAAATGAAAAATTGCACGAATTGAATGCAATCATCATGGTCGTTACTCAAGGGTTGAAAATAAATAACAGTATTTTTATTTCATTCTTTTTAACGATTTTTCAACCATTTATCGGTTTCCAAAGTGTCCGAGGTTGAAAACACCCCCAATGACTACGTTACGATCTGAAGATGTGACCATTAAGGGTTCCCTGAGCCTGCGACGATTTTTCTAGGCAGGATGAAAAATTGATATACAAAAACGACACAATAAAATAAAAACTCGACTCGAAAGACATAAATGTATATGGCGGTCGAATGGAGAATAGTGAATGCTCACCTGATGTATTTGGTGGATTTGTTGGCTGGAAAAATGGTCGATTCGAACGCGAGGACGGATGGTCGGTCTGCTCGGCTCGATGGTGAAACTTGGGGGAGTTTTGCGGGCTTGACGAGACTGGAATGTGCTTTGGTGGAAAGCGTCGGCATGTTTTATACCCCCATGGCTGGTCTATCCACCAAGAATTAATACACATATCCGTATAGCTATATTCATGAGGGCTGGCATGCAAATAGCCCCACCATTTTTCCTTCTACAGCCACTACCTGTCTTCCCTGTCGATCTTGTCTTCATGAAAAATCATTTTTTCCTCTCTCTTCCTCGTCACCGACTGACGTCGCGATTAATATGCTAATGCTATTATCGCCTTCTCACGACCCTGTCTTTACGAAAAATAAATACTTTATACAGCGTGCGCGACATCCGTCGATTACATTATCCTGAATTAACGTCTCTAATAATACGTCCCTCAATTATGACGCGCTCCAGTAAACGACAAATTTTCTTTTTTTAACCTTCGACGCGACTAAACCTAATTTTTTCCTTCATTTTATATTTTTAACCCTCGAGCAGTAACCTGGGGTCAAAAACGACCCCCAGGCGCCCTTTGACCCTCGGTTTTCCCGTTTTTTATCGTTTTACTGCATTTTTGAGTAATTTTTTGACTCGAAGCAAAATTGCCTCAGGCTCACGTGATCCTGCATGAAAAAACGAAAAGAATGTGCCCAAGTTGAACTCTTTTCGTTAAATTTTACCGGGGATATGAATTTTTCAAAATTGGGCTCGTTCGTGACCCCATGGAATAGGTAGAAAAAAAAAAAGTTACCGTTCCGGGGTTTATCATTCTGCAAGCCGTTTGAACAATTCTCACGAATATTGATAACGCGATAATTATTTTGAAAATATTTCTTCTCGATAAGATGAAAGAACGAAATAAAAAATAGTTGGCCAGGAAAACCTAAGATTCCATATCCTTCAATTTTTAACTTTTCCATGGACATGAATGATATTATCAAATTATTGATAATGAAAGGTTTTATTTTTTCAGCTTTTACGAAAAAAGCATGGGCACCATCGAGTCGAATTTTGAAACGGATCTACCGACCGATCGATCGTGCTGAAAAGGTCTTTCTCAAAATGAAGAATATATCAGTAATGGCCAATCAAATAGTGTTTTTTGTCCTCGCTGACAAATTGCTCGTACCTCAACAAAGAATAACTTGTCTCTATACTCTCATGTTTTACAATGTCATTGCGTATTGCGTGAGTTACATTAAAGAATTAATCGAAAAAGAAGACTGGTCACCCTACGTGACCTTGACCGAGAGATCGCAGATCAAACATCTCGCCATGTCAGCCACGAAAATCGTCCTCGAATGGACCAAAGCTGTCACCTTTGCTGTTACTGTCATTTTCATGCTTCTCGTCTTTGGACTTGAGCAAGGATTGCAAAATTATAAGTAAGTTTAATTTACAACATTTTTCGTATTTGCTCGATTCGTCATTTCATTTTTTTTATCGTACTCGCGATCGAGTTCATTGAAAATTACAATTTCCTGCATCATTTTTCGGAAAGAGAGTTTTTTTTGCTGAATTTTTTTTTTACCTTTATTTGACATTGAAAATTGCACGAATTAACTACAATCATCGAGGTCGTTACTCAAGGGTTGGAAATACATTGTAGGATTTTTATTTTATTTTTTTTACGATTTTTCAACTATTTATCGCTTTCCAAAGTATACTTTTTGTAACGATCGCCAATTTTACCAGTCCCACCTGAAAGCATGCGATTTCAGATTTATGAAACGATTTTTTCTTTCTTTTTCAATTGAAAATTACAATTTCTGCATTATTTATTTAAAAAAAAAGTCATTTTTGCGGAATTTTTTTTTCTCGACGTTTTTCAACAATTAATAATTGCACGAATTGAATATAATCATCGTGGTCGTTACTCCAGGGTTGAAAATACATTGTAGAATTTTTATTTTTATTTTTTAACGATTTTTCAAATACTTATCGGCTTCCAAGGTATACTTTTTGGAACGATCGCCAATTTTACCAGTCCCACCTGAAAGCCTGCTATTTCAGACTTATGAAACGATTTTTTCTTTCTTTTTCAATTGAAAATTACAATTTCTGCATTTTTTTATTTAAAAAAAAGTCATTTTTGCAGAATTTTTTTTTTCGACGTTTTTCAAATATTCAAAATTGCACGAATTGAATATTATCATCGTGATCGTTACTCAAGGGTTGGAAATACATTGTAGAATTTTTATTTTATTTTTTTTACGATTTTCCAACTATTTATCGCTTTCCAAAGTATACTTTTTGTAACGATCGCCAATTTTACCAGTCCCACGTGAAAGCATGCGATTTCAGATTTATGAAACGATTTTTTCGTTCTTTTTCAATTGAAAATTACAATTTCTGCATTATTTATTTAAAAAAAAAGGCTTTTTTGCAGAATTTTTTTTTTCGACGTTTTTCAAATATTCAAAATTGCACGAATTGAATATTATCATCGTGATCGTTACTCAAGGGTTGGAAATACATTGTAGAATTTTTATTTTATTTTTTTTACGATTTTCCAACTATTTATCGCTTTCCAAAGTATACTTTTTGTAACGATCGCCAATTTTACCAGTCCCACGTGAAAGCATGCGATTTCAGATTTATGAAACGATTTTTTCGTTCTTTTTCAATTGAAAATTACAATTTCTGCATTATTTATTTAAAAAAAAAGGCTTTTTTGCAGAATTTTTTTTTTCGACGTTTTTCAAATATTCAAAATTGCACGAATTGAATATTATCATCGTGATCGTTACTCAAGCGTTGAAAATGCATTGTAGAATTTTTATTTTTATTTTTTAACGATTTTTCAAGTATTTATCGACTTCCAAAGTATACTTTTTGGAACGATAGCCAATTTTATCAGTCCCACCTGAAAGCCTGCTATTTCAGACTTATGAAACGATTTTTTCTTTCTTTTTCAATTGAAAATTACAATTTCTGCATTGTTTTATAAAAAAAAGTCACTTTTGCAGAATTTTTTTTTCGACGTTTTTCAACAATTAATAATTGCACGAATTGAATATAATCATCGTGGTCGTTACTCCAGGGTTGAAAATACATTGTAGAATTTTAATTTTTATTTTTTAACGATTTTTCAAGTATTTATCGACTTCCAAAGTGCGTCGAGTTGATAACACCCCCAGTGTGACTATTAAAGGCCAATCAGTCATTTTTGAGAGATTTCGATGCAGCATTGCATTTTTTTTTTTTTTTTTCAAAGTAATTCCAAGAATTAGATTGTTCAAATTTTGTCATGAATTGAAAAAAAAAAAATACGTGACGAGAAATAGTGAATTTTAATTTTCAATGTGATTTTTGTTTTCTTTCCATTTATTTACAGACCGTCGACTCTTTACACAATAGTTACCTGGCTGTACTATTCGGCAACGGAGAAAGTATTCGTGGAGATGTTTCCTCACATATTGTCATTCATGCAATTGGAGAGTCTCGAGAGTTTGGAGAATCTTTACGCTCCGGTAATACTGCGAGTGTTTACAATCGTCATGTCCGGATTATTCACGATATTAATTGTTCCAACTGCGCGGTGGGAACTGTTGTTGGTCGGAGTGTATTTCAATGTTTACCTTCGAGGCAAAGAGCTCGTGTTGAATTCTGGCGCAGCGCTACAAGCCGAACGTCGAATTCTAAATCGTTACAGAATAGCGACGTCGGACGAAATTGAAAAATTTGATGACGTCTGTGCGGTCTGTCTCTTCGCCATGAAAAAAGCTCGTGTCACACCTTGTCATCATCTCTTTCACGCTGATTGTCTCAGACAATGTCTCAAAACGAGTGACAAATGTCCGATGTGTAAAAGGGAATTGAAATTCGACTAAGTATTCTTTCCGCTTCGACTATTTCTCTGGCAACCCGAATTTCCGTTTTCAACAATTTTTATCTCACATTTTCCATTCAGAGTTATTTCGCCTCCTCATACAGGAAGCAAAACAAAAATGTGACTACAATTTTTTTTTCTGTTCGAAAACATCGAAAAATCATATCGAGAAAAAATTTCCGGATGTGTGTGTGTGTGTGTGTGTGTGTATGTTCTGGCACTGTGAAATTCAAACGTTCAGAACTCGAGGACGGTTTAAGCTGCAGGGATGTTGATCTATAGCAGCTCTTAATTCTCTGAGAATTTCGTTGAAATTGCTAGGAACGAATTTTACGACATTTTGAAATTTCGATCGACTGGAATTTTCGTTGTCAATTTATTTGTAATAAGAAGTAATTTGAAATCGCGAACGAAGCAAAGAACGGAAAAAGGTTGAATCGCGAGAAGCTTAAAGTTTTTTTGTACGAAGTTTTCTTCGTCGAAAAAGAAGAAATTTTCTTAACATGGACCTTCGAATTTAATCTCGAATGTGGAAGGTTTATTCCGATAGTTTAACGTTACTGTGATAAGTTGTAAATCCTCGTAAGAGTCGAGTATCTTTACGCTTGACTAGACACAGTTTATTTCTTTGTTTTTTAATTTTCTATCATTATTTTGTTTTTGTGAAGAAAAATGGCGATCGATGTGTGCGAGCGTTGTTGTATTTGGTTACTATTTGTATATAAATGTATTGCTGTTTTTTTACCCGAAATATAACGAACGTACGAAAAATCTAGTGGCTTCCAACGGAATGGAACGGTGACCCGGGGCCGAAAACGCCCCCAGGCGACTCCTCAGCATCGTCGGGCTAAATAAGAAATTTTAGCTTCAGCTACGAGCTCTGACGATGCATTCAAAAACACAACGACCAAACAATTCAAAAGCTCCACGTCGCAGTCAGTTTCATGGCAACGATCGAACCTTCCGGATCGACGATTATTTTCGCACCCTAAAAAAGTAACGCGCTTTCAAACAGTCCGAAAACTCAATCAGAGCATTCACACGAGAAGAAAAAAGTTTCACTGAGAGAAAAATCAATCGAACTGCAGAAATATCAACCTCTTGCTAAATAAGATCGAGATTTGAGCATCTTCGATTATTGCGGCTGCAGGAAAGAACAAGTTGCACCATTTTCGAAGCAGTGAGTTGTTTTTTTCCGAAACATTACCCGGAGATCTCAATATTTGGCGAATTCCCATGCTTTTTCGATTAACCCTAGAACGGTAACCCGGGGCTCAAAAACTACCCCAGACGACTATAAATCCCGCGCTCTTTCTCCCTTCGTTCTCCCGTTTTTTATCGTTTTACCGCATTTTCGACAAATTTTTCGACCGGAAGCAAAATTGCCTCAGGCTCGCGCGATTCTGCATTGAAAAACGAAAAGAATGAGCCCAAGTTGAACGCTTTTCGTTGAATTTTACCCGAAATACGAATTTCTCAAAATTTGGGTCATTTACGACCCCAGGTTCCCGGAATAAGTGAAAAAAAAAAATAGAAAATTCATCGAGCAACTATTTACTGGTATTTCAAGAATATGGAGAGAGTCAAGGACGTTGCGAAAAATGCATCAGCTTTATTTTTATTCGAAAGTAATTCGACGAGCTTCAGAAATCGAAATTATCCAATTGTTGACGTAATTTTTTCTATTTATCACACCCTCGTTATTCCCCTTCAAATTTCTTTGTGACGTCCACGTACTCTCCGTCAGGACTATCGTACTGCGGTATCGGCGGAGTATTTTTCGGTCCCACGATCGTCACCGGCAGCAAAGATCGATCGAGCTGAAATTTCATTCATTTTATTTCTCCTGCAATCGTTTCATCTCCCTCAGACACACAACGTCGTTCGCACACTCAATGTTGAGAATGAACGAGCAGCTCTACGAACTCTCAAAATGACTTCTTTTTTCTTCTATTTTCGATTATTTTTTTTTTATTATTTGACAAATCGACAACGCAGATTCGGATTTTAGTTCGAAAAGTCGAAAATTTAGTATTTTTCCTGGTCGCGTGACGATATTATTTCCAGAGTGACAATTTTTTAAGACTTTTATTTACCTGTATCGCCTGCTGATAAAGTTCTTCAGATTCGCTCCTGAGCTCGTCCAGAGCTTTTTGCTGGGATAAAGAAATGGTGTCCAACATTTGAAGGTCACCCATTTGTTGTTTCAATTTGTATCTCGACCATTCCTTTCCCAAAAGAATTCTCTCTTCTTGGACCTCCGGCGAGATCGGCGCCAATGTTCGTATTCTTTTCCTGCATCGAGCGATCGTGTATTTCAGTTGAACAATAAGTTCATTTTACTCCAGCAGCTGGAGTAAGATGAACCTCCGTGAGCATTAAGGGTTGAAAAAAACTACTTACGCTTTCTCGTCGATTAATTTGAAGGGAATCTCAAGGTCGGCGATGGGTTTCAATTGTTTAGCATGTTTTTCCAAGCGCCTTATAGCCTTCTCGAGTTTTCTTTTTCGTCGCTCCTCCCTTTGTCGTATAATCGCCGGATCCAGTCTCCGCTTTTTTTTCAAAGGTTCGGCGCTGTTCCATTAAAAACATGAATTAAATCATCCGATTGCCAATAAAACTCGATAAAATTTTCGTTCTCGAAAAACGAGTCACACACTCGCTCGAGCAAATTTTTTCGATCAAAAAAGTCGATCGAGTTGACGTTTTTTGAGAAATAAACTCACAACAAGGCGGCGGTGGCTCTGAAGCAAAGTGGATTAACATTGGTCGAAATGTTTCTCACTGTAGAACGCACGTTGTGTAACGTCAAGCTGAAAAAAGAAATTTTTCCACTTTTTGTAAAAACATCGAAAAACTGTGAAATACGAAAATTACATAAAAATTACGAAATACGTTGAAAATAAAATGGAACGTGTCGAATAAGTAGAGAATCCTTGACTATTTTTGAGGTTAACTCAATTTTTTAAGATTTTTCAACTCGAAAAGCCGCTCGTGACTGACCTTGAAAACGCAGTCAAAATACCGGCGCAACTCATTGTCACTTATACTCGACGACGCTCCCTGTTTTCTACGTTTTACAAAAACGACGAATTATTAGATTTAAAAAAAAAACGTAGCAGACAACAAATTCTCAAGCCCGGCTCGGTGTTGTCTGTTTTCTGTAAAAATCGTGTAGGTTAATTAGAAAACTGCTATGGCGATTTGCCATCGCAGTATGGCGGACGTAGAGAAATCATTTTCATGCACAGTCGATAGCGAAGAAAAAGTTTTTTTATTGTCAAAATCAAAGCATCCGCGATGTTTGACGAAATTCATTTTGGTTCGTCCATGAAAAGGGGTGAAGAAAGAAAATTCACGACATTGTGTGGTTTCACCTCCTGTGGGGTAAAAATTGTTTTATTTTTATAAAAAACAAAAAGTTTTTATTTTTATAAAAAGGTTTTATATTTTTAGGGATTAATCGAGCGTTCTTGATGTTTCTTTAGTTAGTTTCCCGCTCGATTGAAAAAACTACGAAATCCTCATCGCACTTTTTCTCTGCAAACTCGTTCTCGTCCCGAAAGTCTAGACTGCGATCATTATTTTGGTTTGTCTCGTGTATCGTTTCCCATATTTTTCATGCTTAATCTGTATTGCGTGATGCAAATGAAGTTTTTGTTTGAAAATCGATATTTAATAACATACAGTCGCATATATACACGCGATTTGGATATAAAAGCTGTCCATAAAAACATCGGAATGCCTTGACGTATCGATTTCTGTGAGAAAGCTTTTTTTTTCCTCTGTCGCTGTATATTTCTCTTCGGTGCCTGCAGGATCCACGTACTTGGAAAATGAAGCAGCGAAATGTTGATTGCATGACCCGCATATGGCGGTATATATATACATATATATATATATATAGACACACGTGAGCAATGCCACGAGGACAGAAGAGACATGAATTATAAATAACCGCTCGATATATCCGCGTCGATAAATCGATTGTTTACTTTTTTTTCTCGGCCATTTACTCGAGCTTGATAAACTTGCGGAATATTGTTTTTATTGAAAATAAAAATTTCTGCATAATTTTTTGTAAAAAGAGTCATTTTTGCAGAATTGTTTTTTTTTTCGACGTTTTTTAATATTCAATATTGCACGAATCGAATACAATCGTCATGGTCGGTACAGTAAGCCCAGGAAATTCATTGTTGTATTTTTATTTTATTTTTTTTAACGATTTTTCTACTATTTATCGCTTTACAAAGTGAGTGGGGTTAATAACACCCCCAATGACTATGGTTACGTCAAAATCTGGAGGTGTAACTATTAAGGCATACATTGCACGCGACTAGTTGAAATATTACATTGAGTTTTGGCTCGCGTCGGTGTCTGCTCCCTATCCGTTCGAGCAAGTCTATATTATTACGATCCCGCGACTACGTATAATGTTTACAAGCAGGCTCGCACGTACGTTAGCATTCATGATTCATTCCAATCGTGCGTGAATGATCGAGATGGTTATGCCGCATCGGACTTTTACAACGTTTTATGTTACGAGCAGCAAGAGAGACGAAGAGAGAGAGAGAGAGAGAGAGAGAGAGAGAGAGAGAGAGAGAGAGAGAGAGAGAGANGAGCGAGACGAAAACGTATACACAACGATCGAACCGCGACAGAGCTCTTGTTTGTACTCGACCTTTATATCTGCAAGTGTGATCTTGGTTGTAATGCTTCTGCGTGAAACTCCTGCCCTGCTCCCTCTATGCAAGGGGTGCTCGCGCGACGAGACGGACACACGTACAGACACGGATACAAAAGCACGTAAAGCTCAGTATCGGAATTCATTTCGCTCGTTTCTTCGTTCATCATCCCCATTTTTTCCATAAATCGTGAGAAAATAGCAAAAAAACTGGCATTAAAATCGGCGAAAAAAAATAAAACTTGCGGCGATGAATGAAAAGATGGTGAGAATCGCGTTGTATCCGTTATGTGACCTTTATCAAACTCGCGCGTTATAAATAATCGTGAAACAGTGAAATATTTCCGTCAAATATCGACGACCATTGAATGCCCCGAGGAAATAACGAGAAAAAAAAAGAAAAGAAAAAATGGAATTTTTGAACCGCGTTGACGATCGAATTTGCTAAAGTATCGTAAATATTGTGATTCTCTTTGGAGAAATCGGGAGGATGCACGAAGCTCAAACAACGAGGTTTCCGCGAGTGAGCTTTCGTTTTGAATGTCTCGAGGGGGGTTGTTAGGAAGGCAGAATCTTGGAGAATTAAGAAAAGTGTGCGAAAGAGCAGGAAATGTCTTACAGCGATGGCGGCCGTTCGATACGAAAATCCGGCTCGAAATCGCCGAAAAAACTGCGTGTAACAAAAAGCGAAAACAGTGACAAAGCCACCACGACGATTAGCTATGGGAATGGCAATAATAACAATCGCTACCTCGATAATCCTTTGTCGCAAGCCTCTGTACACAAACGCAATCTTTACGTAGTCTCCTTTCCCCTCATTTTGCTTTTCAATGCTTTACGTACGTTGCTCTATCAGCTGTTCGTCGTTTTCAAATATATTTACGCGTCGACGTCACATCTTATAATAAGAAGACGACAAGCTTGTTCGCGTAACAATTGTCAGTTGGAAATAGTGGTGGGACGTCAAAGCGAGAACGATCTTTTGGGAGTGACGAGTTCGCGTTCGGAAAGCAACGAAATGTCGAACGCGCCGAGGACGAGACCAGCGGGCCCTGGGCCCGGAGATCCTCTTCTTGCCAAGCAGAAACATCATCATCGTCGGGCGTTTGAATTTATCAGCAAAGCTCTGAAAATCGACGAGGAAAATGAAGGTACGAACTTTATTGTTTCCTTCCTTTTACACTTTTTATTATTTTTCTTTCGTATATTCCTAAGAAAGTAAACATTTCGTTGACGCGCGACGACGAGGCTCTTTGTCTTTCCAAGAAACCAAAACGCACACGCAATACAATTTCCCAGCCATTCTGTTTTTTAGGTTATGTTTTTTTTCGATCTTTCTTCGTATCTCTACCGCGTAGTTTTGACTTTTTCTCGTGATTTTTTTCATCGACAAACTTCGATTCGAACTATATTGCACCAAAAACCGTCTCACCCTGGAACCCCCTGCTCCCGGGGTCGTAAACGACCCCAGGCGTCATTGCTCCCTTCGTTTTCCCGTTTTTTTGTCGTTTTACTGCATTTTTGACTAATTTTTCGACTTTGAGCAGAATTGCCTCAGGCTCACGCGATTCTGCATTAAAAAAACGAAAAGAATGAGCCCAAGTTGAACTCATTTCGTTAAATTTTACCGGAAATATGAATTTTTAAAAATTGGGCTCATTCATGAGCCTGGGTTTGCGGAATAAGTCAACAGAAAAAAAAGGTTACCGTTCTAGAAAAACGACAACAACAAAAATTTATCGTTGGCAATAATAAAAAACTTTTTCCATTAATTATTGTCTGAATTTAAAAAACCATGAAACTGCAATAACAAGAATTTGCTTTTCAACTAAAAAATTAACAGAAAAAACTTTTTTTATTTGTTCAATTTTGAAAAACCTGGAATTTTGGGTTTGCATCTTAAAAACGATCGTTTTATTGTCCCGAACAAATCTTGGATAACAACCCTGAGCTCGGATCAAGAAAATGGAGTTTATTTATTACTGCGTAAAGGGAAAAATTAATTTGGAGTAGCCAACGAATTTACTTGATTCTGATTGGACGGCAATAGGATTTGTGGAAAAGTAAATATCGCTGTTTGCAGGTCATAAAGAAATGGCGATCGAGCTGTACAAGAAAGGCATCGGGGAGTTGGAAAAAGGAGTTGCGGTTGAATGCAACGGCGGCAGAGGAGAAGTTTGGGAGAGAGCTCAGAGATTGCACGACAAAATGCGAACGAATCTGGCAATGGCCAAGGACAGACTCGATTTTTTGGGTGAATATATATTTCTTGCTGGTACAAAAGCCAAAGAGCGAACGAATCATTTGAGGAGACGAAAAGGCGTTGAAAAGTTATTTTAAATATTTTTTCTCCTCGTAAGAATTTATCATTTCTAAATCGATTGCGCCGTCAAATGAATTTGTCTGCGAGTCAAATTTTTCAATGGCTAAGGCTGCCGCAGCGGCTTTCACTAAATTTCAGCTAAAGACGATGGATGTTTTTGTTTTCTGTCAAGTGTGCAACTCGCCTTATTCCTGTTTTTATCTGGGCATGTCACTGTGCTATACGTTTCGCTAAATTTTCATTTATTTATATTGTACATACGAGGAAAGTCGAAGGAGAGAGCCTTTGACGACGAAGCCTTGGGCTTTCACACCCAATTCAGGAGAACATTTTTCTTTTCGCATTTTAAGGACGTTGAATGTCGACGCGGTCAAATCTAAATTTTTGTTTCCAATTTTTCTTACATACTAAATTGCTTGGGAGCCAAAGTTCATTTTAAGAAATTGGTACAAATTGACTGAAGAACAACGTACTCTAAATTCAAAATTGTC
>JBAJMU010000003.1:9506300-9612625 GCA_037952995.1 Hyposoter didymator | reverse complement strand
ATAATAAACAAAATTTCGAAAAAAGTTAACGACCGATTTTTTTGAAAAATTGAATAAAGCTTCTTGGATGTTACATAAAAGTGTATGCAATGTTTTGAGAGGCTTCACCATTTAGAAACTGAAATATTTAATGTTGAAAATTGCAACTTTTTACACACGCTCTTATGAGAAACTACTGAAAATTGTGTTTTTTATTTTGCGAGCGCAAGTTCATTGAAAAAAAGTTGTTCCCAATTGTCCAAAAAACATCATACTCTAAATTCAAGATTGTCGGAGGTAATTTGTATTTTTTATATAATAAACAAAATTTCGAAAAAAGTTAACGACCGATTTTTTTGAAAAATTGAATAAAGCTTCTTGGATGTTACATAAAAGTGTATGCAAAGTTTTAAGAGGCTTCACCATTTAGAAATCGAAATATGAAATGTTGAAAATAGCAACTTTTAACACACGCTTTTATGAGAAACTACTGAAAATTGTGATTTTTTCTAAATAATTATCTTGACTTCTACATGATGAAACCTCGGAAAATTGTACGAGCTATTAAATATTATTATTCTCTTTGTATGGTGCAAATTTAGAGGAATTCTCTGGATAGAAAATATTGCATAGAACGTCCTTAAATGTGTGGCGAACGAAAAAAATGTCCATTTCATCTTGAAAAATTAAACTTTATCGTCTGTTCATTTTCCATGAAAATTTTTTCCCTCTCGTCGACAGGACAATAAACTTTTTCCATTCGAGTCTCAGGATATTTGTGGTCAAGGCTCCGAGATTTTTCGATTTTCCACAGACCAAAGAGTTTTTCGAATTTGATTTTCGAATGAAAAAAAAAAATGAGAGTTTCAACAATTGAATCGCCCTCTCGATCCCTTGATGTTCACGTATCTTGTAAATAAATCGTGACACTCCATTCTTCGAACATTTAAATATATGTAAATGTAAATATATTTTGTTGTTTTATTTTTTTTTATTTGGGATCCAGCCTCAAAATGCCTATATGCAAGCATGGCAGAGAATGTTTATTATTTTTTGTAGCGAGTGTTTGTGAGCTGAAAAATTTGGCGATTGACGAGGACAGTGATGGGATTAATGGAAGATGTACGGAGGCAGAGCATCCTGGAAAATATCTAAAGGCCAGACGCAACGCCCAAACCGTACGATCGAATCAAACATTAACGAACGATCCGAGACACTCGAGTAATGCACAAACAATCAATGCGTCGCACAATACGTATACACAGAATCCAAAACCGGTGGTACGGTCACGTTCACCGAAAAACTCGTATTCTCGGATACCCGAAGGTATCGTGCAATTATTCCATCCTTTTTTCTTTATCTTTTTCATGCCTTTTCTTTTTTCAACTGCCAAATATTTCGTGTCGCATTGTTGCTGTCCTCTTGTGTCTTTTTCCGTTGTGTACGTGTTGCATGCTTTTGAGCTCAATTTTCCTTGTGCTAACTGTGATGATTAAATCAATTAATTAACACGATTGTTCTTATGGAATTTTTAATCCTTTTGCTTCCTCATAGAGGAAGCTATGCGACGGTGAAATTTTATTTCCCACTTTCCAATGTCAATTTGCTTAAAATGTCCCAAAACATCGAAAAATCATATTTTGAAAAAATTTCCGGATTTTAGTACGTTCTGGGACTGTAAAATTCAAACGTTCATAACTCGAGAACGGTTTGAGCTACAGGGCTCCCGTTTTGTACAGATGTTGATCCATACGAGCTCTTCGATCTCTGAGAATTTTGTTGGAATTGCTAGAAAAATACGAATTCTATGGGATTTTTAAATTTTCAAAAAAAAAGGTGTCGACGCTCTAATTTGCGCAAATTTTAAGATTTATCACTAATTTTTTTTTTATGAATAGAGTATCATAATAGAACGGTTTAAATTGAATGATTTTTCGAATTTTACGAAAATCTGAGTTTTTTGAAAAATCGTCTACCGCTTTAATTTTTGAAAATTTTCGAAAATATTGTGTGTAAGTCCGTACTTGCTCTTTACTTTATAGAAAAGTTTTCGAAATTACATAATTTGAATGCGAATTCAAAAAAATGCTGCAAATTGAAATTTACAAATTGCTTCCTCAAGATTTTGCACGAAGCTTCCTCTACGAGGGAGCGAAAGTAAAAAATATAGTTCCCCATAGTGGAAAATTTGAGCATCATTTTTTTTTTTTTTTGGTTCCATAGAAATTCGTCCCCGATAGCACGTAGTAATCCAATAGATCTCCGCATAGTTGGGTCGTGATTTTTGAACCTGTCCAACCGCGAATAAAAATTGACGCAAACGTCTGGAAAAATATCAAATTTTTATAAAATTGTATCGACTATGATTTGAATTGGAAAAAAATGACGGATCGTTGTGACTGACGAGTTGGGCGTTTTCTGTTGCTCCAGCTTCAGGGAGAAAATTGAACGTACCAGGAAAAAGGCTCGCCGGATCAGTGATGAGCAAAAGTCAAACATTGCCACGAAGTATGGGCCGCTCGACACCGACGCTTCCTTGCCACAGGACGACGCCGATCAAACCTTCGGGAACACCACCCTCGATAAAAAGACAATTATCGGTTCCTGGTAACGGCTCGCCGATTCGACGTCCTGGAACACCCAGTGGCACCAACAGCAATCGTGGAACTCCGACGAGAAAAGTTCCTATTCTCAAAGGTGTCGATCCCAAGCTCGCCCAAGTTATACTCGACGAAATCCTCGAGGGTAGCACCGCTGTACAGTGGGAAGATATCGCTGGACAAGAGGTGAGCGATATTCAGAATACTCTGACGTTCTGACTGAACTATTATTTTAGTTAATAGTTGACCGATTTTTTTGACAAATTAAATAAAGCTTCTTGGATGTTACATAAAAGTGTATGCAAAGTTTCAAGAGGCTTCACTATTTAGAAATCCAAATATTTAACGTTAAAAATGGCAACTTTTAACACACGCTCTTGTGAGAAAATACTGAAAATTGTGAATTTTATTTTGCGAGCCTAACTTCATTAAAAAAAAGTTGTTCCCAATTGTCTAAAAAACATCATACTCTAAATTCAAGATTTTCGGAGGTAATTTGTATTTTTTTATATAATACACAAAATTTCGAAAAAATTTAACGATCGATTTTTTTGAAAAATTCAATAAAGCTTCTTGAATGTTACATAAAAGTGTATGCAAAGTTTTGAGAGGCTCCGCCGTTCAGAAATCGAAAAATTTAATGTTGAAAATTGCAACTTTTAACACACGCTCTCATGGAAAAATACTGAAAATTGTGAATTTTATTTTGCGAGCCTTCATTGAAAAATGTTGTTACATATTGATTGAAAAGCAACATACTCTAAATTCAAGATTATCCGAGGTAATTTGTATTTTTTATATAATAAACAAAATTTTGATAAAATTTAACGACCAATTTTTTTGAAAAATTATATAAAGCTTCTTGGATGTTACATAAAAGTGTACGCAAAGTTTTAAGAGGCTCTACCATTTAGAAATCGAAATATAAATGTTGAAAATTGCAACTTTTAAAACACGCTTTCATGAGAAACTATTGTTAGAATATTTTACATCCAACGTCCTTAAATCTGAATATTACATTATGTATACCTGGAAAAATTGGTGCAGTGACAGGATTTTCTGAATATCTTGTTATTTTTTTGTTTGTTTTTTTTTTTGTTTTAGATCGCCAAGCAGGCTCTCCAAGAAATGGTAATTTTGCCGTCATTGCGACCAGAACTATTCACAGGTTTGCGAACACCAGCCCGTGGATTGTTGTTGTTTGGGCCTCCGGGTAACGGTAAAACTTTGTTAGCGCGTGCAGTGGCAACGCAATGCAATGCGACGTTTTTTTCGATATCAGCAGCGAGTTTGACCTCGAAATATGTTGGTGAGGGTGAAAAATTGGTGCGAGCATTGTTCGCGATAGCTCGAGAGCTTCAGCCGTCGGTGATATTCGTCGACGAGGTGGATTCGTTGTTGAGCGAACGGAGGGACAACGAGCACGAAGCATCGAGGCGTTTGAAGACGGAATTCCTCGTTGAATTCGACGGTTTGCCTTGCAATCCTGAGGAGAGAGTTTTAGTTATGGCTGCGACGAATCGTCCCCAAGAGTTGGACGAAGCGGCGCTCCGAAGATTCACCAAACGGGTTTACGTCACTTTGCCGGATACTCAAACGAGAATAATGCTTTTTACGAGGTTGCTTGGCAAGCACAATAACCCTTTGTCCAAGCAAGAGTTGGAGGAAATGGCGATCCTGACGGAAGGTTATTCCGGCAGCGATTTAACGGGATTAGCCAAGGACGCAGCTCTGGGACCCATTCGTGAGCTCAATCCCGAGCAAGTTAAAGCTTTGGATTTGAATCTCGTGCGTAACATAAAAATGCAAGATTTTCTTGATTCGTTAAAGAGAATTCGACGTTCCGTGTCGCCGGCGAGTCTCGCCGCGTACGAAAAATGGAGCCTCGAATATGGCGACGTCAGTCTGTGATTTCAATAATGCCCGCGCCGAACGGGCTCGACGCTACGTTTTTATTCATCGATGCGATACTTCCACGTATCCCCTTGTTCGATCTTGTCACCTTGGAGAACAAAGTCTCGTTCGTGCTGACTCGTCAACGAGCTTCCACAGAGCAAAATCGCTTTTTCCACGTCAAGGGGAAACTTTGCCAACTGGCTGTTGTCTCCCCGGCAGTGGTCGAGAGAAAAGCGAGAGACAGAGCACGATCGATCGTTGGCAAACTGTTTCTCGGCTCATTCCCTACAAACTCGCTCCACAAAATCTCGCTTCCAACATCCGGTGATAATTATTCTTGAGAATAAATTCATACGGTCTCAACAACCGCTGAATTTTGATGGCAACTTGATCGAATTGCAAAAACCCTTTAATATCGACAGAACAACGTGATTGGCTGTTAAATCCATTTATCCAATTTCCCCAACGGGAATATCACTCACCAGAGCTTTTCCATCATTTTCGCAACCACACTTTCGGGATATAGAACGAATGTTTTAAAATCTAAGAAATTAAGAAGAAAAAAAAATAACAAAATGCAACCACGCACGTCCAAGGGAGATAATAAAAATAAAACGAGTTAACAAATCGCGTATTTATCCGTAGAAATACAACAATANTGGCAAACTGTTTCTCGGCTCATTCCCTACAAACTCGCTCCACAAAATCTCGCTTCCAACATCCGGTGATAATTATTCTTGAGAATAAATTCATACGGTCTCAACAACCGCTGAATTTTGATGGCAACTTGATCGAATTGCAAAAACCCTTTAATATCGACAGAACAACGTGATTGGCTGTTAAATCCATTTATCCAATTTCCCCAACGGGAATATCACTCACCAGAGCTTTTCCATCATTTTCGCAACCACACTTTCGGGATATAGAACGAATGTTTTAAAATCTAAGAAATTAAGAAGAAAAAAAAATAACAAAATGCAACCACGCACGTCCAAGGGAGATAATAAAAATAAAACGAGTTAACAAATCGCGTATTTATCCGTAGAAATACAACAATATCCACATGTACAAAAGAATGACAACAAATTTCCTCGTAAATCGGTGCGTTTGGAGAAAAGTGTGAACGAGAGCGAAAATCTGATTGAATGAATTTTCGTTTTTTTTTTTGTTTTTTTTTTTCGTTAAAATGAAAAGCAGAATCCAGGCCGTGCTAATGTATGCCGGAAAGTAAAGATCCGGGCGATTGAATGAAACTCGGGATAGAAAAATGAATTTTTTTCTCATTCATTTTTGTTTTTTTTTTTCAATTTAGAAAAATATCGAAAAGTAGAAATCGAATGCTGTTGAGAAAATACAAAGCCCTTAAACTACAACGAAAAATACGCACGTATGTGAGATCGACTCTCTTCCCTCTTAGGATGTAAGACAAAGACGAATGAATCACCGTATTTATTTAGAGACTCAATGAATTATTGTGATAACGATTGCGACGAAAAACAACGAGTTTTTGTTTCTTGTCTCAGTGAAAATCGTTGGTTTTAGTCGTTTTTCGAGTACTGCGTAGTCATAAGATATTAACTCTATTTCTTGTAAAGAAATAAGGTATACAAAGAATATGGTAGAAAATTTATTTCGCCAAATCTTGGAGATTTCCGTAGGGTATTTATTTCTTGTGAGCAGAAAAAGATTTTCGTGTGTCCGAATAAGTTGCCGAGGTTTGCGATTTCGTGTCGGTTCCTTTTTCGTACGTCGAGGTGTAAAAAAAAGTTTATTTCGCCAAATCTTGGAGATTTCCGTAGGGATTAGTATTTCTTGTGAGAAAAAGATTTTCGTGTATCCGAATAAGTTGCCGAGGTTTGCGATTTCGTGTCGGTTCCTTTTTCGTACGTCGAGGTGTGAAAAAAAGTTTTCAATGTTTCGTCGAATGTGTTTGAGATACAACGGCAAAAACGACGAGTCAACGGTTACTCGTAAGGTTAAAACAAAGCTAAAAAAGTACAAAACTGAGTTTGTGAAAAAAATGAATTTTTCGTTGTTGTTTTTTTACTGACGAATGAAATTTTCTGTTCTGTTGAAATTTTTCGGTGGGTAAATGTTTTCGCTTCGTCTTTGTATACCGTTAGTCAGTTGGTATGTACGTATTACATTTTACTAGACAATTGCATCTGTATTTGGATGTTTAGATGTAAATTTCATGACCAGAACGTAATTCCATTTTTTTTTTCAATTTTTCCTTTTTTTTCATTTTACATTTTTTTCGGTCACTTATCACGGAGAGAAAAATGTGTTGAAAATTAGCGACACGTAAAACACACGCAATGGGGGATTTATGGATGAAAGTCACAAAAATTATGGGTGTTTATAAAAAAAAGTTACTATTTTGTTTAGAAAAAAAATGAATTTCGCAGCACAAAATAAAAAAATGTGACAATGAATTTTTTTCATGCTGCACTGTAAATTTTAATGTGCTCGCACAGCTCTCATCACGTTTATTACAAAGCACGATAATTTTTTTTCATAAATTCCTATAAAAAATACAAGTTTTTTCTCTCCGTGTGTATAAAAAAAGAAAAGCGATAAATTCACAAGCTCAAATACAACCCAACGACCTCCCGTCAATCACGCAGTTTTTCTCTTGTTTCCAATTTGGCGCTGTTCCAGATATAATAATGAAAAAATGAAAGACTAATGTGACTCTCGATATTTCGGAGGACGAATAAGAAATGAAGGAAGAACGATAAAACAAGCCCAAGATCTACTATTTAACTCGAACGCGATCTTCCACAGCCTTCCGATTGCGACACAGCTCAGCCTTGATCCGGTTATTTTGCTACTTTTATAAAATCATAGCAATAAGAAAATATCTTGTAATATTGCTCGTAAAAAAGAAAAGAAGCGGCTAATATCGTAAACGTATTGTCAATGTTTTGTCACAGCGCACGGGTGTTTATCGACAGTCGGAAAAATGCGATTTGTTCGTTTAAATTTCTGCTCAAAAAAAGGTGAAAAAAAACTGGGACGATGATTCTTTCGATGGAGAGAACCAAATCGTTCGTATTCACTTGAAAACTGCGTAAGATTGCTTTTCCGAATTTTTTGCGAGTGGAAAACAGAGTTGGGCATATTTTCGATATTTAACGCAATCAAATTGCTTTTCTGTATCGTTTGAAATTGTACATATGACTCGTCAACCATGTTACGACGATTTTTGGTGTTGTATTAATTATTTGTTGACAAGTTTGCTTGTTGTAAATAAATGTGCGACAGAACCAGCGAAAACCTGAATTTTGCGGAAAAGACACGTAGGCAATGTCGAATAAAAACGTTTTTTCTAAAACTCGATAAGAAAAAGAAATGGCTTGCATATAATAAAGATTTAAGGATGCGAAACACGAATGTTTATTCCAAGTGGAATTATTTGCAATCGTGCCCAACTCTATTGATAACCTGTTGAAAGCGACGAACGCCTCGTTAAATATTCCAGAGATAATGAAAATATTATCGGCTGTGCGATTCTTCAGTTGTATTTGCAGGCGTTTTACTTGGCTATACAAACGTTGCGAAACTCTCAGTCTTTGACTTCCGGTGCATAGCGAAATAATACAACTTTTTGCCAATAACGTAGTTGTTGATTCATCCGCAAAATAATTTCCACGTCAAATATTAAATAATCCAGTTGTAATAATCGAGGATTAGAAATAATAAATAAATTAGAAAAATCGTAAAATACGAGCGAATGAAAACAAAAAAGGTTTTATAATTGACATAGTTGGACCTCAATCGATATTGCATATTTTACGTTGCATCGTTGCGTCGTTATAAGTTATTTACACTCCTAACTAAGCATCTTGTCCAATTACTTTTCACCGAATCAACTTACGCGACACATATGTATACAAAATGCATATGTACCTTGTACATTAATATTATATATATGTATGAATCACATATGCGACTCGAGAGGCACACACGAGAGTTAGTTCACTAGTTATAAACGCATCAGACGATTCTATCGTAACCGATGTAAGAGTCCTGTTTGTATGAATCTAAGAAAAAAACAACTTTGCTAACGAATGAATATGAAAAATAAAGTACGATAAACACGAATTCTTGAGCATTAATTATTCAACAACGTAAGAAATGTTTATGTTAATTTAACCCTTGATAGTCACACCTCCGGATTGTGACGTAATAGTCATTGGGGTCGTCGTCAACCCCTCTCACTTTGGAAGGCGAAAAATAGTCGAAACATCGTTGAAAAAAATAGAATAAAAATACTACAAAGTATTTGCAACCCTCGAGTAACGAGCGTGACAATTGTATTTAATTCGTGCAATTTTTAATAGTAAAAAAATGTCGAAAAAAAAAACCATTCTGCAAAAATGACTTTTTACAAAAAATGATGCAGAAATTTTAATTTCCAATTAAAAAAAAAAAAATTCGTTCCAGATCTGAAATAGCAGGGTTTCGGGTGGGACCGATTGAATTAGCGACCGTTCCAAAAAGTCTCCTTTGGAAGGCGATGAATAGTCGAAAAATGGTTCAAAAAAATAAAATAAAAATACTGCGATGTATTTTCAGCCCTTGAGTAACGACCACGATGATTGTATGCATTTCGTGCAATTTTGAATACGAAAAAAAACGTCGGAAAAAAAAAATTCTGCAAAAATGACTCTTTTTACAAAAAATGATGCAGCAATTGTAAGTTTTAATTAAAAAAAGGAAAAAATCGTTTCAGAAGTCTGAAATAGCAGGCTTTCAGGTGGGACTGGTTGAATCAGCGACCGTTCCAAAAAGTATACCCCAGATTTGACACCGTCCGCTTTCTACAGCTTCGAAAACTGAACAAACGGTCCCTTTCAAATAATAACGACGAGGTTCTCTACTGGAAGGTTCAAACCACCGATAGAGGCTGTCACAAGTGCCGCATTCTCAAAATTTCTGCGACGTATCGTGGGTCGAAAGCGGCTGGTGTAGAATGATCGCCAAGTGAGCATAAAGGGTCAAAGATGCAACGTTGATAGAAATGGTCATCGATAATAGTCGAGCAATCAACCCGGAGTGGTGAATGAAATATAATTATTCCATAGATTTTCAATATTTTAATATTGATATCAATAATTTCAATAAATTTGAATGAATAGTTCATTCCATCGAATCCTCTTTGCCATTGAGTACCTCGTGTGAAATAGTATAAAATAATTGTCTATTATAATTTCGATAGCTATTGTTTTCAGTCCATTTGGAACTTTGATTATCTCGAAGGTATAAAAACGCTTCCCCGCGTGCTTAATCGACATGAAAGAAAACGAAAAAGTCAACATAAAGATGGGCTTGAATGGGACAAGTTCGAGAGAGTAGCAATGTATTTTAAATATTTATTCCTTTTTTTTCATCAAAGGACAATTTGTTTGTTTTTTTTTTCTGTTTGTTTTTTTTTATTATAAGATAACATTATCCTATGCATTGTCGAGGGGTTTCTCACCCTGCCGTACCTAAATTACTCTTTATATAACATTCTTTACTTCATGTCTTCGATCGCTTAACTGAGCAGAGTAATTCATAGTGAAAATGTTACGCTCGCTCCGTTCCGTCACTGTGATTCATACTCAGCCTTTTCTTTCTTTTATCTCTGTTTAGTACGCCGTTGCTATGTTCATGTGTTGTGTGTTATCGTATTTTCCTTCTGATTGTTCGAACGTGTTCGTTTTCATTATTTAAATTTTTTCTTTTTTTTTCAACTCCAGTTGACGCGCGGTTATTGATACAAAAAGTTTGGTCTTTTGTATAGCGGATCAGGGGCGAGGGAGGGCTTTGGAAAACGCGCTCTATCGTCGGTGGTTGCATTGTGCTTGATACTTTTTCTTACGAGAGTTAATGAAACGTTTGTTTTTCACCGTATAAACATGCCGTAAATAATTGCTTCGTTGGTACGACTCGAAATTCGAGCTATTTCATCATTATCATCGTGATATTGTTTGGGGAATGCATTCGGAATGGAACGACTCTGAATATCCAAACAAGCCAGCCAAGCAAATAATCAAGCCCCTGAACTCGTCGATGTATTTTCTTGGATAGAAATAAAAGGAAAATAAATATTAAAGCTAAGTGCAATCAACTCGACGACAGGCACACGTCAATTTTCGCTGCTGACGAAAAAAAAGGAAAGAAACAAAAAAAAACGAAAAAAATCAGGAAAAATTCGTTACGATCGAGCTCGGCGATTATAATTCGTAACATTGGAAGACACGAGTTGATGGAAACATTTTCCAAGTCGTTTATTCCCCCGCCCTTTTTCACAGACAAAAAATACCGATCGACCGACTAAAAACTCCAAAAATCACATTCATACCGCGTCCTTTGCTCTCGTTCGTCGTTTAAAAAAAAAAAACACAAAAAAAACAAAGAGTGGGCAGGGGAGTTTCGACGGGATAGTCGACGCATGACTGGTAAGAATGAATAAAGAAGTAATGGAAATATAAGTTTAGTTTCTCTGTACAACGACGAAAAGAAATATATTCAGAGATTACTTTCGTTCCCTTAATGATTAGGCGCTCAATCCTGCTGAAGGATGTTGTGATTTTGGTGTTGTCGATGTTGTATCCGTTTTTGTTTTTTTTGTTTTTTTTTTTTTTTTTTTTTGTCGATGGAAGAATTGATCCGGTTGGTTCCAAACATTACATTTCATTTTATTCTAACAATGTCCTTTCATCATAACAGAATCTACCGTTTGTTTTTTTTTCTGAGAGTTTGTGTATTTTTCTTTTTTTTTTTTTTTTATTTCATGTTTTTTATAATTATTTTTTTTTTCATCTCAGACGCAAGATTCGATATTTCGTACCGATTCCGACACTGAGTCTCGTTGTCGAGATGACCGTGATAATCGGATAATCGGGCGGGGGTACAAAATTGCGGGGTGGATAGATTATTTGAGCGAGACTGAACCACCGACGATAGTCGCGCGCGGCAGCGGCGACAACGTTTGCGCGTTTTCGCGCCTTGTCGTTTAATTCCGATAACAAATGGTCTTTATAGCGTAAGAAACAGGGGGGGCGACGAAAAAGTCAGTTCGAGAAAGTTAGTCTCGAGAAATCAATGAAAAATTGTATCCTTAAGTTTTTCTTGTCGTGTCATCAATTTTTTTCTTTTTTTTTGTTTTTCTCTCTAAGAAGAACAACGTTTCGAGAGAGAAAAAAATAACGAAATGCAACTGCAACGATGAGTCCGATCGTCATAGCCGGAGAGGGAGGGGAGGAGGGGGCGGACCAAAGAAAAGACGCGAATATTTGCTAATGATTGGCTATAGCAAGATGAACGAAAACTGAAAACCACGAGAATCTAAGCGGAGAGAGAAAACAAAAACAGAGGAATCGCGTTCCGCAAGTCGAACTGTACTTTTTTCGTCATTTTTTTCTTTCACTTTAGCCGCTGATCCCTTCCCGTTGCTCATCACGATCGAAACTTGGAAAAAAAGAAAAAAAACTAACGAAAAAGAAAAAAATGTCAGCTGCTCGATCCGCAGGCTCAGAGTTGGATACGTTTTTTTAGTTTGGCGGGGGGGTAAAGAATACGAGAGAGATTTAGATATGCAGAGTGGCGCCGTAACAACAACAGGGACAAGGCTTCTTCCTCTTTTTCGTCTAAATTTCGTTTTTTTCCCATTTATACCCTCAGAGTGTGTGTATGTGTGTGTGTCTGTCTGTGTTGTCACTCTCTCGTTGCTGTGTGGATTGTATGAGATTGTTTGATCCTTTGGATCCGAATATTTTGGTTGGTTCGTTCGTGAATAGCCGAGAGCCCCGTATTCGTTGGAACAACTGTTGAGAAAAAAGAAAAGAAAGGATTTTCGAAGGAATCCCCCGTCTGAAATAATCCGCACTCCGTTAACGTCTTTTTGTCTGAAATTTAGTTTTCACGTCGTTGGTGTGTTATCAATGTGTGTTTGTGTATTTTGTTGCCTCTAGTTATTTTATTTTCCCTTGTTTGTTTTGTTTGTTTGTTTGTTTATGTTTCGTAATGTTGTTGTTCGTTAAAGATTTCTCATTGCGTTGGGTACTGGGGCATGGTGTATGCTACCATCGCCGGCTGTTGACCCGGCTGTAAAGGTGCCGACGATGTCGGTGGCGCTGCTGTTGCCTGGCCTCCTTGCCATGTACCTGCCCCCGGTGCTTGCATCCTCATACTATGGTTCATGTACGGCGCTTGACCATAGTACTGGCCGTAATATTGAGCTGGTTGCAAAAACTGACCCTGCATCTGTGGGTAACCTTGCTGGTACCAATACGGCGTCATCTGCTGACCGTATCCGTATGGGTATTGTCCAGCACCTGCTGTCACCTGTTTTCAGAATTATGCCATTCTTAGATCATTATTTTTAATTATTTATGCACTGAAAACAAAATTTTGTTGGAAAAGATCGATATTTTGCTCGATACGTTCGACTAAACGTTTTGTTTGAATAATCCCAAAAATTGTATCATAGCAGCAAGAAATATTCTATAAAGTCTCTTCGGAAGCTAATTTTAGTCGTTCCAATCGTAAATTTTGCTGACAATTCCATTAGAAACATAACATTCTGCCAAAATAACGAAAATTTTTAAATTATCGAAAAATATTTAGTTGATCGTGTTCAACAAAATATCGACCATTTTTAACAACATTTTATTTCCAGTGTGAGGAAAATCTTGACGCCAATTTATCGACGATGTGTCGAGTTTCTCCATTTTTTTCATATTTTTCATTTTTTCACTGAAATTTTTTGTTTTCGATTATATTGCAGTTTGGAATTTTTGGTAACGACCCCGAGCGCCCTTTCTCCCGATTTTTATCGTTTTACCACATTTTTTTACGAGTTTTTTTTTACTTTGAGCAAAAAAACGAAAAGATTGGACGTTGTGGAACTCTTTTCGTTGAATTTTAGCGGAGATTTGAATTTTTCAAAATTGGACTCATTTGTGAGCGGAGATTCGAGGGTTGGAATTTTAACAAATTGAAAATTATATTTAGTTTCTTGGGGAAAAGATCTCATGCGGTTATTTAGGTACCTGCTGAGCTTGCTGGTTCGCATTGGGTCCCACGCTGTTGGGATCACCGTTTTCCTTTCCCCAAAAACATTTAACGGTGCTACCATTAATCTCGGTATTATGCGTTGCCTCTATAGCGTGCGTCGCAGCCTCCTTAGTCGTGAATTTTATGAACGCATAGCCCTTGTCCTTGAAAACTCTTATATCTTGGATGGTACCGAAAGGTGAGAAAGTTTTCTTTATCAAGTCATCCGTTATGCCATTTGTAAAACCACCGCAGTAGACGGTACAATTTGTCGGACTGCTTAGATTGTACACCTGTTGAGAAACCAAGACAAAATCGTTGTATTAACAATAATTCGCTTTTTGGAGTGATTCGAATATCCAAAAGGTCTGCTGTTGGGTCAAGGGGCCAAAACTTGAGTAGGACTGAATATTTTCTGCAGATTCTTTACTTTTTAAACTACGAATCAGGAAATTCATGATTTTTATGATTATCCCTTAATAGTCACACCTCCGGATTGTCACGCGATAGTCATTGGGATCGTTATTAACTTCACTCACTTTGGAAGCCGATAAATGGTTGGAAAATCGTTGAAAATTATGGTAAATTTTTAATATGAAAAAAATATCGAAATAAAATTCTGCAAAAATGCAAAAAATGATGCAAAAATTGTAATTTTGAATAAAAAAAAAAAAAANAAAAAAAAAAAAAAAAATCGTTTCATGAGTTCGACGTAGCGAGCTTTCAGGTGGGACTGGTCAAATTGGCGGACGTTCCAAAAAGTATACTTTGGAAGGCGATAAATAGTTGAAAAATTGTTTAAAAAAATAAAATAAAAATACTACAATGTATTTTCAACCCTTGAGTACCGACCATGATGATTCTATTCACTTCGTCCAATTTTTAATATTAAAAAAATGTCGGAAAAAAAAAATTCTGCAAAAATGACTCTTTTTACTAAAAATGATGCAGAAATCGTAATTTTCGATTTGAGAAAACAAAATCGTTTCATAAGCCTGAAATAACCGGCTTTCACGTGGGACTGGTTCAATTGGCGACCGTTTCAAAAAGTATACTTTGGAAAGCTATAAATAGTTGGAAAATCGTTAAAAAAGATACTACGCTGTATTTTCAAGCCTCGAGTACCGACCATGACGATTCTATTCAATTCGTGCAATTTTGAATATTAAAAAAATGTCGGAAAAAAAAAATTCTGCAAAAATGACTCTTTTTACAAAAAATGATGCATAAATCGTAATTTTTGATTTGAGAAAACACAAAAAATGATGCATAAATCGTAATTTTTGATTTGAGAAAACAACAAAAATCGTTTTATGAGTCTGAGATCGCAGGCTTTCAGGTGTGACCGGTTAAATTAGCGACCGTTCCAAAAAGTATACCCCAGCCGCTTCCTACGGCTTTGAAAACTGAACTAACGTGCTCTTTCAAATAATAACAACGAGGCTCCCTACCAAAAGGTTTAAACTACCGATAGAGACTTTAAAAAGTCCCGTTTTCTCAAAATTTCTATTACGTATAGTCGCTGGAAAGCGGCGGAGGTAAAATAAACCCCATGTAACCATTAAGGGTTAACGTAGCCGTTAAAGTTTACAGTTTTGGCGATATTGGTTGATCCGAAGCAAACGGTTGATCGCGTGGATTCTAGCAAAGTGCCTCGGGGCTTCGCCGTACACAGAAATGAATATGCAGCTGAAAAATGGTTGAGAGCAAAGCAAAATGGTGAATAATTAGGACATCTCTTTGGAGGCGCGTACGGATTTATATAAATTGTAAGCAACGGGGAATATACCTCGTCGTAGTTGGGTTTGCAATTGTTGGAGTGTCTGGGCCTTTCGGTTCTCGGAGGAGGAGGTTTCCTCGTGGACCAATTTGTCCTAATGCTACGCGATCCTAGCCATTGTCCGTTCATGGCGCTTATCGCAGCCTCGGCTTCGGTTTTCTTAACGAACGAGACGAAGGCGTATCCCTTGCTCTTGTTTGTTTGTGCGTCGCGTACGATTCGACAGTTGCTAATTTCGCCGAAGGGTGCAAAGGCCTCTTTGAGGGTGTCAGTGTCAATTTCGGGCGAAAGGTCACCGACGAATATATGGTGATGATTGCTCGTGTCGAGTTTTGGCTGATTGCTGGGACTGGTCGCCCAGTTAACCTTCATCTCGCGATCGAGGAAGGAGCGTTTGTTCATGGCGGCAAGAGCGGTAGCGGCGCATTGGTGATTGGTAAATTCAACGAAAGCGTATGGATCATTTCCGGGTTCGCGAATGATCTTGGAGCCTTTAACCTCTCCAATTTGTGAGAAAAGGGCGCACAAAAGTTCGTCGGAAACGGAAGCGTCCAGATTTCCCACGTAAAGAGTACGGGGATGGCTTTCTTCGCTCATGCTCGCGTTCTCTCTTTTTTTCTACTCGCCGCAAACACACACACACACGCGCGCGCTCTTTCTTTCTTTGAAGCTTCTCGATTGGCCACTCGTCTCTCTCTCACTCTCGCTCTGTCTCTTTTTCTCTCGGGCTCGCTCGCACACGTTGACTTCTCACGTCCCTCAACCACCTTTATCTTGTCGACGGCTTAATTTACGAATCGCGATGTTTTTTCTTTCTCCGTTCATTTACCTCCCTTACGAGCATCCGATTATTTATTTATTAGAATCCACTGCGCAGGATGTATGTTTGATTAAAGACCGTTAACTACCACCCGAAATAACGTTTTTAACGCGAAGCTGTGCTACACCCAGCCTCTACGTCATACTAACATAAAATGGCCGCTACCCACTCTGCTGTGTTTCTGTCGCTGCTGTACTCGCTCGCTCTCTCTCTCTCTCTCTCTCTCTCACTCTCTCTCTCGAGTCAAACTTTTTTATTTCCCTTGCTTTCCCTTTCTCTCGCTCTTTGGCGCTTTTATCTCGCTCACTCGTGCCAACGTTCCCCCCTCCCCCGACCCTCTGCCCTGCCGATCGTACCGCGAATTTTACAACTTTTCTTTCGTGTACGATTTCGAAAGCGGAAACAGATTTAGGGAGATTTGTTTGGATGTGCGGCGCGACATTTATTTATATGTGCAATTTATTCCTCCAAAGTTTTTTAACTTTTCAATTATTTTCGATGTGTGGATCGTTTGTAAAATCGACACACACGTGTGTTTACGTATCGTTTTTTTTCCTAGTCACCAGAGGATGACAGGAAATTCACTCATAACGATATTTTATTTCCATTTTTCGTTTCTCCTCATTGGTCGATCAAGTTTTGGACAGTTTCTAATTTCCCCATCCCTGCAATTAACCCTAGAACGGTAACCGTTTTTTTTTTACCTTCTACCGGTCATCCGGGGTCACAAATGATCCCGATTTTGAAAAATTTACATCTCCGGTAAAATTTAACGAAAGCCGTTCAACGTGGGCTCATTCTTTTCGTTTTTTTTTCGTGCAGGATCCCGTGAGCCCGTGGCAATTTTGCTCAGAGTCAAAAATGCGGAAAAACGATTCGAAATAAACAGGAAAACGAAGCTTGGGGTCGTTTTTGACCCCAAGTTACCGTTTCAGGGTCAAAGGAAAGGAAATTTACTAAATTCGTTGAAATTGTTGTCGAACAAATTGCGGATCAATGAAAACAAAGCTTGCTTTTTGTTTATGCAAATTTCCATCTTTTTTTCTCAATGCTCGAAAAGAAAAAAACGAGGAAAATGGAATTTTTGCATCGCGCCGTGCTACGCCGTGAAGTTAGTCAATGGAAAGAAAACTAAATGGTCATCTCGAATAGTAACCAGATCATGGTTACCAACTCTAGTGACACATGGGGTTTTCCGCTGGGTTCACGGCTTTCAGTCTAATTGATAAGATAAAGAAAAAAAAACAGTATGGACGCTCATTTAACAGTCGTATTCGAATCTGGCAGAATCGAAGGGTAGAAATAAAAAAAATTTGTCCATCACGATGTAGAATAAAAGAACGTTGTGTCGGACATAAAATGTCTTATAATTTCTAAGAAAAAATTAATTTATAAATATTCGAATGATAGCGATCATTCGTTTGTCTCGAAGTCGCAAGCAAAATTAATAATCCAACTCCAAAAATTACATTTCGAAGATTTTCTCAAATTTTTCAAACAAATAAATAATACTTGGGAAAAAATGTCACACACCGAATCCTGTCGCGATCGTCAAGAAAACGAACTCGAAGTTCTCAAGGTAATTTTTACTCTTTCGCATGCTCTCGCTCATTTTTGCCGCGTTTTTTTGTTTTCATTTTTTTGTTCGATCTTTTGACCGTGATCGTCATTTTTTTTAGTCCATTTTCGGCGACGAATTGCAAGACTTGCGCAAAAATAAGCAGAAAAAGAAATGGCAGCCTCTCGACATCTTAGTCACTCTCATTCCGCAACAAGGCATGTCCGGACCTGTCGAGGTTTACGCACAAATCGATCTCCATATTTTCTGCAGCGACAAGTATCCCGAAGAGTGAGTTTTTCGTGCTGAGACTCCGTCGCACTGAATAATAACATTTCATGATTTTTGCGAGTTTGGCAATTGAGAGAAAAATATGGGCTCCGGCATTTTGGAGGATAAAGATTTTGAAAGATTTTAAGGAAAACAGTTTTTCAAATAATTGATCGACACAATGTTTGTAAAAATTCAGAGCTCCGACTATCAAATTCAAAAACAGCAGAGGATTGTCCAACGAACAAATAGCCGTTTTGGTATCGGAAATAAAATGTCTGGCAGATCGGTTAAAAGGGGAAGTGATGATATTCGAACTGGCGCAACACGTTCAAAAATTTCTCCATCAACACAACAAACCTGGGTACAGTAGTTTCTATGAAGAAATGGTTTCCAGACACAGGGAGCAGCTCCAAAGCGAGCTTGAAAAGAAGCAGCTGATTGAGGACAAGGAAAGACAGGTATGGAGCGGCCGAAAAGATTTTTAAAGCAACAAATAATATTTTCAAGTAAAAACCTTGCCAGTAGCACTTATGAAACGATTTTGTTTTTTTTTCCATTGAAAATTACGATTTCTGCATCATTTTTTGTAAAAAAATACATTTTTGCAGGATTTATTTTTTCGACATTTTTTTAATATTTAAAATTGCACGAATCAAATACAATCGTCACGGTCGGTACTCGAGGCTTGAAAATGCTATGTAGTATCTTTTTTAACGATTTTTCATCTATTTATCGCCTTCCAAAGTATACTTTTTGGAACGGTCGCAAATTTAACCAGTCCCACCTGAACGCCGGCTATTTCAGACTCGTGAAACGATTTTTTTTTTCTCAAATCGAAAATTACGATTTTTGCATCATTTTTCGTAAAAAGAGTCATTTTTGCAGAATTTTTGTTTTCGACATTTTTTTATGGTAAAAATTAGACGAATTCGATAGAATCATCATGGTCGTTACTCGAGGCTTGAAAATACATTGGAGTATTTTTTTTTTTTTTNTATTTTTTTTTCAACGATTTGTCATCTATTGATCGCCTTCCAAAGTATACTTTTTGGAACGTCCGCCAATTTGACCAGTCCCACCTGAAAGCCCGCTATTTCAGACTCATGAAACGATTTTTTTTTTCTCAAATCGAAAATTATGATTTCTGCATAATTTTTCGTAAAAAGAGTCATTTTTGCAGAATTTTTCTTTTCAAAATTTTTTTAATATTTAAAATTGGACGAATTAAATAGAATCATCATGGTCGTTACTCGAGGGTTCAAAATACATTGGAGTATTTTTATTTTATTTTTTTAAAACGATTTTTCAACTATCTATCGCCTTCCAAAGTATACTTTTTGGAACGGTCGCTAATTTAATCAGTCCCACCTAAAAGCCTGTTATTTTAGACTAATGAAACGATTTGTTTTTTTTTTCATTACAAATTTAAATTTCTGCATCATTTTTTGTAAAAATAGTAATTTTTGCAGAATTTTTCTTTCCGACAATTTTTTAATATCAAAAGTTGCACGAATTTCGACTATTAAGGGTTGAAAGTGTGAACAATAATTGGAAACCTGAACCGGACGATGAAATCGTTGAACGAATGTTATTCATTTTAATGATCGATATTGACTGGATAATTAATGTCGCAGGTACTTCAGGACGAGATACAGAAGCGTCAGGAAGCATTGAAGGCCGAGTTGAGGGATCGTCGAGAAATGGTTCGATTGTCAATGGAGTCGCGAACGTTATCGCAATCAATACCATCGTCGCCGCACGAGCGTGTGCGGACATATTCCCGTAGACGTTGTATGAGTACGTCCGAGAGTTCTGACGGTTCGTTGTGCGAGCATCGCGGTACTAAACTCATTCACTTCGACAACAGCAGGGGCGAGAGACAAGTACATCGTGGAAAATGTCTGGGTCACAGTCCCAAAGGTTCAATCGTTTATGCCGGCGTCGATATGACAACTGGAGAATTACTCGCCATTTCCGAATGGTCACTAAAATGTGGAACCACCGGCGACACCCTTGAGAGCGATACTACGGATTTGCAGCACTCGATGAAACAGATTGGAAGCATCGAACAAGAACTCAATCACCTTCACAAACTCCATCATCCCAATATTGTTCATTATCTCAACATGAAGTACCTCCAAAACAAGGACAGCATCGTAATCTACATTTTACAGGAATTTGTCGTACGTATTCGCATATTTTTAACCCTGGAATCTTACCTCACCTTATTTTACCTTATTATACCTTAAACCTTATTTTTTACAATATTTATTAATTTTTTAGATTATTTATTCATTATTCATTATTTATTTATTTATTATTTATTTATTATTTACTTATTATTTACTTATTATTTATTTATTATTTATTTATTATTTATTTATTATTTATTTATTATTTATTTATTATTTATTTATTATCTATTTATTATTTATTTATTATTTATTTATTATTTATTTATTATTTATTTATTTATTTATTATTTATTTACGTGAGCCTGGAGCAATTTTGCTTGAATCAAAAAAAATGATTGAAAAAATGCGGTAAAACGACAAAAAAAGCGGGAGAACGAAGAAAATCCACGTGGAGAGTAAATTTTGGATGTAAAAATTAATTATTCCAGGTTGGGACGACTTGCAGTTTTTTCTTGTCGGATAATATTCCCGTAGCGGCTGATATGTTGAGGCACATAGCTGCCGGTGTTCTCGATGCTTTGCGATATCTCCACGATAATAACATCGTGCATCGTGATTTAAGGGACACCAGTGTCCATATCGACACTACGGGAATCGTAAAAGTTTCTGATTTCTCGCTGAACAAACGTCTCTCCGATATTTATCGGTCGAGCTGCTTGGCTAAAGCTGAACACGATTTCCCCACGATACAAGGAAGAGGAGGCAAGAAAGCTGATATTTACAGATTTGGTATACTTTTGATATCGCTTTTTCGAGGAGCTCTCATTTCTGAAAACGACACTGGCTGGGATTTGAATATGCAGGTAGGAATTTGACTGAATGCACACCAAAGCAAATTGTAATGAAGTTTGCATGGAATTCAACGAAAAATCTATTTTTAGTCAATATTTTGAAAAGTTATCAACTTTTTCCATTTTTATTTGTAAATTCGGGTTTTTTATGGCAAAGAATACTATTCCATTATTTTCGACAACTTCTGTATGAATTTTTCGTTGCATTTCCACGATGCGAGCTTCCGCATCGTCCAAGAGAATTTTTCAAAATGGTTGTTTTTTTTTCCTTCTCTTTTACAGCCGGATTTGAAAGATTTTCTTACGAAATGTTTGAACAGCAACGAAAGATCCCGTTGGTCAGCGGAACAATTGCTGCAGCACGGTTTCATTAGAACTCCGTTGGATCATGGAATGTCACCGGCGCGAGTCGATCGCAACAAAGAGCAGGACATTTCAGAGCCGGAAGAACCAGCCTCGGATATACATTTCCATTTGGTTCCGGCTCTCGGTGGACAATCGCGGATTCAAAATGAATTCGAGATTCTCAAGTGGCTGGGGAAAGGAGCGTTTGGCGATGTTTTTAAAGTTCGTAATAAATTGGACGGCGGCGTGTACGCGATTAAGAGAATTGAACTGAATCCGAAAAATCGTCAACTCAATCGAAAGATCACGCGTGAAGTTAAATTACTTTCGAGATTGAATCATGAGAACGTCGTGCGGTATTACAATTCATGGATCGAGAGCGCAACGTTGGATGATCCAGCCAGACACAGCAATTTCACACCCGCTGCCACACCCACTACCCGAACGGATCACCACGACAATGACGATGTAAATATCTTGCTTTATTTATTTTCTATCATTTTCGCGGAAAAGTCAAATCAGCTATTCAATAAAACGAGAGAATATATTAAAGGAAGACATTTCTTTGCGTTATATTATTGTGATCGGTGCGAGCAGCTTCATCGAATCGAGTCAACTTTCAGCGATTGAATGCTGATATAGAGAAGCTTGCGCCACCCTTACATGACGTCGAATGGAACATTTCGTACGAATCTCGTGCCAGCGCTGCTCAATCCGCCGATAGCGAGGAAGAGAGCTCCGATCAAAGTTCCAGCGGGTCCGACAGTGACGAAGATTGGGCATTCCTGTAAGATCTTTTTTCTTTCGAATTTACTAAATTTACAACAGCTGGTGGCAAGAGAGAAAAACACTGCGAGATGAAATGCACAGATTGCTTCCTCAAAATCCTCAAATCTCTACGAGGAACTATATGCATTTTTACTTCCTCGTGGAGGATCCATTGAGCATCGTTCATCTTGAACATCTTGAGGAAGCAATTTCTAGCTTTTTTTGTATTTCCATGCAAACGATAAAATTTCGACAACTTTTCTAGAAGATAAAGAGGAAGTCTGCACAATATCTTGGAAAATTTGCAGAATTGAGAGCGGTTGAGCGATTTTTTCAAAAAAAAGCTCAAATTTTTGTAAAATTGAAAATATTCATAAAATTTCAATCGTTTAACCGATATTTTTCAAATTCAGTACCAACCTTCCTAGTATGATACTCTATTTATAAGAAAAAGAATCAGTAATAAATTTTGAAATTTGCGCAAGTTGGAGCGTCGACACCCTTTTTATTTCGCAGCACAAAAGTAAAAATTGTGTGACAACTTTTCTAGAAGATAAAGCGGAAGTAGAGATTTATACACAATATCTTAGAAAATTTGCAGAAATTGGATCGGTTGGGCAATTTTTCAAAAAACTCAAATTTTCGTAAAATTCAAAAAATTCATAAAATCGTTCAACCGATATTTTCTAAATCCAATACCAACCTATCTAGTATGATACTCTATTTATAAGAAAACAAATTAGCAATAAATCTTGAAATTTGCGAAAGTTGGAGCGTCGACACCCTTTTTATTTCGCAGCACCAAAGTAAAAATTGCGTGATAACTTTTCTAGAAGATAAAGAGCAAGTACACAATATCGTAGAAAATTTGCAGAAATAAGAGCGATTGGGGGATTTTTCAAAAAAAAACTCCAATTTTCGTAAAATTGAAAAAATTCATAAAATCGTTCAACCGATATTTTCCAAATTCAATACCAACCTTCCTATTATGATACTCTATTTATTAGAAAAGAAATTGGTAATAAATCTTGAAATTTGCGGTATTTAGAGCGTCGACACCCGTTTTATTTCGCAGCACAAAAGTAAAAATAGTGGAATGAATTTTTTAAACGCTACACGGTAAATTTAACCGTGCTGGTAGTTCTCATCGCGTTGATTAGAAAGCACTCTAACATTTTGCAGAAATTCTTACAAAAATTACAAGTATTTTCACTCCATCGAATGGAGTAGCTGAAAAATGTCTGTAGCGATAAGACGATGCTTTGCAGAATGCGAACGAGCATCGACAGTTCGGACAGTGTAGAGTTCGAGAGAGACTGCGCATCGCAGACGTCAGTTTCAGAGAAAGAATTGCGAGGAACAGCAGATAAAAATGTTGCCTTGAAGAACGAATGTCAGTCGGGGAACGAGATACAATTCATGTACATACAAATGGAATTTTGTGAGAAAAGCACCCTCAGAACGGCGATAGACAACGGACTGTACGAGGACGAGGAACGCTTGTGGCGTTTGTTTCGTGAGATGGTTGACGGATTGGCGCACATCCATCAACAAGGAATGATTCATCGGGATCTCAAGCCCGTAAACATATTTCTCGACAGCAACGATCACGTGAAAATCGGTGACTTTGGTCTGGCGACGACGAACATACTGTCGTCTCTGGCTCACCAAACGATGGACGTTGAGAAAGAAACTCCACTGAGTGACAAAGGTTCGAATTATCTTTCTCAACGCTCACTTTCTGTTGAGGCAAATTTATGTAAGTTTCTTTGAGTCTAAATATCGTTAGGACATGAAATAACTAATCGAGACTATAATTCCGGTGTGCAGTAACGAGCTTCGACATGGAGGATGTTGGCTCGTTGACTGGACAAGTAGGAACCGCGCTGTACGTCGCGCCCGAGCTCAGCACCAAAGCTGCCAAAGCAATTTACAATCAAAAAGTCGATATCTACAGTCTGGGAATAATTCTTTTTGAAATGTGCTATAAACCTTTGAACACTGGCATGGAGCGAGTCAAAGTTTTGTTGAATTTGCGTTCGAAGGAAATCATTCTTCCTGAGGATATGACAGAAGTTGAAATGCCTCACCAGGTCCATCTTCTACGGTATGAAATGTGACAAAAAAGCCCTAAACTTCAAATCCGAAATTGCTCGTTTTAGCCCTTAACATTTAGGTCATTTTTTTTTGTAAAAAAAAGTCATTTTTGCAGAATTTTTGTTTTCGACATTTTTTTAATATTAAAAATTGAATACGATCGCCGTGATTGTTACTCAAGGGTTGGAAATACAATGTAGTATTTTTGTTTTATTTTTTTTAACCTTTTTTAAACTATTTATCGCCTTCCAAAATATACTTTTTGGAACAGTCGCCAATTTAACTAGTCCCAGCCGAAAACGTGGTTATTCAGACTTGTGGCACGATTTTTTTCTTTTTTCAATTGAAAATTACAATTTGTGCATCATTTTTTCGTAAAAAAAGTCATTTTTGCAGAATTTTTTTTTTCGACATATTTTTAATATTTAAAATTGCACGAATTGAATACGATCGCCATGATTGTTACTCAAGGGTTGCAAATACAATGTAGTATTTCTATTTAATTTTTTTAAACGATTTTTCAACTATTTATCGCCTTCCAAAATGTACTTTTTGGAACAATCGCCAATTCAACTAGTCCCAGCCAAAAGCATGCCATTTCAGACTTGTGGCACGATTTTTTTTTTTTTTAATTGAAAATTACAATTTGTGCATCATTTTTTCGTAAAAAGAGTCATTTTTGCAGAATTTTTTTTTTCGACATTTTTTTGAATATTTAAAATGGTACGAATTATATAGAATCGTCATGGTCGTTACTCAAGGGTTGATAACACCCCCGAAGAGTGTTACGCCGCAATCTGGAGGTGTGACAATTAAGGTTCAAAAAAATTCCAAATCGCAATTTCGGAATCTGGTGGAACTTTTGTCGCTCCAGTTTTAATTTTTGACTGTGTCCACTTGATTATTTGTTGGCGACAGGTGGTTGTTGAATCACGATCCGAGTCAACGTCCCACATCCCACGAGCTACTCGCTTCGGAATATTTGCCACCGCCCCAACTGGAAGAGGCTGAGCTTCAGGAAATGGTGCGCCACACTTTGTCCAACAGTCAGAGCAAGGCTTACAAGTATCTCGTTGCTTGTTGCTTCGACCAACAAGTTACGCCCGCGGAGGACATAACTTACGACATGAATTTGCCATCGAGAGGAATCGCCAATTCCCTGTCAGCGAAGAGTCAGTTCATCCAGGAAAACGTGAGAGCCAAAGTCGTCGAAGTTTTTCGTCGTCACGGTGGTGTCAACTTGACGACGCCACTTTTGATGCCGAAATCGGGAGAACTTTACAATCTCACGGATTCTTGTGTTAAACTGATGACGCGCACTGGCAGCATCGTGTCCGTTCCTCACGACCTTCGGGCTCCTTTCGCTCGATACACCGCGTGGAACAACATCACGAATCTTCGAAGATACGCAATTGAGCGTGTTTATCGAGAGAAGAAGGTAAATCAATGAATATTCAAAAAGACGTAGAAAATTTTCAGAAAATCAAGAAAATATTGACCCTCAACGGTCACTCAGGGTTCATTTCACCCCAGCCGCTTTTGACGGATTCAAAAAACAAAAATTTGTTTATTTTATTGAAAATTTCCATTTCTGCCTCATTTTTTGTAAAAAGTCATTTTTGCATAATTTGTTTTTTTTTCGACATTTTTTTAAGATATAAATTTTGCACGAATTTGATACAATCGTCATGGTCGTTATTCGAGGGTTCCAAATATATCGTAGTATTTTTATTTTATTTTTTTTAACGATTTTTCAACTATTTATCGCCTTCCAAAATGTACGTTTTGGAACAGTCGCCAATTTAACTAGTCCCACCCGAAAGCATGCTATTTCAGATTAATGAAACGATTTTTTAATTTTTTTTTATTGAAAATTACAATTTCTGCCTGATTTTTTGTAAAAAAAAGTCACTCTTCCAGAATTTGTCTTTTTGACACTTTTTAAATATTAAAAATTGCACGAATTTGATACAATCGTCATGGTCGTTACTCAAGGGTTCAAAATACATCGTAGTATTTTTATTTTATTTTTTTTAACGATGCTTCAACTATTTATCGCCTTCCAAAGTGAGTCGCGTTGATAACACCCCCAGTGACTATCACGTCACAATCTGGAGGTGTGATTATTAAGAGTTAAAAATTAGTCATTTACTCGATCGAAAAGCAATGCATAATCATTCCTTTAAAAATGGACAGGTACACGGATTCCATCCTCGCGAGCTTTACGAATGTGCTTTCGACATAATAAGCTCGACACCGAACAATCTCATGATCGAAGCTGAGCTGATTTGCATAGCTTGGGAGATATTCAGCGAAATTCCAGAATTGCGTGATCGAAATTTCACGGTGCGCATAAATCACACGTCCTTGTTACAAGCGGTTCTAATGTATTGCGGCATCGAGCGTGAAAAATATCAAGACATTTATTCCATTCTTTGCGACGCGAGAGACGGCAAATTTTCAAAATTCCAAGTTCAAACACATCTGATAAGCTTGTGTCTGACTGATCAAGCTATGGAAACGCTCTTCAATTTATTTGAAACGGAAAGCTCGGTGGCGAAAATAGCGAGTGTTTTGCGGACGATAACGAGGCGGAAAGGCGATGCAGCTGCGTTGGCGAAGGAAGGCTTGCGCGAAATGGAAATTATCATTGCGAATGCCGAAGCTTTGGGAGTCAAAGTAATTTATTCATTTAGTTTCAATGAAACGTTGATAAATTAACCCTTAATGGTCACAAGGGATAATATAACCCCGGCCGCTTTCGACCGACGATACGAACGGAAATTTTATGTCAGACTCGTCCAACAAATTTTATTTATTTATTTTTTTATTGAAAATTAAAATTTCTGCATCATTTTTCGTAAAAAAAAATCATTTTTGCTGAATTTTGATTTTCGATATTTTTTTCATATGAAAAATTGCACGAATTGAATACAATCGTCATGGTCGTTACTCGAGGGTTGAAAATACATTCCAGTATTTTTATTTTATTTTTTTAACGATTTTTCCACTATTTATCGCTTTCCAAAGTATAGAGTTTGGAACGGTCGCTAATTTAACGAGCTTCACCTGAAAGCATGCTATATCAGACTCATGAAACGATTTTTATTTTTTTTTTAAATTGAAAATTAAAATTTCTGCATCATTTTTCGTAAAAAAAAAAATTCATTGCTGCTGGATTTTGTTTTTCGATATTTTTTTCATATGAAAAATTGCACGAATTCAATACAATCGTCATGGTCGTTACTCAGGGGTTCAAAATACATCGTAGTATTTTTATTTGATTTTTTTAAACGATTTTTCAAGTATTTATCGCTTCCCAAAGTTAGTGGAGTCGATAACAGCCCCAATGACTATTACGTGACAATCTGGATATGTGACTATTAAGGGTTAAGGATATTTCTGACGCCTCAACAGCGAATCATTGAAATTTCGCGTATTACTCGATTTTTCTTTTGGTTCCAGTGGCCGATAACCGTCGTGCCACTTTTGGTTTACAACACGCAGCAACACAGCGGTGTAACTTATCAAATAACGTGCGAGTCGAAACGACGTCGGAGGAAAGGCGGTCAGGAAGTTATAGCAGCGGGTGGACGTTACGACAACATGTTGAAATCGTTTCGGCAAGTATTGGAACGAACAGGATTAGCGAGCAACGAAGTGCAGCAGTACGGGGCGGGCATAAGCATTTCTTTGGACAAGCTCGTGGGAATCGTGGCGGAAACGACGAAAGAATTCTCCGAGGGTAAATATGGGATCGACGTTGCAGTTTGTTGCGTCGATGGGTTGCCCAAGCGCGAGAGAGAAATGGCGGATGTTTTGCGGGAACTGTGGAGCCTCGGGCTGAGAATAACGACGCTCGATCTTTCCACGACCGAAGAAGTTCTCGAGTATTGTCGAGAGAACTCGATAACTTGCGTCGTTATGCTCAAGTGCGGAGAAAAAGGTAATCTTCGTGTACAAACGTGGGAACGCGACAGATATCAAGAACGAAAAATCAATGCCAGCGAAATATTGGATTATCTCCAAAGACAATCAGAACATTTGTTGCCGAGTTTGAACAGATCTGAGAGCAAAATAAGCACCAACAACGAAACACCACCGACTTCGAATAATCCGGTCAACGTAAATATAAACTTTGTGCTTTCCGAGAGAGACAAAATTTCTGGAAGCGGACGTAGAAGTTTCAAGAATACAATTCTCGCACAAATGACCTCGTGCCTACAAAGAATTTCTCACAAAGTCACTATCGAGGTTTTTGCTGTTTTTCTCGAAATTTCTGTCATACGAACGATGCTCAGCTTTCTCGAGATCGACGAAAAGGAGCAAGAATTCGAAAGAAGCATTCAGCTAGTTATCGACAAGTAAGCATTCGTTTTCTTTGTCCAAAATTCAAAAAAACCCTCCAACACGCGCGAAAAAATGAATATTCTTCATAAAAATTGCTCGTTTCCTCTTTTCAAGGCACCCAAGACACAAGAAATACATCATACAGATCTGTGAAGAAATGAGCGAAGTTCGCAATGAAAAGCAACGGCCAGTCGTTGGTCTCTACAGCCTCGTCGACAACCGATATATTATTTTAATGTAAATTCATCATTTATACAGAAAAATGTACAAAAACAAGAATCATCACTCGCTGAAATATCCATATACACTTATATATATTTTCAATATACGTGAGTCGCATTTATTGTCCAAACACTCGGTTCCTCCGTTAAATTTGCATGGTAAGTAATAATGATATTTTTTAAAATTGGTTATTGCGATAAATTCTTCGTCCGACGCAGTTTTTCCTCGTTTGGATCGCCACGTTGAATTTCCATGAGCTTACCAGGCAAAATTTTTGATTGCGTGAATCTGAAAGCGAACTTTTTGGTCGAAAAACACTTTTTTTTCAAATCTCTCGCAGCGGTCGATGCTCGAGTCATGGACGATCGAGAAATTCAAACGACCGAAGCTTCGAGCATCGCAGTCGATGTCAATATAAAACAAAATACGAAATTCGTTGGAATTTGATAAATTTGATTCTTTATTTTTCGTGTAATATAAAACGTACAGATTTTATTTTCGTTCTTCCTCGTAAAATTCGATAAAATTTTCATTCGGTTTATAAAAATTTTGTAAACGTTGACAATTTTTTTGTTTTTTTTTTTCATATAAAAATACAAAGCACACAGAGCGTTCGTAAATATTATAATTTGATATATACCCATGTGCTACACAATGTATGGACGGAATCTTTAGTGATAAAATATCTTCTCAAAACTCAACTATTACGAGCTAAAAACTACGATTTAAAAATGAGGCTACACTTTTGTTTTCCGGCTTTGGAATGATGAGTGCTTGATTATTAACCCTAGAACGGTAACGTTAGTTTTTTTTAACCAATTTTCGTAACCTGGGGTCATGAATGAGCCCAATTTTGAAAAATTCATATCTCCGGTAAAATTTAACGAAATGAGTTCAACTTGGGCTCATTCTTTTCGTTTTTGCATGCAGGATGACGTGAGCCCGGAGCATTTTTGCTGGAACTCAAAAAATTAGTCAAAAATGCGGTAAAACGATAAAAAACGGGAGAACGAAGAGAGAAAAGGATTTCAAGTCGCCCGGGGTCGTTTTTGACCCCGGGTTACCGTTCTTGGGTCAACGAGAGAGCTCTTAGAACAGGTAATAATGAAGACGAACACAATGCTCCTGCAGGATCCTTGAGAATCGATGGAGAATCGAAAAAGTCACGATGAAGAATAACAATTGATTATAAAAATGTGTAAGGCCGCGCGTGTGTAGAAATTTGTAAGAAATATGAAATCTGCCTCGTTCTCATTTAAAGTTGATACGGAAATGTATAACCTCATGATCGTGATTAAAAAGTAATTAAAAATACAGCACTTTGGATCGCGTTTTGTAAAGGCACTTAGTGACGTTAGCGATGTTCATGATTCGAGGTTTCCGACCCCTCAGAATCAAATTAAAAAGGACGATTTTCGTCGCTCCCAAAAATTCGTTCGCTTGGGCGATTCGCTGATGAAGAAAAATTACATAAAGGCTGTTTCGCCATAAAAGAAATATAAAATACGATAAAATCGCTCTCGAGTCCTGATCGATTGGGACTAATGATTCATTTGAGATTCTCCTCATTTTTTGAGTATTCAAAGTTGGTATTTTCGGATTGAAAGTCTATCGCGTTTGCTGAGAGACTCGCGCGAGAAGGCGAAAGGATTTTCGTTCTCGCGCCATCGAGAATGAGCACTCGAGCTGTATTTTGTACGTGAATCGTAAAAAACTGAGTTTCTGTGAGAACTTGGAGCAACACTCACGTTGAAATAAAAAAATGAACACATGGAGAGTTATCGAAATATTGAGATGGTGGAATTTAAATTGAAGAAATATTGAATAATTTTCAATGAAATTCCATTAATTCAAGAAATAATTAAAATTCTCAATTTCCTTTTCACAAGATCCGATATCTTTGAAATTCTGTTGCATCGCAAAGCCCGTAAATTCCATTGATTGAAATTTCATATCAAATCTACTCAAAATCGTAAAAGATTATTTTTGTACAAGCTTACAAAGTAGATTCTTGATTTCTGTGGACGGTTTGTGTTCGAGATAGATTCGTAGCTGAAATATTTAGTTCCACGTACTATCCCTGGATTACGTACGAAAAACGCGTACGTAGGAATTTATCTGCGAATGTAAAAGCGGTAAAAAAATGCTAAAACTGAGAAAACGAGTAACCAGCTTGATTGGACGGAGGCTGCTCCAGCTAGACGGCATTTGAACATGTCATATCTGCGAAAAAGCGTTGCAATTCAATGATTTTTCATCGCGAACAATAGTTTTAATAAATATGAAAGAAAAATTTATAGTTCGAAATTTCTTACCGAGTTTCTACATCGTTGACGATATTACTGAATTCGGCTTCGACCAATTGACCGTCGTAGTACGTGATGTAATCTTCGAACGGATATTCAAAGCCCTGTTTACATTCGCACTTGTATCCTCCGGTTTCGAAACCTCGTCCCAATATTGGAACGCACTGCCAACAAAAAAAAAAAACAAAAATATTCGTTTTCCATTTTTTCATAATTCATTGAAAATAAAGTTGAATTTTCGAGCGTTATTCAAATTTGAATGATTTTTGTATGGCACGGATTAGCAGCTGAGCGAATTAGCGATGAAATATTTCTTGTAAACCTTCCGAGGGCGCATCTACTATGAGTGCACAGTGGGTCAATTTGACCCAAGGCGTTTTCTAAATCGTTGTATTCCGGTAACTAAGCATTTTTCGTTATTTTTTGGACAGACGTTTTTAAAATGGCAAAATATTTGTTGCCATCGAATGCGAAATGGTGACTGAAAATTGTTGGGGTCAAAACGACCCAGAATGTGCACTCGAAAGGCTTATAGAATAATCGTTTAGTATTAAGTCTTGGGACTTACGTATGAAGTTTTCCTGTCACACTTGTGAGTGTTTTTAAATGCATTGGGAACATAAAATTTGTCGTCGCACTGGTTTATATCCAATTGACGTAAATTCATCGTCACAGCAACCACACCCCTGCAAGTATAAACGTTTGAAAGAGTTATTGGCTTTTCCTTGGCAATTTTCTGAGGAATCAAAGTAACTAATGGGCTTGGCAAATGAGTTTTTAATATTCTCGATAATTTCAAGTTTGATGCACAAATCATACGGACTCGTGATGAGCTTTTCATCAGGCTGCGAATTCATCTAAAATTTGTGCATAAAGCTGTTCGCTTGGTGTATCGCAGTAGTTACTCAAAAAGAACGTAATTAAGGTATTAATATCACGAAACGACTTAATTTAGGGTTCTTTCAATATTTTGTATAAACGTTCTTGGCACCAAAACAAACAGTTTTCTCCTGCGAAGAAAAATTCTCTGTCGTTTAGAATTCGAGATATTTAATTTCTAATTTCTTATTTTTTCCATCTGAACGCGTCTAAATTGAGGTCGCGTTTCTTTTGTTTTTTTTTTCTTGCAACTTTTTAACGAAACGTGACTTCAATTTACATGCGTTCAGATGGAAAAAAATTGGAAATTAGAGATCTCAAATTCTTGACGTAAGAAAATTTTTTGTCGAAAGAGAGAACTGTTAGTTTTGGTGCCAAGAACGTTCGTACGAAATTTTGAAAGAAGTCTAAATGAAGTTGTTTTGTGATAGTAATACGTAAAGGGAACGCGTGCTTCATACTCACTTGAATTCGATTTTATCCTTGAGCCGATCCGGACCGAAAAATGGTGAAGCGTAAGTGATTACCCACTGTTTTACTTTGCCTTCGCAATCATAGTACGGTGTTGTCCAATGCCCGTGGTTCAGGTTCGCCGCTCTGTAAGGAAATAAATAAAAATAAATAAATAAAAATAAATAAATAAAAATAAATAAATAAAAATAAATAAATAAATAATGTAAAATATAATAAATAATAAATATAATAAAATATAATTTAAAAAATAAATAAATAAATATAAAAAATAATAAAATATGATAAAATAATTAAAAAATAAAAATGAATAAGAAAATTTTTCAAAAAAAAATAAATGAAAGGATTGATCGGACGAAAAATCATGGAAGTTTCTACTCAGTCGTATTCGCTAATTTGTCCAACAAACTTTGTTTTTTTTTCCTCACCTATAGTTGGTCGGATAGTGTTCATATTTTTTCTTGTGCTCGCCGGTCTCGTTGTACCGAATATTTATTTTTAAATAGTACTTTTCCAGTTCATCAAAGTTGGTGGCCCACCGTTGCTTGAGGAACTGGAACCAAGGCTTATTGGTGTAAACTTGATCTGCAAAAATTGCGACGATTATTACGTGAGCCTGATTTTTGTTACAAAGAATTTTTTGCATAATTTTTGAAAATAGTAAAAATGCCGGGGCTAGAAAATTTTTTCACACGTACCGGTATCGTTGAGTCTCGCCAAGTCTTCGAGTTTGAATTTCCTCGCGTTGAGTTGTGTCTTGTGGGCGAAAGGAGCGAAGAACGTTCGATTGGTGAATTTGTTGCGTTCCCAATATGTTCCGGCGGACCAAATTTTCGTATCGCCGAGCAGGAGCGCCAGAGTCTCGCCGATCATTTGATCCTCGGTCAATGGACGATCGGCAACTCGTTTGCCCGAATAAACTTCTTGGGGATCGGATATTTGGAGGAATGCGCTTATGAAATTTGCTAATCTCGTGGCCATTTTGGCTTCATTCTCGAAAAACTCTGGGGCTCCGTAACCTATGTCCCCGTGTAGAGTCAAGTCCTCTTTCGAGTATCTGCCAAATTGATCACGTTAATGGAAATGGAAATAAAAAAAAATGCTAAAAACAAGAAAAAAAATAAAAAAGAAAAAGAAAATTACTTTGCACAATTTTTAGGATTCACGCTCAAGATGAATTTAATAACTTCGTCGATGTTCATTTTTTCCACGTTCAAAGATTCCGGGCCCTTGGAAAAGTTGCGATATTCGTAAAACGATTCGAGATATTTTTCGCGCAAATAGGTCGGCGCCTTGTTCCATTGGGCCGGCATCTTGTGAATCCCTGCAATTATTTTGTTGTCATTTAAATAAATTCACATCCTGATTCCTCCGAGAGAATCGATGAATTTTCCTCTCTTCCGATTGTTGGTCGTGAAAAAACATTTTTTCTTTATCGAAAGATACTCACAGCCAATTTTCGTGCAATCGAATCCATTGTAATACTGTTCCTGTGTCGCTCTTTCCACTATTTCTCCGAGATAGGGTCGTCTGACGTACGAGGGGAGTCTGAACGACGGTTTACATCGACATTGATATCCGCCTCTCCGTAATCCCCATCCGTGCAAAGGCTCGCACTAAACAATGATGGAAATTCATTAGTACAAACGTTTGAATCGATAAATCGAAAATATATTTAATTTTTAGCTGACGATGTCGATGTCACGAGATAAATTACCTCGGTCGTTTCTTTTTTACATCGCGCCGTGTCCGCGAATCGATTCGGCCCGCTATTACCTTTGCCTCTTGGACATTGGTTTATGTCGATTCTCTCCAGATCCATTTCCATCACCGAGATTGCGGTGTATCTGAAATAAACAATGAAATTTTGCCAATCGTCGAACGACTCGTTGTTTTTATTCATTTTTTATCACTGTTGTGAAAATTTACGGAGAGTTTTGATACTTTTTACGATCGGAATTATTCGACATAATGTCATTCGTTGATTTTTTCGTAACAATCGTTTTCCCGATATTTTTTTGGACTCGAAAATAATTGACACTCACGTTGGGTATTCTATGTGTCGGAAACCAGTGTGACGTGGATAAATATCGGCTATAGGAACGACTGCTGCGATCATCCATCGGTTCGACCGTTTACAATCGAAGTAAGGTCTGGTCCATTTGACTGGACCGGGAAATTCATCGGCGCCTGGAAAAATTGATAAAAATCAAATGAATCGTTTAAGAACGTCCAAGTAAATAATCCAAACGAATATTTCCACGAATGCGAAAATATTCTTACCCGGTGGACCGTGAAAACTGAACGTTTCGTTTGTGTTATTGGCGTAACGAATTTCGATTTGGTACGTCGTTTTTGTATCGTGTCTGCGATCCACGTTGTCCGGCAGCCATTTCCTGTACCTGAGAAAAAAAGGAGCGATATCGATTGAGCAAAAGCTCGACTATTCTTATTTCAACTAGACCCACTAATCACAACTTCGATTCCGATTTTCAAATCGTTTTCATGAAAAATCAATTTGTCGTCCGATTCTATGGAAATGTCTGGTAAAAAGATTTTTTTTTACCCTCTGTTGATACACATGGGTCGGGAGGTCGGTTTTTTTTCCGATTCCGATAACCTGGGGTCATGAATGACCCCAATTTTGAAAAATTCATATCTCCGGTAAAATTTGACGAAAAGGGTTCAACCTGGGCTCATTCTTTTCGTTTTTTCATGCAGAATCACGTGAGCCTAGAGCAATTTCGCTTACGATCAAAGAATTAGTGAAAATTGCGGCAAAACGATAAAAAAACGGGAAAACGAAGGGAAAAAGGGCGCGGGATTCGCCCGGGGTCGTTTTTGACCCCAGGTTACCGTTCTAGGGTTAAATAACTATGATAGAACAAAAAAAAAAATTCTATCCATCACCAGGTGCGGGCTTTCTTTCCATAGATCCCGAAGTACTTTCCTCAATTTTTTCGGATTTTTTACACAAGTCCAAGTACAGTAAAAAACTGGTAGGATACCTCAGACCCGTGTGTGTCTAGGGAGGGTCTAAATTCCAAAATAGAGCGGAGAAAAAAGACAAATGTGACGCTACCATTCGTTGATGCGATAAGCATCCTCTGTGTAATCCAAACTGGGGCTGTCTCTGGGAAAAGCGCCAAGATCTTGAACGTGGAAAGTGTTTCTGGTGGATAGTCTCTCGATGTGAACGGGATCGTTGAAGTCGTCGGCCCGGAAAGTTCTCGGAGCAAATCTTGGCATTGTTTTGTTGAAGAAGCCGCGGTACGACGGCGTGTAAGACATGTTCGGGGAAAAATACGTGGCGGAGGCGTTGATGTACGGATTGGCGGAGACGTCGGCAACGGAGGAGAGGAAATAATACATCATGCCAGGATCGTAAGTGTCGTTGATGGCGGGTCTTATAAAACGCGCCTGGAGGACGTAACTCCAAAAGAACGAACGACTGAGAGCCATGTTGTGAAGATGAAGCAACGCGGTCCTGTTGGGGAAAACAGGATTTATGTTGACGTCCTTAATATCGGGCAAGTGGGAAACGGTGTCCTCTGGTAAATAGAGGTCCGAGAAATGTTGTATTTCGCAATTGTCGCCAGTGACTTTGTCCATCCGTAGTCGTATTTCGTCGAAAGCATCCCGCGGTTGCCACTCGTATTGACCGACAACGCCCAGCCATAAGAACACGCCTATGAGCACCACCGATTGCACAAAACACGCCATTATTCCGAAGAGATTTAAGATTCTTTGAAATTTTACTTCGGCTATACTATCACGTGAAAACACATTATTCTGACAACATCCTTTGCACGGGTCCTTTCGAATTATACTCCGAAACTATCGCAACACTGAAAGACGCGACACGCCCGCATGCGAGTTGCGTCTGGAAATTGTGTTTGGGAGCGTAACTTTTGCTCGTACGTGCAACCACGTACACATCGACCGTGACTGCACACACCCTGGCAAAGTACTCGTATTACTCATCACTCAAAGGCGTAACAAGTGTGCGCATTCCGCCAGAGGGCAACACGTCCTAAAAACATGAATGACAGTCATAGAGGACGATAATTCAAATTGCGTAATGAAGTAAATCGTTTTTTCAACGATTGCTGAATGAAAATATGTTTTTTTCGTCGAAAAATTATTTTCAATAGAACGAAGAACGACAATACAAGATTTTGTTTATCGAATAACTCGAATTCGATTACGTTTCTACTAATTATAAAATAGGCTGAAAATCCTAGGGAATTTTCATGTCAGCTGGGCGGTGAGCGTAACATAACCTCAAACAACAGAAAATAGTCTTGTCGGTGCGCGGTGTTGTACGACATACGTTTGTGACGTCTCATCGAGGGCTCAGTAACGATCCATCAACAGTGGAACTTGACAAGCGAACATAGTGCATAACACCTGTTCTCTTAGTAATTTAATTAAAATTCCGAGGATTAAACGGAATTTAAAATGGCACCATTTAAGGACAAGTGGGTCAGGAGATTTGTCATTAACGAGACAACACGTCATAAACGAGGGTTTACCATTTACAAAGTAACATCGATGGTAAATATTGTCAATTTATTATTCTGTAGCTCGTGCAGTCGTGCCCTAAAAATAAATACACCGAAACAAACGGAAATGTTTCTCTTTTGCGTAACGAATTATTAAATCGATTAAATCATCAATTACTTTCAACAATCATAACGAATTTATTGTCCATCGTGAATTTCCAGATATTTCTGAAATCATCTCCAAACACAGCGTCCAAAGTATCAGTCTGGAAACGTTATAACGATTTCAAAAAGCTGCATACCGATTTGAAAATACTGCACGGAACGCTCCAAATAAAGGAGGCGTACCCAAGCTTTGCAAAGCCAAAGTTCTTTGGTCGTTTTGAGGCCGAAGTGATAGAAGAGAGACGCGAGTGCGCCGTCAAGTTTTTGGAATTTGTAGCGAGGCATTCGTCGCTCTTTACCAACGAAATTTTTGTAGCGTTTTTTGAAACGAGCTTGAGCGACGACAGTTGCGGCGACTGTTCGCAATCCATAAGTTCCGATACATCGGAAGAAGACACAAATTCGATTTCGGAGAGCGTAGAAATAGCACCGAGTACGAAAAATCGACGTTGGGACGTAACAAGCACTTGTGAAAATGGGAGCATCGCGCTGGACGTTGACAAAGATAATTTGATGGATCAGTTGGTCGGCCCCATCGCCAATGGCAATTTATTAGATTTGAGCGCGGCTAAGAAACGTGGCAACGATATCCAAGGCTCCAATAACAACAACGTCGACAAAGGCAGCGAAGACATGAACTGGCAGCATTTTTTAAGCATCGAAAAGCTCCTGGAAACCGGTCATAACAATCACTCTTCCCGATGCAACGAAGACACCGAGACGCCTCAAAAAGGTGTCGACTTTTCCGACACTGGACAAGAGTCTGGACAATATATTTTGATCGCAGCTGCTCACATGAGCGCCGGATTCAGGCATGAGGCGATCGCCGAATACGAGGAAGCTTTCATGCAGTATAAACTTGGAATATCGAACCTTCGCCAAGGCGTACTCAAGGATCCGGATATCGTGCGAACCGCGACGATACAGGACAAAATAATCAAGTACTCCGAGCGAGCTGATCGACTCTACAATCGGCATTTGAATTGCAACATCTCCATGATTAGCAAACCTGTCGGAGAGCTACGATTTTACAAGGTTCTTCGTGTCATGGGTTCGGTGATGCTCGTCAATGATATTCGACGACAGAGCACCCGAGTTATTAAGGTATTGACAATTCCATTTCGCCCAAGGTCACAATCTGGAAGACGCTCTATCACTTGCTCGCTCGCGGTTAAAATCCTGCTGCACGTTTTATTTCGAGAGACAGAATATTTCCTGAAAAATATTAGTTACACGATGTTCCCCTTCCAACAGAGAAGAAGATTTAACTTTTTTTTTCTCAAAATATGAAGAGTCTCTTAGAAAACCGTGTATCTGCTTTTTGGTTGATCTCTCTCGCACTCACGCGACTGCTAAATCACCTTGAGGGTTAATGGGGTTCCATAAAATTCACCGCCTAATTGTCGGATCCACATTAGTCACACAAACATCATTAGTCATCATTATATGGGGGCCTAAAGATTTTCTTGACTTCGCAGACTGTCGAAAAACCTGCAGGGGTTCAAGAAGACATAAGCAAATATATTTTACGAGGCAAAGTCCCTTACATGGTGCAGCTTTATGCTTGCGTTCAAACGGAAACGACTGTGTTCCTGATTCTCCAGTACGCCAGGTAGGCCGAATTTTGTTGAGGAAATAATTTCAAATTCCTATTTTTCCCACAGAAAAAAGTTCGATATCGAAAATGAATGTCTATATTTTTTTTGTACAGTGGTGGGAAATTGTGGGACTTTTTAAAATCCCAGTACGCGATACAGCGTGGAAAAGTTTCGACGCGAAAAAAGAATCACGGAAGATCAACGAGCTGCGAAGCGATAATCCACGTCGATTCGGAGAGACGAACAAATACGAGTTTGGATGGATCACAAGTTGAGTCGGAGGATGAGGAGAAACCATTGGAAACTGATAAGAATGTCGATTCTACGGAGCAGGATTGTTCGCGAGCATTGGAGAAAGAATCCGATGGCGATTCGTCCTCCAACGAAGATATACCGACGACAAAATTATTAGAAAAAGCGCAACAGCTGCTGAAGTCTGTAGACGCGACGATAAAAAAGAGCAATTCGATTGCAACGCGTCTGAACGAATCGGGTCAACTGTTGTATGAAAATGGCTTGACCAACGGAACGAAAGAGACTGACGATTCCGAAAATACTGAGGGAAGCTGCGATCTGAGCGAATTCTCAACGAGTGACAGTTGCACAGACTTGAGCACCGAATCCGACAAAGGAAACCACGCACTCGACGACTCTGCCAAACCGGAAGTATCGTCCGTATCGCCAGTGAAGAAACAATCGGATATTTCGAAAGAGAGAAACGACTACGACCGAGCAAATGGAACAGCTTATGAGAAAAATGACTGCTGCACAGAAAGATTTCATTACGACGATGACAGCGGCATCGAGATGGAACAAGAGCTTTGGCACGTACCAGAAACTCTCCTAAAATCATTCGCAGCCCAAATGCTCTTGACCCTGGAAGCTCTGCATCAACAGGACGTTGTTATGGCCGATCTCAGACCGGAGAATCTTCTCATTGATGAAAATAATCGCATACTCTTCAGCTACGTCGTACCTCGACAAAATCCTCAATTCTCGAGATACCAAAAACCTTACACTGCTCCGGAGTTGTGCATGTACTTACCGGCTATATCCGCAACCCCTGCAGCGGATGTTTGGAGTTTTGGCGTTGTCCTGTACGAACTCTTCACCGGAATCGTAAGCTAAATTTTCTACTGTAGACAAAAAACTATTTACACCGAATTCTTTAGTTATGAGTGGGCGAAAATTTCGAAAAACAAAAAATTACAAGTTCTGCTCGTTTCGTTAGAGAATAAGATTTCAATTTTTATTTTTCTGCGACTCTTGTGAGGAGTTCTAAAAATTGAGGAAATCAGTAAAATTTTTCAATTCCTCGAATATATTTTTTTTTTGCAGCCTTTCCAGTCTCGACACCCGGGACCATTCCATTCTCATTCGATAATCAGTATCCCCAACGAATTATCCGAAAATGCAAAGTCATTATTAACCAGAGTGAGTGAAAATTTGTCTGATTCTCGTAAAAATGAAATAATCCATTCGCATTAACGCAAATGTTTTTCTAATTATTTTTAGATCTTGAGGTTCGAGGCCAGTGAGCGATTGAGCATTCCAGAAATAAAGCAATTACCGTTTTTCGAGAAAACCGATTGGCTCGGCTTGCTGAACGCCTGAAACTTTCGCCGCACAATAAAACGATCCAAAGGAATCGCGAAATCCAAAATGCGCAACGAAATACAAATCCACGTTCCCAATACCCGAGTGATTTAATTTAGACTTGTCGAAGAGGTTCAACCTTTTTTTATTTATTCGTTCAGTCATATATCTATTTATGATGTAGGTCTATGTACAATAATAGTTGTATAGAAAGTAAATATAAAAAATGGAAAATAAGAGCGTCGAATGCAGGCCGGAATATTTGTTTTTCTCCCAAACTCATCAACTACGCTACGTGGGAATAAAAATACATTCTTTAGCATTCGTCCACTTCCGGGGCTTTTTATTGCGCCAAGATTTTATCGGTTTCGAGTTTTTTCGGTTCTCGTTATCGCAGACATTCCGTCGACGAAGCGAGTCTTGAAAAGTACATTCGCGTTGTTGAACATTCCATCTTTCAACGAAACGACGATGAATTGGGAATGTTTGAAATGTCTTTTTAACATTACGCCGATGTTCTCCGTGTGCGAGAGATCCAGGGCCGCGTCCACCTCGTCCAGGATGTACAGCGGCGCTGGCTTGAACAACAACATCGCCAAGATCAACGACAATGCCACCAATGACCTTTGACCTCCCGAAAGCTCACTCAATGATTCCTTGTACGCCCCCGCGAATCCTACTTTTACTTCGAGCCCGTCCAATACTGATTGGTTCGCTGGCGGCTGCAATTTTGCGTTCGCTCCCGGCAACAGACTGCCGAATATCGATCCAAAGTCTTTGTTCACCTGGAAATAATCGTTTGACTTAATAATCTCGAGGAACAACAAAATTCCTCGAACTTGCAAAATTTTCTTCGGATGTTTGCCGAACAAAAATTAATTGCGCTATTCAAAGGCGAGACTTTACCTGCTCCCAAGCCAGCAGCAGCGTTTCTCTTTTCTTGTCGTCCAACGTATCAATCGTTTCTAAGATTTTTATTTTGTCCGTCTCTATGATTTTTTTCTTTTTCAACATTTCGTTGTATTGCTCTTCCTCCTTGTTCAATAAATTCATTGCTCGAGTGTTGACGTTCCGACTCAATCTCTCACGAACGCTTTCCAACTGGTGCATTTTGCGGGTCACTTCTTCCGGGTTGTTTGCCTCGAAGTCGTAAATTCCACCTGAGAAGATTTTCATTATTCGAGACAGTGCCAATCATGCAATTTTTACGTTTGTGGAGAGAAAATTATGACAACACTTTACATGCCACCATGGTTCCCTGGTACCATATCGTCGCTTTGAGAAATTTCAGCGAATATATAGGAATTTCGCTGAAAACGAAATTTCGTTGAAAAAGATGGATATTTTGTTCGATACGTTCGACTAAACGTTTTTTTTCTCGAATAATCCCAAAAATTGTATCAACGCAGCGAGAAATATTTTAGAAAGTCCTTTCGGAAGCAAATTTTTGTCGTTCCACTCGTAAATTTCGCTGACAATTCCGTTAGAAACCAAATCTGCTGCCAAAGTAACGAAAATTTTAAAATGATCAAAAAATATTTACCGTATTCAACAAAATATCGAAAATTTTTAACAAAATTTCATTTCTAGTGTTTTATTCGGAAATTGGGCGAGAATATTCAAAATTTCACAAAAAATGTCAAAATTTCCGAGAGAATATGAATGAAAAATTATCGAGTCCCTGCTAAAATTTCTCGGGGAGACGATTTGGTACCGATGAACTACGGTGGCCTGGGAATGAAATTTTGTTAAAAATCGTCGATATTTTCTAGAATACGGTGGACTAAATATTCTTTTACCATTTCTAAATTTTCGTTATTTTGGCAATATATTTGGTTTCTAACGGAATTGTTGGCGAAATTTATGAGTCGAACGACAAAAATTTGTTTCCGAAGATAATTTTTGGGATGAATGAAAAAAAAACGTTCAGTCGAACGAATCGAACAAAATTTCCATCTTTTTCAACAAAATTTTGTTTTCAGCGAATAATTTTTGATAAATCTCTGTGTAAAGTTACTGGGGAGGGGGAAGTTTTATTGAAAAATGAATTTTGTACCTGATTTTCCAAAATATGCTTTATCCTGCTCGATCCACTCGTACTTTTTAACCAAATCCGCCAACCTAAGCCTGCACTCTTTGGCTTCAGTTTTGATGGAATTTATTTCGTGATTTAATTTTTGAATGGCCAACTCGGATTCAACCTTCTGCTTGAGAATATCTTCTTTCCTGGAATTGTGTTTTTGTATTTCTTTGTTTTGTTGGTGGATCATGTCTTTGAGAAGTTTAACAGCTTTTTGCACTTCGTTGCTTTTATTTTTCGCATCCTTCAAATCATTTTTCAATGTTTCGGATTGATTCTCGAGCTCGGCAAGCTTTTCTTCAGCTTTGAGCAATTGCGTCTTTCCCGTTTCTATCGCTTTCCTCATTTCGGAAATTTCGAGATTCAACGTTTCTGCTTCTTCCTCACGCTTTTTCCATTCTCGTCGACTGTTCTCCGACTTTTTTTGCGCCAGTTTCAATTGATGCTCCGCGTCCTTCAACTGCTTCTCGCGGATGTTGGCCGAATCTTTCAATTGGAACGCCAGCTCTTTGTAACGCTTCGAGCTTTCTTTTTCCGTTGCTTTCGCTGCCGTCATTTTATCCGTCAACTCTTGCAATTTCGTCTGCAGACCTTGGACCTGAAAAAATAATTTCAATTGTTGTTGAAAAATTGTGAAAATTTTTTGGGCTCGGAAAAAAAAAACTTTCATGTATTTTTTCTTTTTCGATCTTATTCGTAGATTCTCAGGCGTTCCTTTTTACCTCTTCTCGCAATTTGTTGTGAGTCGACTGTTGGAGACTTTGCCTGAGGAGATTGATCTCGTGGCTCCTCAAATCATATTTTTGTTTACGAATTCTGTAATCCTCGGCTGTGGTGGCAATGTTGGAAATTTCTCGTTCGATTTCGCGGAGTCGTTCTTCCTTCTGGCTGAGTTCTTTTTGTATGGCGTTCAATTCCTCAATTTTCAAAAGTACAGAGCCCGTTTTCGACTGAGCACCGCCGGTCAAAGTTCCAGCAGGATCGTAAACGTCTCCCTCGATGGTGACACATTTTTTCATAATTCTATCGTGGAAAGCGACTTTTTTCGCAGACTCTGGATCTTTGACGATGAATATTTGTCCAAAAACCCAGGCCATCGCCTTGCTCGTTTCCTGAGGATATTTGATCAACGAGAGAGCCGGTTCAACGTTTTCTTTTCCAACGAGTTGTTGGGCCAGCTCGATCGTTCTTTGGTCCATCGGTCGGCCATCGATTTTGTTCAATGGAATAATGGTTACTCGGCGCTGTAGTTGACCCCGTTGTATCAAAGCCTTGCTCGTGTTTTCCGTGTCAACGATCACGTTGTAAAGCTGTTGAATAAAAAAAAAATTAGATTAATCGTCGGTGAGAAAAAAACCGAGAAATCATTTTTTTTCCGCACCTTTCCGCCGGCGGCAACATCGAGAGCGTACGCTGCACTCTTGTCTTTCAAAGTGATGAGTTTACAAAGAAGACCTTTGACGGATTCTTTTCGGAAGCCAGGATCCGGGTTTCGATATTCGAATCGGAGCTGCGGATATCTCGATTCGAATTGGTCGACTTGTTCCTGCAAATTCATAACTTCTCTGCTCAAAGTACGTTTTTCATTTTGAAGAGCTTCCAACGAGCCTTCGGTATAATTCAATTTGGCAAGTTCGTTTTCCAGGCTCTTGAGTTCCTTTTCTTTAATCTCCAAACTTTGGGTTTCGCTGCGACTGTCTTTTTCCGTGCGTTGCAACTCTTTCTGTTTCCCAGGCAATTGTTCTTTGATGTGCTTCATTGCCATTTCGCATTGTTTTATCTCAGTTTGAGCTTCGATGACGATGCGCTCGGCGTTGATGACTTGTTGTTCCAAAGTAGCGTTGTCGCCGCTCTCGCTGTCCAAAAGACCAGCGCTGATTTTTTGGAAACGTTCTTGTGCCGCGACTACCGCCGCGCTGTCTTTCTCGTCCTGCTCTTTCAATCTCGTAAACAAATCACCGAATTTCTCCAATTCTTTCTCCTTCTCCGCCAAAACGTTCGTATCCTCGTTTGCGTTTGCTTTCAACTGTTGGATCTCCTTCTTTTCTGCCTTGATGCTCTCGGTGTTGCCGTTCGTTTCAGCGCTCAATTTGTTCTCGCGTTTTTCTGCCTCCTTCAACGACTGCTCGAGCGACGCCAACTTCTCACCTTTCTCCTACAAATTTTCAATACGTTGCTGTCATTATTAACCCTTTCAGTACATACCGCGTCATTTTGAACCCAACAATTTTCCGTCCCCGATTTTTTCGCATTTAATTTTCGTTTTCGTCAAAAAATAAATTCAAAAATATGAATAATTTACTACAAAAACGTTTCGACGAAATAAAAAAAAAAACAAAAATTGCATATTTACCGGAACACGACGATTTGGAAAATGCCTCTTGATCCGAACAATTTTTTGTCCCCGATTGTTCGGGATTTAATGGCAACGAATTTTTTGACATTTAATTTTCGTTTCCGTCAAAAAAATAAATTCAGAGCCATAAAATTTGGATAAAAATCCAAAAAATGTCTCGACGAAAAAAAAAAAACATAAATTGCATATTTACCGGAATACGACGATTTGGAAAATGCCTCGGGTCAGATTGACCCAATATGCACTTATAGGGGGTGGGCACTCGGAGGGTTAAATCCATGTTAAGAATATCGTGTGCCGACGGTTTAGCAACGAAGTATTTTTACATGAACCCTTCGAGTACATACTGGGTCATTTTGACCCGAACAATTTTCTGTCTCCGATCGTTCGGGATTTGGTGGCAACGAATGTTTCGGCATTTAATTTTCGTTTCCGTCAAAAAAAATAAATTAAGAGCCATACAATTTGGATAAAGATCCAAAAAACGTATCGACCGAAAGAAAAAATCCAAAATGCATATTTACCGGAATAGGACGATTTGAAAAATAACTCGAGTCTCTGCAAAAGTTTTGACTCCATTTTGAAAAGTGTGGATTGCGCCTTTTTACTTACAGATTCTTGTTTATTGGCAAGCTCTTCAATTTTTTCGTTCAACGTCTCTATTTCCTCCTGTCCCTCCACGATGCTCTTCTGCTTCTCTTCTATCTGATTCTGAACAAGCTGCACATCTCCCTCAGCTTTTTCGCTGTTTTTTAAAGCGGTCAAATATTTCCAAGCGACTGCGATTCTCTTGCAATGCTCGAGCTCCCTCTCGATCCTTTGGAACTCGACGTACTGCGTTCTCTCCTCTTTCAGCTTTGCCAGCCTCGGGCCAATCTCTTCGGTCAAAATCTACAGGAAAAAGTGACGATTCATAGAGAGAAACAAAGAATTTCAATGACTGGCGAAAATGAGGCGTAAGAAAATCGTCCGTACGTCGTTTATCTCCTTTAATTTGCTGTCTTTTTTCTTGATGGTAACCAGAGCGGCTTGTTTTTTAGTTTCGTACATTTTAGTACCGGCTGCTTCCTCTATCATGGAGAGAATTTCCAAGGGTTTCATGTTCAATACTTTAGTGATTCTTCCCTGCATTATGAGAAAGTGAGGGTTGTTGACGTTCAATTGAACCGAACAGAACATATCTTGGACGCGTTTGTTCGGAACGTTGGAGCCGTTGATCATGTATTTGTTTTTGCCGTCGATAACAATTTGACGGGTGACTGTGATTTCCTCGTAGTCTTCGTAGCCCGGCGGAGATGAGGCTCGATCGCGGTTGTCGAACGTAATAGTCACGCTGGCTTTTTTAATGCCGGCCTGACCGGATTTGTAAACAAGTTCTTGGAGCGACGTGGCCCGAACCTGAAATCGTGGCCAAAGGGGAGAAATTTTATTGTCGAATTTTTACTGGATCGTTCGTTTTTGTGTCGCTTAGGTTTGTTCGGTTTTTTCCGAATTTCGTACCTGTCCGAGGTTCGTGATTCCCAGTACGAAGCATATTGCATCGAGGACGTTGGATTTTCCGGTGCCATTGAAGCCCGTGATCGCGTTGAATTCTTTGTCAAAACCATTGATTTCGATTCTTTTTCCATAGGATTTGAATCCTTCGAGTACCATCGATTTCACGTACATCGTTGCATCTTTCGTTTACCTTGCACTCGGATATTCGATGAGAGAGAAAAATAATAATTACTGCATGAAAAGTTAGAAAATAACGTTTGTTGCTACTTGGCGGTTATTGCGGACACGCGGAATCGAGAAGCGCGGGAAGCGTTGATTCTCAACGGTTCTCGCAATTGTACGTACGCCGCGTGTGTATATTTCATTTTTCGAATTTTTAGTACCTCCAAATACAGCTGTGCTGCTTGCGCGCTCCTGTCTCATTCCACGGACATCGAAAAACTCGCTGGAGGTAAAAAAACACACCGGTATTGAGATTCCCGGTAAAGTTACCAGAATAATCGCGTTATTTTGAGGTAAATTTACGTCATTTTTTTTGGTTTAATGTCTAATTGACGGTCACAAAATCAAATTGACCGGTTATTTACAAACTGGATGGAATTAGTGCATCATATTTATTAGCGGTCACATTACCAGTTTATGACCGTTAAAATTCGGTAAATTTACCGGTCACGTTAACCATTTACATCTACAATAATTATGCAATATTTATCACGTAATGTGCTCGAGTCCGAGGAAAAGTTGACGAAACATCTTTCTCCAAACTTTGAGCAAATAACTTGGGTCTCGATTGAATTATTATTTGACTTTTTTGGTTACGACGGACGAAAAGTCTCGCGCCATCTGTGTCGTCGGCCAGGAGAAAACATCGACGATCGTGCGGACACGATAAATGCGATGTTCGATGTTTCCGTTCTAGTTGCCATGCTTCTTCCCTGTGATTCGATGAAAAATACACGTCAGTGTCTCAGTGGCCAGTGTGCTCAGTCACTGTATCATCCGGGAAATAAGTGCAACGTATTAATAGTTTCGACGATTTAGAGTAAAAATAAAAAAAATAAAAAAATGTCAGACGTCAGAGACTGGTTCAACTCGATTCCAATATTTACGAGATATTGGTTATTGCTAACCGCGATTCACTCTTTAGTGGGAAGGTTCGGTATTATCAGCCCTTACTCGCTCATGTTAGTGTACGATCGTTTCATACAAAATTTCGAAATTTGGCGAGCTGCTACGAGCGTATTTTATTATCCGTTGAATCCAGCGACCGGCTTTCATTTCATGATCAATTGCTACTTCCTGTATACTTACTCACTGCGATTGGAGCGAAGTGAATACGATGGCAGACCAGCTGATTATTTCTTCATGTTGCTTTTCAATTGGCTTTGCTGTGTCGTCATTGGCCTTATCGGGAACATACAAATCCTCATGGATCCGATGGTTCTGAGTGTCCTTTACATTTGGTGTCAACTCAATCAAGACGTCATTGTCAACTTTTGGTTCGGTAAGTTTTTCAAACTTTTTAAATCCTCAGTATGAGGGACAACGATCATACGCGTTCACAGAGTCTTCTTCATTCCCAAAATCCCATTGCAATGTGCATCGTGTTTATTTTCCTGGTGCATAATTTTTTTTTTCGGAAATCGATCTTCGGCTTGTGTCTCAACTTCAATTTTTCTTGGAACAACAACGGAATATTGCAACAATTCCAATTTTTCTGTTATCGTTGTAGAAATTTTGATGTAAATTTTTTTTGTTTGCCTTTTGTCTCAAAAAATACAAAACTAACGGGAACAAAATGATATCGTTGCAGCAGAATAGAAGGCGAAAAAAAACGAAAGACCGAGCGAGGGTCAATCGTCAAAGTTGATGGATAAAGAAAAATTTTGCTTTCTCACTTTTTTTTTTTCATTTTCGATTCCAAAGTTTCGAAACTTCGGTTGTTGCCAAAGTTGCCATGATTTTCGATGTGAATAAATTATAAACTTCGAAATTCCAAAAGTAAAAGGTCAATTTCTGTTTTTTCTTTTTAAATTTCGAATTAATTTTCAAAATTTTCGTTTTTTTTTTCAAAGAAACGATGATTTTCGATGAAGACACAAATCTGAATGAATTCTTCATAAATTTCTAAATAAATAAAAAAAGGTTGATCGAGCAAGAGTCAATCGTCAAAATTGTTGGATAAAGAAATTTCGATTGTTCATTTCTGTTTTTTTTTTCTTTTTTTTTTCAAATTTTGAGTTCAGTTCCAAAATTTTCGTTTTGTTTTCAAAGAAACGATGATTTTAGATGAAGACATTAATCTACTTTGCAGTCACAACGAATGGCTCGATGTAACGAGATAATTAATTGTTACAGGAACGCAATTCAAGGCCATGTATTTGCCGTGGGTGCTGTGTGGCGTGAATTTGATATTATCGGCAGGCGGAATGCTGGAGCTGATAGGAATCCTGGTTGGGCATTTATATTTCTTCCTAAAATTCAAATATCCACAAGAGTACGACGGTCCGGAGTTGCTGAACACGCCAAAGATATTGGAAAATTATTTTCCACCTCAACGCGGGGGTGTTCGAGGTTTTGGGTACACGCCGGTCCAGAGGATGGGAGCGCAGCAACCGGCTGGTCAAGGACGAACGCTGTTCAGAGGTCACAATTGGGGTCAAGGGAGAGTTTTGGGTCAATAGAACGCAACGATTATTATTTTTTTTGCCTCGTTCCATCGAGAACTTGCGACGTTCTCTGTGAGCAAGAATTTGTACATAATTCGTAAGAGTTTCGAATACTCTTGGCAGTCGCCTGCAAGTTCCGTCGATGCGCTCAAATCAAAGTACGAAAGGTCATGTAACCGATTAAAAATCATTGTTATTCGGACGGTGCAGCGAACCGAAATCTAGCGGAGAATTTTCTTGTTTGTTCTCCGCACGACGCATCACTTTTTGTTTAGCTCGTACGCACGCGTATTACGCGAACGATCATTGTACCTTGAGCGAGAAATGTATGAAATGATACGAGAAACATGTCCATCCACCCACGTGTTTTTCTCTCAATATCATTCTCCATGTTCTTCCGTTTTTATTATTTTCTTTTTCAATCTCTGTTCATTACCGACGTAATTACTTAAGGTTATTTATTGTGATAACTTTATATACTACAAGTTGATAAATTACCGTGAAGACTCAATGTCCGACACAGTTATTACCTAAAAAAGGATCCATCCTCCAAAATTCTATCCAGCGAGAGTTAGTTCAATTTTTTTGGAACCTCAACTTCTTGAGCGGCGGGTGGAGCGTTCCTGAAATTTGGGAATTGTTCCCATGGCGCAGAAAGTTCGAATCTGCGGAATTCCTGAGCCAATTCCAACGGCTCCGCGACCACTCGTTTCACTTCGTCGTCGTATCGAACCTACGAATGAAAAAATCATTTTTTTTTATAGTTCTCGGTTGTAATCGTCGGGATAGTGAAAAACCATGTTTCCTCACTTCCATGTAGCCCGTCAATGGGAAATCCTTTCTCAATGGATGACCCTCGAATCCGTAATCGGTCAAAATTCGCCGCAAATCCGGATGGTCCGAAAAAAATACACCATACATGTCCCAGACCTCACGCTCGTACCAATTTGCAGCTTTGAACAAGCAACAAGCAGATTCCACCGGCGTCAGCTCGTCGGTGTACGATTTCACACGAACGCGCGTGTTATATCGAAGCGACAACAGACAGTAAACCAACTGGAACAAAATCACCAAATTATCATCGCACGTCCAAAGTATCGCGACCAAAAAACATCAAAATCAACGACTTTTCATTTTAACTCAAATTTACAAAATAAAACTACAAAAAAAACCACTTCGAATGATTTTTTTTCAATATTATTTTAATATTCAATCAATTATTAATTAATTATCAATCGATTGTTAATTACTGATTAATTAATTATTATTTGATTAATTTATTCAATTTTCCAAATCCTTTTTCTAATGATCAATAAAGGAAATTCATCTCTTGAGAAAATTCTGTTTTACCGAAGCATCTAATGATCCTCTTGAGCAACCAATGACAATACAATTTTTCAAGCACTAGATAAATGGGGAAAATTTTGACTGAACTGCAATATTTCCATGAACCTTCGTTGCAATATATAGAGATTTTTTTAATCATTCGAAAAACCAAGTTTCCTCCTCTAGAGAAAAAGCATGAAATTCAATTTTTGCTTCAAACTTTTATATAAATGTATATAACCATAATTATCTTTGTCGTTATTCGTATACGTTTTGAATCAACAACATATTTTGAATGTATATCCCATCGCTGTAAGAATTTTAAATGTGAAATTTTTCTGTCGCGCCGTTTTCCGTATTAAGAAAATTTAGTGGCCGAGAAGAACGAAACTCGGTCAAGGCTTCAAATTATTTTCCAACATTTTTCTAACGATCGGTAAGGAAATTCGTTTCTTTAGAAAAATTTTCGGTCGTGCCGATTCCCTTATTAAGAAAATTTAGCGGCCGAGAAGAACGAACCTTGGTCAAGGCTTAAAATTATTTTCCAACATTTTTCTAGTGATCGATAAGGAAATTCGTTTCTTTAGGAAAATTTTCTGTTGCGCCGTTTTCCTTATTGGGAAAATTTAGCGGCCGAGAAGAACGAACCTTGGTCAAGGCTTAAAATGATTTTCCAACATTTTTCTAGTGGTCGGTAAGGAAATTCGTTTCTTTAGGAAATTTCTGTGTACCCAAACGCATAATGATCCTTTTGAGGTAAAAGAAATTTTGTACAAACCTCAAATCTGTATGGTCTGCTCGGTACATCGATGGCGGTGATATCAGCCAAACTGACGAATTGAGAGTTGTGGTGGTCCTTGAGGAAAGACAGGGTGGGAATGATGCCATTGGGTGAGACTAAGATTTCGAGTTCATCTCCAGCGGCGATTTGAACTTTTTGCACAAATTTTGGCAAGCATTCAGAGACGTAGCGGCCAAAATCTTTGATCGGAGCGAGAGCGTCTTGGTTGATTTTACGAACGGTCGCTGGAGAGTGGATTGCGAGGAAAAATGTTGTTGACACGAGTAGAAAACAGAGAGTTGTTCAATTTTTCGAGATGGATACTCACGGCGAGATTCTTCAGCGGTTTCCGTCGAAGTTTGACTGTATCTGAGGGAAGGAGCGATCGAGATATAACCTAAAAATTCGCGTTGGTAAGTGTCAACGTGTTACGTAATATTTATGATTCGCGATGTTTTTTTTAATTTCGGATTATATTTACGCTTGGGTGCTGATTTGAGAGCGATTCGTGCGGACGACAACAAATTATTCAACACGATCGAAGCCATGATTTTATGAACAAACTACGATTGTACGACAAAGCTCTATCGTACAATCGGCGAGGATTGGAACGAACAATATTTCTCAACAATATTGTGTGGACTCCGCGCAGCTGGGACGATGCAGAAGAAAACATTCTCTCTGTCGTGCTATTGGTCGAGAGAAAGCAGTAGCGAGAGGATAGAGAAGAACCGACCAATTGGTTTTCTCTCTAAAATGATCACGTGATTCGATAATTAGCATTCCGAAAAGTTCCGATCATTCAAAATCGAAGGAGAAAAAACGAGGTTTGCGAATACTTTTTCTTGCCCAATTTGAAAATAGACGAGTCACGAGCGAGTTGAGGTAACAAATTTATGGGAAAAATCGCAATTTATAAAAATCACTATTTATTCATATTTATAAATCACGTTGTTGAGTTATGTCACAAAAATATATACAAAAAATAAAACAATGGCGCATAATTCATACAGCTCGCCAGAAAAGTTCATTCGATCATTCGCTCATCACACATAAAAGTAAAACACATCGCAGCCACAGTCTATTCACAATTTTGGAGCGATAATATTGAGTTCATCGTTCAGCATCATACTCTTCACTTTTGATCAATCTTTGGTGCCTCCTAGAGTGCCTCTTATAATAGCGGGCATAATAACGAGATTCTTTACTATCGGGTTCATAACACGGGTTCCTTCGTCCGGTGTCAGCGCGACAAGGAACAAGTGCTCCACAGTTATGTTGATACCTAGGATTCTGGCCAGTGAATTGCTGCAGATAACGTCCGATGGCTTGGTCCATAAGTTCACTTTGGGAGCGTTCGCCGTCGCCGTTCTGCATCCCTGGTTGTCCAGAGGTCATTGCCACGGGAACCGCGTGAATCGTTCGTCCGCAATTGCACGGATAGTAAACAAAGAAAATTCGTCCGGCCGGTAAGTTCGGAGGACAGACCAATTCAACCTCGTTTTGGCGCCGATTCATTATTATTTCCGTTTTAAAGAAATAACTGTAACAATTAAAAAATCAAAAACAATGAAATTAGTTTTTTTTTCTCAATAATTTCAATTACGTTGATAAAAATAAATAAAAAATCCAGTTCACTGTAAAAAGTATCGGCCTCCGCCGAAACTTTTTACGAGCGTGGCGGGAAGAGTGCAAACGACGTATTTCAAACTCTTTCCACTCATACAGGGGCTGACGGCTGAGCCTTATTGCGTACTGGGTGTTTTACTCTATTTAAGGAGGTTGGATCACGACATGAAAATATTCCCATGCCAAATCACGTTAAAAACAAAAAAAAATTAAAAAAAAAAAGAATTTGATAAAATTTGACAGAGATAGTTATAAAAAATGAACTACTGAATATTTCGACTTGAAAATTGTTGTACAACACATTGGAAGCTTTTTTCAAAAGATTTTTCACTTTATATAGTCAAAAATTAAATTTGAGTACACTAAAAAAAATGCTAAAGCAACAAAATTCGAAAAATGAGTATTTCCGGGCGGGAAGAGTGCAAACGATGTATTTCAAACTCTTTCCACTCATACAGGGGCTGACGGCTGAGCCTTATTGCGTACTGGGTGTTTTACTCTATTTAAGGAGGTTGGATCACGACATGAAAATATTCCCATGCCAAATCACGTTAAAAACAAAAAAAAATTAAAAAAAAAAAGAATTTGATAAAATTTGACAGAGATAGTTATAAAAAATGAACTACTGAATATTTCGACTTGAAAATTGTTGTACAACACATTGGAAGCTTTTTTCAAAAGATTTTTCACTTTATATAGTCAAAAATTAAATTTGAGTACACTAAAAAAAATGCTAAAGCAACAAAATTCGAAAAATGAGTATTTCCGGGCGGGAAGAGTGCAAACGATGTATTTCAAACTCTTTCCACTCATACAGGGGCTGACGGCTGAGCCTTATTGCGTACTGGGTGTTTTACTCTATTTAAGGAGGTTGGATCACGACATGAAAATATTCCCATGCCAAATCACGTTAAAAACAAAAAAAAATTGAAAAAAAAAGAATTTGATAAAATTTGACAGAGATAGTTATAAAAAATGACCTACTGAATATTTCGACTTGAAAATTTTTGTAGAACACATTGGAAGCTTTCTTCAAAAGATTTTTCACTTTATATAGTCAAAAATTAAATTTGAGTACACTAAAAAAAATGCTAAAGCAACAAAATTCGAAAAATGAGTATTTTTCTTAGGCCCGGAGCAGTTTGTACCCGAAGGTGAGAAGCGAGAGTTAATAAAATGTATATACGACGATACAAATTTTTGAAAGATTTTTTTCACCACGTGGTACTCGAGTAATTATTCGATTACCACGTGGTAAAAAAATTGGAAAAAATTTGTGTTTCTATACTCGATGCCAAAGACCGTTATCAACCAAATTTTATCGAATTCTGAGTATTTTAATTTCATGATCCAACCTCCTTAGTCGCGAAAAGTCAAAAATTTTAAAATCCGAATAAAAGTGCTTACCTTGAGCAATAAAATGAAGGCGAGATGAGTAGAGAGAGAGTCGACGTGCTCTGCTGTACTGTTGCAATATATGCCAGGAACTTGTTACTGATTTTTGAACACTGATGTTAAAACTGATGTTTTACAGAACCGTCAGGTCAAGAGTGTTTGAAATTTCTGGAATTTCTGGATAAACACGAAATGAGTAGAGAGAGTCGATGTGCTCTGCTGTACTGTTGCGATATATGCCAGGAACTTGTTAATGATTTTTGAACACTGGTGTTGGGAGTGATGTTTCAGAGAACCGTCAGGTCAAGAGTGATTGAAATTTCTGGAGTCCAGTCCTTTTTATACAAAACATCCCCTCTTCTTTGTCTTCGCCAAAAATCGGAGGAAAGGGGTAGTCTAATCCGTACCCTCCAATCCTTGACCTTTGGCCCCCTCCCCAAAGTCTAGCGGCCCTCGGTCCCTGGATTTTCCACCGAAGCAGGCCCTTGTTGGAGGGGGTAAATTCTCTTTCCATCGAATATTTCAATTTTTCAATAAAGACAAAATTCGAATATTCCAATTTTTCAATAAAGGAAAATTCGAATAGTTCAATTTTTCAATTAAAAAAATTGGAAAATTCGAATATTCCAATTTTTCAATGAAAAAAATTGGAAAATTCGAATATTCCAATTTTTCAATAAATAAAAAATGGAATATTCGAATTTTGTCTTTATTAAAAAATTGGAATATTCGAATTTTGTCTTTATTGAAAAATTCAAATTTAATAGAAAAAATCGAAGTTTAATCGAAATTGTTGCTTGTCATTTTTTTTCCATGAAGATTATGAATGGGTGGATGTTGTTTATTCATTTTCAGGCTTCCAGCTGAAACAGATCGTTGATACAGAACGGCAGAGTGATTAACGTGGTAAAATGATTGATTGAAACTAGTAACATTGTTCTCTCGGCGGGCACATTTTTCTATTGAACGAATCGTCGAGAAAAATTCTATTTTGACGTAAAAATCGTTTTTTTTTGCCTCTTGCCTCAAAAAATACAAAACTATGAGGAACAAAATGGTATCGTGGCAGCAGAATAGGAGACGAAAAAAAACGAAAGACCGAGCGAGCATCAATCGTATAAGTTGATGGATAAATAGAAAATTTTACTTTCTCACTTTTCGTTTTTTTTCAATTTCGATTCCAAAGTTTCGAAACTTCCGTTGTTCCCAAAGTTGCCATGATTCTAGATCTGAATAAATATTAAACTTCGAGATTCTAAAAAAAAGGTCGATTGCTCAATTTCTGTTTTTCTTTTTTGAATATTGAATTAATTTTCAAAATTTTCGTTTTTTTTCAAAGAAACGATGATTTTCGATGAAGACACGGATCCGAATAAATTCTTTATAGATTTCTAAATTTAAAAAAAAAAGGTTGATCGAGCGAGAGTCAATCATCAAAATTGTTGGATAAAGAAACTTCGATTATTCATTTCTGTTCTTTGTTTTCCAATTTTTGAATTAATTTTCAAAATTTTCGTTTTTTTAGAAATGAGAAAAAAAATTTGTTGGAAAATTCCAATTTGCAGGAAAATATGGAATAAATATGTATAATTTTTTTTTTTAATACTTTGCGTCGAGCCGCCGTCTTTTGATGATGCTGTACATGAAGAATATTAAAAAAAAAAATTCAAAGCATTTCGACGAGTAGTTTAACGATGACCGGGGGGAAATCGCTTTATGCAGGTGCCCAATTAATAAATGTTGGTTCTCGACCATGGATATACCTGGCACGTTTAAAAATAAGGACCAAGCAATATTCGGAGACGCGACAGGTTGTCGCCACCGAGGGTAATGACTAAGAGCGTGCATGTGTTAAAAGTTGCAATTTTCAAGATTAAATATTTCGATTTCTAAATCGTGAAGTCTCTAAAAACCTTGCATACACTTTTATGTAACATCGAAGAAGCTTTTTTTAGTTTTTCAATAAAATCGGTCGTAAAATTTTTTCGAAATTTTGTTTATTATATAAAAAAAAATACATATTACCTCGGATAATCTTGAATTTAGAGTATGTTGCTCTTCAATCAATTTGTAACAACATTTTTCAATGAACTTAGGCTCGCAAACGAAAATTCACAATTTTCTGTATTTTCTCACAAGAGCGTGTGTTAAAAGTTGCAATTGTTAACATTAAATATTTCGATTTCTAAATAGTGAAGCCTCTTAAAACTTTGCATACACTTTTATGTAACATCCAAGAAGCTTTATTTAATTTTTCAAAAAAATCGGTCGTAAAATTTTTTTGAAATTTTGTTTATTATATAAAAAAAATACAAATTACCTCGGATAATCTTGAATTTAGAGTATGTTGCTCTTCAATCAATTTGTAACAACATTTTTCAATGAACTTAGGCTCGCAAAATAAAAATAACAATTTTCATTATTTTTCCATGAGAGCGTGTGTTAAAAGTTGCAATTTTCAACATCAAATTTTTCGATTTCTGAACGGCGGAGCCTCTCAAAACTTTGCATACACTTTTACGTAACATCCAAGAAGCTTTATTGAATTTTTCAAAAAAATCGATCGTTAAATTTTTTCGAAATTTTGTGTATTATATAAAAAAATACAAATTGGCTCCGACAATCTTGAATTTAGAGTATGATGTTTTTTAGACAATTGGGAATAACTTTTTTTTAATGAAGATAGGCTCGCAAAATAAAATTCACAATTTTCAGTATTTTCTCACAAGAGCGTGTGTTAAAAGTTGCAATTTTCAACATTAAATATTTCGATTTCATAATGGTGGAGCCTCTTAAAATGAATAAATAAATAAATAAACATTTTTTGATAATTTCAAAATTTTTGATATTTTATTGAATACGGTAAACTAAACAGTTTTTGATAATTTCAAAATTTTCGTTATTTTGTTGAATACGATAAACTAAACATTTTCTGATAATTTCCAAATTTTCGTTATTTTGTTGAATACGGTAAACGAAACATTTTTTGATAATTTCAAAATTTTCGTTATTTTGTTGAATACGGTAAACTAAACATTTTTTGATAATTTCAAAATTTTCGTTATTATGTTATAATCGTACGAAGAAAAAATTAAATATCATGCTTTTTCTTTAGAGGAGGAAGTTCCGTTTTTTTGAATAATAAAAAAAATCTCTAAATTCTTCAAAGAAAGTTCATAAAAAATTCCCAGTCGAGACGGAATTTTCCCCAGTCATAAATATACTTTTGTTCGGTATATACTTGTCTAGACGCAGCGGCGTCTCTAGATAAATTAATATTGCCGATCTCCCTTGGCGTTTGGTGTCAATCCATTAATTTTTAATCCCTGGCGAAAATACATCGGAAATATTTTCTTGTGTTTGCAACCTAATCTCGTTGTACCGCGTTTAATTAACTTACCCGGGGCACTGTTGTGCTAATTGCTTTGGATTTGGTAATTCGGGCGCCTACCTGGTACGGGTACGTACTCAAGAACGTTGTGTGAGGACCGTCAAGCCTACATTATTGTTTTCAGTTTTTCTTTTACATACAAAATGCTTCGCGAGCCTAAATTCATTCACGGAGATAAATGCCGGGAAATTTATATCACATATTACTAAGCCACCATAGTTTTCTGGTGAGTGTCGTCCCTCTGAGAAATTTTAGCAAAACATAGTAATTTTTATTGAAATTCTATCGGAAATAGCGGAAATTTGACATTTTTCGCCCAATTTTAGATGAAAAATTACTATGTTTTTGCTAAAATTTATCGGAATGACGAAACTGTCACCAGAAAACTATAAATCATAGTAATTTGTGATATAAATTTCCCCGCATTTCTCTCCGTGTTGAAAAAAAAGTTTTTACACACTGAAAACAAAATTTTCTTGGAAAAGATCGATATTTTAAACGTTTTTTTTTTAATAATCCCAAAAATTGTGTCATCCCAGCAAGAAATATTCTAGAAAGTCTCTTCCGAAGCAAATTTTTGTCGTTCCATAATCGTAAATTTTGATGACAATTCCATTAAAAACCAAATATACTGCCAAAACAATAATTATCTTTATCGTCATTCGTGTACGTTGTGAACGAACAACATATTTTGCATCCATATCACATCTCTATAAGAAATTATAATATAGGACATTTTTCTGTCGCCCCTTTTCCTCGTAAAAACGATTTAAAGTTTCTGTGACGTCATAAAACGCGCATTTTTCCAGTTTTCATATTTTATGGGAAATCGCGGAAGTTTTGACATTTTTCGCCCAATTGAAAGTTGAAAATTTGAAATTTGTTGAAAAAGTTGAAAACGGCCGGAAAAAGGAATGAAAAAAAATTCCCCTTTCGAATCGAATGGCGGCTGACGCATCGGTCGAATTTAGTCGCCATTTCTAATTCCACTCATACTTTTCTAGACGGAGGTGCAATAAATTTGTGGCCTTTTATTATTTTTATGGTGTTGAAAGCTAATGGCGTCTAAGCTGTAAGAAAATTTTATGACACTCCAGCAGCTGGGACGGTTCGGGCAAGTTTTGCGATAACATCAGACCCAATTGGTCGAACGTTTATGTCTCTGGAATTGTTGACGGATCGACTCCGTATATATCAGTGAAAATCGAATTATTCGCCTGAGTCATTAGACGCGAGAATTATCCCCGTCGAGATAACGCCTAGAACGTACATAGTTCCTTGGGTAAATATTCACAATCACGACTTTTCCCAAAAAATATCGAAAATTACTTTTTGAGAATCATTATTAATAAAAAAAAACTTGATATTGGGGAGTAAGTAAAAAAAACGCAAATCTACTCAGAAAAAGACGTTTTTTTCGCATCTGAATTATTCATACGTGCATGCGATTACGAATTGATAATTATTTCACACTTGTTTCCATAAAATATCGAGAAATCGTAAAAGTGTAAAAAAGTATTGCACGATACGTTAGAAACGCTGGAAAAAAACTGGAGAAGAAAAAAAGTGGTACATCCACGTATTACCGCCCCCGAAGGGTTTTGTTGCTTTTGAATATTATATATTCAAGCGAGAGAAGGAAACCGAAAAATGTTCAGCATGTGCGGAGGAATAAGCGAGAACGTGAACGACGCTAGCGCCGCCAACCGCGAACTAGAGGGGGTAGGTACAGCGCGGCGAATTGGCGGAGTTCTTTGGGGTCAGTTGTTTATCGCGTCGCGAGTCCTACGAGACCGGTCCGGTAGAAGCAGCCCGTGCAAATTAACGCATGTTAATTGTTGATACTTAAAAACTAAGTAACTGTAATTGCAGTGTTTCTCCGTTTTTATAATTTTCATTTATACGAAGAAATTCGTAAGCAGTTACTGGATCGTAGTGATTTAACAATAGTTCATCAAATTGTTGAGACAATGAGAATTGCTGTCGAAGGTTGTGCTCACGGCGAGCTCGAAATAATATACGCGACACTACAAGAGATTGAAAAATGTGACAACAAGAAGATCGATCTTTTAATATGTTGTGGAGATTTTCAATCGACCCGAAATCGTACCGATTTATCGTGTATGGCTGTGCCCGATAAATACAAGGAAATGTGTTCATTTTATAAGTAAGTCCGTAACCTATACGAAACTTTTCACCATTACCGATCGTTTTTCCAAATTGTTGCTCAATTATTCAATTTCCTCGTCAAAATAAACCAAGTTATTAATCTAAACAGCAAATTATTACTTCTCGTCATTATTCTTGTGGGAAGTCTCAAAAGCTCTCAAATTTGGAGGTTATGTTTATCGTAATTGACTTCGAAGTAATGCTTAAGTGATCGATCATTTCCATATGACGAGAATTAAATAAAATTTGGTCACAACATTCTTTAGTATCAAATACGATGACGCAATTTGTTTCAAATTTTTTGTCTACATAGTTGTCGAATAATTGGAATTTACAATAAGCAATAAATATACCTATGTATATCTGAATCCTATGCTCATGCATGTAAACTCTAGTGTTCGATTACTCGAAAACTATGTAGAAGAAAAATCTTGGAAAATTTGTACTTTCATCTTTAATCCTAAAGAATATTCTCACGAAATTTCATTAAATTCTAATCATTTCGAATTTTCCGATGCTTTTCACATGCTAACATTGTTTTGTGTAGCCAACGTTCTTAATCGTGAAAATATTCGTTCACAGATATTACTCAGGTGAGAAAATTGCACCTGTTTTGACGATTTTCATTGGAGGCAATCACGAGGCGTCTAATTATCTTCAGGAACTGCCGTACGGCGGTTGGGTCGCGCCGAACATCTATTACATGGGATATGCGAGCGCCGTTACCGTCGCAGGTATAAGGATAGCTGGCATCTCTGGAATTTACAAAAGTCAAGATTGGATGCAAGGACATCACGAAAAAGCTCCGTACGACAATTCGACCATGCGAAGCGTTTACCACATCAGGAATTTGGAAGTTTTCCGCTTGAAACAGGTAAATATTATGGAAAATAATAATCGTCTTCATTTTCTTTGGTGTTCAGGAAAATGGGAAACTTTTCAACACAGAAATGCCGAAAGGCGAGCACAACTGCTGGTTCTTACAAAGTTTTACGATTTTTTTTTAGCTCAGCGGCAAAATCGATATTTTTCTGTCTCATGACTGGCCCAGGGGCGTCACGCAATACGGGGACGAGCAAGCGTTGTTGAGGATTAAACCATTTTTCAAGTGAGCATGAAATTTTCATATTAGATCAAAGAAAATAATACAAAACCAAGAAAAATTTGAAATTCTCTTTGAAGGTCATGAAATTACCAATTTTTTGCATTTTGGGAATCACTCAACTTTTTCTCCTTCATTATTCACTATTTTTCGCTCGAAATTCTTTCTCCCTTTTGTTTTTAAGAAAACTGGTAATTAACCCTTCGTCCTAACACAAAAATTTAGAAAAATTCGTGTTTTCGCAATTGACGTTGAAGAACGTTTCACCGAATTTTATGAATTTCTTAATATTTAGATTTTTGTATCGAAACTCTTTGATTTTCGTTTTCGTCAAAAAATGAATTTTGGGCCATAGAATACGAATAATTTGCTACAAAAAACAAAAATGAATATTTACGAGAATACAATGGTTTGAAAAAATTCGTGTTTTCGCACCTGATGTTAAAGAACGTTTCACCGAATTTTATCAATTTCGTAATATTTAGATTTTTGTATCGAAACTCCTTGATTTTCGTTTTCATCAAAAAATGAATTTTGGGCCATAAAATACGAATAATTTGCTACAAAAAAACAAAAATGAATATTTACGAGAACACAATAGTTTGAAAAACGCCTCGGGTCAGATTGACCCACTTACAAGATGTTAATACTAACGAAATGTTCCCGTCGTTGCAGGAACGATATCGAGGCAGATGCACTGGGCAGCCCACCTTGCATGGATTTATTAACGCATCACAGTCCGTCGTACTGGTTCGCGGCTCATCTGCATTGCAAGTTTGCGGCGGTGATACCGAACGAAGAGGATTCCTCGCGAGTGACAAAATTTTTAGCTCTGGACAAGTGTTTGCCGAAGCGAAAATTTTTACAGGTGTTGGAAGTGGCCCACGACGAAAATTTGCCAATAAAATTATCTTACGATCCCGAATGGTTGACGATTTTGTATCTGACGAATCATTTGTTGAGTGTATCACGCGGGACGCACTATATGCCGGGTCAAGGTGGAACCGGGCGATGGAAATACACGCCGACAGAATCGGAGCTGGCGAGTGTATCGAGCAAATTCGACAAAAATTTCGTAGTTCCCGAAAATTTTGAAAAAACAGCGGAAGCGTACAATCCGGAAGCGACGCAAGGTCCGATCGAGTCGCCGCGTTTGTGCATCAATCCACAGACTACGTGGCTGTGTGATAAACTTGGTATCGATGATCCATCGGCTTTGTTGCAAATAATGAGAAACACGAAAGAAAATTCATTCGGAAATTCAACGACCGTCCAAAGTTTCGATTCGCCGAAAACTTGTTTGAATCTCGAGGACTCTGTTATGAATTCGACGCTCGACGAAGATTCTGTGGAAGATTTGAGCGACGGAACGTCCCCCGTGCCTGCTTCAAGCCCCGAGAATCAAGTCGAAATAATCGGCGACTTTCCTGCCGCGAAAAACCTCGACTCGCTCTTCATGGAGCAGGACAAAGAAGCCGATGAAAGCTTTCCCGAACTTACTGCTCTTGATGCCGTGATCGACGAGCCCGAAGAGAAAACCACGACCGAACCGAATTGCAAAAAATTCAAACGACGAAATCATTCTCTGTATTCTCATACAGCGTGAAAAGGAAAAGCGGGTTGATTGATCCCTAAGAATCGACGGATAATCAATTGACACTGTACATAGTTTTTTTTTTTAATAAAGTTTTTTATTTCCACCCCTCTCGTTAAATCTGAAACAACACAGAGATTCCACACCTTTAGCACAACTCGGACGAATAACCAACGAGCAATTTTCCGCAGTCTCGATTTGGGTTTGAATTGTTTTTTTTTTTTTTCAAATTTTGGCTTTAAAACGAAAAATTCGAATTTCAGTCTTTTCCTTTGGTAAAAAAATCAAAAACTAAATATTAGGAAATTGTTTAGAGACGTTCCTATTATCACCAAGAAAATATCCAAATAATTTCGTTTCTTTCGAATTCCGAGACGCTTTCTCGCGAGGAAAATTGCTGATTGAGTCAAAAAATTTCAAAGTTTGATTTTTTATTGAGGTTTTCTCCCCAATGGCTTTATGGCCCGCTGGAACATCCATGTCAATGGGCATGACACTGGATGAGACCAAACGGGTGGATGGGATGCCAACCCCTACCGAGAGCCCAAAGCTTACGATTTCCGGTAAATAATGTGAAAAAATCAGTCAAATGAATGAAATTTTTTCATCGATACATAAAGAACGTTGCACCAATTAACTCAAAAAGCAAAACTCGAATTTTGGAAACGAAGCAACGTCTGGATTCTCGTCAAAATTCAAAAAAGTTGATTAAAATTTGAAAAAACAAAAAGTGGAATGATTGTTTCGATTGGAAATTAACGGAAAAAGTTAGCGACGGGCCCTTTACCTACCAAAGTCTTTATTCCTCTGGAACTTCGATCTCGCCGGCATTGATATCGTCGATGACGTCATGTGGCGGTCTTCCTTCGACGGTGCAACCGACCGATTGGCAGGTGCCAAGAATTTCCTTGACGGTGCCGCTCAGCTGACGGGACATGGATCTCGGTTTCATTTCACGAGCGATGAGAAGAATATCGTCGAACGATAAATTTCCGCTGTGTTTTATGTTCTTCTGCTTCTTTCTGTCCCTTGGCGGTTCTTTCAGGGCTTTGATGACCAGCGAGGCCGCCGACGGTACGACCGAGATGGCCGCTTGTCTGTTTTGGATGGTCAGCTGGACCGTGATTTTCAAACCCTTCCAGTCGTTGGTTGCCTTGGCAATATCGTCACCAACTTTTTTCGGCGACTGTAATTGAATTTTCGAGTTGAAATTTGTCATTCCAACGGATCGGCAAACTCGCGCACGTGAGAATTTCGTCGATTACACTTTTTCAACAAACGAAACTCGTCGCGGAATAAATTTTCACATTTTCTTCAATAAAAACGCGTATTTGCAGTGAAACTTTGTTACTTTTTTTTTTTAAAACATTTTTTTCGCGAATTTTATCCAAAGTGTCGTTAAGAATTTTTTCACTGATTGACGATTTTGATGAACGAAAACTTTTTGCAAAACTAGGAATTTTCTCTCTTTTACGTGAATCGATCTTCGAGAAATATTACAAAAAGTGATTTTTCACATTTGAATTCAATGGAAAATAATGTGGCAAGAACTCGATTCGGAATGCCGATAAAACAGTCGAGACACCGACGTGATTCGTGGAAGAAAGTTACGATTGCGAATGCGCTCGATTAGCGTGAAAAATAATGAGAAATATTTGAAATATTGCTTACCAAACCAAGGGGACCGATTTTTGGAGCGAGAGAAGAAGTTGCACCGACTTCACCACCGACGCACCTCAAGTAGACTGTAAAATATCGAATTCGTTAGGTTATGCTGACACATGTCACTTGATATTCGCCTCGATCGCACAATATTCACGTATTGAAAAAAATACCTTTCTTGATCTCATTGGGATCGAATTTGGGAGGCATGATGAAGTTTTTTCAAGTATAAAATACTTAGATTAACCGGATTGAATACGATTCGGAAATCGTCAGCACGGGAAGAGACCGCACTCGCGAAACCTGGTTTCGGAAAGAAAGCAAGAAATAGAAACCCGAAGTATCGAGGTTTTTATAGAGAGGAAAGAATACGTTTGAAACTTTGACTGCAGCGCCACTGTCGCAATCTCGAGACACTAAGCATGGAGCATCGAATTCATTACGTTTTTGTCGGTATTGCAGAAGCGACTTTCACAGCTGATTGTTGAATTAGCTGTCTAATGATTATTTGCAAAATGGACGCTATTAAAAAGATTATAGCGAATTGAGCGTCAGATATTTCGATATCAAAACATTGTCATTCGAGTCTTTGCGGCGATACGAAGCGGAGCACAGGAGTTCGCATCGTTCGCGTTTGATGGAAAAGCCCCTTCGAGCCCATTTTCTTTCGATTTTCTCGGTTCAGCCGAAACTTTTCTGACACGATGGTCGGTACGACCTCGTAAAATAGCTCCATCGCGTAATTTCGTAACTCGGCGGTGATTGATTCATGGCCCCAAGGGTTTTAGAATCTCCCGTGATAATTAAATATTGGACAATTCTGAATCTCGAGCGGCGAGAAAAATGAGTGCGCAGCCGCAGGATTAAATGGAAAGGAAACGGCACGCGTGCGAAACCTTTTGACGAAAGTTGACGAAAAAAAAAAGCTTATCAGCAAAAATACATTGGTATAACTTTTGTTTATGTGTCGTAAGGTCAATTAATCAAATAAATGGAATAGTTATACAAGTTTTGTATCACAATGTCTCGCATATATCACAGTTGGTATCAAACTTGATCTGTGTGTACGGGTACTCTCGCGATACAATTAATCATTTTCGATCTACGATTTATTACAATTTTGAGTTAAAAACCGTGCCAATAGCATTTGACCTCGCCGAGTTTGAATTTGTTTGAAAAAAAAAGGAAAATCGGGTAAATTCGTGAATTTTCATTATATGTGACGAATGAACAAAAAAAAAAAAAGAAAAGTAATGGGAAAAAGAAAAATAATGGTTTTTAGTATTAAAAAAAACTGAGCGACAATGAATAGCCGAGATGAATGAAAAAATTTGAGGGGCTCAAGAAACTCAGAAAAGGGTTAAATGGCAAAATACGTTCAGACCATAAACTAACAGTTGAGCTTATCCCCTAGTTTCTATACAAATTGTACAACTCCTCCATCTTAAATTTAATATCCTAAATATATCTCGAATTAGCGACATTAAATGCGCGCACTTGGCGTGTTATTTACAACAATTGATTGGACAATTTAGTCAGGCTCGATGAATTTGTCTTGCTTTTTTTTCTGGTATTCGTCATTTGGTACATTTGGCGTATGGGCATGCGTTAGTTGATGGTCTGATAGGCTCGAGTTTGTGCAACTATAAATAATATTCTTATGATTAACTTGTGGTGTGTATTCTTCACTCTCTGTCTTGATCGTCGACCGAGTTGTAGGGATCGGTGGGGACAAAAAGCAAGGGGGATGGATGGTGAGTGGTTGAGTGTGGAGGCCGAGAAAAAGGGGTGGAGGGGGGGGAGGGAAGGGTTTAGTTAGAGCGTCCTGTAGCCCGGAATATCGATCGACGATTCGGAAGGTAAATAATATCCTCGACGTTATTTTTCGCAATGATGCAGCGTAAATGCGATTGACATTGTGAATGTCTCTCTATGTTTGTCTCGAAGTTGAAAATGTGGCGTTGAGTTTGATGTACGAAGCCAGGCCGTTCGCCCGAGCGTCTGCTTTCAACACTTAAAACTTAATTTGCCTTGAAAGGAGAATGCGCGGAGTGATTTAAGTCGGAAGTCCGCCGATTTCGTGGCTGGTCGTGTTTCCATTTACGAGATCATTGCTGCCAAGGCTGTTTTCCTGGGGCTGCATACCAGAGTCGTTTTCGCTGCTGGTTGTGCTCGAACTATCGCTCTCGCTGTCGACACTGGATCTTCGTTTGTTCCTCCGATGTTCTTGTTCCCTCCGGTTTTTATAACATTTCCCGTTGTTGGCTGAGGATCGTTCGCTGCCCGCGGAACAGCTGCACGAACTTTGGGCGCTGCTGCTGTCGCTGTCGCTTTCGCTATCGACGCTCGAGACGGGACTGCGACAATTCTTTGCCCTGAGCGCTTCGTTGTCTCGTCTCAGCTGCTCGTTCTGTTGCATCAAATCGTCCAAACGTTGCTGACACGTTTTCAGCTTTTTCGCGAGATCGCTGTCGCAGCTCGTACCGCTGGAAGTTCCATTTTTACTCTCACTACTTTCTTTCTCTTCTGCGGACTGTAGATTTTTGCTTTTTAATCGTTTAGTCAACATGTCGAATTTGGCCTCGAGTTGTACGTACTCTTGGATGAGCTCCGATTTCGTCAACGTGCTCAAACGCTCGGCGTGCAAATCCTCGTAAGCGCTTGAGAATTCTTTCGTTAAAAATTCTTCCTCGTTTTCGGGGGACGAGTAAAAGTAATCTTCGTCGGAATCTATGCTAAAGCTCGAGTCTCGCGTTCTCGGGGGTGCTATTGGTTTTTGAAACGAGGCTGGCATCGTCTCGGACGTTAATGCGTCTGCCAATTTTTGATCCAAGTCCGGCAAGTCGCTGTGATCTTCCATCAAAAATTGCGTCGTGTTGTAAGGCGCTGGAGGATGCGCTCCGCTCTTTGTCATTCTTCCTATCGCTCTGCACCGTAATCTCTGCTCGTACGACATCGCTTGCTTAGGGAACGGCTTCAACTTCCTATGCTTCGGCTTGCCTCGCCTCGTCTTCCGCTTCTTTGCCGCGTGATCCAAACTCTCTTCCATTTGAGATTTCTTGTCTTCGTTTCCACCCAGGCTCCTTCCGAACTTTCCTGAACACCCATGGGTCGATCTTTGGCACTGCGAATTGTAATTTTTCAATGATTATTTTGAAAATTTCAATTTTTCTTTAAGACGAGCAAAAGNGTCATTCTTCCTATCGCTCTGCACCGTAATCTCTGCTCGTACGACATCGCTTGCTTAGGGAACGGCTTCAACTTCCTATGCTTCGGCTTGCCTCGCCTCGTCTTCCGCTTCTTTGCCGCGTGATCCAAACTCTCTTCCATTTGAGATTTCTTGTCTTCGTTTCCACCCAGGCTCCTTCCAAACTTTCCTGAACACCCATGGGTCGATCTTTGGCACTGGGAATTGTAATTTTTCAATGATTATTTTGAAAATTTCAATTTTCCGTTAAGACGAGCCAAAGTTAGTAAAACAGTGAGCTAGCAAAAATAATCCATGCGATTAAACACAAAAAATCAGAGAACACAGACAACACTCTAGTGACGGAAAGAAAACGTTTTTTTTTTCTTTTTCAATTAAATTTTGGCCCTCATAATGGAAAGATGACAGATTCTCCATTTTGTAAATTTGTCTCAGGACTCGAAAAAAGCATGCGTGCTTAATATAAAGTGGAGTAAAGTCAAGGGTCGGGTCATATTGACCCAGTGTGTCTAGTAACGTTCAATAAGTCAATAAAAACTGTTGAATTTTTTGATAAAACGTTTGGCTACGTTTTCCAACGTATTGACAAAAAATACGAATGTTTGTAAAAATTTTTTTTTTTAACTCGAAATATCGGAATAAAATTTCAAGGCGGAAACGATAAGTAAAAAAATTTGAATTTCGGAACTTGAAAATCTGAAAATTGCACGAGAATAAACTGGACGTGCGCGTGAGGATGACAAGGAAATAAAATGTGATGCAGAAAAAATGATGGACAGAATTTTCGTCTCAACGATTATTTAATTTTTTCGTTTTTTTTTTAAATCGATCAATTTTTTGGTCATTTTTTCGAGTACTTACGTCTTTTCGCGTAGCAGTATTGCCAGGTCTACGACTGCAGTGTAAAGATTGACCGGCAGGCTGCGCGACCATCGCGGAATTAAGCACCATTGGGGAAACCGCCGGAGGCGTCGGGTACGCTGCTGCCTTTACGCCCTTCACTTCGCGTAGCTCGTTAACGCCGCTTGGGGTAATTTCGGTGGTTGTATCGACACCACGATCCTCCATATTCGTAATATTCAATAAAATCTTACGCTCGGTAATGGCAAGAATACTCATTACCGTGAATAATAATAACTCGTACACTTGGTTGTCTCTAACTGTGAGCTCGAGATCCGTATGCCACCACCGTAAACAGCGACTGAGTCGCCATGTTTGATTTGTTCGTGATTCCGTGCGATAGCGGAGCGCAGTATGCTCCTCGTGTTAGTAGAGGGGGTTAAGGGCGGGAGAAGGAGGAGGAGAATAGGCAATGGTGGGGTGGAAAGCCTTTTTAACATTCCGTCCCTTTCTTCCTATATAATACATCGCTGACACCCTCTTCGTTCTCAAGCTTGCCCTGTACCGCACACACATTCAGCATTCACACACACACACACGTATACGACATTAGCAAAACGTGCGACAGTTGAGAAGCCCATGGATACAGCTTTGCACGCGAGCACACGAATTTTTTTCGTAAAGAACGATTAAGATTAGGAGTTGCAATGAGAAACATAATTCGTCGATTTCCATATCAAATACAAACAAAATCTTCCGTCAGACGGAAATTCGGAGAATCTATTTTTAACCCTTCGTCGTGAATTCCTAATCCCATTTGACCGACAAACGCGGATTCAGAGTAGTAAAACTGCTTTCATCGTTTCAGAGATTTTGCTGCTCGGAAAAACTCATTGAAAAAGAAAAATCTGTCAAAAAAAACCTTCCGATGAAAGAGAATTCTAAAATTGTTGCATCGCCACGTTTTGGGTACGATCCACCGTGTGTTCTCGAGTAATCGCAAAGGGAAAGGAAAATAAATGAATTGTGGGGGCACATCGGACGTACGGACGGGTCGGACCTCTCGCTCCCGCACACTGTCCCCCTCCCTCCCTCCCTCTCTCCCAGTCGTCCCAAACTCATCCCCTCCACTTCCTCGCGATCCAATCTTCGCAAGGGCCAAATATCTGTCGTGTATTTTTTTTTATTTTGCACCGATAATCAGCGACTTTTCTAATCGCAACATTTCTATCGGACGCTCAGAAAATCTCGCGTATCAACTTCTCGCAAACGTTTATTCAAAATATTCATTTACAAGGCCATTCTCATGATTATGTTTATTTGAATATACGTGTAGATATATGATCACCGATATACCTAGTTCTGAAACGTGCTTTTGCACATTTTCGTAACGTGTACGTAATACACAGACATGTTACTACACGTGTAATGTTACGACGCACACCGCTAGAGCGTCTTTCTCTCTCGCGAGTATATTTACGTATATTTCTGCACATTTGTGCGAAGTACGGACAAGAGATGCTTGGCTTGTGGGTTATTACGGGCATTGGGGACGTCGTCGATGCTGATTCTCACCCATCGTGAAGCTCGCGCTCCGTAGAAAAGGTAGAAAAAGAGGGAGAGAGAGAAAGAGAGAGAGAGAGATTCTTATATATCCCAACAAGAAGTAACCGAGTAAAATTTAACCAACTCGCTCGCTATTAATATGTTACAGCTCTATAGACATACGTTTTACGACGTGGGAGAGACGAAAGTTCGTTTTCATCCTCGCACTCGTGTGTATTCCCCCCTCCCCCTGCGGGCAATAATAATTTTTCTTTCTGTTGATCACGAAACATCGCCATAAAGCGCCTGCGTGTTGCCTCCCCGAACAACCGAAATCGCACTCGTACGCGCTCTATATCAATTTACATTTTTATCCGTAGCTTTTACTCTGTTTATCTATTCGATACTTTTTCTCCTCCTCGATCTTTTCGATGAAATCACTGTCGCCATTTCTGCGACCATTTTTTATTATTGTAAGAATTATTTTCTTGTGGCGAGCACAGAAAAATATACCCATTGTTCACACGCTCAGGCTTTAAGGAGGTTGGCTACACTCAACCATGTTGCCATGTTAAAAACATAGGAAAATTCGAAAGTATTAGAATTTAATAAAATTTCGTGAGTATTTTCTTTAGGATTAAATATGAAAATACAAATTTTTCAAGATTTTTCTTCTACACAGTTTTCGAGTAACCGAACACTAGAGTTTACGTGCATAAGCATAGGAATCAGATATATATAGATATATCTTTTGCATATTGTTAACTCCAATTATTCGAAAACTATGTAGACGAAAAATTTGAAAAAAATAGTGTCATCGTATTTGATGGTAAAGAATGTTGTCACCAAATTTGATTAAATTCTTATATTGTCGTATGTAGCCACGTCAAAATCATAGGAAAATTCGAAATTATTAGAATTTAATGAAATTTCGTGAGCATATTCTTTAGGATTAAATATGAAAATACAAATTTTTCAAGATTTTTCTTCTACACAGTTTTTGAGTAATCGAACACTAGAGTTTACGTGCATAAGCATAGGATTCAGAGGTTATATTTTCTGCATATTGTAAACTCCAATGTGTCATCGTATTTGATGCTAAAGAATGTCGTGACCAAATTTCATGAAATTCTTATTAAATTGTCGTACGTAGCTGTGTCAAACGCATAAGAAAATTCAAAATTATTAGAATTTAATAAAATTCCGTGAGTATTTTCTTTAGGATTAATTATGAAAATACAAGTTTTTCAAGATTTTTCTTCTACTAAGTTTTCGCGTAATCGAACACTAGAGTTTACATGCATAAGCATAGGATTCAGATATATATAGGTATATCTTTAGCATATTGTAAACTCCAATTGTTCGAAAACTATGTAGACGAAAAATTTGAAAAAAATAGTGTCATCGTATTTGATGCTAAAGAATGTTATCCCCAAATTTTATTAAATTTCTTATCATATTGTCGTGTGTGCCATATTAAAAGCATAGGGAAATTCGAAATAATTCGAATTTAATGAAATTTGGTGAGTATATTCTTTAGGATTAAATATGAAAATACAAATTTCTCAAGATTTTTCTTCTACACAGTTTTCGAGTAATCGATCACTAGAGTTTACATGCATAAGCATGGGATTCAGATATATATAGGTATATCTTTAGCATATTGTAAACTCAAATTATTCGAAAACTATGTAAACAAAAAATTTGAAAAAATTAGTGTCATCGTATTTGATGGTAAAAAATGTAGTGACAAAATTTTATTGAATTCTTATCATATTGTCGTACGTAGCCAATCTCCTTAACGTGTGTGTTTGCACGATAAAGTTCGTCGCCTCTCTCTGCCAGACCAGAGCCGACATATGCTTCGCGTATATATATGTACGCGGCGTAGTATTTGCACAATATACTAGTGGATGGCCTAGATTCGTGCACAGGAAAGCTCGGATCGTTCCGCATCCCTGTGTTGCTCTAACAATTCGTGTGTACCGCAGAGTCGTAACCAATTATACGAAAAGTATTAGCATTCATTTTTTTCTTTATGTATATGTCTATAAATGTAAACGATTAAAAGGCGGTGCGATAACGGGAACGAAACATTAGAAATATACGGAACAAAGTAATAATACCAACGTGGGTTTTTTTCAAAGCACACACGTTTTCCTTTGTCATGGTTGGATATAAAAACGACCGAACGACGTCGATAACAGCAGCCTCCAGCGAGTTGCTTTTCGACCATTGTTCGCAACAACAATAAAAATGGCTGGAAAATCTTGTCAGTTGGCTCGCAGCCTTTCTGATACGATGAACATTTTTTATTCGAAACCTTGACGTAAATGGACGTTGAAAAAAAAAAACAATTACGCCGAAAGATCGAAAAGTTTTCATTTTTCGCGTCCATGCCCGAAGAGCCACGATGCAAAAATCTCGAAAGACAAACACACGCGTGTCTCGACTTGTAACTTTTTCCTACACGTTATTATTTGTGTACGCAAAGACTCGGCGAGTTTCCTGCGCCCCACGGACTCCCGAACTGCCTCGGAGTCACATTTTCAGCCGCGGAATCGAATAATTTCATAACGAGGATGTTTACACTGAAAATACTGGCAAGACGCTTGTTGCGAGAGAAACAGCTGGAAATGACATTCACGTTTTCCTCCAAGACGATCGCTTTGTCGCGAGAAATCGACGCCTCGTCGAAAAGTAACGTGTGCACCCGAATTTTCGCTCAACGAACCTGCTGCGAAGAACGCGGTGAATTCTGACAAGTCGCACGAATTCGCAGGCACCGCAGACACTCGACTCTGCAGTTTTTCGGAATTCATTTTTTATCTATTTCCATTTACGAATGCGGAAAAATGATGCGCAGGTTTGCAGGCTGACAAAATTCGAAGTGGTATTTTGTCCTTGTGAGTGCGCGGACGTGACTTTGGTCACACGCTGCTCCGTAAACACTCGTTTTGTTTTGAATGTTTCTCGGAATGATTGGGGCCTCGACTCGAGCGACATATGGAGACCTGCTCCGATGGAAAATGGAAAAAAACTCTGTTGCATATCGTCCACGCAGTAACGATTGGTTTTTCCATTTTATTTTTCATCTTGAACTTGAAATATTTCGACAAACATTTTTGTAACGAAAATCGTAACAATTGTCAGCGTTTTCGAGAATTAAAAAAAAAAAATATACATTTTTCGATGTTGCTGTAGTTTCTTTTGTATGGTCGTCTCCCGAGCCGAGCGTCGTTCGTTACACAACGCGTTCGTGTGTGCGTTGTCTTTTGTGCTTGTATTCATTGCACCCGAAGTTCCCCATATTTATCAGACACGCGCACACACACGCTGACGATTCATACACATTATTCGAGCAATGACGAAAACGTCGTCACGATATTTTAAAGATACTTTTCGTGTGTCGTAGTTCGGTGCATGTAGTGAAACGTGATTATTTACATGCAACGAGCTTATCTCCTCGCGTGCCTCCTCCCCTCGGCTCTCTCTCTCTCTCTCTCTCTGTCAGTCACGCAGGCGTTCGCACTCACGGAAATGAAGGAGGAGCTGAACGTTACGATCAATTAAAGATGGAACAGTTTTTATTGAAGGAAATGAAGAATTATCAATGTACGTGAAAAATTTGCTGACATTTCGTTAAGATGGGTGGCACACACAGCAATGTTGCCATTTTTTAAACATAGGACAATTCGAAATGATTAGAATTTCATTGAATTTCGTGAGTATTTTCTTTAGGATTAAATATGAAAATACAAATTTTTCAAGATTTTTCTTCTGCACAGTTTTCGAGTAATCGAACACTAGAGTTTACGTGCATAAGCATAGGAATCAGATATATATAGATATATCTTTTGCATATTGTTAACTCCAATTACTCGAAAACTATGTAGACGAAAAATTTGAAAAAAATAGTGTCATCGTATTTGATGCTAAAAAATGTTGTCACCAAATTTGATTGAATTTCTTATCATATTGTCGTGTGTGCCATGTTAAAAGCATAGGGAAATTCGAAATAATTCGAATTTAATGAAATTTGGTGAGCATATTCTTTAGGATTAAAATATGAATATACAAATTTTTAAAGATTTTTCTTCTACATAGTTTTCGAGTAAAAAAACGAGTTTTCGAGTAAAAAAACGAGTTTTCGAGTAAAAAAACGAACACTAGAGTTTACATGCATAAGCATAGGAATCAGATATATATATATATATACCTATATATCTTTTACATATTGTAAACTCCAATTATTCGAAAACTATGTAGACGAAAAATTTGAAGAAATTTGTACCATCGTATTTGATGCTAAAAAATGTTGTGACTAAATTTTATTAAATTCTTATCATATGGTCGTCTGTGGCCATGTCAAAAGCATAGGAAATTCGAAAATTATTAGAATTTAATGAAATTTGGTGAGTATATTCTTCAGTATTATGAAAATGCAAATTTTTTAAGATTTTTTTTCTACACAGTTTTCGAGTAATCGAAGACTAGAGTTTACATGCATAAGCATAGAATTCAGAGGTATATTTTCTGCATATTGTAAACTCCAATTGTTCGAAAACTATGTAGACGAAAAATTCAAAAAAAATTGTGTCATCGAATTCGATGCTAAAGAATATTATCCCCAAATTTGATTAAATTCTAATAATCTGGTCGCATGTAGCCAACCTTCTCAAATTCGAAGCGCCTTCATTTTCTACATTTGATCAATTTTGTAGAACGCGTGCACGCGATCCATTGGCGTATAATTTTGAGAGCGCGTCGTAAGGTATAAGGTTAGAACGATTCGTTTACTTTTCGAGGGACAACAAAACAAAGAAGATGGCGTGTACATGGCAAGTCCTGTTTTTGCTATGTAAACCTTTTCTTTACGAACGAGGAACGACCCCGCCACACAGAGACCGCTATCCCCACTTCCTCGTGTTATAAATCTAGGCCCCTCCACACAGTAAAATGTTTCAACATTGCGCCGCGGCTGTACGAAGACGAAAGACCAAGACACAGCGTGCGAGCGAACGTGATGATCCTCGCGACACGCCGCGCACGAGCTACAGCAGATCCTAACGTTTTTGTCTTGGTTGCCTACTCGCCACGACGAATCCCCGACCATTCAATAAACAGTACGTCTTCCACGAGCGAGGGATAAACGTTTTGCTTAGGATCGTGTGCGTTCGGCCGTTAAACGAGAAGGTGCTTTCTTCTTGCTCGCGGCCATGCAGCTGGAGTACGAAAACTCCAACGAACCTGGGACCTGAGCTGCTCTCTGTATTCCAGCAAAAATCCTCCACTGTCCAATCCTCCGTTTCAAAGACTTTATGGAATCGAAAATATTGTGAAAAAAAAAAAACTGGAAAAAATCTCACATCACTCTGGCCACTTGGCCTCTTCCCTTCTCCACACCGCCGCCGCCGCGTAAAGGCTGCGCTAGTTCCCTCACTTTTTCCCCAGCCCCTCCATCGCGCCACCACTTCCTCAAAGTAGTCCTAAAGCGACTAGAAAGAGAAAGAGAAGATCGGCTACTTGTGAAATCGCAACGTTCTTCCTTCGAGCCTTTCTTAAATTATTCACTTTCCGAATCAAGTTTCGTTTCGAATCTCTATTTACAATTCATCGAAACGTTTCTTTTTTATTTCATATTTTCATGTATTTTTAACCCTAGAGCACAAAATCCACGAAGATGACGATTTTTATCAAGGAATTAGTATCACGAAACGACTTTATTTAGGGTCCTTTCAAAATTTTTTTTAAACGCTCTTGGCACCAAAACTGACAGTTTTCTCCTTTGAAGAAAAATTTTCTGACGTTTACAATTTCAGATATTTGATTTGCAATATTTTTTTATTTTTCGCATCTAAACGCATGTAAATTGAGGTCACGTTTCGTTAAAAAGTTGCAAGAAAAAAAAAAACAAAAGAAACGCGACTTCGATTTACGGGCGTGTGTGATAAAAAAAAAATAAATAAAAAAATTGGAAATTAAATATCGCAGATTTTAGAGACGTGAGAAAATGTTTCGTCTTATAGAAAAGTTGTTGGTTTTAATGTCGAGAATGTTGACACAAAATTTTGAGAAAATCCAAAATCAACCGATTTTGCGACAGTAATACCTTAAAAAAATGATAATCGATATGCAGATCGCAAAACGGTGACGAGCGTGGAATAATTGTACCGGAAAATCAACGAATACATAAACGAATGTTTTCCAAAAGTTTGTGGGCATCCGCCGCGCGTAAGCGTTACGTACACAGAAAACAAAATTTTGTTGGAAACGATCGATACGTTGGACAAAACGTTTTTTTTTCAAGTATTTTCAAAAATTGTTGTTCAAAAATGTTTGTCGTTCCAATCACAAATTTCGCTGACAATTCCGCGGAGAAACCCCAAAATATACTGCAAAAATGACGAAAATTATCCAAACTCCAATTATTCGACAACTACGTAGACCAAAAATTTGAAAAAAATAGTGTCATCGTAATTTGATGCTAAAGAATATAATGACGAAATTTTATAAAATTCTTATAACGTTGACGTATGTAGCGAACCTCCTTAAAGGTTAGAGCGAAAACTTGAGCAAATATCCTTAAATTAGCGTGAATTTGGTAGCCATATTGAGGCATGATTGTAATTGGGCTTCGCGCGGACATATCGCGCGCTCTCAACTTCAAGGTAAGAGGAGCGTGCTGTGTTTCGTTGGTTTCTGTGGATACGCTACAGCTCTGCATGCACGTCTCGTAAAGGCGCGTACAGTGAAGTTGGGAAGGAGCCTTTCCACGCAGCTTGATCGAATTAGTTAGATAGAGCGAGCCAGAAGCACATATTGCGTGCGAGTGAGATAACATTCGTAACCTCCTCGAAAGATAAAAAACGTGAAAAACGGTATAGAAGAAAAAGCATGCTCGGGAGGTTGAGTAGATTTTCAATAAACCGGTAATCGCTATATTTCGCAGCAGCAGCAGACGAAAGTAACGTGGAAATTTAACACGTAGGCAAACGTTACGCTGCGCTGCCTTTAGTGACTCAAGAAACACCCGCAATTGGTTTTACTCAGCGGTTTGGATAATAATGTGACACCAAACACGCCTCCCCCCTTTCGCCTCGTCGCCGCTTATTTATTCGCTCGAATCTATACTTTCGTCTTGATCTACCGCACGTGTGTGACATAACTTTGAACACAGTCGCGAGCAGCACACTCGAGATACTCGCGAGCGTGTTCTATATCGGGGAGTTTTGCGGTTATATTTGAAGCAAACAAGGCGCTCGATCTTTAACGATCCTCTTCGAAATGTCGTCATTCAATAATGGCGTAATTGCATCGAATTATAGGATTTTAGTCACAAGTTTTCAACCAATCTTCAATTTCGTGCTGTACTCCAACATTTTACGTTGCAAGGACGTATCGCATTACTATTCTCGATTCCCCTAACTGTAGTAATGTACGGAACGACTAGAGCCGCGAGGGGGGAGGGCGACTCGAGCTCGAAAGAGTAAGGATTGGTAAACGAGTGCTGCCATCTAAAAAAAAGAGCGTTCTATGGGAGAATGAGAAGGTGGGATGAGGAGGAGGAGGAGGAGGAGGGAAATGTTGAGGAGTAAGTTGCTTTCCTCCCCCTTCCCCTCCTGCCCTTGCACCATCGAGCGACTAATCTTCCGTTCATACGTTCGTGCAGGCTCATCGAAAGCCTTAAAAATACGTTAATGAAAAGATGTTTGATCGCTTAACGACGTACGCTTCGCTCGAGCTTGCTAATTATAATGAGGGGAAACGAATTTTTCATGCGGAGATATTCCATTCGACGGTCAAAAGTTGATAAAGCGGATCGTACGGAAATGACAATTTTCCGCCTTCAATTTTTATTGCTAGATCGCGATTTCTTCGTCGAGTTGAACGAAATATTATTTTGACCTTTTCACTGATTTGTGTAGAAAATAAAAATTTTCCCATTCGATTTTTTTCTCTTTCGTCGGCGCCATTTTTTTTCAATAACAGATCGAAGCGTTCGTTTTTCGTGGTGTGCTTCAAGGTCGCGTGACAGAATCGCAATCAATGCATAATTTAAACTGCGTGAATTTGACATTCAAATGAGTGTTGACGAATGAAGAATTTTATTGTTTATTCAAATAATTCGAGAAAACAAGGTACAGATATTGGTGCCAAGGACGAAAGGGTCCAGTCGCGGGCACTATCAAGTCTGCTACACATCGCAACGTTTCGAGAGGATACCTTGAGTGAAAAACAACGTTTCGGTGACCGTCCCTTTGTCCGCTTGCTTGGTCTCGAGCGACGGAGCTCGATGAGCCCCCTCCCCCCCTCCTTACGCTCCGCCAATTCTCTTTTTACAGCTTCTCCTACTCTCTCGCTCTTCCATTCCCACTCAAGCTGACGATCGCACGAGCCTATGCAACGCTTGACGAATCTCGCTGTTCGATTTTCCTTTTAAGTAACTTTTTGTCACAAAACTAAAAATGTTGGAATAAATTCATTGGAAAAACCGATCACGCTCGATTTTAAAACAATCGCGGAGGCGGCAACGACTCACACGCTCGGAACGTTGCTCGCACGTACATCGATTTTTTAAACGAAACTGCAGTTAGAGAAATTGTGTCAAGTTGGCAGGAAATTTCTTTCTCTCTCTTTTTAGTTTCGATGGATCGATCGCGCGGATGGAAATAGAATTGCAGATTCGGTTATCGACCGAGTTTCGCACGCATTCGCTCAAGGTGCCCAAGGTTACACGGGTATTACGAGACACGAATACGAACGCGACGTTTCTACAGAAAGTTTAATCGAAACACCAAGTCCGATTGTTTCACGATGTTGAAGTTTGCATCGTTGCAATGGAACGAAAAAAAAATCCATTTTTATTCATCATTTTTATAATTAATGCACTTTTTACAATTTTTTTTTTCAACTCGATTCAGTTTTCGGATGAAAAAGAATTTCGTCCCCTCCTTTCGGACAAATACTGTTTGGAATTTCGCGTTATGCTTTACAAGATCATTAACTATCGTTGCATTCCAACGATGCCAACTTCATCATCGTATCATTTTAACAATCGAGTTGCTAAAATTTCATCCTTTCGAAGTTTTAACCGAAAAATCTTGGATATTGTTTCCGAGATTTATACAAAATGCGCCGGAAACCACCAGATTTTCCGCGCGCTTCGTTATAAATAATTCCCGAAGGTTAAAGATGGAAAAGTTAATGTTTCCGACGAGCGAAACTTCCGGAAAAGGAAGCTCGACCCTCGGAGACTCGAATACATCGACGTTTTTCATTTCTCAAAATGTATTCGGGCGAAATAAACGATTTTAGTGAGTTCGCTGTGGTTTGGAGGGAAAAACGACACTTAGAATTATTCGAAAGGGAAAAAATGAAATAATAATTGGTTTTTGATGTTTTTTTTTTACTGATTTTTTGCCATATACAGATGATACACCCCAAAGGTCATTCTCAGATTAATCTCGCGTACAATGGGAAATAATAGTGTCGACGACTTTTGTGCACATGTAGATCTGTTTATAACACAAATCAGCGCAGCCTATAACAAGTCCATTAGTCCAACTGAAAAACAGAAAGAAAAAAAATGTCCTTTCAGAAACTGAACCCGTTGTAAGCTCAAAATCGCCTCGTACGTTGCGTTGAAAAATTCAGGAACTTTGACGTTGTTGAATTATTTTCATGGCGCTTATGGAGAAACGAGTGACGAGGGATAATCTTACCTTCTTGAAGCCAATGTCAGCTGCGTATTCCCTGAAACACTGTCTGCAGATGTTCAGACCGTATTTGCGGATGAGACCGTGTTTGTTCGCACACGCTCGGCTGCAAAAATTGATACGCAAATTTATTTATTTTCCACCTAATTTTTTCATGTTTTTACGTTTGTTTGGCGCATTGAACGTTCGTAAACAATTGAGATTTCCGGAGTTGCGAGAAAGAAACGTGGAACCGGGCATGGGGAAGATTTATGGTCGGAAATTCGTATTTGGAGGTTAGGTTCGCGTTTACAAAGTTGTTGAGCTCTTAACTTATCAAACGTCGGGAAAAATATTGTCGACACGTACGAATTTCGTGTTTGGACTCTAGGCCGTGCGAAATTCTTGGAAAAGATCGATTTTACGAGAGAAAATGCCGAGAGAACTTGATAGACGCACGCGGTCGTGACACCCGCCGAAGGTTGCGTCTTTTTGTCAGAGTTTTCGGTGGGAAAATAATATTTCTAGGAATACGAATGTTTGTTATAATTTCGCGAATTAATTACTTACCAGGATCGCGATCCTTGGCCATATTTGCGGGGATGAGAGTACCAAATATTTTGAAAACCCATCTTATTTCGTGAGTAGCCTTTTGACGAAGAGAGTCAGCGGACGTAGAGGGCGATCAAACAGGCGAGAGGAAACTCGTGCGCGAGTAATTTTCTTCGCGCAGCACGCTGGCTACGACGAACGCTGCGAGCGGGAGATTCGAATCGAGAATGCAGCACAAATTGTACTTTTTTTGCTCACTCTGATTTTGTGATTCGGGAATTCTGTTCTGCCATTTTTTCATACGACACAATGACGGTCAATTATTTACCGAGAGGAATTCAAAAATAAATAATTCCCGAAAATGTATTTTTTAAATAACAGTAAATCCTTTTTTTTTCTACAGCTTGAAGTTTCGATTTGAAAATTTCAAAATCGAGCGAATTATTAGCGACAAAAAAATGAGAAAATTTCGCAACGTTTTTCGATTCCCTTCGATCGTTTTGTATATCCTGTTGTTCATGTTCATTGAATTGTTCGAACTAATTCTGAAGCAACAAAATCACAAGCACACCTAAAAAACCGATTATTGCCAGAAACATTTTCGAGCTGCAGAATTTTTTTTCTCTTGCTTAAATTTTAAAAGTCGCAATGTCAAAAAGGTCAGAAACCGGTTGCAGCACACGTGGATGTGCGGTCTAGTGGGATGGGCGCGATGGTTGAGAATATGCAACGGTACTTTCCGTACCTGTGAACGAGAGGCTACCGGAGTCAGCAGAATCGTTTAAAGTCACAGTTCTTTTCTTGGCTTCTCGCATTGTTAAGATCGAGACTAAAAAGTGAATTAAAACAGAGTGCGGAAGAATGACTGAGAACAAGGAGGAGAAGGTAGAAAAACGTGTAATTCTATAAAAAAAAAAAAAAACCAAAATAAAATTTCTCTTTTTATTCATGAAAGACAAATAATTTGTTTTCGTACAGGCTGAGGGCGTGGGAAGATGCATACTGGACACGAAATTAAAAGAAATATGGAAAATTTGTTTGTTCGTTGTGATTGGGCCGTTGGTTTTGTACGGTTTGTTTCTCCTGATTTCGGCCCATAAGAACGAAGTGAAAACAATAACAAAGTTACTATGTCAACAAGTCGAGGAAGAACAAGGAGAAAAAGAGAAAAAACCGATTTTTTGGGTATACGCGAATAGTCCGGACGAGGGTTATTTGAGGCACGTATTTAACGTCCTCGAACGTTTGGGTTTCGAGAGAGGAACGAACGAATCTGACTGGGATTTGTTGTGGGCTCACGATTATCCGTTTCGTAAATTATCAGGGGAACTGAAGAGTTTGCAAGGCTATCAAATGGTCAATCACTTTCCCGGATGTGGTTATATCACGAACAAAGTGGATCTGTCAACAACGGAAGGAAAATACATGCCACTGTCTTTCAAGCTGCCAGAAGACAAGAGCGCTCTCTTGAGTCACGTGGCCGAAGATCCCAACAAATGTTGGGTTCAAAAATCGAACGCTCATCGTGGAATTCGCATAAAACGAATCGACCAATTGAATCTTGATGCCGAAGGTTCCTTCGTCCAAGAATTCATCGAGAAACCGTATCTCGTTGACGGTTACAAATTTGACGTTGGCATTTACACGGTGATAACGTCGATCGATCCTCTCAGGGTTTATGCGTACAAAGGCGACGTTCTCTTCCGATTTTGTCCAACGAAGTATTATCCGTTCGATCCGGAAGACGTCGACAAATACGTCGTCGGCGACGATTACTTACCGATATGGAAAGTGCCATCGTTGAAAAATTATTACACTAAATTGGGATTCTCGATGAAAGACAGCTTCGACGCTTACGTAAGATCCCAAGGTCAAGATCCCGAGAAAATGTGGAACAATGCTTTCGAGGCTATCAAACAAGTCACTTTAAAAAAAGAAAGTCAGATTAAAGAAATCGTTAAGCGAATCGGCAAGGGTAGAAACTTCTTCGAGCTCGTTCGATTCGATTTCACTATCGATGAGGATCTCAATGTTTTTCTTATGGAAGCCAACATGTCACCTAATTTATCGTCTGCTCATTATCCCCCAAACAGACTCTTGTACGAACAGGTTTTGTTCAATCTGTTTGCACTCGTTGGCATTGCCCAGAGATCGAACGAAAAATTCCGACGTGACAGGTACGTTGTTACCATTTCTTTTCTCTGTTACCGAAAATCACGTTTCGATTTTCTCCCTCACGTTTGTCAAATCGTTGTATTTCGGTAAATATCCATTTTTTTTTGTAAAAACGTTTTTCCAATAAAATAATCCAAATTTTATGGCTGTAAATTTATTTTTTTGACGAAAAAAAAAAATTGAATGCCAAAACCATTCTTTGCCATTAAATGCCAAACAATCAGGGACAGGAAATTGTTCGGGTCAAAATGACCCAGTGTGTATTCGAAGGGTTAATATAAAATACTTGGTTGCTAAACTGTTACAAGTGCATATATTGGGTCAATCTGACCCGAGGAGTTGTTCAAATTGTCGTATTCTGATAAAAATGCAATTTTTGTTTTTTTTTTTTCGTCGAAACGTGATTGAATTGATTTTTTGACGAAAACGAAAATTAAATGCCAAACCATCGGTGACGAAACATTTTCGGGGTCAAAATGACCCCGAATACACCCGATCGATTTGAATTCGACCCTCTATAAAAATTTTGCAGAATTTCTACGTTGAGGAAAAGTATTTTCGTAAAAAATCTCATACCAAAGGCAATATTTATGCTTCATTATCGACGACCCACAACATTTAACACATCAATTTTCTTGGCTTATGAATTTAAATAAATTACAGAGATTGGAAAACTAGAGAGGTCGAAGTAGCTGACAAAAATCTCGTCGTTTCACCGGAGCTTTGCAGCTCCTGTAAAGATTGTTTCCACATCGAATGTCAACTCTGCAAACCATGCTTTACCGAAGAGACGAGGATTATACTGTCGCAAAGTTATCTCGAGCATCAAAATAAAATGGACTATAAAAGGATTTTCCCACCATCGATCATAGTAAGAAATTCCTCTGCTCATCAGTACAAAGTCGACTATATAGTTTAATAAACGTTTCTTGAGTTATAAAAAAACCCTCGGTAGACACACATGGGTCTGGGGTGTCGAACCCCTTCATTGAATGTCGAGAATTTCTCGTTTTTTTTTTTCGTATCGATTATCATTAAATAACAATAATAAAAAAGAATTTTTCTTCATCACCCAGTGCAGACTCTTTTTCTATAGTTCGAAAACTACTTTCCTGAATATTTTCAGATTTTTTCAATGAGTCCGAGTACAGTAAAAAACTAATCGTAGTTTTTCCTCGGAGGATTCACCACACTGAACGATCATATAACAAAATCCAAAAAGAAAACGAAACAATATGCACGATAATCAGAGAGACTGATAAATTTGATGAAACCCTAAGAAATCAGTTTTTTTTTTTTTTACAGANGTTTTTTTTTTTTTTTTTTACAGACAAAAGAGATGGACTTGAGAGACTATTCGGTGAGGAATCAGCTGCTGGTCAGGTGGTACCAGGGAAAATGCGAAATCGATCCAACATGGTGCAACTAAAAAAAAATAAAAAGACTCCGAATTTTTTCACCATTTTCGGAGTTTAGAAAGTTTTTTTTCTTTGGACTAGGAGGAGATGTTATTTATTGATATTCAATAATGATGGCAAGAATGTGTGTGGCCAAAAAATATAAAAAAACTAGGCAACAAGTTTTTCCTCGTCTGTGAAATTCATTCGATGCAAAATCGAAAAAAACTGTACAATATTTTTCCGCTCATTTTCATAATGAGATTGTTGACGAATTTCGTGGAAAACGTTAAAAAAAACTAAACGTTCACGTCGTAGTTTCGTCTTCTTTGCAGGGAGAAATGTCTTTCGGAGTTTGGCAATTTTTTCGCTTTTGTCCAGCCTTCTTTTTGACTTTGTCTTCAGGGGCATTCGGATTCGTGCCTTTGTAAAACTGTTTGAGCAACCTCATGGCTTCTTCGCCTTTTACATTCCCTGTGATGTTTATTTTGAAGTCATCGTAAATAGTTGGTACAGGGAAAACACTGACGCACCCACCAAATCGATCGTTGGCGCATCCGTATACGATGCTGCGAACTTTTAATTGATGCAACGCCGCGGAGCACATGATGCAAGGCTCCACCGTCACGATAACGTCGATCTTTTCAAATATTTCGCGATAATCGACGTTTTTATTTTTACTGAATTCGAGGACTTGGTCTATGCAATTTATCTCGGCGTGGCGCGTCGCGTTACGCGTTTCGTTGACGGTGTTGCTTCCGGTTGCCAGTACCTCGTGCTCGTAAATAAATAAACAACCGACTGGAACTTCACCGGCTTTTAATGAATCTGACGCTTTCTCCAGAGCCAAATCCATCCATTTCGAAATTTCCTCCGAAACTTGCTTCGTCATTTTTAGCAGTTTTTTCAATACGTACAAAATCTTCGTCTCTTGCTCGGTCGGTTTTTGCGAATTTCCTTCAAGTACTTCCGCTTGGAATACTCGCGTTCACGTCGTCTCGGAAAAATCGAACGAGATCGAGCTCTCGAAGCTTTTCCGCAGTTTTTTCGACCCAGTTTACGTTGCTCGGTGACCTCGGACTCGGATGTGGAATGTAAAGAACCTGCGGAATTGTTGAATTTCAAAGTATTTTGACCTCCAAAGATCGAGCAGCGGAATCTCGGGAATGAGCGACGTTCTTACATCGACTGAGAGTCCAGCACGCTCCAGAGCAGCTCGTGCTCTTTTCTCCGCGAATCTGCCGATGCCGACGATGATCTCGATCCCGAGAAGTCTCACAACGGCCACGAGAGCGGCGTCGCAAAGAAATTGGAGCGTCGTCTGTTCCAAACCCTGTGAAAATTTGATAAAAAGACGCCATGAGTAACGAGAATTGGGGAGAAAGTTAATCGGGAATTTTTATTGCCTTGAGATCAGCCGGAGTGATGTTTCGACCGGCAGAGTCCATCAAAGCCACGGGACAATAATTCTGGAGGAAAGAATGTCGGAAGAAATTTTCTGGAGTTTGGCACAATTGGTGGATCAGATTCCAGAATCTTTTGCCGCTAACTTCGCTCCGTCGGCAGGCAAAGCCCGTTACTTTTCTTGCAGGATGCTCTCGCAAAGGCTTAGCTATGTGACCCGTCAATTTGAGCCAATTCGTGACGACGCTTATTTCCCCGAAAGGTACACCCGTCTGGGACATTCCCCAGGGGCCGGCATTCAACCCGAGAAACAAAAGTTTCTTCTGACTTTGACAGTACTGACGCACGTACTTGGAGTGAACTTCGTAAGCGTAGCTGATCGGGTTGTACAGAAATTCTACGGGAGGCGAGAACCGTATGCCGTACTCGATATCCGCTGTCAATTGACACTCTATCGCCAAAAGACTGTCGGCTATGTTCCAACTTATGGAGGGAACCAACGGTGGGTGCGAAGCATTATTTTCCTGGTTGAATTTAACGACTTTCTGCAAGAGCTCAGTGTCTTTGTGCTGGTCATTCGGTTTTCCAACCTTCACGACACTCAAGTCCAACGGTACGTCGTCGTCTTCGAGCTTTGCTCGTTTCTCGAGTGACATTTCGTTATTTTGAGTCGATGAGTCACACGGCGCAAACAATGGTGTAAAAATGTCAATGAAATAAAAGAAAAAATCATACTTACAAAAAAAAATCAAGTACTTTGTCTTTTAGCCTAGGAATCAATCTCTCTATTTTTTTGTTTGGCATAACACTCGTGGAAATACGGTGGGTTTGCGTAAAAATTAAGGTACGAACGGACAGGACACGTGTTTCCCGATTCTTTGATGTTGTCAAACTCTCGTTGACATTTTATCAGCTTTCTCTGTTGCTCTCGCTTCATTTTTCAATTATTCTGCGACGTGAAGTTGAATCTAAATCGATATTCTAATCGGGTTTTCTGAGATCGCTCATTGGTGGGTTACGAGTCCGCGTATTTTCGAAACATTGCCCTCGCTGATTTACCCGACTAACCTACAAATTACGCGATCGAAATCCCGCACCCATAACGTTTGACGTTGTTGCAAGTCGCAGAACTGTAGTAGAGGCTGGTGCTTGTGTGTCGTCTTAATTGCATAGCTAATCCGAGTTGTAAATAAATGTTGAAAAGTTCCAGTTCGCGATTTCGAGTATCGCAATGAGTAAATAATACATGGTCAATAGGTTTTTCGCTAGCGGTGTGGTGTTCGCATAAGTAAACAGTCAAAACAGTGACAACATGATGGAGACTCAAAACGGTCCGCCGGTAAAATCCAATAATCCGGCTCCCACTGTCGAGCAAATAAACTCAGACAGAATAACTCAGGTACCAACAAATATCTCTGATTTCATCTTCTACTATCTTTGTAACAAAAATTACACGTACATTCTGTAGTTTACCATGACCTCGACGTAGTTTTGTCGTTTCTAACCTCTAAATGGGAAATTTCTGTTATTTGCTGAAACTAACGTCTCTCCAGTGCTTTTTTATTCTTCTTTCCAACTATTCGACGCCCTGAAGCGAAATTCTTTCGAAATTTCCATCTTGGAGGAAAGGGGGGAATCTATTTCGGAAAAATGAATGATCTTTTAGCAGTTTTTTCCTCGTCTCCATGAACGAATCTTTTCTACGATTGCATCTTTGACAGTCCACGATTGTTTTAACTAGGAATTTGGGCATGAAATTTTGAAAAACAATTGGAAAACGTGTAAATTTGTTTTCAGCTGGCGACTAAATATTGGGCACCGCACACAACGGAGAAACATTTGCCGTTCAATGCTCAAATCGTGGAGGACATATATATCCAAGAAATATGCGCGTCAAAGTTTTCAATTCGTCGAATAATGATGCTGGAGTTCAGTCAGTATCTGGAGAATTTTTTGTGGCCTAATTACGAGGCGGAGAAAGCGAACAGAGCTCACACTATGTCGATAGTCGTTATGGTGAATGAGAAATTTCGCGAGAGAGTCCAAGTGTGGGAAGCTTTTGAGAAAAACCCAAAAAACTTTTCGGGCTTCTTTCAACGCGTTCTGGAGGCTTGTCTCGAAGAAAGCATACTGGATTACGACCTCAAAGAACAAACGGCTCTCATAGTTTTTCTCAATCATTGTTTTAATTCCATGGAGGTCGCGCTTGTCAGGGAAGAAGTGAAGAGATTGGTTTCCTTGTCCATGTGGATCTCCCTCCAACAGGGAAGAAGGGAATTGGAGTTTAGAAAGTATCCCAAATGGAGAAAATATTGGAAATTGATAAGAAAGAAAGATAATCCCGAATTGAAAGAAAAACTCGAGTGGGAAAGACGCTTTCTGCACAAACTCATGGTCAAGTTTATGACCATTTTGGAAACTATTCCCCCGGAAGGTAATTATCGTTGCAAATTTCATAATCAACCCTTCAGGGTCATTTTGACCCCAACAATTTTCTCCCCTTGATTCGGCATCGAATTTTTCCGCATTTAATTTTCGTTTTCGTCCAAAAATAAATTCACGGCCATAAAATACGAACAATTTACTATAAAGAAGTTTTGACGAAAAAAAACAACCAAAAATTGCATGTTTATCGGAATACGACGATTTGAAAAACGCCTCGGGTCAGATTGACCCAATATGCACTCTCAGGAGGTGTGCACTCAAAGGGTTAATTGCACGACGAACAAAAAAAAAAAATTCATACAATTCTGTAACGAATCGTCGTGTTTTTTTTTCCAGGACCCGTATTTCCCGACAAAGTGCGCTACTGCGAAAGATTCTTGGAATTAATTATCGACCTCGAGGCTCTCTTACCCACCAGACGTTTCTTCAACACGGTCATGGATGATTGCCACTTGGTCGTTAGATGTCAACTCTCCAATTTGTTGAAACACCCAGAAGGCAGTTTATTCGGACAGGTGAGTGGCAAATGAACATCTTCATTTTATTTCCATCGATCGTGCGCATATTCTCGAGGGTTTTCACGAGCCGATCGCCTCGACAATGAACAGCACAGAGACGATCAATTTTAGAAACTAAATTCTACAAATATTCATGTTCCCCACGATGTTCAAGTTCGCATCGATGGACGGCAACGAGAACTTTTTAAACACAAAATTTTCATTCAGTATTTGCCAACAATAAGGCGACACTCTCCATTGTCATAGGAAAACTGAATATTCTAGAAATACTGGAAAAAGTTTATCGTGATCGAAACGTTTATTTTATTCCTCCCACCGTTCGAGTACAAAAAAGTAAAATCATCGAAAATGATTGTAGAAGCTAAAGCTCGAATATTCATGTTCCCCACGATGTTCAAGTTCGCATCGATGGACGGCAACGAAAACTTTTTGACCACAAAATTTTCATTCAGTATTTGCCAACAATAAGGCGACACTCTCCATTGTCATAGGAAAACTGAATATTCTAGAAATACTGGAAAAAGTTTATCGTGATCGAAACGTTTATTTTATTCCTCCCACCGTTCGAGTACAAAATAGTAAAATCATCGAAAATGATTGTAGAAGCTAAAGCTCGAACATTCATGTTCCCCATAGGAAAACTGAATTTTCTAGGAATGCTGGAAAAAGTTGATCGTGATCGAAACGTTTATTTTATTCCTCCCACCGTTCGAGTACAAAAAAGTATAATATATTCATCGAAAATGATTTTAGAAGCTAAAGCTCGAGTATTCATGTTCCCCACGATGTTCAAGTTCGCATCGATGGACGGCAACGAGAACTTTTTTAACACAAAATTTTCATTCAATATTTGCCAACAATAAGGCGACAGTCTCCATTGTCATAGGAAAACTGAATTTTCTAGAAATACTGAAAAAAGTTTATGGTGATCGAAACGTTTATTTTATTCCTCCCACCGTTCGAGTACAAAAAAGTATAATATATTCATCGAAAATGATTGTAGAAGCTAAGGCTCGAATATAAATACTAAAATACTATATGTGAATAAATTCAAGTATCGTGTTCGATGTTTGTGTCTTGCACTGAAAACAAAATTTTGTTGAAGAAGATGAATATTTTGTTCGATCGGTCGACTAAACGTTTTCTTGAATAATTCCGAAAATTGTGTCAATGCAGCAAAAAATATTTCAGAACGTCTCTTCGGAATCAAATTTTAGTCGTTCCAATCGTAAATTTCGCTGACAATTCCTTTAGAAACCAAATATACTGCCAGAATAACGAAAATTTTGAAATTATTAAAAAATATTTTGTTCACCGTATTTAACAAAATATCGACCATTTTTAACAAAATTTAATTCCCAGTGTGTCAAGGACTGGCTCTTGATCGCAGTAAGGTCACTTGGGATTGTGCAGAAATGTCTCTCTTCATATTAGTACAAAACGTAATCATAGCTCGTGTAGTAAAAAATAAAAAAATGGCACTTGTGGCTTGAAAATAATTAGGCAAAAGGTTGAGTATCGAGAACCTCTTGATTTTTCTAGTAACCAGCATTAATCGCAGTCATTTCTTCGCCCCAATCGAGACCCTCAGGACTTTCGTTGCTGTGGCAACAATTACAAGTTTTTCCTAGTAGAAACGTCACTCGCTTTTGGCCAAAGATACAGACGTAGAGCACGAGGATTGCTTGCAGAAAATTAAGTATTATGTGGCTATAGACGAGCACTTCGAACTTGAGCTGCGAGAGCAAAAGGGCCAGCCAGCCTGTGCTCATGATTCCAAACAAAAGAGCAAACATTCGAAAACTATATTTCATTTTATGGTGCAGTCTGCCGTATGTGCTCATTCTCTTTATGGTATTCGAGGTCGTAAGGACGAAACACAAATCGACGATAATGGTAAAGGCGATTGTTGCAAAAATCACTGAGAGCCCTAACCATCCCACTGTCTCTTGAGGAGCGTGCGCCATTCCTGTTGTTATCATTGGCTTGTTCGTCTCCAGAGCAAAATGTGCGAATATCGCCATCGCTGATATCGTCACCGTTGAACCCCATACGTAGCTCGAGTAGTAACAATATTTTCGTCCATCCGTAACTCGCAAAAATACGTTCCTCGACCTGAACGTCGTCCACACGTAATAACCGATCGCGTTCAACCAGAAAAATGCCGCGAGCAGCGACACGTACGCCACCGTGTCTGAAATAATTAAACTTTCATAATTAGCGAAGGGAAAATACCTATTTCCTGTCAAAAATGGCCGGAAATTCCAAGCGGCCAACAAATGCTCGCACTGAAAAGAAAATTTTGTTGGAAAAGTTCGATATTTTGTTTAACACGTTCGACTAAATGATTTTTTTAAACAATCTCGAAAATTGAGTCGTTGCAGTAATAAATATTCTAGAAAATATCTTAGGACGGCAAATTTCTGTCATTCCAATGGTAAATTTTGCTAACAGTTTCGTTTGAACCCAAATTCACTGCCAAAATAACGAAAATTTTGAAATTATCAAAAAATATTAAGTTTTCCCTGTTCAACAAAATATCGAAGTTTTTTGACAAAATTTCATCTCCAGTGCTGCGTTCTCGCATTCAAAATGTAATTCAAGGTCGAGAGATCGAATCTCAATCGAGGCTTTGCATAGAACGAGTTTCGAAAAATAATTCATTGCTGCCAGGGTCGAGTGGGTCAATCTGACCCGAAACGTTTTTCAAATCTTCATATTCCGGTAAATATGCATTTTTTTGTTTTTCTGTAATGTAAATTAAATGCCAAAACGTTTGTTGGCATTAATTGGCAAACAATTGGTGACAGAAAATTGTTCGGGTCAAAATGACCCAGTGTGGACTCTCGAAGGCTTAATATCGAATTTTATCGAATCGTAATAAAGTCAAGCGTCGAGGTTGACAGACGATCTCGCGTGCTTAACGTAAACATTACTCCTGCGTCGGCGCCATATCGATTTACTCGCTGAGCGGAATTTATGGATTTTTCGGAATTTTTTTCGGGTAAAAATATTTAACTCATTCGAGAGCGAATTTAGCGCGTTTATAGAGATAATTATTAAGTTTTGGCTCACCAGCGACAAGGAAACTGACGTGGTTTCCGTATTCGGTGAAAATTCTGACGGTCGCGGCGGATTGGCTCGTGAGAAGACAGAGGCTCATGCTCGTAATCATATTACCAACGAGATCGCGTAGTTGTGGTAGAACGAAATAAACGATAGCAACGATGAGATAACTGAGGATGGTGAAGGCCCTGAAAATGGGATCGACGAGATGTCCCATGAAGTAGGAAGTGTCGGTCCAGCTGGTGGTTAGAACGGGTACACAGAGCATGGCGTAAGTGGCGACGAGGCGTTCGCCACTGAGAACGGCTTTGTCGATGCAGTAATGTCCGAAGGGATAATCGTAATGAATAGTTTGAAGGTAATCCGGATCGTCTTCGTCGTAAGATTCAAAAATTGCGGTATCCGGTTGTTGGGAAAAATCGCGAGCTTTTTCAGGAATAAAATGTCGTAATTTACCGGAAGTGAGAATGGCCAACCGATCGCCACCGTTGGGATAATAATAAACGTGAGACTCGTGCTCATCGCTCCGACAAATCGGTCTCCCGACTTGCAATTCGTAGTTTATTCTTTCTTTTCGTATTTTTCTTGTTCCCTCCACAAATTCCGGCTGCCAGAGCCTCGTCTCGTTCATTTCGTTGCTTTCGCTTATCGGTGTGCAATTATCGTCGACCAGTAGTTCCTCCCGGCCGCAGCATTTTTCTATGAGCACAGTGTCTTCGTTGTTCGGGGCTACATGGTTCGACGATCTTACGAGGTTCGTCGAGCCCCGAGCACCGGGTAATCCCCGCGACCATAACAGTCCGAGCAGCAGCCAAGTCAACGAGGCAAACATTTCCCACCAAAAAAAGCCTCGTCGTTGTTGAGGCAGTGGCTCGTGGCTCGCTGGAGTTTCTTCTTCGAGTTCGAGCTGCCAGTGGCTCTTTGCCAATAATTCTCCGGCAACTAAATTCACCGACACGTGACTATTATTTCTTCGGGATTTGGCACGTGCCAATTTCCACGCATTGCGAATGCAAAGTTTTGTTTTTTCTCAACTATCCTCTTGTACGTCTTCTTCGCATTGCTCACTCACTCCAGTTCGCAATTCGATTCGCGTTACTTGCCCTTTTCGCCACTTGGAAATAACTACCTGACAGTTTTGCTCCGAACACTTGGAACTCTCGATGCGTCATTTAATCGCTATTTCGATTTTCAATTATTATCTTTTATTTCCGCACTCGAATAATTCGCGTAAAACACCCACGTGCCTCACGATCTTTTCATTGTTGGTGTATTTGACATTCGTCACAATCACAGGCTCTAATATTACTTTTCGTTTCGCTCGTGTCTTTGTCGTACGAATGCCTTTCGTCAGCCGGCGTCCGTACACACAGAAACCTTATGCATGCTTTCGTCCTTTTTTCTTCCTCCCCTCCATTCCCCGAGCCAGCCTCCAGCCAACAACCGCGGTGCAAATAAAACGCGACCGGTTTGGCGACGTTTCCGAGCTCCACCTCGACGCACCAGATCGAAAACTTGATTATTCTCGACGCAACTCCACCTGCAGCCAGGCTTGCCAAGCTCGCTTCTCAACACCTGGATCCGTCGGTCCTTTCGCCTTTTTTAACGTCTCACCTGCTGTTGCTGCTGCTCGTACCAGAAACCTTGGCAGCTCCTTTTTCTCCCATGCAGATTTCTAGTTCTCGTGCGTTGCTCCAAAGATCTCTGTCGTACCGATCTCCACGTTTTCCTCAATAAAACTTGGATTTTCCCATTTAATTATATGCACGCTATACCTCCGCGGATCTGATTCATCAAATGCAAAAAACAACGTTCTAATCTTAGCTCGAAATTCAAGACGACCGAAGTAAACAGAAAATTTCCACAGCTTCCCAACAATTCGCTATTTATCTAGAAACCAACAAAACCCCGCAAACTGCCGAGAGAATCCGGTGGAGACTATTTTTATGATCACTCATCACTCGTGCCTCAACTTCCTGGCAATCACGATCGAGTTTTAACAACTCGCTCGGCATATTGCTTCCGCGTCGTTGAAGCACCGATTCCTGTCAAGATTAAAAATATGGCATGCCACATAATTCCTTTCGTTACGTAAATAACGCACTGAAAACAATATTTTGTTGAAAAATATGGAAATTTTGTTCGATACGACTAAACGTTGTTTGAATAATTCCGAAAAATTTCTTCGCAAACAAATTTTTGTCGTTCCACTCGTAAATTTCGCTAACAATTCCGTTATAAACCAAATATATTGGTAAATATTTAGTTCACCGTATTCAACAAAATATCGACGATTTTTAACAAAATTTCATTTCCAGTGCGATACAAAAATTTCACGATTATTCATTGGCCACTCTTTATTGCTGATCGGGCAATCGAAGATTTTGTGTTTTCTGAAGTGATGTTGTTTCCAATCGTTCTTACGTTCTCGTATGATTTTTTATTTCCGTTACGTCCGTTCATCTTCGATCGATTAAGTTCCATAAATTTCGAGAGCAAGGCAAGGATGAAGATCGAAACCGGAAGGTTACTTCACGATAAATCATCGACATTAACATTAACAGTTGTCAAACTCGTATTCTTGGTGGTGATGGAGCAGTCGCCCTCTCGCAGTGCGAGTGCGAGGGAGACAGCTGCAATTTTCGAAATTGAATATTTCTGACACAGTTTCCCCAATAAAAAAAAGTCCCTGTCAGCGGATTTTTGCCATCGTCCTGCGTACGCTGACAGGGCTTTCTTTTTTATTGGTCAAACGAAATCGTAGAAATTTGATTTCGAAAAATCGAGGTGACTGATCCGTCATCTTAATGCCAACATTGCATCCATTTGAATATCATTATTGCTTCATTTTTGGAATTACATTATCAATGGAAATTTCGGAAAAAACCATCGAAAAGATATTTTCAGTTGTTCCTGAAATTTGATGAGACTGTTAATTTTTCGATGTTGTGCATTCTTAAGAAATCTTTTCGGGTTTCGAGCAAATTCAGTCCCATTTGCATTTTAATGTAAATTTCCATTTTTCAAGTGCCTCAGTGACGCGGGTCGTTTCGAAAAATAAAAATTCACGTTACGAAGATTAAATACGAAATTGTTTATTCGGCAAAATGACTGAGTAAAGATCCTTCAGTTCTCAAGCACTCGCGACAATAGTTTGGCTGGAGATCGTCATTCGTCATTACTGTAATGATGGAAAAAGTCGAGTTACCGGTGATTTAAAATCCTCCCACAAAAATGCATTTTTTAATAAGATTCGAACAGAAAAACATTTTTTCCATTTTTCAAGTACCTCGGTGACGCGGATCGTTTCGAAAAATGAAAATTAACGTTACGAAGATTAAATATAAAAATATTATTCGTCATTGCCTCAGAAATGATGGGAAAGGTCGATTTTCCTAAAATCCATTCTCAAAAATGCATTTTTTAATAAGATTCGAACAGAAAAACATTTTTTCCATTTTTCAAGTGCCTCGGTGACGCGGATCGTTCCGAAAAATGAAAATTAACGTTTCGAAGATTAAAATGAAATTGTTTATTCGGCAAAATGACTAAGTAAAGATCATTCAGTTCTTAACAACTCGTGACAATAGTTTGGCTGGAGATTCTTATGAATATATATAAATATGTATACATATACATGCCTCATTCTCATTTACGTATCGGTGACGACTTATTTATGTCTCGGCTTATGTATAATGTATAGCACGTATGGACCGTAAATATATAAGCCGCAATTCACATAATTGGATATATCACGATGCTCAGGCAAATTTATTGTGCCTACTTGGACAAGATTGTGTCTCGATGTTTGTTCAATTGGTGTTGAAAAAGTTTGTTACGTATTCTCATTATTATTCACGTCTCTGTTTACGTTGACGAGTAAGCGAAGATTGCACAATGTTTTATTTCCGAATTAGTTAATTAACACGTGTTTTCGATGCTCTGAAAATTTCATGTGATTCAACGCACTTGGTTCTTTTTTTTTTTTTTTACTGTAGCCAAAGAATTGTATTTTGATCTTTGGAGCACGAATTTCGTACGGTCACTCGAAGCTTGAAAATGTTTGTAGAGTATTTGTGACGCAGTGTCAAACACTTGCTGGGCAAATTCGATCCTCTAGGAATGTCGAAATAGTACGAAAGGGCTCAGGGTGTGTTGGAAAGTTCTACCTCAACCGGAAGAGCGTAATTTACGTCGTCTTCCTCGTCGTAGGCAGCCCAAGATTTAGGGAATCTTATCCCGAAGGGTTTTCTTCTTGCTAAAAGTTTTTTCACTCTCCTCCGCATTGGGACTAGTAAAATGAATATTATGACGCCCTGAATATCGTTGATAATGTCAGTCGCGAGCCTGTGGACAAAAAAATGAATAAATAAGTTTCGATAGACGAATTGACAGACGAGTGAAAGTGACTCGAGCGCCCACCAGTATATTTCGTCGCCGTGGGGCGATGTGGCGAAAGATATGACCTCGAACACCCAGGTTATCCCCATCACCATCACCAGCTTCGTGTAAAGCAAACAATTGAATCGCAACGCTCTCAAACCGCTACCGTTGTATCTTCGGTACTCGTACCACAGCCTCCAGCACGTCAGTCCCAAATAAACGACGTTTAATATCAGCAGAGACGATATTGGTCCGTAAAAAAATGCCCAAGTCTCGGTTGTTCCTGGAAACAATTCGACGCTCTTTCAACCGCGTAAAAAACCTTCGAATCAAGTACAAACATCATTGTCCCCTCGACCTCCACACACGGGGCCAAACTCCATCTCCAGGAATTTTAAAAAATTTTGTGCGAATACACTTCGACATCGCACACGAGGATCTTTCTATGTCAGTGGAAAAACTTGCAGAGTTTACGTTCGAAAAAAATGCTTTTCGACACTGGAAATTAAATATTTTTTAATAATTTCAAAATTTTCGTTATTCTGGCAGCGTATTTTGTTTCTAACGTAACTGTCGGCAAAATTTACGATTGGAATGACAAAAATTTGCCTCCCAAAGATACTTTCTAAAATATTTATTGCTGCAATTACTCAATTTTTGGGATTATTCAAAAAAAAAAATTTAGTTTCACGTATCGAACAAAATATCGATCTTTTCCGACGAAATTTTCTTTTCAGCTTCTCGTAGACTGCGTTAGAAAAATGTGAATTTGGAAATCGCAATAATCGAAAGAAAATGCATTATTCAAAGGAGCACCGCTGCTCCAAACATCCAAATGGAAAATGGGGATTTTTTTTTGTTGTTTTTTTGTTTACCGATCTGACCCGAGATCACGGTCGCGGTAGTTAAATTTCCGGAAGCTTCGAAGTGATATTCATTGCTTCACAAGCTTTAGGCGACGATATTTGAAAAGGACTGACCTCCGAACCAGCAGGAACCTTCGCCAAAGTGGGGTTTCAAGTGATAGCCTTCGGTGTGATGGGTCACGAGAGCCGCCAAGAGGAAAATTCCTGGACCGACGAGACCGATGGCGCAGTATATCGAGAAAAGATCCGTGTCCTTAATGGGAAAGCTTTTGAACCTGAATGATAAATATTGTCATGAATAAAAAAAAAAGCCTGACGCTTCGAAGCGGAACACTCGATTCGATAGTAAATTCGGCACTGAAACCAAATAATTGATGACGTTGGTGTTGGCATCGCTCGAATGCAACGAAAACTCATTATTTTATGTAGCAGAGCACTTAATTTTCATACAGTATTTGTCAACAAGGGGACAGTGTCCTTTGCCACGGGAAAACTGAATTTACTGGAGAAATTAAAACGAGCCCATTGATTATAAAAATGAATGAATAAAAAATACATTTTTGGATTGCAACGATGCAAACTTTAGGAACAAAAAAATTGTAGCCGTTTCAACTTTTTTGCGTTTATTTTGGTTTTTTCTTGCAACTTTTTAACGAAACGTGAATTCAATTTACACACGTTTAGATGGGAACAGGAAAAAATTGGAAACTAAATATCGCAAATTCTAGATGTCAGGAAAATGCTTCGTTTTATCGAAAAGTTTTTCGATTCGAAGAACATTGACACGAAATTCTAAGTCGTGTGACGTTAGTTTTTTGTTGCTGGGTAGGGTCGCATTCCACTAAATTTTCTACCACTTTCCGAGATTGTACTTTCCGAATTATTTCACGTGGCAACAGTTTGTGCTTCGACCTGCACTGACAACAAAATTTTGTTGGAAAAAATCGATATTTTGTTCGATACGTTCAACTGAACATTTTTTTTTTTGAATAATCCCAAAAATTGTGTCATCGCAGCAAGAAATATTCTAGAAAGTCTCTTCGGAAGCAAATTTTAGTTGTTCGAATCGTAAATTCGCTGACGATTCCATTAGAAACCAAATATACTGTCAAAATAACGAAACTTTTGAAATTATCAAAAAATATTTAGTTCACCGTGTTCAACAAAATATCGACGATTTTTAACAAAATTTCATTCCCTGTGTATAAATAAAAATCTCTGTGTATATAGAGAGAAGAGAAGATTCTTCCATGTGAAAAATAATTGGTGCGGCACGGATTGGACGCAATGTCCTCGAGTTAAATCAGTAAAGAGCAGTGACATTGTTGACTATTTGAAAAACTTGCCATACGGTTCTCCAAACGTTGAAAGCGACGAGGTTCATCCAAAAGAACGCAGAAAGGAAGCTCCAGTAAAGAAGAAACGCTTGAAATGAATAATTGAGAGATTATAAAGCGCGGCGTGGAAATAAGTAATTAAAAAAACGAGTTTATATTCATAAAAGAAGTTTCAATCGTTTTCAATTGATCAGCAAGATTTGGTATAAGTTTGTAACGTCGGGGAATCCTACCGATTGGCAGACACAAGATATCCTCGTCGGTTTCAAGGTCGTGAGGTCTCGTCTGCTCGATTCCCAACAAGAGATAACTCGAGGCTAGGAAAGCGACGCTACTGGCCATTGCTTTGTCCTGTATGTCTCTTAGCTCAGGTAGCACGATGTAAACCACCAGCGTCAGTACAAGGAACAAGGCGGATATTATGCTCAGTATACCAAAGACTCCGTATCGCCATCTCAAAATCCCAAATTCGTCGTCGTCGAAGCAAACCAAAGCCCAGCTGTCGGTTTCTTTTTCACCGGACACGCAAAATCTGTATAAGATGAAAAAGTCATTTTGGATTTTTCTCCCAGAGTCTAAAAAAAAAAAAAAAAAATTGGGGAAGCTCGAAAAAGAAAAAAAAACGAAAGTTTTGAAATTTTTTATTAATTCACGAAAATAATTGTTGAATTTTTGGCTTTCGATCGAATCGAGAGTCGTCTGGGTCAGAATGACCCAGTTTTTATTACTCGGGGTTAAGAAAAAGCAACTGTCGACCAGATCCACGATTTATATCGTCGACTGGAAATATTGGTTAAGCCGAGCAAATGGACCGCACAAACTGGACACCGAGATACGAGTCTCGCGACAGATGTATGGGAAACTTGAAGAGCTCCAAGTAATTACGCAATTGGCTTACCTGCCGGCAGGAACCGGCTCGTAATCATGCTGAAACTCGAGATGCGGACCGTCGGGTCTGGTCACGACTTCAAACTCGTCGAAATGATTCACCGATGGATCGATCCTGTAGAAACCGTTTACGCAATTCAAACGTATTTCGGCACCATCCGAACAATTTCGGGAATTCCCCACCCAAATCGCACCCCCTGAACAGCACTCGGTTGCCGTTGTCCTCGTTGTCGTCTCCAAAAGAATTAACAACACCGGGAGTAGCCATGAACTCCAGAGACGAGCTGCAATCACGCTCGAAATTTTCAGCTTCATTTCTCTGAACATTTTATTTTCTTGTGTTCGTTTTTGGTTTTCTAAAGTTGCAAAAATGAATCTTGAAAAAAATACAAATAGTTGCAAAGAGAGCGTGTCTGCCATGAGAGCCTGTGTGTAAGAATTCGAAAAATGTGACTTTTATGTATCGTTCTTACGATGACTAGACAGTGGATCCAAAAATAATTCCACCATCAGACGCACGCTGTATTTTTTTGTCTTATTTACTAATTTCAAGCTGCAAAGTTGGAATTTTCCTTTACCACACTGGGAATGAAATTTTGTTAAAAATGGTCGATATTTTGTTAAATGCGGTGAACTAAATATTTTTTAATAATTTCAAAATTTTCGATATTTTGGCAGTATATTTGGTTTCTAACGGAATAGTCAGCGAAATTTACCATTGGAACGACTAAAATTTGATTCCGAAGAGTCGTTCTGAAATATTTTTTGCTGCATTGACACAATTTTCGGAATTATTCAAAAAAACGTTTAGTCGAACGTATCGAACAAAATATTCATCTTCTTCAACAAAATTTTGTTTTCAGTGCATTAGATACGCGAAATTCTTCTTAAAAGAAAATGCAGCGAGGCCTGGAAAGGCCCAAATAAAAAAATGGCACAATTGTCGATTGCAGTAGCAAAATCAATGTTTCGAAATCACGAGTTATTATATTCGATCGAACCAGTTCGAGTGTTATATTATCTGATGGATTCGAGATAACGAGTACGAAGAACAAGACGAATCCATCGCGTCGTATGGATTCGTAGAACGAAGGGAAAACGTTTGAGACGAAAAACAAAATCGATTGAATGAAAAAAAAAAAACAAGGCAGACTTTTAGACACTAGAAAGATCGATCGAGTGATAAATGGACGCGGGATCTTTACGAGTTTTTCATTAGCTATTTGTTCGCTTAAACGAAACTAGGGTTTTACCGGATTCTCTTGCAGCTTCGCTACGTCATAACTCACCAGGCAAAAACAGAGACATTTGGAATATTAATTACATTCATAAATCCATCGTGATTAATTTTGATGCGAACTGCTGTGTTATGCAATATTATCAGATGGGAAAAACTCTCTTTTCTGCGAGTTTAATTTCGTATCTTTCAGCGACATTCACACACATCGCGTCATTGAACGCTTTAACGGTCACGAGGATATCTCGATCGTTAAGATTAATTCTTCACTCCATCTGGATCCAATTAAAGTTACAATTTTTTCAAATACGTCGTAAATCAAACTCGTAAAAATCAAAAAATTCAATTTTGCTACTGATTCCTCGTTCGATAATTACAACAATTTTCAATAATTAATAAACCATTTTTATAATCACACTGAAAACAAAATTTTGTTGAAAAAGATCGATTTTTTGTTCGACACGTTCGACTAAACGTTTTTTTTTTTTTTTTTTTTTTTTTTTTTTTTAAAGAATCCCAAAAATTGTGTCATTGCAGCAAGAAATATTTTAGAAAGTCTCTTCGGAGGCAAATTTTTGTCGTTCCAATCGTAAATTTCGCTGAAAATTCCCTCAGAAACTAAATTAACTGCCAAAATAACGAAAATTTTGTAAATTATTCGAAAATATTTAGTTTATCGTGTTCAACAAAATATCGACGATTTTTAAAAAAATTTCATTTCCGGTCCAGATCCTTAAAATTCACTCGATCGACTTTTTTTGCCTCCGTCGAGTCGTAACTCCGTGACCTTGAAAATTGATCTCAATCGCAATGCACAATATCGGAGAATGAAATTTTCACACCAATCCTTCGATTATTTCTTTTCGATGCTTTTTTTTTTGCCATATATTTGAATAAACTTTCGTCGCATTTTCTTCCCCTTCGCGATTTCATCCTCGTTCGCCATTATCTGATAAGCATTTTGTAAACACAGCTGTTCCTATAGATCAACGAGATATTGTTGATTCTATTGTGGCCGTGCAAAGGTCACCTGCGTTACAATAATCCTTACGAGATGAAATTGACAAGTTTCAATCAGCAACGAGCAAATCTCTGTTCCTCACAATTTTTCATATTTCGCAATAGAAAAAACTTGACGATGAAAATCTCGAAGCTCGATCGTTTTTTATCGAGTTTTAGTAATTTTATCTTTGTTTTTTTGTTATGTAAACGCGTGTGAATTCGACGCATGTTTGTTTTTTTCATTCGAGGAAAAATGAATGAATTTCACGATAATTCGTGATTTAAAAATTTTGATTCACACTTTCGGGATTTCGTATCTCTCTGTACAAAATTTCACACACTTTCAGCATTTCGAAATGTGCAGGGCAATAACACAAACTACTTAATCGATCGAGCTTAGAAAAATATTCATCGATGCGAAATAACGTGATATCGCAACGTTCGTTATGAAACATTGCCATCTCTTTGTTCTCTGTACTCGCGACGATTGAAACGTCGAAATTTCTCGAGAAACAAAAAAAAAAAACACGCGCATTTTATCGTTTTGCTCGTATTTTCGAAATCCCATTTTCGAGAACGCACATCGACAGCCTGTAAAAAATAATAGAGAACTCGCATTCTTACCTCCCGATGTGCGAACGTCCGGTGCTCCTTGCGGGCCTCTCGCGGTCATATTTGTCAACAACTGCCGAGACAATTTATCGTCGTGTGTAAATGAAAAATGGTCCACTGAGTTTAGAGTCGCGATATTACGTCAAGTCTCATAGACGTATCGTCAAGTTAGATGTTTTGTAAAGTCAGAAATCCCAGTAAATCAGAATCAGCCAAAAACGAGGGGAACGGTGATAAAAAAAACAAAACAAAACTTTTCTTATCTAAAATTACGAAATATTCAAATACGCGGAGATTGCTCAAGAGAAGGGTGAAGATTGGGCCTTTAGTCGGAGGCTTTTACATTTTATTCGCGAAAGGCATTTTGCTTTTCGTACAGAGACCAACACAGCCGTGCATCGTAACGTGATTTTTATTGCGCGTTGCCTTTTGTACTGATCCTCGAAGATAATTGGCGAGTGTCAAAAGATGCTGAACACGAAGCTTGCAAAATCTGTGCTATTTGTAAAATGACGAATTAAAATTATTCAAACTTGAGGAAGTTTTTGTTGTTGTTGCGGTTTTTCGAAACGCACGTTGAGGAAAAAACTGAATGTTGTGAAAATCGATCGAAATTGGATAATTCTCAAAATCGATGCTGCGATCTTCGGGCACTGCAACGATAATCGTCCTTCGAAAGTGAACGCACGCTCATCTTGCGCGATCTCTTTCACCGAAATCACAAACACGCCAGTTCGATAATAACAAGAAATTGAAATATTGGGATGTCAACAAATCGACATGGGTTGACGACGCGAGAAAGTCTCGGAAGCCACGCGCGCCAGCAACGATCTTGGTCGATCGAACTACGAAATCCAACTGATCGCGAAGCGTGCAGCGTGCAGCCTATACACCGGAGACTCGATTGTCGCTCTTGCGCTGTCTACTCGCTCTCCGTAGTACGACCTCGGCTGCTTTATCTTTGAGCGCTATTTCGCGCGTCAAGCGTCGGGGGCGGATGAGTGCTGTCAGGGAGAGCGGGGAGCGTACACGGAAAATCGTTGATGACAAGATGAAAAGAGCTTTGACTCTTTGCCTCTATTTTTATTCCACAATCGTTCAATTTTCACCATTTTTCCCAAATTCGAGCTCATTACTGCCGACGGAGAATCGGGAATTTTTCCCCCCGGAATTCGGAATGCTGACGCGTGTCGGGTTAAGGAATTCCACTAGGGCAAAGGTTAATTTATCGATTAGATTTATTTCTAAACGATTTACTATTGAAATTTCTTTTAAATTCAAAAAATTTTAAGTTTTCGTGTGTAAATAACCCTTCGAGTGCATACTGGGTCATTTTGACCCGAACAATTTTCTGTCACCGCGAGGCATTCAATGGCAACGAATGCTTTGGCATTTAATTTCCGTTTTTGTCAAAAAATACATTTTCGGTCAAAAAATATGAATAATTTACTGTAAAAATTTTTCTACGAAAAAGAAAGCAAAAAATGCATATTTACCAAAATCCGACGATTTGAAAAACGCACTGTAAACAAAATTTTGTTGGTTGCTTTTTTTTTTCAATAATCCCAAAAATTGTGTCATCGCGGCAAGAAATATTCTAGAAAATCTCTTCGAAAGCAAATTTTAGTCGTTCCAATCGTAAATTTTGCTGACAATTCCATTAGAAACCGAATATATTGCCAAAATAATGAAAATTTGGAAATTATCGAAAAATATTTAGTGCAATGTGTTCAACAAAATATCGACCATTTTTAACAAAATTTTATTTTCAGTGCGCCTCCGGTCGGATTGACCCAGCGTGCACTTATCGGACGTGTGCACTTAAAGGGATTAAAAACATAATTCTATTCGAATATACGAAATAAACAAATTGATTAAAAAAAAAAAAAAAATTATCGAAATTTACCTTCCCGAAATGAATAACCGTATTTTTATTTAATTTTCTTCCACAAAAGTTTACGTTTTGGAAAATTTTCACTCCCGAGACCTCGATTCGCATCCCAGCGATTTTAATTACAAAACGACACTCTTCGATGTGAATTGAACAATTTTTCGCATCTTGTAATATTTAGCGATTCCTCGAAACTCTCATTAATCCCTGAATGCATTGAATCTCTAGAGCAGAAATATGTTTGGACATTCTTCACGCGGAAACACCACCCAATCGATTTCAATAAATTCCCCACAGATATCACGTTCGCTGATGATGAGAATAGAATGTCGACGATATGCGACATTGGGATCAATTGATTTTCACGTAATTGCCACTAGAAAAGCCGAAATTTTCATCGCGCAACGGATTTAAAAATTCACGAAACGAATCAGGATCGATCCTCGAATCGATCAGGTTTTGGCTATCACTCGTTCCGTTGGATATTCTTATCAGATATTCATACCGAAGCTGATACGTATAGTTACAGTAGCTGGAAAAACTTTTTTCCAATTATACTCCTCCATAAACACACATGGGTCCAGCCCATTCAGCGAATGGCGGGATTTTCTCGTTTGCACCACACAATCTAGACTCACCATCTAGAAGTCGTGACATTTATTTATATAAAATTCACAATTTCCAGTATTTTCTCATAAGAGCGTGTGTTAAAAGTTGCAATTTTCAACATTAAATATTTCCATTTCTAAATTGTGAAGCTTCTCAAAACTTTGCATACACTTTTATGTAACATCGAAGAAGCTTTATTGAGATTTTCAAAAAAAAATTGGTCGTTCAATTTTTTCGAAATTTTCTTTATTATATAAAAAATACAGATTACCTCGGACAGTCTTGGATTTAGAGTTTGCTGTTCTCCAGTCAATTTCCAACAACTTTTTCAAATAAATTTAGGCTCGCAAACCATTTTGTATGTCAAAAAAACTGAAAACAAAAATTTTGATTCGACAGTCGCCATACAACGTCCTTTAATAACAATAATTAGAAATAATCTTTTTCCTCCACCCAGTGCAGCCTCTATTTCGATAAATCCAAAACTACTTACCTGAATTTTTTCAGATTTTTTAAACGAGTCCAAAAAACGATAGGGCCTCCCAGACCCATGAGTGTCTAGGGAGGTGCGTGCTAATTGTACTGTGTCTACGGAGGCATAATTACGTTTCCTCATGAATTCTTCACGCCGAACAAATAATCAAAATGCAATATGTCGCTCATATTCACGTATTCAGGAGGTTCTTCTCGTGGCGTGCAAAAATACGAATGTTCCAAGAGCTATTACTTTCGAATACATAATGACGAGGTGCGACGTTTTTTTTTTCAGCTACTCGAGATGCTCAAGTTTTACGCGCGTTTCGAAATTAGCGAGGAAACCGGTGATCCTCTCACCGATCACGATATGACGCAGCTTCACTATACCAAGATCACGTCGCTGCAGGTAAATAGAAATCTCTCTTGCTTTCAATCCAAAAGAAAGAAAAAAACAGACCGCACGTGGACTGAGCAATTAATGAATTTTTTTCTCTAAACGTTCACCAACGATTTCTTCTTACTTTTTTTTCTTGGTTTATGAAAATTATATTCTTGTTTACATTTATTATAATCGACGTTTTTTTTATTTGTGGTTTCCTATTTACTCCCAAATTCCTTAGTTTTTTTTCCCTGTACGCTGAGAAACTCTCGATTCGATGCTGATATTTATGGCCTTTGAAGCCAAGAATTCTTCTTCGATTAAAATGTTTTTTTTTTCTTCAATTTTGGAAAGATTTTTTTACCAAAATTAATAAATTAATTTTATTAATTTTCAATTCCTCGTTATCGTCACTTGTGATTCATTTTGTTTTCAATTTTTACATCCATTCGAATGTTTCCTATTGCAGAAAGCTGTGTTCGCTAAGTTTCCTGATTTGAGGAGTTTCGCCCTGGCAAATGTTGCCAGTGTCGATACCCGAGACGCTCTCTTCAAACATTTCGGATCACTGAGGTAATTCTTTGGATTTTTTGGACCCAAACTTTTGGATTTTTGTAGAAACAGTAATTACGATGTTTGAAGGGTTTTGGTGTTAAATAAAATGGGAATTTCGTTGCTTTCTAGCCAAGAAAAATTACGATCGATCGCGAGTTACTTGAATCTCGTGCCACCTGAGGAAAGAGCATCGGATGAAAATTGGTATCGATTGGACATGGATTTCTTACAAGAATTATTGGTACGTCATGAAAATCAAATTTTGTCAAAAAATGCAACGAAAAATATAAACGAATAGAAAAATATCAAAATCTCACGATTTTTCATTTTTTTTTTTCATGGGGTTGGCAGATATCTCGGCACGAACGCAGAGCATCTCAGCTCGAGGAATTGAACGAAATGCCGCTGTATCCAACCGAAGATGTTATCTGGAACGAGAGCATCGTTCCAACTGAATATTTTTCCGGAGAAGGCTGTCTCGCTCTTCCTAAATTGAATCTTCAATTTCTTACGCTTCACGATTACCTCTTGAGGAATTTTAATCTGTTCCGTCTTGAATCCACATGTACGTATCCCAATATTCATTTTTTCCATCATTCGCCACTTTTAAGAGTCAGAATGCAAGATTTTCTATTTAATGTCAATATTTCTCGAGGGTTATTTGTTTCTTTTATTTTCAGACGAGATTCGCCAGGATATAGAGGATTCTGTGAGCAGGCTGAGCCCTTGGTTAGTATTTTTTTCTTCGAACTATTTTCTTTATTTACAGAAATCACGAACGAGACAATTTTCTTTTTTCACATTAAAGAAAATATGTATTTCTTTGGTTGTTTAAAAAAATTGATAAATTCGCATGGAAAGATGATCGAGAGGCTTGCTTGCACGAGCAGAGGTGCCGAAAAGGTTAAATTCAATAATTTCTTTGAGACTGAACGAGTGTGGATCGATTGAAACGATAAATAATTCATTTGAGAAGATATTTTCACGACAGCAATGGAGAAGAATTAATTAGATGAGCGGTACTCGTTGTTTTTGCGATGGAAGAATGAAACAAATGTTTTTTTTCTCAACTCGCCAAGTAGAGAAAAAAACTAGTCTCGTCGAGACTGTTTTTTCTTTTTTCAATGCATTTTTCGCAAAATGGCAAAGGTTTGCATCTCAAGGTCGGCAGTTTGCCAATTAGTTGTTTCTTTTTTGACTCGTTAACGGCAACAATTGATGTTTGAGAGGAGAAATCGCTCGCCAAAGACTCGACGATCGTACAAAGGTCGCGTCTGCACCAAATTCCAGCCGAATCGATCGGTCCCAATAAAAAAATGATACGCAGAGTTGTATCGAATGGAAATAT